>JANZLQ010000041.1:12131058-12227211 GCA_026212715.1 Elanus axillaris
GGTGGTGTGTGTGTGTGTGTGTGTGGGGGGGTGTTTTTCTTTAACCCTTCACTAGCGATGTGGCAGCTTCACTCAGCTAATGAAAATATGATATCTTGGCTCCCAATCCCTCCCTGGGTTTAAGAGAAAGACTGGAATGAGAAATTATGAGCCGGGCACTTTACAGGAGTTGATCTGGAAATGAGGTCTTTATCAATTGGAGAGAAATAGCTGCCTGCTGCACAGCTTATCCGACATCAGGAACCACTCTGCACACCAGGGAGGATCAGCAGCTGGGTGGCTGCTTCAATGTTCTAGCTAGTATTTGTATTATTCATGTTTGTATTGTACATAATGCCAGGTTCACATGTACAGGAACATAAAGATTCTACTCTAAGAAGCTTTTATTTTTAAAATAGGGGAAATATGAAGCATGAGAAAAAGGACTTATTTCTACTGTAATTTACAGCTAAGTATGTAAAAGCCAGAGGTTAAAGACTAGTGCCATTTAGGATTTACAGTGATATTTACCATTAAAATCACTACCAGATCTTGAACAAGTCATTTTATGAGTTAATTTGGATTCAAAAGGAAGAATAAAACTCAATGGTCTAATTTTTGTGCCAGACAGTGAAGTCTGCATCATAACACATGAAATTTTCATCTTCCTGAGTCCAAGAGTTGATGTCCTACTTACGCACAACCTCAGGTAGGGCAAAGTGTGTGGAAAAAGATGATGTATTCTATTTTAAAGTCAAGTAAAAGGCATATTAACTTCAGATCCAGAAGTGCAGGCAAGCTGTGAAATCAGCAAGTCAAAGGTCTGCTTCGTCTAAACGCCTTTATCTGTGAACTGTAGCAGATACTAGGAAAAGTATGTAAGAAGGAGGGAAGTATGCAGTGACATGTTTCTGGTGCAGTCTTCTAGTCCACAACTACCATCAGATCAGAAGTGGCATCTCTTTGCTCAGTATCTCCTAACTAATTTAATTCTATGAACTTGTCTTCCTGCATTTTAAATCCATACAAACTTTTGCCAGATACAACAGCCTTTGTCAATGAGTGTCATGGTCTGTTCCATGGGTGACAGAGGACCTCCATCTGTCTGTAATGAGCCTGTCTGTGTATTGATTTCATTTGATTATTGTTTTTTTCCCTACTCACCTTCTCCTTACCTATCATAGGGTTCCAGGTGTCTTTACTAACCAGTAGAAAATGTCTGAAATCCAATGTTTCTCTGTGATTTGGATGTCTATAGCTAGGCATGAATTCAGTATCTATGTAAAGCTGGGATGTATAACCCAATCCCTTCCTCATTTAGGTGCCAAGTTGGCTGTTTTGGGTGAATGGCTTACTCTTCTTTTAAAACACTGTTGGAGAAAGAGGAGGTGATATTTCACTCTTTCTGTTAAAGCCTGCTGCTATGGGAGTTGTGAGAAAGTGGGTTACTCATATTTTTTTGTCCTCTTCGGCCATATGGGATTTTTGTCTTTTTCAGACATTTTTTGAATATGGGATTCAAAACCACTTCTCCTGTCCTGATGAGGTGCCCCAAACACCTCACCTAGGTAGCTGTGACAAAGATCAAGCTTTTCCCCTTACTAATAAAGCTGTGAAGGAGAGGAGGTGGGGGAGCAGCTTTGTCCTCCATTCTGCTGACAGTGACTTACTGTGCAGTATGAAGTTAAGGTGTGAGGAAGCCAGAGGGAGCAATGGCAGATTGGAGCACACAGCTGGGAGGTTGGACCTGGTCTCTGATCAAGTGATGTGCATGTATTTCCTCCCCAAAAGGTCTTTCAAGCCAGCACCAGGGAAGTTAAGGGTGAATAACTTTCTGTACAAGGCAGGGGCTAGACAGGAATTTTGAGTACTGTCCTTTTTGGCAGCTAAAACCTACTTAAGTTTTGCTAAGAGCACTGAAGTCTCATCGTGGACCAGAGCCTGAAACTTGGGGAGTGTCGCTTGCCAGGGAAACCCTAGCTCAGCCATTCATGTCCTGGTGACTCGGAATTGGCAGGATACAACTGCGGGTAGGCAGCTGCTTGGTACCGAGTGCTTGTGCTGAACCAGCCAGCCACCAGCTTTCAGCAAAGATTTCATCTTCATGATCAGAGCTAGCAGTCAAGATGTACAGTTCCTAACTGTAATCCTTTAGCATGTGAGCTGCTGGGGTAGTATTGCAAACTTTGTAAGAGGAAAAGCTTCACAATACATTAACTAATATATGAAGTTTTGACCTTCATTAATTACACTTGTAATCCCCCTAACATTCATTGGGGAGTTCATTCCAGCATTCAGTTTTCCTGGATACACTTTGCTGGCAAAGCTGCACTTTTTATGGGCATGAAAATATTTGTAATGTGAACTGTTTCTCAGACATAGATTTGGGCACAAACCCAGTTTTCCCTTCCAACAAAATTTAAGATTAAAAAAAAAAATTCCAAACTGAAGACAAAAGAAAGTGGAAATCTTTCAAATGTGCTTAACCTGAAATTGTGTCCCCAAACACAGAAGTGACTCATCGAAACATTTCACATGAATGGTTTTGAGGTTTTTCGCCTGAATTTCTAACTAAATCTTTTTGACAACTCTTTTTTTAAAAATTAGCTTCCATTTGAAAATGCATCCATTTAAAGTGAGAATTTTAAAGAAAAAAGAACCCTTTGTTTTCCAAATTCCTAACAGACATCTCCTCTCCCTCCATCCTCATCCCCCATGATTCCCTCTGCTCCAGTAATTAGAAACAGAAATTTCATTGCAAAGCCCCCATTTACGAACTTTCTCTCTCTTAAGTCGTTGCACTGGATGACATTTTTGCTGTGTCTAGCACTGCCCTCAAGGAAATGTACTTGCTCAGACATTTAGTTCAAGCCAAGAACATTTCTGACACCCACAAGGAGTCTGCCAAGTGACTATGAGCACCATGCATTAGAGTGTCATTCCAGCTGCAGGAAAACCTAAACCACATGAACAATTTGAACCATGATTTCCTCCTGTCTAAGAAAAAATAATTTCACATGTGTATCACGGTATTTCAGTTCTAACTGAACTGCCTACAAGATGGCAAAATCCAGGAGGTTGGAGAGGAGTTTATTCACTACTGAGCAATGTTAAGCAAATATTTACCGCAACATCGGATGCGTGACAAAGCTTTAAACCTCCTGTGCTTTAGTGAACCTGAGGAACCTCTCATTTGAATGAGACACAACTCAGGCATTAGTCAGACAGGAGATGAGATGCAGTCCTATAAAATAACCACATTAGTATGAAAAATGAGACATAAAGCAAACTGTCCCCATATGTTGCTATCCATATCTCAGAAAGATTTTTCTTAAAGTTTTACTGTAATGATCATCGAGGGAGTTTACATGCCCTGGCCTGGAATTGATATTAATCTAGAGGGGAGGAAAGGGGGACAAACTTAGACAAAGAGGTATCCAGGAAATAGGGACAGATGGGAGACGGTTGAAATAAAAAAGTATCGGCAGGGGAGACAGCAAATGCTTTCTATTGAACTGCATTTGGGTACTGAGCATGGTGTTCTCATAAACACAAGGAAAACTAACTGCTTGGGGTATTGTGCTTCTTACATGCAACACTGTTGTCTATCCTGCTGCATTACTGATTACTTGCAAAAGCTTTTTAATGTAGTTTGGGGGATACAGTATATGTATCATTTCTTTATTACAGTCTTTCAATCATCATCATGATACAAAGGAAAACCATTGTTTGGAGCAGATGCACTCTTTTATTTGCTAATATGTTCTTGGTTGACACTAATTTGCCATAGCAAAATTTAGCATCCATCTTCAAAATGCTGCTCACTAATGCCATTCCAAAAACCAATGGGTATGCAATAAACAGCATCAAACAACCCATAATAAAGCAGTTTTACTACAGATGTTCATTATGCACATGAGTCTCTGTAGCAGCCTGTGTATTTTGGAGAAATGTTTGAAAATAGGTTGGAAAAGCAGTAATTAAAATTAGTTATTTCTCATAAAATTCGGTAAGATAAGAACCACAGACATGTTATAGTGCCCGATTCCCAGGAGTGATTCCCCTCTCCCCATCCTTCAAAGCATGTTTAATAACTTTGTTGTAGACTTGGGTATCGTATCCAAAGCTACTCTGCATTCCAAAAGACATCATGCTGGTGAGTAGCAAATATTTGGACTTTAGAGATTCTGTGCCGTTCTCGTTAATACTTCTGAACACGCTCCTGATTGTCATTTCCCTAAGAGCCCATTGGATACATGTAAGGAATGTGCTGCTTGCTGGATTAATTGTTCTGTGAGCTCATGGCCTGCCTTTTGTACCCTAATTTCCTTACAGTGCAATGGAAAGTGTTTGTCGTGTGCTGTGGCTCTCCTTCTGATGATACGAACTGACTTGCACTTGGAGCCTCACCATGTGAACACAACTGAGTCTACCATGTGATGAGGATGGCTTCATTTTACATTTTTTAAATGTTATTTTTAAATTTAGATTTTAATGTACAGTGTTCAGCTGGGTGGCTAGGTGAAGGTCTTCTGTCTGGAGTGCAAAGGTACCAAGCTCTTCCCTGGAAGGCTGCATGGCCTGGCTAGAAGACCAAGGATCTTGGTCTAACTGTTCTCAGGAACTCTGTGTTCAAGTCACTACTTCTAGCACTCATCAGCAGAAGAGAATAGGATTTTTACAAAATTATGAAGGTTTTGTTTCAGCATTTGGTCCTTTCTCACCCCAAGTGACAGAAAATCTCATTGTGTTAAGGGAAAATTAAAATTATTAGTCTGATTTTTTTTTTCCCAAGCCTTTTCATGTAGTTTTAATTTTTGGTATAAATTCGGGTTGAATTTTATTTTAACTACACTGGTTTTGCTTTTCTTTTTTTCCTCCCATCCCTTGTCTGAATGTGGTAATTTTTTGCAGTGAAGACTTCTCTAGTAGTGTGTCTAGCGGTTTAATGCGTGTGGTCCTTTGTTCTTGATCTGCTCATATTGGATGAGCAAGCATTCAATAGTCAGAGAAAGCAAGCAGAGCATTAATCACGTCCTGTGGTATGTGGACCCTGACAGGCTCTTAGGTACCCTGAGCAAAGGAGAAATGTGTCAGAACAAAATTGCCTGAGCAAACACTGCTGAATTTGGGCAAAATTTAGATCTTAAATGTAAATTTTTTTCTCTCGGACCCAACTTTGACGGAGTTTGTGAGAAAAAGTTGGAATCCTCAACTCCTAATGGGAGTGGAGTGTCAGGAAAAAGTTCCTCTCCTTCACAGAGCACAAGGGACTACAAAGGAAGCAGTGAGAAGATGGTATCAATCAGAGTTGAAGGTAACCACAAAATAGCTGTGGAATGAGTTCCCGACATTGCCTGTGAGTTTTACATGCAGATGTGGCATTCATCAATTCCCAATGACATCAGTCTGTGTGTTGCAATATCAGGACATGAGGCATGATTGATTAATCTGTAGCTCTGACTCCATTTCCTGACCTAATAATTCCCTGCTCTCCAATGCAGAATATGAAGGCTCAAACAAAAGAAAAAAAAAGGGAAAATGAGATCCCCTTACTTCATTCTTTTGAATAGGAAGATAAATGAGCTCCCTATTGAATAAGGCAGAGATTTGCTGAAAAGTGCTAACTGTATTTGAGAGTACAGTGTGAATTTATAATCATGAGAAAAGACATTTCTCTCAGTCACAGATATGTGACAAGAGAAACATTAAGTGCAATTAAATATCATGTTAAAAACTGGTTTTGGAGTACGTCCATTCCCTTACAGGGCAGTTTGGCTTCATAAATGACCTTGTTTCTGAAACCTGTGCCTGCACCCTCAACATATAAAGGCAACTTAATAAACTTTCCAGACCTGAAATGAATGTTTAGATGACACTATGAATACAGTATATGCTAAAGATCTTCTATTCCATTTTCTATAACCATAAACAGATACGCTTTAATGGTCCGATGCCTTTACCTTAAAAAAATTCCAATTTACTTCCCTAGAGCTATAATAATAAAAACTGCTGACATTCTGTTTTTATTTTTCAGAGTAAGAAGAACCTGTCTCATAAGGGCTCCTCTGTATTTGTGGACTGGTGAGATCAAGCTAGGTCTTAGAATCAGGCATCTGTTAAGAAGAAAGGCACCTGAGAGGGATGTGACGTGGACTTTTAAACTTGACACAGGTGACAGCAAGTCTTTCAGCACATGAAGCCTATTCAATTTTTTTTGTCTTGAAAATAGCTTTGTAAATGCCAGAGCCTAAAATTCATCTTTGCCTTCTTTCGGCAGTATTTCTATCATTTCGAGTTTGAAGAGAGGAGCCATCCATTTCTGTCAGAACAAATGCACTGTGCAGGCAGGGAATCCCTTTTTTCTAGGCTTGCTTTGCCTGCTTCTAGCATTGCTGGGTTATAAGAGTTCAGGTTCTGGTTTTTGAAAACGCCTACATGGCAGACAGGGAGAATAAGGCCTTAATTTTTTTGTTTTCTTGGTTTTAAAACTTAAATGCACATAAAATGTAAATGGGGGGTAGTAGGCTGCATTATGTCTGAGAGAGAAAATACTTTCTGCTGCAGAAACTATATCCCTCTCCTGTAGCATGTCATAAAATGTCTTACATATTTGAACTCAAATCCGAAATGGCAATACAGAGTTAGATGTAGATGCAGCATTCTGCTGCCTATTACTGTAAGTGTTGACGTTGTATTGAAAGCACGTTTCTTATATTGATCTGACAGAATTCAATCTTCAGATATCTCAGAGCAACCAGCATGGGGTTATTCAGTATCTGCACAAACCATATTCTAGTAGTTTTCACTAGGAATGATCATGGCAATCTTTCATAGGCCTGCATTTCACTATTTTTGCTGATTCTTCCTTTTTTTTTTTTTTAAGCATTTCCTCAAGAGTTTGTGTTCACACTACATTCATAAAGCTTTTGCAAATTTTAGGCTCTTTACAAAAGATATAACCCATTCTTTTTGTTTGTTTAGTTTGGCCTACCAGGAACATTTCTACCCTACTGATGTTGCTAGTTATTTTTTCCCCCTTATACAGAAGTGCAAGAACAGGCACTGTACACAGCCCAGCTCTGTATCCTGTATTATACAGTGTCTAAAAGCAAGCAGATACCTAATGAGTACTGTAAGACTGAAGCAACACTCCTCCAGAGTATCCTTCCAGTGGCCTGTGGCCGAGGGCCTCCCCAGGGCAGAGGGGATGTAGCTAATAATACAAAATAGATTCTTTTCTTCCATGGATTTGTCCTGTCACTTCTTGAACCCAGGCTGCTACAAATACAATTTTAAAATTCATTTTTAGAGAGGAATGCTTAGCAGTGGGGCTACAGAAAAATTGCCTGTCAAACCTTGTAGGTTGACTAAAATCACACACTTTGAGTTATTCTCTTCTGATCAGTGTATTGGATAGCAATAACCTGAGGCTTGTCCTGAATGTTTGTGACAGCAGCTATTAGGTCTGAGAACTGGAAACCTTTGCAATGTGCTTATGATCTCCAGGGTCAGAGGTATATATGGCTAAAGCAAAGGGAAAGAGAGCAGAAAGAACTGGGAAACCACTGAAATACAGGAACTGTAGTGAAGTTGGTCATGGGAACACAGGTCCAACTTTTGAGGCCATTACATCTGGCTGCTTAATACTGCAGGCAGCCAGCTCCTGCTGTCCCTGGACACTGTGGTGAGAATGTCAAATAGCCAGGGCAAGGTTTGTAAGCACAGGTATTATCTTGCTGGAAAAAAAACAACAAATGCTCCTTCAGGCACATGAGCCTTATTTGATGTCTGAAGAGAATGAAACGTAGGTTGACAACAGTATATGCTTGGATTGTCACGGTTACAACACTTCTACAATTGCAATTCTGTCATTTAATTATTTTTCACTGCTAAGAACTGCCGAGGAGTATGTCAATGTAAATTACAAAGCACCAAGAGGAGCTTCACAAAGAATGACCCTCCTTGTATAAACCTGAACTTTGTGCAAGGTTCTAGGAAAATTTCTTAACCAAACCCTGTTATTTTTGTATCCTATTTCAGACTAAGCTTCAGCTTAGTGTTACAATGGAAGTTACGTTTAGAAAGTCTGAAAGAAAACTCAGCTCATGCTTTTGATCAAGAGCTGAGGAAATTCCTGGTCAACACCACCCTTCTAAGATCTGGTGAACATGAGAGCTATGCTGACATCCAAAAATGAGGCAGCTCTCAAGGTGCTTCTTCATATTCTGCAGAAAATTTTCCTGAGGAACTGAAGCCCTGAGCCAGTAAAATCTTTCCAGGCTGGCAGTCTGTTCTGCAGTCCTGTATTCATACTATCCTCTAAGTAATGTGTTTTCTCCTCCTGAAGCAGAATGGACTTTCACAGCTATTAGCAAAGCATTTTCCCCTTTTTCATGCTCTTGACCTTCTCAGTAGAAGTTCTAAACCTTTAATCTTCCAAGAAAAGGCACAGAGTAGGAAACACCTCCCCTTGGATTCAGCTTAGCTGCTCTGGCACACAGCTCTGTGGCCGATTGTACCGAAAGTTCAGGGTCTTTTCCACCTCACACAGGTGGTCAGGGAATAAAACTCATTATGGAATTTGGAAATGGAAAAATTGACCTTTCTATAGACAAGGAAGTGAGACTGAGCTGGAACTGAGAGAAAAATTTAAAGGAAAACAAGGGCTGAGCAGAGGCCGAAGCCCAGATCTCCAACATGATGTTTGGGCCTTGTCTAAGAGAGTATCTTACATCCTGGAACTCAAGGGGTGTGTTAAAGTGAGTACCACACTTTGCTTGTTTAATAAACTTACCTCCTGTGAAGGACTGTTAGGTGTGGATTCTGCAGGACCTCTGTTGAGCAAACATTATAGATGACTGATATTCATACGAAGGGGAGACTTTACAGTGCCAATTAAGTAAATATTTGCTTTTACATGTTTGCATACCAATACTTAGATTAATGAATGTGAATTCTTAAGATCCCTGGTTTTATGATCCCATTTCAACAAGGGTCATTACTTCTATTCTGTTAACGAGGAAAAGACGTAACGGATATTAAAAGACCACAGGAACAGAGTAAGATTAAAGGTGCAGATTACCAACTGGAACATATTTTCTACTCACTTTTATTACTGGATGCTATTTGCATAAAGAAGTAGTTTTATAGTTTAAGATTTTTTTTCTTTTCTTGCTACTGATTCTCACCTGAGGTCATAATCCTCTTCCTGTGACATCCCAGCTGATCGCTGGGGAAAGCATTAAGTCATATTTCAGTGATCACAGGTTCAGGTGAGGGAAAGAGCAGCTCTTAAGTAGATGGTCCTGTTTTCATACTCATGGCCCATGTATTAAAGTATTAATGCTGAAGGGAAACAATCCCCCATGCAGAATTTTTCCATTATGTGACAGCAATTTATGAGGCATTTGGCATTATAAAGACAGTCATCATGATCTGTCCTTCAAGACATTCTTAGGCCAGCACTACAAGACTCACAAAAAGGGAATTTAAACCAAAAATCAAACCTATTAACACAAGGCTTCTGCCAGATTTTCCAGCATCCAATGTCTCCTCTGTGTCTCTCTGTTAGACTGTAATCATTTGTGGTCAGGGAACACTTTGATACTAATGCGCTATATTTTTGGCACTAAATAAATTCTAAATGCTCATGCACATCAATAGCTTTTAGGAAAAATAGCCATTTACGAGTCATACATCCTTAGGAACAGTTTTCACTATCTTTTGTGACTGTTATCCACCCGGCACCTGCATCAGCAACTTAGTAACAACCTGACACCAAAACACTGATATGGTGCAACTAATGAATTCTGTTCCATTACTTAACGGTTAAATTTAAGATTGGTTTATATGCGAAATGGGTCCTTGGTGAATATATTGGAGACACAAAAACCTTCATTTGTTCAGATCTAATAAAAGATTTGTCCAAACCAAATTAAAGGGAGATTTCAACTTGCATGAGTTTTCAGACTTTGTGTCCTAGTTCGGCCATCCTTCTACTTAGAGCTGGACTAAAATAATCTCACAAACTACTGTCCACAGCTGGATGTGAACTTTGTAGTTCATGTCTTCTATTTGTAACACAACAGGATAAAATAATCTGGAAATGGATAATCAGTTGCTTGTATGATTTATTCCACTTCCATTTTTATAATTGAAATAATGTGTTCCTTCTTGCTACAAGGAAGAAGAACAATAGAAATGACTGTTCTGGAGATCACTCTCAACCAGTCCTTTGCCTCATATTTAACACCAGGTTTGACAGCTCTTTCCCCCAATTTTGTCTTTGGAGAGAAATGCACACTTATATGAGACCTAGGACCCAGTATCAGAGTGCTCACACTTTCATAGCAATAAAGAAGTTCAACAAATTATTTATTCATTTTCTTTTTGTCACCTGGGAATTCCTCATAACAAAGTGACTCTTCGTTGCCATATGCTACAGCTCCATAAAACAAATAATTTATTCACAAGTTATAAAGATCACAAAGAAGCAAGAGCATGCGAGCAATGTAACATCCGCTTCATGCTCAATGAGCACAAATGACCCTCTCTGGAAACACCTTCATTTGAGATTCCTGCAGGAGTTGCATACCTCTCTGTCAGGACAGGTAACGTTACAGCTGGGAAAGGGGATTTTTGTAAACTGTGGAAGTGCTCCAGGATGTAAGGTTGATGGGTCTCTGACTCAGGTCCAGTTATGGCTCCAGTTCAGTAAAGCACTTAAGTCACATTGACTTTGCTTCAATGAAACACATGTGTTTTGCAGAGTCCCTGTTGCTGAACTGCACCTGGGATCAAACACAATGGTAGTTTTGGTCTTTCAGGGGATGTTGTCAGTTTTAAGCATATATTAAAAAAAACAAAACCGCCCCTGAACACAGAGTTTATTTTCCAGTGATACAGATAACGAGTTATTCAATTACAACTCAAAAGTGCTTTCCATTTCCATTACTTTCCATTCACTCTGCCACATGACCACAGTTTGGTGTTTCTCTGTTTGGGAAATGACAATAGATTAGTCTGTCTCGCTTCTGTTTACAGCCTGATCCTAATAAATTTCACTCGGAGGTTCTTGTCTGTCAGCCTGATACTTTAAATCTCCAGCCCTAGTTGCCTCAGAGACATTAACAAAGATCATTTCCATTAAGAAAGAAAGAAATTGCCAGACTGCTTATTTTAGTCCAAAATTTTAATTGTTGTAAAAAAAAAAAAAAAAAAAGGTTTGGTCATGTCTGACTTTTAATTGATTAAAAAGTCCTGTACTAACTTTTAGAAAGATTTGCTATTCTGTGCTCTAAACCTACTTACTTTCACCCTGCCTCCAATTCACTTGCCGCTTATAGAATCTCTAGCTATTACACTTTGCTCGATACAGTGTGTGTCTGACACACTATCAGCACCCTGCTGCTGGGCAGGCTCCCAGTGCTGGGTTGTAAAGGAATGAACGAACACACGAGAGGGCCCCAATCTGATCTGGCACCATTCCCAGAGCAGAAATGGAAGATGCTCTGTGACTAATTTTGGTTCATTTTCCCTTCTATAAAGAAAGCACACTTTTTTTTGCTTACTCCATCAGGAGGGATAAGCTGATTTCATTTCAGACCTGTATTACTATATTTCAATGTATCAATTCATTCCTCTACTACAGGCAAATATCTGTGATACGGGCTGTATTTATAACTATAGTGTATAATCCCTTTTATCCACTGCTCATGCCAGATTCTGTTTTGAAGTCAGCAACAGTTTCATTGTACCACTAACATTATCATTTCAATAAAGCCTTTTCACAAAATGGTTCTAATTTACCTATGCAGAAGTTAAATATTTCTTGACTTGCCATCTAAAGTAACTATTAAGATTGCAGGCATTTTTTCTTTTCTTTTTCTTTGCCTAAAACTCTTCTCTGACAGAAGTTAAGCTTACATTTGCAGGTAATAATACAAAAAGTTTTCCATTTGCCATGGAAATTTTTGAAATGTTCTCAAAAAGCTAGGTGTCCAAAGTCCCAAATAATTCAGCTACTTGGAAATTATTACTGTCTTATACCATTAAATTTAACAGTTATTTGGTGATCCATTTGTGTCTCTGATCTATAGTTCTTAATTAGAGTATGCAACCCATAATGCATCACTATTCTTCCCCAAGAGAAAAGACTCAGGTATATCACATACCATGTTGTCCAAAGGAAAGCAGGACAATGGAGGAAAATATCCAAATCAAATATCCACTTCAGGCTGGAGTTCCCATCCAAATATCATCTGCTGCTGTCCAACTTTATTGCCTCCTTTCTCCTAGAGAAGGGAGGGATTACGTTGTGGCATATGGAATATAGGGAAAGCCATGCTTAAACAAGAAGGCAGGAGCAAAAGACAGAAGGACCGCAATTCCAGACAGGATCAGTTTTCCCCCAAAATGAATTAAAGTCCAAGGCTGGGGGACAAGTTATGGGGGAAAGATTTAGGAATTCCAGGAAAAGATAATTTTTCAACCAGCTTTAAAACCATGTTTACAAATCTAACCTTAATGCTAGTTATTGACATTCTTCTCCCACAGGACATTGATCCAGCAGATGCAGCGTTGGAAGTTTGCAGAAATCTTTAATTTATAACTAAATTGCTTGACTGAGTTAGTGGGGGCTGTGTCAATGAGGGAGGACTACATATTTGGGGAAGATGCTCCAGAAAATTGTGTCTTTAGTTTGATTCTGTGGAGTGATGGACAGATAGATAACTTTTGTTTTTAGGTTCTGACAGAAAAAAATTATGACATTTGCCAGGAATAGAAACATGCAGCTGGGGTAGAATTGCTAGATATAGCCAATGTCATGGCAGGACAGTCAGAGCAGCTGCGCTGCCTCAGAAAGAGGGGAGGAATGTAGTCCAGGCACTCCAGTTGCCATCTGACCTTCTGCGTCCCCCTTGTTCAAGAGGTCAGAGGCATGGTTTCCTGTACACCCATGCAACAAATGTAGAAACCTTGCTGATAAATCATCTCTTTAGGCAGGTTTTATTCTACAGATAGACACACCACAGAAACAGGGCAGCTTCTGCCTGTAGAGCACAAGACCCTTCTGCTGTCCTTTGTACAGTGCAGATGCAACCTCCAATGAGCTCAGGGAAAATTCCCCCTGCTTTAGGAAAAAGAACTCTTAATTCATTCACTCTCTTTAAAACAAAGGTATTCCTCTGCACCTCCTGCTCGGTCTGTGCTGGGGCCTTGTTCAAGTCTATCAACAAAAAGCCTGTCCTCTTGGCTGCTTCCTGATGCCCTGCTCTGCTGTGTGGAGCCTTGATGGAGCCCATAGGCACTGAGGCAAGATAGCCCATTGAACCAGCATGGCTCAGGCACATCGATTTCTATAATTAAGTCACAGTGGACTTTCAGAGACCATAGCTTCCCCTGGATGCATGATCAGGGCCATGTGTACAGCTGGGTTCACTAAGAAACTCTGCACTAGTCCAAGGCAAGGCTCCAATTCAATACTTCAGCTGGAGTGAGGCGTTTTAATTTGTCTGGTTCTGTACTCCTACACCACCTTTCACTGACATAAAGCTCCATCCAGGCCTTGCCCAGTGGTGGCTGAAGAGGAACTGAGGGCTACCGCTCCCCTGCGACTTTCTTTTTTCTGTGTGAGCATTTTGCAATGCATGCAGTAGACCACATTTTAATTTCTCAGTCACCAAGAATCGGTCTCAATTCTTGAGAAATAACATGCAACTGTCAGAGCAGTACAGTACTCCATGGAAGGGCAGCAGTGCAGGATCCAGCCCATGTCTCCTTGTTACTCTGCCAGCGCAGCATTCTCCTGATCCAAGTTGCATTTTCCTAACAAGTGCTGCTGAGCCACAGGACAAGCATGTCAGGCAAATGAGCACAACTCCTGTGACCCCTCAGGGATCCACCACACCTCGCACCCTGCCCAGCAGACCCTGGGTCTGGTGTCACGTTTATGCCCTCGAATCCTCCCGGTGTTGCCTTGTTTTTCCATTTCCTCCACCACCCACTGTTTCCCTTCCGAGTCTCTCCCTGCCCACACCCCCACCAAACACGTGTCAAGCTGTGCTTATTTGGATGGTGCAAAGCATTTTGGCAAAAATGTCTTCAACAATGGAGCTGTGCGGGGTCCACGAGAGGAAAGGCATGTGGATAAGGCACTAGGCAGGAAATCTGCTGTTTGGCTTTTGCACTGACCCGCTGTCTGACTCAAGGCCAGCCCTATTTGAACTGTTCTCTCCCAGACAGATCCATGTGGATGACAAGCCAGCTCTCTTCAGGGAGTGGGGATCCGTGCTTACCCACACCATGGGGCAGAGCTCTGCAGACATTGCTGGAGCAGCCGGGATGAGCTGGCGGTCACCCATCAGAGGCTGCTTTCCCCTTCCTCTCAGCCTGATCCTGGTTCCTCGGGCAGCTTGTTTAGAGCCAGCACATTTAGAGCCAGCTCAGATATCCACAGGCTCACTGCAGTGTGCAGTGTAAATAGCAGCTTAATCCCATTACAGGCCTGAGCAAGCCCACTGAGGCCAAGCATCTTGAGCACTGGCTAAAATACAAATGCAAGGCAAGTCTTCATTACACTCTCTTCTCCAGCGTGTGAGTGAGTTTGGATTGCTCCCTACTTGAAATTGAAACTGGTGGCACTTTACACCAGTTTACACCAGATGCAACAGGTGTGAATGACAGAGCCACAGAGCACGGCGAAGGAGCCAGTCCAGGATCCGCTCTGAGTTTGCCAAATCGCTGCAAGGACATTAGCACCACAATTAAAAAGAAAGCCCTCATCCATGTCACTGATGAGTAACACTTGCGGTTACTAAAACAGAAAGGACTTTAAAGGACTGATTTATTTTCCATTAGCTGAGTTGCTCTATATTCTTTGCAATTCTCTCAGGCTCGGCTGTAGAAATAAACAGTCAGGTTCACTTTTATTCAGTTTTGGTTTCTAGTCAGGGTGCTTTGCTAGGCTCTTGGGCTCAAATCAGCAATAACTGGGCTGTAAATAATGAAGGGAAAAACAAGGAAGAGAAGAAAGGGAGAGCAGGGAATATTAAAATTCCCAAACTATTCCTGCTTTTCTTGTATTTTACAAAGGGTTGTTTGGAGCCAGATTTTGGGCCAGAATGGCTTCTAGAATCACACTTTGATGATTTCTTTTCTCCACAAGGCAGAAGAAAATAATTTAAAAATGCCATACAGCATTGGTAAACTCCATATGCCCTGACAGAGCTGCTTCTCCTCAGGCGAATTGATGTGCAACCAATTATACTAAAGAGAATGTGGTAGATTTACTTTTCCATGCTACAGAAAAAAGCTTGCCATGTTCTTCCCTTGCACTTTCTTTCTCCTCCAACAAGAGGAAATATTTAGTCCAAAAGTCCTAACCTTAACAACCTTCTGACTACCGTAAATATAGCAAACATGTAATTAGAAATGGCATTTAGCTGTTCAGGTATGTCAAGACTTGTTTTGCATTTTAAGGAAATCTGGGATTAGTTTTGCATCAGGTTGGCAGTCTTTGTGCTCTTGACTCTTATTTCTGAATATGTTTCCTTTGGAGGCAAAACAAGGAGGAATGCACCACAATCTTTTATTATGCAGTATTTATCTGCATTCCTGGACAATGTCACTGTCTGGTGTGTGACCCATTCATGGTCTCTGCAAAGCTTTATGCTTCCATTAGAGGCCTCTTCTTATTCTGTTTTATTTTAGACAAAATTAGGCTCCAATGAACTTTAGTTTTTAGAGGGAGGCATATGACATAAATGGGAGAATGGCATACTGTGGGGCAAATGTGGCCACATGTCCTGTCTGTCTGTAATTTTGTCACTGAGGTATAGATACTGGGAAAATCTAAACCTACTAAGAAACAAATGAAGCTTGAATAGAGAAGAAAATTCTTGTTATTCATTACAAGCAGTGATACTTGCTATGCACTACAGCTACAGAGGTACTCTGAATGACCATGGATACAGAAATATGTGTTGTGCTCAAATCAAGCAGTAACTTGGAGGAGGTAAAGTAAAAATCATTTAACTTTTGCTTATCTGACAAGCCAACTCTAATCAGAGGGTCAAATTCGTGGGGTGCCTGTGAAACAATTAAACAGGTGAGGAAGACAAATTTATGTTATTACGTTATCCTATGTTAATTCTTCATTATATGTCAAGTTACCAGATCAAACAGCTACAACATCTGAGGGTGTGGGAGGAAGGTAGATGAGAGTTGGGTGGTCTCTGTAAGAGAAGGGTAGCATTAAAGCTGTGTAAGATGTGCAGGGCAAGTAAGTAGTAAGGTCTGTGTAAAGGGAAGAATGGAGGATATTTTTGGCTGGGTGCATTAATTTTTAATAGTAGCTTTCCTTGTGCTGTGCCTGAACTTTCACTGTTTCACAAAATGATTTCTATGCTTTGATATATGTGATGAGCAAACCTTGACAGAAAGCTTAGTTTTGATTCAGTTCTGCTAAAGATTCCCTAAACATGACTAGAACCTGGTCCCTAACCAATATGTCTGGACTGTTAATCTAAAGAAATGGTACCGCCTATGGATGACACAAGACCACACTTGGGAATATTAATTTTTCTCTTTCATTGAGGTACTACTGGATTTAATTGATAGCACGGAGAAGTTCAATGCAGTTTGAGATTCAAAAGAAACATCCACTTTGTGCTTGCTTTACACATCTCTTTTGATTGCCATTGGGTAAAGGCAGGGTAACAGCAGGACTTGTTTTGATCACTGAATCAAACGTAATGCCATTCCACCAGGATAGTGAACAACGGAGAAAGTTAAGCAAAATTTAGACAACACTGGGCTTCAGTAACAGTCATACAGGGGCCAGAAGAAAATAGTTCAAAGGAGATATTTGTGAGAAAGGAGTGAATGGGGTCAGGGAAAGGTAATTCATGGTAAAGATAACCAGAATCTGTGAGTCTTTCATTGCAGGGGGCATTGAGAATATAAAGGAAATGTTCATACTGCATAGGAGCAAAGACTGATAAGACTTGCACTGCAGAGATTAAGGTATCAGTTTCCAGCCAAAGGGATCTGGGGATTGGATCATTATTGTGCTATTAGCTGTTGGCTGGAGATAAACAAAACAAATGTTTATTCCCAGGAGAAACAGCTCTTAGAGTTTAACTGACTGCTAATTTGAAATTCCCTTGAGCAAGAAGGCAGTCTCTCATTGGAGCTGGAGTCCTCACAAGATAATTTTGAGATGATAAAAAGAATGAAAATATTTCTTTTTCAGTATGCAATATATGGTGATTGTTCCCTTATCCTCTGCAGGATTATTTTCGGTATTACTTATCTTGTATTGCTCAGTCTAAAAGAAATTAATATAGGATGCTCCTCAATATTTAGGGGGAACTCATCTGAGAGTGTGAACTTCCAGGCTCTGGATGACATATGCATGAATGCTTATTATTCTGTCGCTGATGCTAGCTAGAAGGACCCCAGAGAAAAAATGACTAAATATGTCAGTGGGAGTACAGGGACACCCTTGCACCACTGGTAAGTCTCATGGCTGTGCAGAACTGGGGGGACACCAGAGCTCACTAAGGCCAGATCTTGGCTTCCAGAAGCTGGGTAAATTCCGCTGCAGGTCTAGCCAGTACTTTTCCTAGATGTTCACCTGTGACCTTTCATGAGAATTACCTTTGGAAAGCAGCAAGAGAAAAAAAAAAAGTGGAGCCGGTGTCATCTCTCATTCAGTTCAGTCTGCAGAACTTGTGTTCAGGAGAGGAAGACTGAACTTCAAAGCTTTGCTCTGGTCTTTGCTAAATTGCAAGACAACAGGCAAAGATATGGTGGCAATGAGAAAGCCTGTGTTTTTGCATCAGGAGGACCTTTGGGCAGAAGATGTCAGCAGTCTCTGACAACACTCTGTTTTTATTTCCAAAGTGCTGTTCTGCTAGCAGAGGAAGGAGAGACCTGCTTTCCCACAGTGAGAAATAAGTAGACTGCCCAGTGAGACAAATTACAGCAGTGTGGCACTGATGGGACCAAGCGATCCAGGAAAAGAGCCTGGACAGTGCAATCACTTCTAGGAAACTAAATGTTCATTATAGTAGAAATCTTTTTTTCCCCTGTCTCTCTTTATAATGGCTAATGCCATGATTAACATAGCAGATTGTACCTGGATTCTCAGCGCAAGGAATCAAAGGCTTTCCATATAGGTTTTTCTCTTGCTCTGTCTTATTAGTGTATATGGTGCCCTGAGGATATAACAAGCAGAACTGCAGAATGCCTCATGAGCAGTTTAGATGTGAAGCTGAAGGTCTGCTCCAGCCCCACAACAAATGAGAGAGACCACTGTTTCAAATAGGAGCAACACAGCAGCCCTGCCACCCCCAGGACACACTTAAATAACATAACCCAAACCAAACAAAGTAACGAAAGGGGCAAAAATGATTTTTTTTTTTCTTCCAAAGTCACATTCTCTCTTAGGGACTCCCTGCCACAATTATGCAGGAAAGTGTGACTTTTTAGGCTGGACCCTGAATGCGGCAACCACCTTTCAGTGTCATCAGCAAACTCAGAGCTTTCTGACTGGAAATATCAAAACACTTCAGCAAGACTATTTAGCAGCTTTCCTACACATTCAACCCCTCAGACAGGGTTTGGCTGGGGCACAGTGTATTCTCACTTTCTTATAAATTGTTCTGCTGGTCAGTTCAGCTGCTCTAATATTCCTGTTT
Organism: Elanus axillaris; assembly: GCA_026212715.1. Classification (NCBI taxonomy): domain Eukaryota; kingdom Metazoa; phylum Chordata; class Aves; order Accipitriformes; family Accipitridae; genus Elanus; species Elanus axillaris. Next base: position 12,149,745 of record JANZLQ010000041.1, read on the forward strand.
TGTGCTTATTAAAATACCTTCTTTACTGTCCACAGAAGAAAAATCAACGTGATTGCATTTGTGGCAGTGGCATTTTGCCTTCTACCTGTTATTGTACCTATTTGTCTCCAGCAGCAGTCAGCATGTGGGTGGTTTGGAGAGAGATTTACACGCTGATATTTTATTAAGGTTCCTTTTTATTCTGTAATTTAAATGGCGAGATTGAAACATTGTACATTATTTTGCCTGTGGTAAAATAGACCTATTTTAGCTTTTTTCCCCTTCTTCTGATTGCTCATTAATATTCAGGGTTTATCTTATCTATTCCCCTCTTCATTTGGTTTGTAAATGATTCCTTTGCTTGCTCCTTTATTTTTAAGCCTGTTTTCAACTTTTGTTTAATCTTCTTGGTGGCTTTTTTCTTGTTTATTATTAAATTTTGAGTTAGACTTTTAAGCTTATCCCTTTTCATATTCATTCCTTAAAATGCCAGCTGCTCTTTTTCTCTGTCTTCAGAGACTGTGTGAGCACAGAGAAATGGAGCTGCTCCAGCATGCTACAGATTGCTAATTTTGGTCTAGCTTTCCCAGGTGCCAAGAGCAGGGGCTGGGTGGACTTTAGCCTTTCACCCCCCACAAATGTCTGCCATTAGACATGTCTTCATAATAAGCAGAGACAGGTGGTAGTGTATGAAGCCGCCATTCAAGTGTGGGGTGACACCAAACTGTGCATCACTCCAGCAGCCCCGCGGGAGCTATCTCAAGGCATGTTTTGAACCCAGACATTTCCTTTCAGCTCTCATTCCCTCCACACACCCCCAGTGGATCTACACCTTGGTGTACTTGCTGGTGACCTGTAGTTATGGTTGCTAGCATGTGTGCTGAAGCGCATGCTCTGTGTTATCTGGGTTGCAGATACCTGAGCTAAGGTGGGGTGGGGTGGTGATGGGTCCTGTGCTCTCATCACACACTGGCTTTGCAGCACGTTTGTCTTGTCTTCCCATCCCTACTAAGCAGCAGCATGGTGTACTGCAGAGGGGCAAGGACTCTCATTCCCTATAAATGGCTCGAGCCCCTTGGTGTTACTGTGCTGACTCCAGAGGAACCATCCCAATCTTAGAGCACTCTCAGGCAAGCATTGAGCCTGCTTGTCCTTGGCTGACTACTTCATCAGAGCCTGCTTAGTTTCATGTCATATTAATTTTAATTAAAACTCCATTTATTCTGTTTTGCTGTCATATCTTAGCAGTCCTTGGGCCTATTGGTTTTCATGAAGCCCTTTCACCTCTTCATTTCAAATAATTTTTAGATCTGACAAAAGTAAAATTTGCCTTCTTACTAGCATTGCTTCTTGGCAGTTTCCCCAAGCCTGCCCCTGTGGTGTTCACCCTTTGGCAGAGAACTACAGAGGTGTCCCACTGGGCTCTGTGTTCATTTTTCTCTAGTTTCCACCTTAATTCCTCTCTATTTAATTTTTTATCTTTTGAATTTTGTCTATTAACCACTAATGAGCCAATCTAACTCCCTTTCTCAGCTCCTTCTTCAGCATCTTCAGCAAAGCCACCCACAGCAGGCATCACTCAAACATCATCCTGATCTGGTACAAGGCTGGATTCTGAATTCACCTGTTGTCATGATTTGAAACACAGTTTCTCTCTCAGTGCATGATACCATTCTTTATACAGAAAATGGATGGACCGGCTTGACAACTTTTTCACCTGTTTTTTTTTTCCCCACTGCAAAATAGCACACACTTAAGTATGCAGGTGCATCTGACCTTGTGCCTTGCTGTCTGTACCATGCAATGTCATGTATAGCATAGTAGCTCCAAAAATAATGTGTAATAATCACGTGATTGATGAGCAGTACATGGTGAAGTTGACATTTAAAGGAAAATGGAAAAATTTAACACAGGAATATTATGTTATTTAGCAATGGAGGACATATGAAAGCTGAGACAGACAGATACAATTCTTCTGAAATGTCATACAATTTGTTGGGAGCAATGACAATATTGGAATCTTTCAGTGGCATTTGTCATTGTCAGAGGCAGGTCAGTAGACTAGATGGAGCCAATTGTGATCCATTATGACAATGACTAAGCCCTTAGGGACCAAAATAGTCTTTGGGTTGCTTTGTATACAATTACTACAAGCCCAGCTTGTGCTGGACACTGGTATGGTCTATGTTTTATATATATGATCTACCCACTGAAAACTGAAACAATTTTTTTATATTCCTAATTTGCTTTGACTATACATGATTCATTTTTCTTTTTCGTTCTGTGGATTTGGTACATCCAAGCTCCTGCTTTTCAACTGTGTGAAAGGTCGTGTACCTCTTGATGCAGGACCATAAGCAGCATTAAAATTTTTATATGTAGGCGTTTTAGTTCTTGAAAATTGCCTTCTTATTAGAATGGGAAGGGTCTTTTGGGGGAGGGAGGATGGGAGTCAGATGCTCAATTCTGCAAAGTGGAAGCAGTGTTTCTCCTTCTGCCAAAAGGGGTGCTCAGGACCTTTCTGAGATACTTACTTCTTTGGTGACTCAAATTTGTAGGCAAACAGCAAAAGAAGGTAAGAAAGAAAACAGAGCAATACATCAGATTTTCAAGCTTCAGCCTCTATCATTTATAAAGATACTATGTGAGTTAGCTTTAAAGGCAAGAGAAAGGAACTTGCCTGAGTGGGGAAGCAGAGTCAACACTTGCTTCTCAATACTGCCTCTGGCAGGCTTGGTTATGCTTCTGGAACCTGACTTTAGATGACATTTTCAAGGCACAACCTTATCTAAATGTGAGATAGGTAAAGAGTTGCTTCCAGTTGCTGCCATGGTTTCTGAGTGATCAGAGCTGCTATAGGCAGCTGTAATTGAAGTGTTTAGTGTTTGCTAAATATGGCTATTACCTGAGGGTTCTTGAAATACTGTTTGCATTTTTTATGGTCATTGGATTCTCCTGATTACCAGATGTAATAGACTTTTTATGCTACAATGCAACTGTTGAACATTTTAATTGGAATGCCATGTCAAATTTTTAAATTAAAAATCAAATACTCAAAGCACCAGTGCTTTTTTGATTACTAAAATTAAAACCTAATTGAATTCTCCCACCAAAAAATATCCTGTGGAAATTTAATTAGAGAAGTGTAAAAGAGCTGATTTTTAAAACATATTAATTTTTAATTAGGAAAAATCTGAAAGGCAAATTAGTAAGTTTTAAATGTTCCAAAATATGAATATGGAGATGCCATGTGGTACAATGAAGAGAAGACCCAAGTTCTACCTTCCTAAATGACTATATATCACAGGGCTTGAGTCTTACCTGAATAAAATAAAAAGTGATGGATACCTGTTTCTGTTGTTGATTCTCATAAAAACCCTCCATGCATATCAGCACATCAAAGGAGTACAATGAAAAACTAAAGTAGCTTCAAATGAACATTTGGAATAGGGTGCAAAGAGTTGGCTATTTCCAAGTAGGGTATGAGGTACACCCTTGTCCTCAATGTTCACCTGTTGACTGGCAAGACAGCTCTGCAGTCAACCTGTTGATTGGCTCAGATCCCATTCTGAGGTCCTTAGCTCCCCTGATGTATTGCAGGGTGTCTAACTCCAGGGCTCTGCTCCAGAGACTAGGCACATCAGAGCTAGACATTGCATCACTCTGTATCGCCCTGCTTTTGTTTGACATATCATTGTACACCCAGAAAGATTCACACAGCATTAATAAGGGCGAAGAAATCATTGACAGCCTAGATGGGCTCAGTTTGGCCTTGTCAGGACATTTCCATTTCCTACTGATTTTAGTTGTTTGTGGCTGCATGCAAAGTCTCAGACTCAGTGAATTAGAACAGGTGACAAGGGCCCTTGGGAAAGGCCAACACCATCATTAGTTAGGTAGACTGGAAATGATTACAGCTCTATTTCTTTCTTAATAATTTGACTTTCTTAAAAATGTGTATCCCACAAACTAGCTCTCTGTTTTGTGGTGATGTGTAATTTCATGATGCAGCAGCTAGGATATAATTTGATTTAAAGAAAAAATAAAAAGACTAACTACAGCTCTCTGGAGATTCGCTGCTTAATGATATACACTTAAAAGTATAAGGAATAACAAAATTAAGAGGAACGGTGCCTGCAGGGTACATTCAGATCTGGGTTATCTCAGTCTCTCACAGCTGAAGCCAGGGCAGTGTGACAGCCATTCAGGACTTGCACTCGGTGAGCCTGGGGAGCGGAGGGAGACCTACCTGAGCAGAGCCCACAGGGTATGGGCTGACTTCAGCATGCTCCAGATCATCCTCCGGTGTTCATGACTTGGAGCATGGCACTAATCCCATTGATTGCTTGCTTTTATCTTGGAAAACCTTCCCTGGCTTTGAGAACAAAGAAGAAAGAATCTGCTCATGGTTAAGATGCTCAGCTGGGAAAGGGAAACCGAAATTTGAACCAGAAATCTGTTTTTTTTGTCTTTTCATAAACACTGAAATACAAAATAAGGCTATATCTTGCCTGCCTCTTTTCTTTTTCCACAACTTGCAGACTTGACACTTTCCCTGTTGCTCTGCTTGACCTGGGGAAATCGTACCCTTGCCCATGACTAGTCTGGTGTTAGTGGCATCTTTCTAGAAAGAAGATGAGATGGGAGGGTTTGAAATGCTCATCTCCCATTTCCTGGATCAGAGCTTTAGCCATTAGCCTAGTATACAAAAGGGATTATATACTCCCTCTCAACAAACCTGCATGAAGGTAAATGAGGCAGAAGGTGTGCTCCATCTTCTTTCTGAAGACTGTACTATTCAGGTAACCTTGTGGGTTTTCTGACTACTTAGCGCAGATTTTTTTCCCCTAGAATCTGAGTTTGCTGTTAGAACCCAAATTCTGTGTTTCAGGCACTTTTTGACATGTTTCTGTTTCTAGATGTGTCTATTTTTCCTAGGCACTGTTTCAGGTACTTTTCTAGATTTCAGCCTATGATCCTAAGTCGTTTGACAGAAGAAGTGGAAGTCATATATACTGGAATCCTGTAAAATGCTAATTCCCTCCCTAATTTAGGAAAAATGGTCAAAAATATTGTGAAGTTTAATGGTAACTTTGCAATCGCTATCCTTCCCATGGTGATTTAACAGGTTGATAGGCACTTGAAGATGAAGGAATGAAGGTATGATTTGGTTATCATGTAGGCTGATGAACTGTTTTCTTCAGATGTCATCTTTGAAGTCACTTGCAATCAAACAATCTTGTTACCTTTCGTATCATTTCTCATTGCATACTTAGGCAATCTGCTATCTATAAGCAATTATTACAACAACCTACTTGTTTTCCACTTATATATAATAACAGTTTATTCATTCCTCAAAGGTCTATACTTATTTTCATTTTTATAACAAAACAAGAAGCAGAAAGTCTATTTATAGAAGTAGCTTTTAAACAAATCTGAAAATCAAGAACCACTAAAGGCTGGGAAAAGCCTTTGGGATTAGAATACTCACGCAGGATGAAGAAGTGGATGAATGTAAAGACTTCGTGTGGTAGATGCTTGGTTCACCATGGTGCAAACACTTTCACACTGGATAGTGATTCAAGATGTTACTGCTTTCTGTTTACTTGATATTGCCTTCACAGCTGAGCCTTGTTAACAGTGCAAAATGAGCCAGATTAGTTTAAATAGCTTTCAGATCTGCAAGGATGCATCTGTTTGTGCTCCTTCTCTGTGTTTGATTTTGTTAAAAGTCAAATTTAAAAAAAAAAAATCAGAAAAGATATCTGTTCCTATAAACCCAAAAAAGTTACATTAGATAAAGATTAATAATTTATGTGAGTCAAGTTTGTCAATCACTATCAGGAGGTGATTAGGATTTACTGCTCCCCTCCTTTCCACCCCAAAGAACAAAACACCCAGCCCTTCTCAGAGAAGATTATTGAGTATCGGCCCATTGCACCTCATTCCTTCAGGAGACAGGGTGCTGATAAGACTGGCAATTCATCTGATCCCACATTGCAAATCTTGTATTACCAGCCCTGAAAGCATGGAAATGTCAATATTGAAAAAAAACCCAAAAATGTACACATGCAAGGAGTTTGGAAAGGGAAAAGCATCTGCAAACTATACACTGGACAAATCCTCTCTTAAGGAAGAAAGTAAAACAACAGCATGTGAAGCATGCAGGAAGGTATGTGAATTTGGAAGTAAGCTGAATGTAAGAGTCCTTTAGTAAACTTGGCCCCAGACAATTAGAGTCCTGTACTGCCACACTGATAGTCTGTGATGATGTACACTATTGCAGTCTCCTTTCTCTGGGTAGCACCATCAGTGAACATCTGTTAGTGCAAGATTAACTCTCATGTCATAGTGGTCCCTCTCCGCATGGTGGGAGATAGCTTGCAGTGACTGCTTTAAAATTAAATGGTCAAATCAGCCAAGTTTGGTAAAAGGCTGTTCTCAACAGATATTGGTTAGAGTGACTTGTGAAGGCTGAAAAGGTTTAGGGGAATAGAGTTTGAACTAAAGCGAGCTAAGCAGAAAGCTATTGATTAGTTTCTTTCACATTAGCTTAATTTGATGTTCATGTAACGAAGGGTTATTTGTAGTAGACTAATAGGAAGACAGCACTGTGCCATAAAACTTTTCAGCCAAAATAAAGCAAGGCAATTACAGGTTGTCCACTGGGTTGATGTAATAATCTTTCATTTCACAACAGCTGAGTTCTGAACCACAAGTGTAACACTCTAGCAGATGCCTCTGTCAACAGCAACAGGCCTGTTTCAATCTGTCTAGAGTAGAAATGCTGAGAAAACATAGTTTTTTGGGTGGAAGAGAAATAGTCCTTTCAGGGAAGAGATTTTTTTTTCCTGAAATAGAGGATACTAGGAATTGTTTTCTTCTTTCTGGTTATGGCAAAGGAACATAGAATTCTTTGGGCTACCTTTCTACTGTCAGGAACGTGGATGTTGGAATTTGTTTAGAAAAAAGAAACCTAAGGAACAAACAAGGTGCTACATACATATTTACATACTTGCAAATCCAGACAATAGATTGGGGTGCTTTCAACATTTGCAAAAAGATAACTTTTTGAATTCTTAAGAGAGAGAATTCTTAGATCTCACTAAAATTTTATGGGAACATAATGACAATTTTTTTTTTTTGGCAAGGAGTGTTTATTCACAAATTTCTCAAAAAATATATCAGCTTAAGTAAAGCGTACATGAAGAAGATTTTTAAGATCCAGAAAATGTACTTTGGCATGAAGAAGGATCACCTAAAACCAGTCCCTGCATCATCCATCACTTGTCTGTAATGCAGAGATTACTGCATCTACCTGGGATATACTCAAATTCCTTCTCTAAAAGACATGAAATTCTATGCCTTATGTTTCTGGGGAATACCAACTATTTAAGTTACGGATCTGATTTCTCTGCCAAATGCTATTTTCTTCCTTTGTGATGTAATGTTAAGAATGTTTCTCCCACTGAAATCAAAGATTGCGTTTGGTCTTTTTGGAAATACTTGATATCAGGGTGACAGTGTCTGACCTAGTGAAAGATAAGGCATAGACATAACATGGACTTTGGCAGATGGGGTGCAAGTTATAGCAGCAGAAGCACACAACTCCTGCTATTATTCAGGATGGTCACAAAGAAACAGAACCTCTACCCTTGTCCTACAGAACTTTTTGTCTCAAAGCTACTTTTCAGAAAAAAACCCCAGAGATTTCTGAATATTAAAAGATGACTAATCTACCCTTTCATTTTGGAAATGTTATTCCCCAAATAAGCAAGAGTACCATTCATCCTCCAAATGAACAACCTCCCCATACTGAAGAAAACTCTAAAATTTCCCACCTGCCAAAGCACAGGGTACATGCTTAACTGCCTGCTGCAGGAGGACTGAGTTCTACAGAAGTTAACCAGCTTCTTTCAGCTACATAGAATTAAATCTGTGACTACTTGCTTTGGGTGATCCTCAGCTTTAGCGTGAGGCTAACCCCATTGACTGCAGTGGGTTAGCTGATGTTCTAAAAGCTTATCATATGCAGGAGTGCCTGGCTACACTGGAGCCACTGGAAAATGGAAGAGGCAAAAGATAAGCAGTCTGTGAGCTAAACCAGAAATCTTAAGAATAAACACCAAATTGTGAATACTGAACAAAGTATGGAACAGTTTCATGCCTATATTGTGTAATAGACACCTCACAATAAATAAATCAAGACTTAAGCACTGAAGAACAGAGAACTTTGGAGTTAGAAACACAGTTATGAGCCTATGGTTTGCAACCTGATCCTCTTTCTATTAAGTGCAGTATTTGTAAATTAAACTGTTCAAGTGTCAGCTCTATCAGAGACTGCATTTTGGTTGTTCAGTATTGGTTCATTGAGTACTTTTATTATTTTAACATTAGAAATGCAAACTATTTATTTTAGATAGATTTTAATGAATTTTATCATTAAAAGATTTTAACTTTTTTATTGCAGGAATTACTTCATGCTTGATAGCAAGAGGATTATTGGTGTGTTAGAAACCACAGAAGCACCTGAGAATGGTCATGTAGGAATTAGGGCTTCTCCCCTCAAAAAGGACCTAGGAGTGTTCATCAACAGCTGGCTGAATATGAGCTGGAAGTGTCCCCAGGTGCCAAGAAGGCCAGTAGCCTCCTGGCTCATATCAGAAATGGTGTGGCCAGCAGGATGTGGGGAGTGATATTGTCCCCTTGATTGTACTTGACACTGGTGAGGCAGCACCTTGAATAGTGTGTTCAGTTTTGGGCCCCTCACTACAAGAAAGACGTTGAGGTGCTGGAGCATGACCAATGAAGAGCAAAGAAGCTGGTGAATGGTCTAGAGCACAAGTCTTAGGAGGAATGGCAGAGGGAACTGGGGTTGTTTAGTATGGAGAAAAGGAGGCTCAGGGGAGATCTTATTGCTCTCTAAAACTGCCTGAAAGGAGGCTGTAGTGAGATGGGTGTTGGTCTCTTCTCCCCAGTAACAAGTAATAGGACAAGAGGAAATGGCCTCAAGTCTGCCAGGGAAAGTTTAGATGGATATTAGGAAAAATTTCTTCACCAAAAGTGTTGTCAAGCACTGGAATGGGCTGCCCAGGGAAGTGGTTGAGTCACAATCCCTGGAGGTATTTAAAAGACATGTAGATGTGGTGCTTGTGGACATGGTTTAGTGGTGGACTTGGCAGTGCTAGGTTAACAGTTGGACTTGATGGTCTTAAAGGTCTTTTCCAGCCTAAACAATTCTATGATTCTAAGAGGCCCTGACACACATTTAATGTTTATTTATCAAAGTGGCAAATCACTGATAATTTATGCTAGGTCTAGCTCTACACAATGAGGTTACTGTCACAGTAATGAATTTTAATTAAATAGGGCTAAGTTAGGGATTGACTGTGTTGCCATATCAGACCAGTATTTCATTATACTCCCATCAGTTCTCATGTTGTGAAGTTGCTTAACACTGAACATGGAAGGGTGAGGGGATCTGGTGACTAAACAGACAGAAGTTAGGTCTGGTGCAAACAGGGATGTGTTGCAACTCCACATATTGTTTGTACAGCAGAACTTTAAATGTTTTCTTTAGAAATGATGGAGATGGACTCTTCTGGGCTCTGCCCTGGACTCCAGCTCATATTGTTGTGTTTGGTAGTCACCCATGCCTGCAGCAAAGTTGCCCCAAAGGACTATCTCTTGGGAAGGGAACTGCATGACAAATGGGGAGTGTGGGTCTGGGACCAGACCCTATGGCAAGAAGCAGGTAAGAGGATGGTGAAGGAAGGCAATACATTGCTGACAAGACCCCAGTCTTGCACAGGAAGACCAGTTTCTAGCTCCCGTTGAATGGAATAATAGCAAAGCACTGTTACAGATGTAGTAGTAGTGCTCAAGAAAAAAGCACATAACAGAGTGGGGGTTAATACTTTTGAAGCTTGTCTTGTGGATTCAGGCACTTTGTTTTCTGAAGTGGCTTGTATTACTGCCCTAGGTCTACTATGGACTTTCATGAAACTGCTGATGTGCAACTGTCAATGTTACTTCTGATAATGGGAGTAAGGCTCATGTGGAGTTTTGCACAAATGGATATTGAAGTAGATCAGTCCAGTCCACCCCGTCTGCCTCATCGAGCTCCAGTACAGAAAATCGGTTGCTTGCATCAGGTTGGTTCTGAGTCCATGCTAGTATCGCCTGCTTCTGGGTAGTGTATATCCAGTGCTGCCTGGGTTTATGTCTGTCTGGATCCCCAAACACAAGCCTCTACAACCCACCCACCCCCAAATGCTTACAAAAATGCAACCCAGAATAGTAGGCATCAGCACTAGAAAACTGTTCAGTGTCTTACCCCAGTGCAATGGCTACTTTTAATGCTGGCATGTATCAACAGAAGATGAGGAAGGCAGCTAGAGATGTGCTTCACGCTGTGCTCATCATGACATGACCGTGATTAATGGTGGAGCTCCCAGATACAACATGCCAACTATACAAAAATCTGACTTTTGACTTCACAGCTCAAACTTATTTCTTGTTCCATGAGAAGCACCATTAAGTTGCTATGAATGCAAATATATGCATTAAATGCTGTCTTATTTGCTACCTATTGAGCTTTCAGACTCAGTTCTGATCCCGAGCTGTTTCATGGGGGTAAGGGATCTTGCTATTAACTTCAGGGGTCTGGATCAGGCCTTCAACATGTTGCCTTCATAGAGACTTTGCAGTGGAATTAAAAGGGCAAATGTCAGCCTTTAACCTTTGGCTGCGTATGGTTATTGGACGTGATTCCTCCCAGTTGCTGGCCATGGTGGTACTTTGAAGGCTCAGCTCTGCATAACCCTGCCCTCCCATTGCTCTGGCAGTCTGCACATTTGCAGCAGCTTTCACAAGGAGTTCAGCCTCAGCCTGCTTCCTCCCCCTCCCTCCCATGTGCCAAAAATGTGGCAGTTACAGAACAAAGGAAATATCACAGAGTCGGTTTGGTGGGAGAGCTACAGAGCCCAGCAATTACCTGCTGTTATCACCGTGGCTGTGCTTTCTGTCATGTTATATTTCACATTTGCATAGCTGTGTGTATTTGCTCTTTCATCGCTGTTGTACGCAAGCTGTAATCAGTTCATTTTATGGCTGTCTTCAGCTAAATTCTTTGTTGATTTTAACATGACAGAAGTTGAAAAGATTACATATTATAAATAGATAATTAATATATCAGCACAGCTTGTTGCTTTCTGTCTCTCCATCTCTTTATGAGAATCAGTTTTAATGTTTCCTCTCCCTTTCTCTCCTCCATGTAGACTGCCTGAGAATTAGAATGAAGCCTGACAGCTTGATTAAAATTTCACCTGATGTATTTCCGTTTCAATAGAGGATTCCTCTGTCTTGAATAAATGGGTCATGTGTAAAAAATTAAATCACTGATCATTGCTAAGTAGGGTAATTTTTTCCTAATAATATTATTTTTTAGTTTTGACCATAGCTTGGGGATATATTTATATTCTAGGATTTTCATTAAACTAATACACGAGCATTCCATAACATCGGTGAAATTATCCTCCGAATATCATTTTGAGGAAGAGCCGTACAATTTTCATTTTTTGAATGGTAAACTGAGGCACTAGGCTGCCTCACATGCAGATGAAGTGAGCATTAAACTCATGCACCCTGAGACCCCAGTCATCTCTCCCAAACATCCTTCTACTCCAAAATCACAAATAATATCCATAGCTAGCCCACTAGAGATCATGAGCTTTGCTTCAGTTTGTGGAAGTCTTAATAATTATTCAATAGTTACATGAATTTCTGCAAAGTAAATTTAAGCCCACTTCTCTTAGCTACCTTCTATAAATCTCTTAAAAGTATTTCATGGATTCTGAGATCTTGTGGCCCTGCTATGGAAAACTAATGCAGCACAAGCCACTTTCTGGGGTTTGCAAAGACCTTTCTGCAGCTTTTAAATAAAGAGAAAGCATAATGCATAAATCCAAGAAGGGAGGCAGGGAATAGGACAGATATCTCTACAACCTCTTTTTAATGCACAAGTCAGGTCACTTTGCAAATGCTGTGCTTGTCACTGTGAAATTTTATTTCTTTTTCATATACTGGTTTGAGAGTGCATATTTGTGTGCGACAGGAGCAACTCCAAGGTGTTTGAGAGAGCCAAGGGGGAACAGAAGGACCTTAAGTGCTTGGGGCAAGGAGTGTCTGAGGGTATATGCTGGGGCAGATTTATCAGGACATATGAATCGTCTCCACTCCAAGCCACATGTTAAGACCGTTATACGTCCAAGATCTCTAAAACAAATACCCCTTGGCTGAGAAAGCTAAAGTGAAGCAGCGGCTGAGCAATGACAGTAAGAGCTATGGAGGTGGGCAGCAAGGCCTGTATTTCCCTGGGCTCTGACTAGTGCTCTGAGGGCAGTTTGGGAAAGGGTCCCAGCACTGCCCACGACGCTATCCTCAGCGTTCCTTGCTGGCATCGTTGTCCATAGCACAGGGGTCAGGAGGAACCTGGCAGAGACCCAAAACCCTGTGCCTGATTTTGATCCCTGGCTATTTTTTCCTCCTGGTGAAATCTCACCTAATTGACCTGAGGAGTAAGTGAAATAGGAGTGCTCCTGTCAGCGTATATGTATCTTTGCTTGCAGAACACAGCATGCCATCACCCAAAGGTAGAACAAAAATGTCTGACAAGGACCTCAGCTGGAGGGCACTATACAGAATAACAGAAAAGGGATTTAAATGTAGGGAGGATTTAATAGCTGATGAAATGTAGCAGAGAAGCTGAGCGCCATGTATTTTCCTTCACACATAAGGGGATCCCCAAGCCAAAGCTCTCACCATCTTAAGCAGAGTTTTCAGAGGTGAAGGTCATTAAATGGTCAGGATTTAGTTTCACTTGACTACTCTTCTCCTTCTGGGACCCAAATTCTATCCAGAATTACAACTTGTCTAAATCCTTCTCTTTTCAATGGTGCAGTAGCTAAATAACAGTGAAGATGCGTTGACATAACACACTGACAGCAGTGTATTTTGAATATAATGCCACTACTATTAACACTCAACCTAACTTGAAAATTTCTAAAAATTTGGACAGAACATTCACTTTTATAACACTTGAAGCAAGTGCAAATGTAATTTACCTCTGCCAGTAGGTCCCTTATATACTGTTAAAGCGATATAAAATGCTTAGCATAAATTGTGATCACACGTTAGGTTATAATTATATTTTGTGGCAGTTTTTCAAGGATTCTTCTTTAACAAGAAATCTTTTAGAATCCAAATGCAACATTTAGCTGTATGAAAGCACACTGTATGAAATTCTGATTTTAAAAAAATATCCCTAAATGCTGCTGCATAATATCATTCACAAGACACTTTGGAAACTTTCCTTTTTATTTAATGAATAAAGCATTTCAAAAAGAATCTCCTGAAAAGAGCTTGCATTTGTTGCTAATCCTTTTGGCCTCTGTTAACTATCCTGAAAATCTCTGATGCACTGTAGTTCAATAGGTAATCTTTTCTGGTTTGTTTTGATTCTTTTGCCTTTAATGTGAGATAAATTAGCCTTCTTAGTAGGAAGGGAATTTCTAAACATTCCTGGAAAACAGAGAAAATGACAACATATCATTTTCAGGAGTCATATTAAAATATGGGCACGAAGGGCTTTTAGTGGTTCCCAAGCACTTGTAAAATACACTGTAAAAATATGTTTTTTTAAAAAAAAAAAAACCACAACAGCTTTTCTGCATGGGTTTTAAATGTTCAGAGCTGTCCTCATTATACTGTGAGTCAAGATGATGACAAGAACAAAGTGTTGCAGAGTTTTCCTTAAAAGTGCACTTCAAATTCTCAATGCCGCTTACCTATTGTGCATTCAAAATGGAGTTGAGGGCTAGTCTAATTTATAGGACTGGTCAAAATTTGGAATTGCTTTCACAGGAGAAACTTCAATATTTTGACATTTCTTTTGTCCTAAATCAAGGAATGAAAATTGCAAAATTTTGCACAAAATTGACATTTCTTAAAAACTTCAATTTGGAAATATCAAAATGCTTCATTGAGATAGCTTGTTTTGAGAAGGTTAAAACACTTCATTTAGACTTCAACATTTAATTTGGATAAAAGAGACTGATACAGCTGGAATGGAGAAGCACAATAATCATTAAAATAAAGGACTCACTCTGATCTGGTTACTTAGAAAGTGAACACCACTGGTAAATTACCGTCAAGTGCATTTTATTGGGGCAGGGCAGGGGGCGGTGGGGGGAATAAGTTCTAGCAATCTGGAAATGCATTATATAAAAATCCTGTGAACATTACAGGTTATTTGTAGCTTATGATTGGGATGCAATAAAGACAAAAGTAAAACATTGAAAATTGTAAATGAAACACTTATGAGAGGCGAAGTCTTCTTTTGAGCTAGCTGATATCCTTACAACTGGTGAGATGTTTCTTTTGGTATTACTTTATTTTAGAGGTAAAGTAGTCAACTAAGATTTCCATAAATTGAGTTTGGTTTTGGGGTCTGCCGTTGGCTTCTGATGTGACTGTGGCAAAAGATGTATCTTGCAATAGTTAAGTCCCCTTTCAGAAAAGGAGGAGAAACTCTTCTGTATCTGTTCAGCCATGTGCATTTCTACGGGGTCTCACATAATGAGTCATGGTCCCTAAAACACAGTCTCTCATGCCAGCCCACACCTTGGCCCTGGATGAGATTTGCCTGGAGCCTTACTGCCTGTAACATCTCTGGCATTTTGGAGAGAGAGCTTGCCTGTCCTATAGTCCTGCTGTGAAGCAGCTGCAGCTTGGGACTGTCAAGGAACATGTAGGTCATAGTAGCCATAAAGAGAAGGATCTAGAGCTGAAAAATGTCTTCCCCCTGAAGGGACACTTGTAACACCACCCAGAGATACTGGTAGGGGGATCTGGACAGAGTTGCTTATCATCCTTCACTAAAAATTCTTATAGTCCTCCACTGTGTGAAAATATAGTACAAATAACAAATAATTCCAAAAGATGATACACCTCATGGCATATAGTAATGAAATAAAACTATTATTTATTTTCTTCTCCATTAGGTAGTCAAATTTCAACCAAAAATTTGCATACTACCATAATAAGACTGGTAGCTGGTTAATACAGTGCTAATTCTGTGTGAAGTTTACGTCTGTGACACAGGACCATGTGGCACAGTGCAGAGAATTCCAACTGTACCAGGAGCCCAGCACGGTCAAGAGCTTGGTGCTCGCTGCTGCTGTTTTGGTGAGGTAACAGGTAACTGTTGAGCTGACAGTGTGGTATGTAAAAGATAATTTAGCCTTGTAATTAAGGAGATATTAAGTACATAATCGCATTTATTCATTTAATTAATTTTGGCAAGTTTGTCCTATGACGTTAGATATCAATTGCTAAAGATACACATTTACATTTAATAAGTGTAATTTCTGACTTGCCTTACTTTGTTATTTGCCAAGTGAACACCTAGAGAGCACTTTTAAATGGATTAAGCAGGAGTATAACCTTAATACATAACAAGAGCATAATTGTACTTTTATTGCTTATTAAATTTTAAGTTAATTATGTAGCAACCAGGTTTATGTTTTATTGTACCAAACCTCAATGCATGGGCTCTTAGAAGTAGTCTAGGGGAAGGAAAATTATTTCCAAATGTACTATATGAGTCCTATTTCAAACATACTTACTTAAGGAAACCGACAGCTCTTCATTTAAGAGGAGGCAGGCATCCACTGCCAGGGTCCTTCAGTCAGAGCTGAGCAGCAGAGCTCACCTGACAGCTCCTGCTGACTACACCACACTTTGAACCTGACATTAGGGAACCCCCTTGAGAAATCCAAGGGAGTCTTATTGTGGGAGATTCTCCTTTCTCAGGGACCTGTCCATGTTTTCTTTGTTTTCCACCAAAGTTTTGTTACATTTTCATTCTATTTTTTTGCTCTCCTCTGAACAGCTTAAATAATCAATTTTCCTTCCTGTAGGGAATAACCTGACCTGGGTGAACTTTTCTTATCTAAATAGCTATTGGAAAGTTCATTGTCTAGTTCAAAGAACTTATCAAAAGAGGGACATAAATCCAGAATAATTTTTTTCATGATGATCTCAGGCATGTCTTTTAGAATAGAATCTCTTTCTCTCTTTCTATATAGAAGAAACTCCTAGGCGGCCAAGTTAGGATAGATGGGTTACATTAAGACAGTCAAAGTTAATGGAGAAAAATCTTCTGTGCAGACTACTGTCAGTGAGATATAAGGGTGGAAGAGAGAAGGTGAGAGACTTTGATAGGACTGTCTCAGGCAAAACAGAGTGAGATCCTAGCATCTACTGTTAAGGAGAAGCCGCTGCACGATCATTCACGTACCAATGAAGGAGTTGCACATGCCCCACCCGAGACTTCAGCTGCTCAGACCAGAGTCCCTTCGCAGCGGGAACTCCAGTGAGCCCGTGGGTGCCCCTTCCAACTCCTCGCGCACACACACACTCACCCTTGGACACTGCTTCTTTCCTTAGGCTCAACCCTAGGTTCTCCGAAACAGAATCTCTAATCAGGGCCTTCAACATAAAAAGCATAATATATTCTACCTACGGTGCACAAATTTAGACTGCTCGAGCTGGGTACATCTGGAGAGGGACCCCAAACACTAAAATTCCTGGGCAATTACACCCTCACACTCCAGGTTCCTGCCCCTTACACCGTGGTCTGGTCCAATAGCAATATTCAGGTCTGGGATCATCTTCTTTCTCATTGAGCCCTTTTCTTTGTCTCTAGACAGGTTCTTGCTCTTTCCTGTTTTTTAAGCAACGTCTTATTATGTCTCCTTTTCCTGGCTCAAACTGGGTCTGGGACTTGCTGAATCTTCTTACTGCTCCCACCAGAGAATAGGTCAACATTAGGCAAAAGCATTATGCAAGGTCTGAGTTCAGCTTTATCAGGAACAACTACTTTTAAGCAGCTAAACAAAGTCCTCAAAGCCTTGCAAACCATATTAACAGCCTTTATAATTTATATATATTCCTGTGCTATTATAGTCTCACAATCTTATCCCATTGTTGCCATTTTTTCCCCATTGATTTAATTAGATTTTAGATCAAGCCATTATGTGTTTCACTTGCTCCAGATTTCCTCAAACCATATGGGCTGGGTATGGAACATGGAATTTGTAACCAAATTTCACTGTCCTGCACTCTGGGTGACACTGGGCTTGGAAATTCTGTAAGGTGTATAGAGAATCAAGCAGCTCTAGAACTTTACAGTAGTCAAAGCTGTTGGGAAATTTAAAGAATATCCTCAGTGAAAAAGTAGATTTATAATTTCCACATGTAAACATTTGTGGCTTCCTTTGTATAGCTGGAAAAGAAAGCACTCATTTTTAGAAATAAACTTCTTCCCATGTGACTAATTAAAGAAATTATTCAATTGTGTGCAATTTGGTCACATTCCATGGGGATGCATTTTATAGGACAAGTATCTGGAAAGATTTTTTTACATAAAACATGAAAGATTAAACTAAATTCCACTTTTGTGGCATCTATCAATTCTTTGATTTCTAAACATGACATACTGCCTTTTTGAAACCTGTTCTTCTCATTTTAGACATGCATCTTTTTGGTGGAACATGTAATAAACTCAGCAGCCTGAATTTCACTATTTCAAAAAGCATTTTGCCAGATGCTGTACATAGCTGATAATACTGAGGGAGACTGAAAAAAAAAAAAAAAAAAGAAAGTAAAATGGTAAAATCTCTTCTAACTATAAAATGGCATGTGAATGCTGAAAAAAAATCTTAATGATTCCAACCACACAGAGTCTTCCACATGTAAGCTTTTGTTGGATGAACCTCCAATCCAGAATTTAATGTTATCTGATTAGGTGTGAACAGAGTTGTCAATGAAGCAGAAAACAGGACACAGCTGATAAAACAGTGAAGTTAAATAAAGATAAGGCAACTTTGTTGCAAAGCCAAAAAATTCCATTTCAATTATTCCAGTGCAGTAATTTTAATTCTGCTAAACTTAAGCTCTTAGAAATGTAACCTGAATGAATTTTCCTGCCTCCAACTAACCTGGGTTTTGTTTTGTAAACTACGTAGGACTTTATTAGGTTCCATAGAAATTATCTCTTTAAAGCTTATTCAAACAACATATTTATTATTGTGCATGGGATTCAAAGACTTTAACATTTCAAAATGTTGGTTTAAAATGAACATGAAAAGACAGTTGCTTTGACCTCCATTCTAGCAAGAAATTCCACCAAAGCCAGTGCTCTGCTTTGCCTCAGATTCCAGGATCACACCTAAGTACCACTCTACAAATGCATCTCAAATAACCTTTTTTAATGGAATAATTTGAAGGAGCCACAGATTCATTTGCAACCTGTGCCATAAAAGAGTATGACTGCACAATCAAACACATGGGAACCCTGGAGCAATGTCATGGCCAATACAAATTTCTGTAATAACTTGTATTTATGACAATTTATATCAACTGAGAACATGACCATCTCTTCCTTAGGAAGACAAGGTTATGCTTGCCAGTGGAGACAAGTGATTACATCAGTAGGCTGTTTGGAGTTAGTTCCATCTTGCAGGTACCTCAGGTACCACAGGAGTGAAAACAAGGTGGCAGTGGCTTGACCATTGGCTTGTTCCCTAAGGAAGTTCAGAGTCTCCTGCAAGTCTGCAATGTACCAGCATGCTTTCACTCCTGCCAGCGATGACTTTACTCAGGAACTTCCCATCCCTTTTGGTGCCCATAGCCCTGAAAAATTTCTGGCAGAGGAAGCAAAAATGAGTGAGTTTTCCTGCATCATCCTTTGTGGAACCCTCAGAAATAGTACAATGGTTATTATTGCTATTAATACCTTAATCACACCTTTGACTGAAAAGGAAACATGTCCTCTAAGAATCATCACATTGTAATGTTTACATTTCAGCCAAGCTCAGTCATCGTCCGGCAAATTCTGTTTCTTCTGCCAGCAACGTCAAGGACTGCACCCACACTGCCTGCCAAGACACTCCCTCATCTTCTCCTCCCAGCTCCCATGACCACACTGATGGACTACAGCTCTATTGGCAATGCCCTCCTGGATAACTTTGCTGCTTTCTTCCAGTTTTCTAGGGACAGAACAAGAGCATAAGAGTCTTCCAGGGTAGGTACAATTTTTGAATGGTGTTCTATTTTCCTCAGCCTTGCTGCTTTATTTTAATTACTTAAAATTAAATGGGAAGAAAACAGTGACAGGAGAAGCTATGGTTATTCTGATCTTAATACCAGTACAGTAATAAGCAATATATAAATGGCAGAG
Source organism: Elanus axillaris (assembly GCA_026212715.1). Classification (NCBI taxonomy): domain Eukaryota; kingdom Metazoa; phylum Chordata; class Aves; order Accipitriformes; family Accipitridae; genus Elanus; species Elanus axillaris. Next base: position 12,169,027 of record JANZLQ010000041.1, read on the forward strand.
GAGGAATGCACAAATGGAAAAGAGAGCAATGTCTTGAGTAGATCATCCAGTCATCATTCACATGAACTGGACATGTACCGCTGGTGGCTTACAGACCACTTCAGCGCTCATGTTTCCTGAAGGCCTGGATTTAAACCTCCAGAAAATCCCTGGGGGTGTAAGATTGGTAGAATAGGTGGTATATTGGCAAGAATCTGAAGCACACTATTTGTAGACCCTGTTCTCTGCAATTACACTGAGGCAATCTTAAAATAATTGCATTTTCATGTAAATCTTATTGCTGATTTTAGTGTACTGCAGGATCTGGGGTTCTGAGTGGTTTTTTCAAGCTCCTCCCCAGACATACTTTCAGCTTAGGTCTTCACTGGTACACAATGATAAACAGAGGTCAGCTGGCAAACAGATTAGTGTCAACATTATTATCTCTTGACAAAATGGTGTCTTCCTTGGCCAGCAGAAGTTTGCGTGATACGATGGGGCCATTCTTAAATAAATTATTTGCACCTGGAAATAAGACAGTCCCTATAACACGAACATTGTGCAGTCACAGTTCAAGACATTTTGGGTGAGAAAAAGAAATTAATTTATTGAAAAGTGATAGGGAGATGATATTTAAAATTCAACATATATATTCAGTTTAAATGGAAAGAGACAGTAATCTATCTGGCTATTGCTGTTGCTAGATCAGGACCTTTATTTGCATTCTTTATTTTGCTGATGCTGTTAAGCTCCAAAAGAATGTACTATAATATTGAACTGATAAAAATTCTTGGTATAAAATTGAGAAATTTTCACGGTGACTGGTCAGCTGCTGACAAAAAAAATACTTGGAGCAGAATATCAAATGCTCTATGATAGCTTGCGGTAGGTTATGGGAGCTGTTCACTACCTCAGCATTTGTACACAGAATTGATAAATTGCCACTTACTCCCATCTCATTTTCCCTGTATGCCCCCCACCATTTCTGTTCCTCCGCCCCCCCCATTTACTAAGTGGTTTTCTAGCTGTGATGACCACTGATAAAGCAACATATTTACTAAGCTACATCATTTTCCTTTGCCAGTTTTTTCCATATCTTCACTAGTGACGTGGTGCAATCTACTTGCTTCTCTCTAGGGTTTTGTTAACATTGCCACCTCTTACTACCAAGGACCTACTTTGCAGAAAAAGAAACCAAACTATCATTCAGCACCAAACTATGAGAACATGATATTATCAAAGAAAACAGTTGAAAAAGTGAAGGATGATTTCTCAGTCCCTAATGTCTACAGCTACACCTGAGCACCCAATATTTATCCTCATTTAGTCATTAGTGTGCTGCCTGGCATGGATTTAGTCTGTACATATGTCATGGTTTAACCCCAGCCAGCAATCAAGCACCACGCAGCTGCTCACTCACTTCCCTCCCACCCAGTGGGATGGGGAGAGAATCGGGAAAAGATGTAAAACTCATGAGTTGAGATAAGAACGATTTAATTGAACAGAAAAGAAGAAACTAATAATGATAATGATCACACTAATAAAATGACAACAGTAATAATAAAAGGATTGGAATATACAAGTGTTGCACAATGCAATTGCTCACCACCTGCCAACTGATGACCCGTTAGTCGCTGAACGTTGATCCCCCCATCCCCACGCCACCCAGCTGATATACTAGATGTGACGTCCCATGGTATGGAATACCCCTTTGACCAGTTTGGATCAGCTGCCCTGTGTCCCCTTCCAATTTCTTGTGCCTCTCCAGCCTTCTTGCTGGCTGGGCATGAGAAGCTGAAAAATCCTTGACTGTAGACTAAACATGACTTAGCAGCAACTGAAAACATCAGTGTGTTATCAATATTCTTCTCACACCAAATTCAAAAACATAGCACTATACCGGCTACTAGGAAGATAATTGACTCTATCCCAGCTGAAACCAGGACAACATACAAGTCCTGGGTGTGGATAGAGCATGGACCAGAGACAATACTGGCTTTTGGATGATGTCATCCTTTTTTGGGGGGGGGACAGCTCTGTGAGCTGTGCTGTGCCACCTGCCTTCAGCCATTTGTGCTATGCCTGGATTTGGGGAGGCTTTGTAGGTGGAAGGATGGGAAAAGACCAAGAATAATGAGGACAAGAAAGTTGGGGTGGAGGTGCCAACTGGCACAAGGCTGGGGTGAAGGAGTCTGGTGGCAGTGCTCTGGGCAGTTTGGAGCAAGCAGTGAGGCAGTGCAAGGTAGAACATATCCAATATTGAGAGCATAGCCTGCATTTTTCTGCAACAGCCTGGTAATTTAAGAGCAAAATCTTGCATATTTTATGTGATATTAGGTACGAGCAGAGGGAGTTTGGTAGTTAAAAAGCTGTTGCTTTTGTGCAGTGGACCGCTCCATTTTAAGTAAACCCAGCATATGAATTAGAGTAAACTGAAATGATGATCAAACCAAATTGAATCCCTCTGTTTTTCGTCATCTTACCAACATCAGGCTTGAAGGCAAAAATAATACAGCATCCTGAAATGAAAATGAATAACTGAAAATTGCTGTGCAATAGGGAACAAGAACTGAAAGGCATTCAGTTTTATTAAGATTTAAGGTCAAGTTGTCCATACAGTAGGGAAATCAGTATTGCAAGTGAGTTAGGTTTTTTGTTAACAGATTAGGCTGGTTTATCTACCAAAACAAGATACATTTTTTTTAAAAAAAATCACCGTGAGAAAACTTCACGAAGGAAGAACTAGGCAGTTGTATGCAAAAAGAGACAGTTTCATTGAGGCCTATGCACAGTGTCAGTGGTAACAGGAATTCAGAATACAGATCTTTGGCTGGTGCAGTTCTTGCAAGGAAAGTTTTAGGGCAGTAGGAGGGTGACCAGGTGCTGACTGAGCTGAGATTTAGCTAACTGAATAGGATGTGGAAAACTGCTGGACATTGCTGGATATGACAAATAGCAATGTGAGAAGCCAACAAAAGTTACAGACAGCTCCATGGAGAATGGCTGTATTGCACAGGTGATTAAGGGGAAGCTATGGAAGAAACAGCTGAACTTCTCAAAAAAGTGGAATACAGGAGATTTTGAAGCGAGTCAAATCTTGTAAGTCCAGCAGTACCTGGATAACCATATCAGCAATAGCACAGAAGAGGTACCAAATTTGGGTATGGATGTAGCAAAACTGGGTCCAATGCAGAATAAGTACTTATGGATGGGTTGTTTATTTGTGATGTGACTGGAGTGGAGAAAGGGAGACATGTTTCAGATATTCCAAGCCTTGTCATTAGCTGCTGAAGGAAAACATGCACACACACAACCAAAACCACCAAAGAATTAATCTGGGATTGAACATGAATGCTAGAGTGATGTCACAGCACTTAATCAGTCCTTACTCTCTGAAAGCAATTTAAAAGTTTCCGGTGTGCTTCAGGAACTGAATTACAAGTTGGGTTGAACACACTGCAACTTTTTTGAAACAGGGCTCCAAAAAGGAAAAGAAATGGTAAGGAAGAGAACAAAGGGAAGTGTGCACAGGCAAGATTGTAGGAATAAATTCTGTGGGAGGAAATGAGGCTAAGCTAGAGAGATTTTAATTTAAGCATGTACTTAAATACCTTGTTTAATTGTACAAGACAAAGTCCAGGAAAATATTCAAACATCTCAATAACATAAACTCATGCTTTCTTTTATCTCCTAACAATCTGGCTTCTTGTGTCTTTAAGTTTCTTCCAGCATCTGTAAAAGGCTCAACTCAAATGTCACATCTCCTCTCCCAAGCATTTTAATTCTGTAAACACGTTCTGAAGTTGAAGGCTGCATATGGCCAAACATGCCTTTTCAAAAGGCAGATTACTAGAGTAAGAGTTATGTTAAAGGACAGGAAATGAAGTGTTAAAATGATGACACATAGCTTATGCTGGATTTTCTTTCTAGGAAACTAAAAGAGCTTAATTGTAGAGTTAAAAGTGTCACAACATAACATATCATTTGATGAAAAAGAAAAATGTCTGGTTTGTGTGTTCAGGTAGCTCATGAACATATCATATCTAGATGGAATGTGTATGATATTAATAATTTTATTAAAAGAAACAGTAAATATAGCTGGACATTTTAGATTAACAATCAGATTCCATCTGATTATAAGGAGCAGCTGCCTCACTTGAAGCTGTTATCATGTCACATGTCATAACTAAAAACTCAGGGTCCATAAGACTTCTAAATTGCTAGAAGAAGTGATATAGATCATTCAGTAAGCATTACACTTTTCTCCTCTAAATTAAAATTAAGCATCCTCTCCATCATGGAGTTAACAGGTTTGGCTTTCTGGGATTGCCATCAACAAAGATGTAAAACAAGTCACAGTAACCAGTGTTCACAAAGCATTAAATGGCATGAGAAAGTAAGGATAAAAATCCTCTTCTCATTGAATATTGAAAGATTACTGCCTATTTGACTGCCTTACACTTTCAATTAGGTGGGCTAGTCTTTCCTGATCCAAAGCTCTCGGGCAGAGTTGCTATGTGCTGTTAAGCAATCATGTTCCTTTAAGCAGTGCAAGAAACAGTCCCTGCTCCTGCTTTATTAAGTGCTTTGGGGAAGAAAAGTGTTACAAACAATTGAGGTATCTTTGTAATTAGTATCTTTGGTTTTGTGCTCGTATTGCTCATAGACTGGGTTGGTTCAAAGCTGGTAATTGTATTAGCCTGGTAGTATAGCCAAGCAGTTCTGCTAGTATCTGCCCAAGAAGCAAAGCACAAGAAGCAAAGCTTGTCATGATTGCAACATCGTGTGTCTAGTGTCTCACCACTGACAAGCTGACACATCAAAAAACTTTCTGTCTGTGCTCTATCAGTGCATGGACTCTACCAGTGAAATATTTGATTTGATCTAACAGGCAATTGTATGAATCAACAGGTAAAACACATAAACCCTCCTGGGACATCCCTGTGCTTTGCTCTGAACCCTTTCAAGTCTCCATTTATTCAGATAGTTTGATCTAAACCTTTGCCTTTTGTGCGTCGTCTGGAATCACTTACCTATTTGTAACGCTCCATTAAAACACATGTCTGCTTGGATTGATCATTGCCTCTTCTATTTGTCTTTTATCTGTTTATATATCTGAACATACTGGTGTATTTGCACTACAGAAAGCAATGCAGTGATTGGTAAGTTATCAATCAATGTCTCATTAAATAAGTGGCATACAAATATCTGAGGCAAACCCATTTCATCCCCATGCATAGAGACCTTTTGTCTGCAGCATTTCATCAACAGGATCTAATTATGGTGAAATATTTTCTTGGCCATTCTGTGGTGTGAGAGTTGGATATAGAAATGTCACATCAGTTATTAAGTATGCAGAACCCAGATTTCAGAATTCTTATTCCTAACCCAGCCTTCTCCAGTACTAGCATGTGTAGACAGCTGCCTGAAAGCCCACATTTATGCCACAGTACTGGGGATAAAATATTTGCACTGGGACGTAAGTGGGTAAAAATAATGTTGTCCAGACATGATTAAACATCCATGACAGGTGACATAACAGTGTCTCATTTAGGATGCAGTTCTTTTCTACTGTTGTACAGGTCTGAAGAGCTAATATTTAACAAGCGGGTCTTGCCATCCATTTTGCCTTATCCCACTGATTATTGCCTTCATTATTTTATCTGAGATGAGCAATTTTTCCCCTAGGTTCTCTTTGACTCAAACTGCTGATTGGTCTTCTGGAGCACATTCATTGGAAATAATTGTGTAGATTCAACTCTTTCTGTGCAAGGCTGGGTGGTGTAGCATTAGCTGCAATAGCTACAGTTTCTGTCTTACTCATTTCACTGTTTAATATCTTCACTGTGCTTCTGTATTTAAACTGAAGGGCACCTTGCCTTGGAAACAGCCTCCATACTCTCAGATGAAAACTAGAATACATGCGAGCAAACATAAAACTGAAGAACCAGCTTCAAAATTTGCAGCTCCAAGAGCTTTTAAAAGACAGGACTGGTACACTCATGTTACAATATAACACATAAAGCCATGCTAATTGCGAATGACTCTTATTCCTTGAACTTCCACATGCCCATCAAGGGGTCTTTCTCAATCAAGCCCTGTCATATTTGGTCACTCAATATTTCTTTTCATCTTGCTGAAGGACCATTTATAGAAACCATAGATTTATCTGTGATTCAGTAGGGTTCAGCAAAACATTAGGCAATAATCAAACTCCTCTCATGGCAAAAGTCTTGAGGGACTCTGCACTACTAGCAGTTCAGCTGATGTCAATGTTTACTTTATCATCAGAAAAATTACTGATTTTCCGCTTAAAATGACAAAAAATAATGCTTCAGAAAATAGCTTGGTTAATCAAATAAAGTTTATCTGGATTTCTTCATGGACATTTACAGATGCTGTGTATCCAACGATAAAAAAATCCATTTACATGGTGATCATTCCTTCTACAATAAAAGATGAATTGTGTGTCTGTCTCTCTTTTCTTTCTTTTTTTTAATTTTTTTTTTTAAGATAACCTGTAAAACTAGCAGGCAGCCAGGAAACCCATTCTGCACACAACTCATTTTGTCTCCTGAGGAGGGTAAGGTGCCAGGCTGCCATCCTGGGTACCTCCCCACAGATGTTGTGACAGTGGATGACAAGGCTTTGGCACCACTGTGTAGAAATGGGACCAGCTGATGACCAGCAGACCACCTCACAAAAATAGCAGATAAGTATCATGGATTCACTCATCCAGTGAAGCACTTGCACGGGTGCATCCTAACTATAAAAACTAGCTGGGTGCACAGTTATGAATTTTTCTGGACTGAGGTATCCAATTGATCACCCGAATTGAAGTGATGGGGTGACGTCTGGCGCAGATACCTCAAGGAGGACAAACTCGTCACAAAGGTGCTAGCTTGGCCAGCGGTCTAAGTCTGTAGCTCCTCCTTGTCACTGCCTTTCCCTAACACTGGATGAAAACCCCATGCCTCCCCTTGCTGTGGCACAGGGGGAACCCACTCCTCCCTCAATTCCCAGCTGCTCACTCCACCAGCAGTGGGGTTCAGCCCAACTCACCACACTCTTGCAGTGTGGCCTGTTCACCTCCTGTGGGTAATCCATGTAAGAAACAGAGGTAGGATTTGGCCCTGAATTTCACATCTTGTGTTACAAAGAACAACTCCATGTTGTTCCTCACTACCTGAAATACTCAGCAAGCAACTCTATAATGCCCATTTTGAAACTAATCTCCTGACCATCCTTCAGGTCTTTATACCTTTTTATTTTTTACCGCAGGGTGGTTTGAAGCAAGGTTATTACCTTTTGCACTCTGGAATCAGTTAAGGAAAAAATAAACCCAAACAACCACAAAGCAAAGCAAAACAAAACAAAAAAATCCTGATTAATATTCCAAGACATTAATTTTATGGTTAGAAAAAGCCTCTGTGCACAAATTCATGCTCACAGTGTCCCAGGAAACATTGTTGTTCAGCTCACTAGAGGTCTGCATATAGATCATATTTCTCTCCAAAAGCGAAGTATGATTTTATTTTTCTTAGGCATTGTTAAGGGGTATTTATGATTCTCCTGGAAAAAGGGAGGGACATAATGAGTGGATTCTGGAAAAACCCTGGTATCGCTAAACTAATGCTGCTGTGCATTATAATGAAATGCTGTACTTGTGAAATTATGTGACATTCAATATCCAGCAAATTCATTGTTATTACTGTACATTGAATGTCAAATGAATTCATAATGGTGGTATATTGAAGGTAAAATATTATCCTGGATTCAAATGATGCAGTTCCATTGAAAACTCACACCAGCCATCAGGGCAGTGGATGGCACTTTCAGGGCTCCACTGACATGATTTTTTAACGCTCCTGTTAGCTCACTTATAAAAACAAATGGCCCAGGAATGGAAGCTTGATCCAAAGCCGCATGAGGTCAGTGTGGGTTTTTCCTTTGACATCAATGGGCTGAGGATTGAGTCCACAGGGTGGAGAGGGGAGGAAGGAAGGAAACAATGTTAGAAGAGAAATCAGTGAAGAGAAACTCTCCATCACACTTCCCTTGGGTATTTTTTCATAACAGCTTTCTGGCTGGATTTAGCGCTCTGCAAAGGGGGAGAAAAAGACACAGCAGCAACTTGCCACTGCAGGAGAAGGGCAGAATGATGTTAAAAACAATGGCTTAGCACAGCTAGGGGTATTTAATACAATCTCTGTTTCCTTTTATTTGCTTATGCCCATCATGATTGAAACGGTCTTGGGGAGGCTTCTGGAAAGGAGAAACTGTTCTGTGGTATGTATGGGCAGAGCCCTGTTAGACCAGCTACAACTGTGTGAAGAACTTAATCGGCACCTCCACCTCCAAGTGGGAGGAATGCAGTACGCACAGAATATGTAATAGGGGCTGTAAAAGGCCTTAGCTCTGATAATGAAACAGTTTAGAATAAAGTTTATTCCTTTTTTGCTGAAAAGTAAGACTGGTAGGTTATTCTAGATGATTTAGAGTTTTTTGCTCTTAGTGCATTATATCATCAAATGGAGTGGGAAATTATCTAGATTGCAGTAGAATGATTTTCTTTTTTGCTTAAGAATATGGATTGCCTCATATACTTGCCATTGAAAAAAATGCTCAAGAGGCAAAATAGGCCCAAATAGAATTTTCCCTTCTTTTGATTTTATTTCATCAGTCTCTTTATTTGCCTTTGAGGGCTTTTTCTCTTCTTTTTCTACCGTCTCTACTTTTCCAGTGCCATTTTCCTTTTTTACACTTTTCCGCAGGTAAGCATGGGTGCAGGCTTCTTGTTTTCTCCCTCTTCTCCACTCAAAGTTTTAAACTACTCCTAATTTGTTCTGTGACCCCTATTGATGTCCTCTGTACTCCCTCATTATGGTTGGTGTCTCAGCACTTCTTAGTATCAGTAAGAAATGTCAGAAGTTGGAGGGGGCTTACTAGCCTGTGCAGTATGAACAGAGGACTCTTGATTCAGGAGGGTACAAAGTCATTGATTCACTTTATATAATTCTCATACAGCTTCCCTCTATTTGATGTTTCAAGAGAAGGCCAAACATTTAAAGACCAATAAGTATTAGATAGACTCCAGTTTTCCCTTCAGTGATGAACATACCGTCTGTGGTCTTGTTTGTCTCAGCTGTAAAACTGGAGGACCAGAATCTGTTCTCCATGGCATCCTAGTAAATCTGGAATTGCTTCATTGTCTTCACTGGAGTTATGCTAGCTTTATCCTGATGAGATGCAAAACAGAATTTAGCATGAAAGTGAAGTAGATTGTGGAAGACATAGCGCCCATTCCTAGGAGGCAAGAAGTTACTTCTCATTGCTTTAGTTAGTTCATGTTGGTGGTTAAGGATTTTTACAGTATAAGACTAACCTGAGTCTAATGGCCTGAGGCTTGATTGTTGAAAGCAGGAAGCCCACTCAGCACTTCCAGAGACTTGTGAACTACTTATAAAACTTCTTGGAATAACATATGGCAAGGAAATTCTTTGTACCTTTGCCCCAGGTGGAAGAATGTGCCTGGAATTCTACTGATATTTTCATTTCCATCAAATGCATATGGTCCACGGCCTGTGCAAGAAGCCTCACAAAATCTTGGCCCGGCTGAAATCAGAGGGTGTTTTGACACTGAGGGTCAAATTTCACCAGTACAGTCCAGAATGAAGAACCCCCCACCAACATGTCACACCTAAGCAAACAAGATATGAATGAATATTAGTTCAGCACAATACAGTACTTAACTTTGGTGTCTACTGTCCTACAGCATGCATTGGAATTGCCATGACTGGTCAGATCAGGGCTTCTCACAAACTGGAAACTGTCCTCAGCCCTGGCATTTATTCAGTAGCTTCAGAGCAAGCTCACCATTTTCTTGTATGTACTTAGAAACATGTTTAAAATAAGGGAGGGTGAGGCAAAGGGTTATACTTTAAGCAATAGATTGGGAATCTAGAAAAAAATGGCTACAAACTGCAACAATGATGGATGAAAAATTACCTTCAAGAAAATGCATACTAAAAAAATCTGTTGCCATGTATTCATCGCAGTCTGCTCAAGGCAAGAACCCTCTTCTGTTCTCCTGTAACCCAAGTATAGACCTTCTGGACTAGCAAAGTATCACATATCCACTCTAGTATTGCTGTTGAGTGGGGTAACCCTCCAGAAGGACCAGGTGACAAAATGTCAGGTGGAAGTTTTGATAAAATAATTTCTTTGTTCATGAAAAGTACAACAGCATTAAGGATTCTGGCTATTCATGGAAGAAGACAAGTGGAGTGCAAAAAAGAACTCTTCCAATTGCTATAATACAAAAATTAAGAGGTTTAGCAATCAGCACAGCCTGAAATGTTGAGTTTACAACAGCATTTCTCAAGACCTGTCATGGAAACAAAGCACCACAAGCAGTATTTTTGTCAGACAGTATGTAAGGTCAGGATGTACTTGGTTTTGAAACCCTCAAGGGAAATCCAGTTTCTGTAGGGAAGTCTTGACTCTTTCACTCTAGTGGAAGAACATGTACTATAAATCTCTGTTCTGACAAAGTGAGCAAACACAGGCTTGGGGTCAGTTCCTAAATAACACTGTAAGCCGGTGCTAAACAGCAGCCCTGTGTGTTGCTAGAAACTGCGCTACAGGAAGATCAGAGCTCCTGACTTCTGGCTTAAGCCCCCTTTTTTTACCGAGATGATCTTTTTGCTGTTTTCAAGTCAGGTTATTAAGGCATGTATAAAAAGGACATTTGTCTAATACTATAAAATGAAAAAAAAACAAAATGTGAAGAAGTATAGTGATTTATCAAAAGGAATCTCAAGTGCCTCACATATCTTTTGTGTCACTTCAGTGCTCTCACCACTGGATCTACCCCTCTTCTCACTGCAATGAGGAAATGATCTTTCTGTAATGTTCAGAAATGTTTACAAAATATTGTTCTAGTGACCCAGCTTAAGGTCTCAGTCTAGGAACACTTAAGTTTGGGAGGCAGATGAATGGGTGTCAACTCGTAACCAAGATCTGTTTCTGAGTAACAATAAACACTAGGTTTTTGTGTTTCATAAGAGGAATTAATTCAAAACCCAAGAACTTGCTACGCTGGCTCACTGACTTCAGGGCCACTTCATCAAAACTATGTAGCAGGCTCCAAATCTAAAATTTTGAATACATATGGAGCCAATTTTCAATGAAAATCTGAATATACCAAGGTTTTGAATTCCCCCATGTAGCACATATAGGTTAGACTGAGGAAGATTCTGTCCACAGTAGACTTTCCAGAGGGTCTGAGCTGATGTAATACTAACTCTCTGGCAAGTAAATTCATGTGAGAATGGCCAACCATTTACTATTATATTCCCTGCCAGCCTTCAAAAATGTCTGTTACACAAGCTTAAATTTCCTGTCAGCACTGTAGACTGCTGGTGGATATCTCCAAGGCAATCACAGGGGACCTGAGACAGTCTAAATTGCTGCAAGAGGAAGCCTTGCTTAAGGCTACATATACCTTTCACTACTGAGATGGGCTTGCACTGGTTATGACTTGTAACCTAAAGTTGCTGGTCTCTTGGGTACCTCCATCATGTCTCAAAAAGCATGCTGTGTTGCTAGTTATGTTTATTGTATTTGCTGCCAAACAGCAGTGTTGCAGATGGCACACATATGGGGACAATGCAGAAATGCTAACTAGAAATTGGTGACACCAAACCATGCCTCGTTCTTTTTACCATCTTTGGTTTTGTAAAAATTTCTTTCATTTCAATAATAAAAAACATTATTCTGAATGCTGCATATTTTTCCTTTAATGTTGCATTTTTACTTCTATTTTAGGGTTAATAGCTTTCCTCGTAACATCTCCTACCCAATTACATGCATGATATATTATCCTCTGAGGAAGAGAGAGGGAGAACAAGGTCTGAGGGTTGAAGACCAGTTGCTGTAGATAGATTTCCCTAAAGATTTGAGTCAGGTCTCAGACTTTCCTTTTGACCTAGGTATTAATGATGCTACTGGGAAACCAGCCATTATTAACATACTAGTTTCTGTGATTTGTATATCCCTCACTTATCAAAAAGAATATAAGAAAGGCTACAGAAGGTCAGGCCGAAGTCCCACCAAACCCAGTGTCTGGTCAGCATCCACCAGCTCCCTGGACATGTGCAGGGATGAGGGGAAATATTGGGGTTACTCTGATCTATGTATCCTTCTAGTTTCCTGGTTTTATTTTCAGACATGTGACCCATACACCTTCTCCCTGTTTTTATTTTTTTGTCTCCTGATACCATTTGGCTTCTTTGTGTTTTCCCCTGCTAGGTCTTCCTTTTTTGGAGAGGGTTGCGAGGTTTCCTTAGGGCTGAGTGTCAGCTTGATAACATAGACAATGGTGGTAAGAGAAGTTATTTAGAGAGAATGTGAGGGGCTGTCTGCAGCACTCATAGTTGTGGACTAGCAGAGGGGAAGGACTGGATCAGCTCTTTATTTGCTTTTAATAGCCCCCAATGGATTTTCCCACCAATGGTTGACTGTTATATAGTGCTTCCTACCCAAAGTGCTGAACATGTTCAGGCAAGTTGTTCAAGAAACTCACAATCCATCTGAAATATCAACAATTTGAGGTGTTTACATATTTGAAAGCTCTAAGCCTCCCTGTTTACCTCCAGGTGGTGAAACATCCTTAGATGTAGAGATCCAGCTAATGCACAGGCCTCATCTCACCCTGCACCTACCCATTTCCCAGGCTGTTTCCAGATCCTAATACAAACTACCAAAATTTTCTTTGGGTTGTTGTCTAAACATAGTGGGTGATTTCTTTCTTATTACACTCAGCTGGGATAACTGGAGACACTGAAAACCACTTTCTTCTGGCATCAGCATCAGAGTAGGGTCCAAGTTAACCAAGGTTGCTTATGTGCTTTACTGTACTGCTCCAAAACCCAGCATGATGAAGGAAATGCTGAACTGAAGTGTGCAGGAGGGTAGGGGAATGCAGTAATCTGCTACATCACCCTTGGTGCTATGAAAAACGTAGGATAAATGAGACTATAAATCAACACAAGGAGTTTTGTCTATGCATGTAAACAGTATATCGTCCTAGTTAAAAGCTGTTCCTAATCCCTGCTACATTTCATATTTCAGCTGTGCTTGAAACATGACACATTTACCAGATAGTCCTTCCTTATCAATACAGTCCTGTTTAAAAGGCTCTAACGGCTCGCCATTGGGATGGCAAGGTAGTACAAACGAGATCGCTGCAGTAGGCCAGGCTGTATTACCAGGCAGCAACACCGACACAACACATCCTGATTAGAGGAGTGCAGCACATTTGCAAGGATAGAAATGTCATCTCTGTTCTGTGATGTAGTGTGCTAAAGGGCAGTTAGGAATGAAATACTAATTTGAAAAGACGGCTCTGCTGTATGATTTTATATTAACCCCTGCTATTGAAGACAGTGTGATCCTGCTAGAGCCCACTCTTCCCAGAATGGGATTGCATGAGGGTTTATAGTGTTACTGGGTTCTTCATTTCCAGATAGATCCTCCAAGGGTGGGCCTGAGGGGGGCTTCATGTGGATTTTGAGACCTGGCTTACAACAACGCTAAGCACAACACAAGCACGTTTTCTATGGCAACGGAAGCCACCGAGAAACTTGCTTTCTGTCATTCTTTCATGCTTGTGAAATGGAGCTCTCAGTGCTTATCTCTTTCACAGGGAGAACTGCAGAGTTAATGCTGCATAATCAGTTAGCAGCAGCAAGCTCAACTTTTTGAAACTCAACCTGAAATTCTTAGCTAGGGCAGCATTCCTGCTGCTTCTGATGGACTTTCTGCTGAGTAAGGAGCATAGAGTCAGATCCCATGTATTTGCACCTCAAATGTCACTTGATAGCACACTTAAGGAGAAAAACAACACAATATAAAGCCTTGCCATTCAGCTCTTACAGTAAACTAATTGCAGCCATAGGTTTGCTTTGTGTGATGTTGCATAGAGGCATTTACTCTGCCCATCACCTCTTTGACCTTCCTAAATATAGAACTTCTTCACTTATGAAGAAAAATCCAGCATTTTGACTTCCAGGTGGATTGTTCCACAATCCTGAAAAATTAATTTTCACAAGATAAATAATTGGAGCCCAGCTGCTTTGTCCTTTCTGCGTCTTGACTGGAACTTGGCACTACAACTATTACAATAATCTTTCAGAGACAGATATGTTAGGAGTGAATAGCCAGCTGCCAGCAGATAATAAGAAACGTGTAATTAGTTAAACCTGGATGGATCGTGTGTAGGAATCAGACCACTCTGGTCACCACTGATTTAGGGTGATCAATGACTCAGCACTGGCTGATTCTGTTGCTGGGCCTTGAAAGCAGTTGCACAAAGATAACTTCCTTCTGAAGCTACAACTGACTCACTTGCTATGTTCAAACAGAATTGCTCAGAGTTAATCACACTGGCTGAAATCAGTGCTGGGAGAATGATTGCCAGATAGTGCCTTGACCTGCAATTCAACTTCAGTAGGTGCCTGCCTTGCTCCTGTTGGTAGTCTCAGGGGTGGAGGCAAAACTGAGTATTTCTGCCCCAAGAGGTGCTTTGGCTATGGGGAAGGCTGAGCAGGAGCTGAGAGGAGAGCTTTTTTTTTCTGAGCAGAAGTGGGACATGAAGTAAGTGTCCAGGCACCCCTGTCTCTCCCAGAGTAGCCTCCACTCCAACACATTCCAGGTACACCCACTCAGCAACAAGAAGCAAACAGCCTGGCATAGACTAACTAAACTGGCTGTCCTTGGGGCACAGAATAATCTGCATGTGCCCTAGAGCTGTCTCTACCTCCCTGAGCCACTCGTCCTTGGCAGTGGTTTGCATCAGGCTAGAAGCCCATCAACAGCCTAGAAAGGGGAAGGTGAGACTTCAGCAAGATTTAAAACACAAGCACACAGAGGGAAACATTGGAAAAATTGAAATGACAAGGTTTTTGAGCCTGTTCCATGCTTGACTGGATACTGCCGAAAATCATAGCTAATGCAAATACCCAATAGTAACACCAAAAATTGGCTCTAGCCCCCACAACATGAGACATGACCCCCTTTGAACCCAGCTGTGGTATATGGACAGGCATGGCAGGGGGCTGATTCCTTCTGAGCTGTCAAAAAGGGACAACATAAACCTGTGGCATGAGATGTATTCTGAGTGGGTGGTTCATGTGTAGCCTTCATGCTTGCCTGAAAGGCTTGTCACAGAGAGCCAATGTACATACAGTTGCTAAGGTCTCCCCTCCTGCGTGCCAAATACATGGCAGAAAATTTTTTAATGAAGGGTGTTGCAAGACACTGTGCATTTGTAAATGGACTCTGTGGAAAGCTTCTCAATTGGCTGCTTCTAACAGGGAGGCATAGAGGGGAAAATTCACTAGAGGCATTTTCACTACATCAGGCACAAGGCAAAAAAACATCTTCCTGTGGATCTGCAGTACTTCACAGGTTCATAATTTCTTTGGTCTCCCTTGTCAAAGGTGATGATTGTAAAGAGTAAATGTAAAGCAGCTTTATGTGCTCCAAACAGGATTGTCCTTAAGTGCACGGGCTGAGCAAGCTGAATTTTGTAAACTTTGTCTTTCCAAACCTCACAAATAATGGTCCTTGTCAACCTTTATTTCTTTTTTCAAGACATTTTTATTTATAAAGGCCAGATTATGAATGCTGGACAAAGGTATTGGGGATTTCAAGACTAGCTTGCTTTGGTCCTGACCTCTGCAGCATATTGAGGTTACGTTATGATTTAATCTGAAAAATGCTCTAACACTTTTTTTTTTCTCAAAAAATGCTAAGTAAATAAATAAAAAGGTGGGATAACCTCCCCTTCATGTGATCTTGAAACACCAGATTAAAGATATGTGAGCAAGTGAAGAGGGCCACCAAAGGACATTTCACAGCTAAAAGTTTTGAATGGATGAGAGGAGAATGAAGAGGATATCAAAACAGGCAACAGGAAGAAAAGGGTTGAGTAATCAAGGTAAGAGAGAAACTCCTGCCTAGGAGTGTTTTATGGGATAGTCATAAAGAAAAAACCTAAATGTTTTGTGAGATGAAAGCTTAGGTAAGTGACTCCAGCAGAGTCCATAAGAGTTCATATGACCTGTTTGCCAGCTTCTGTAATTTGATGGCAGAGTTCTGGCAAAGCTGTAAAATCATATGAAGGTTACCCCCTACTTTCCAGCAGGTAAAACGTTAGTGAGCTTGTTGAAAGCAACAGCCCTCATGGAGTACTTAGTGTCACACCAGAAATGACCCTGTCTGTTCACTTGCTCTGGGATATTTTTAATAGAACTACCAAAGAGGATGCTTTGCCTTCTCCTGTGAAAGAAGCATCCCATCCTTCCCATCCATCAAAAATAAGTGATCAGCAATAACCTGAATCCCAGCTAAAGCACAGCTCTCTAGCTTCTTCCATTAATCAAACTGCAAGCTGTATTTGGAAGGTTTAGCTGAATTTATTGAATGAACAGATATTTCTGATGGTAAATCATTTTGGTTCCGGCAAGCATTTCACATACAGTTTTATTTTAAGCCAGCTTTAGCCAATGCTGAATAAACAAGCTGTCTGTCACTGTAAACAATATCTGGGATTTCCCTCTTCTGCAATAATACAACACATGTACTGCAGGTGGAATTTTCCGTGTTCCACGAAAATTATTATTTAATGTGATTTTCCACCAGAAAATGGAAACTCAGTACAAAACAAGATTTTTTCTACTATTTTTGAGCATCTGGGAACTTACTAGATGTTAGTGATGGAATCCTATTATTTGTTCCCCCTAGTTCTGGACAGCACATTTTCTTAGACTAACTAATATTGACAAGTAGATCTCACACGTGGAGGTGAGAACTCCAGGACTCTGTAGCTTGGATTGACCTTTGCATTGAGGCAGAAAAATAAATCTGAATGAGAACCTACCTGAAATTTGGTAAAGTGTGTACCATATGTGATATATCAGAACACTGTGATGAGAGTATTGAACACCCCATTGGGGGTAAGGGTCACATATCTTTTTTCATCTCCTTTGCCAAAAGACAACAACATTAGCATAGGCACACACAGAAGAGCTGCCATGTGACTTCTTGTTGCCCTGCTGTGCCTAAGATCCATGGCCTGTTCCCTGCAATAACCATAGGAAAGGCTTTAACTTCCCACTTAGCCCCATCTCCTTTCATTCCTTTGCTGCAGACGTGACCCTGGTTGTACCTCCATCACTGTGCTGAAACTCTTTGGACAGATGAATTGGGAGCACAAATGATACCAGTACTGTGGCATCTAAATAAAGGAGAGGAACAAGTGTAAAGCCTCTCTGTTTCTTCTGATAAAAAGCATGTTTGTTATTATAATTCAAACTCATTGCTTTCACTAGGTTTTTAGCTGGGTTTGGGCGAGAGAAGATGGGACTGTTACAGGAGATGGAACACTGTTAGAACAGGAGATCTGCAAATTAGTCTATGACACATTTACTGAAGTCATTCAAGCCATATCTAGCAATACCAGCCATAAACCTGCTCTCTAGTCTGAATGGTTAAATTTCTTAATCTGCAGGGAAAAACAGTGATGAACATTAATTTTTATTTGACGTTGAGTGGCTCTAAGCATTTTCTCAGACAGGTTTGGTATCATCTGTGTGTCATCTGGAACTACTGAATATACCATCTGAAACCCTGCAGCATGAAGCACTGGTTACTCCTTTTCTGCCAGAAATGTTAGTGGAGCGACTGATGAAGCCACTGGGATATGTTCCAGTGAGTCCTAATAAAAGAGAGAACCCTAAGCACTCAAGGCAACTTGCTGCTGGTCTAACTTGCTGTAGCCACATGATTTTCACATTTTCTGCAGAACGAATTAAATGATCCACATCGAACATTAACGGGAGTAACTCAATCTGCACTTTAAAGAGCTGGTTGAAGCCCACACTTCCTCTAGCTTCAGGCACTGGTGACTGATAGCAAGGCTTGTAAACAAACCAGGAGAGAGAGCACAGTCCTGTTCATCTTCAGTCCCCTGCTGTCACAACTCCTCCTTTTTCCTGACCAGGATAACCTTACCTCACTTTTATGGTCAGAGAAAAACATCCTTGTGTATTTCAAATGAAGCAAATTGCTTTAGGCTATTCTGGATAAATTACTGATGAGCCAGAGTGCAAGCACTGGATTTGGCTCTAGATGGGAATTTCGAATGCCTATAGAATTGTGGATTTTGTGATTTCTATGTTCTTTTAGAGGATAGCTTTCTTCAAGAAGAATCACAACATATTTTCATGTCCATTTTGATTCAGGATGGTGAGTAAAGTGGCCGAAATGTTGCCATTACAGAGACATTTTTTTGCATCAAGTTCATCGAGAAGTGGCTGCTTGCTCAATCTCTTCACCAAAGTTCATGGCTAGGGTGAGTGGAAAAACAATGCTTCCTCCTTGCATTTTGAATCAGACTAAAGTTAAAAAAATCAAACAAAAATCACTCATCAGCCCTAAAGCACCAAAGCAACATTGGTAAAGGCATCTTCACTGATCTGACTCAGAGACATCATTCATATCCCTGGTGTGACTGTGATCCACCAGCGGACAGCATGGAGCAGGTAATGTGGAGCATTTGGTTCTCCATTCTGCAATGCATGCAAAACCAATAGGCTGACAGGACCCTTGCACTCTACTTGACCTATGTTGTCTCAAGAAACAAATGTTTTTCAACAAAACTTGGAATTTATTTGAAAACATCTATTTGTGGCTGGCTGTGCTAGACTCCTGGTTCAGAAGGAGCTTCTGTAATGATTGGATTACTTTTTAACTCAAAGACACATCTCTAAAGAAAGCTTAGAATAACAATGCTGCTGCCCACTTGGGTTACAGACTTTCCAAGGCTATGGCCATCTGCTGCTTCATAGCAGCAAGGAGCCACATTATAGCTATCCCACAGGCACTTCTGTAATATGCATGATTATCATTATCTTCATAACTAATAACAGATTTATAAGGCTTTGAAGTGTTTCCTTTTTTTTGCTGGCTTGGGAGAACAATAGTGAGCAATGCGGGCCTGGGGGGTTCTTCAATCTCTTTTTAGCAGAGAACTGCAAACCAAAAGCCAAACTAGTGGAGAGATTGTCAGCTGTGAGAGAAGCCAGCCCACATTCACCTCAATCCAGTGATCCTTATCCAGTCTTGCCTTGGTTTTTAACAAAAACTTACGCCATCTGACCTTTGCATAGTCTGCACTTGATTTTTATTCTTGAGATCTAAGAGAAAAAAAATAAATCTCTGTAGAATAGCAATTTAACTCTTGCAGTGACATTTGGTTAGATATTAATACTAAGAACACATAAAATACTATTTGCTTATAGCGAATGTTTTCTTACAGCTGACAAGCAAGTAGAGGAACCCCTGAATTTGTTCTGCTGTGCTTATCACCTAGAAATTGTAACAGAATGGTACTTCAGATTTTTGAAAGCATCATAAATCCAAAATATGTGTAATAGCTGTACAATTTAAAAAAACACACTGGAATATCTTTTTACTTTGAGCCGAAGGGTGCCTTTGATGAAAATACAAACTGAATGAAGTTTCTTTTTACAGGCACATATAAGATTTAATGAAATTTTTGTTTTGAAAGTTTTTCAGGACCACATGGACTTGCTGGTCAAAAGAAGTGAGATGCTAAACTGGATCTTAGATTAAATCCCAAAATGTGAACAGGAACAAAGCACTGTGCCAGGGTCTATTTTCACTCTTTTGTTTTCCACAGCAAATTTCCAAATATCTCAGTTAACGAAGAGGAAGAATAATAAAAGTCTCAAGAAGTTCTGAATTTCCTGCCTGGCTCCACTTTTAATAGAGAACAAGCCAGACTGCACAACATTTAAGGACTGGAAGCAGAGAATAACACAGGGAGAAATTTACCCTGGCACAAACATGCTGTTGCTCATATTTGTCAAGGACACTGGAGTTAACCATTGCTCCTCCTGGGAATATCTTGGGACTTGATGTGAATATAAATGTCCATACAAGTCATCAAGTCTCTTCAGTTATAAATAAAGCCTCCAAAACTGTGCCACCAACAGCAAAATACTGCTGATTCTGTGTTCAGCCTGTGCACTGAATCAGTGGCAAAAACTGCAGGAGGAATAATGCTCATCATTGTTTTTTTGTGTCTAGTAACAGGCAACCTGTGAATTTTGTATCTAGTGGTCATGTATGAAGGAATAGTTGGTCAAATATGCAGAAAACCTGCCTGACAGCTCTGCTGGGAATATCCTCTATAATTTTTTTTTTAACCTCTTCAACTATAAAAGATTGAGTGGGAGTTTTTCATCATTACTTCTGGAAGAAGGTGAATCCTGCAAAGCAATGTATGTCAGCATCAGAAGGGTTGGGACAGATTATAGTAGCTGGCTGGTTTTTTTTAAACAAATATGTAACATAGATGGTGTTCTGCAGCTCACTTTTCCATTTTTAAAACCTTATCTGGTGCTTTAGTCATGGGAAAGTCATTTGCAGCATTTTGCTTCCTCTCAAATTGAGGTCAAAATGTGCTAATGTCTGGTAGGAAGGGCTGCAGAGTCTAAGGCCTGACGGACTGGAAGAGCTATTAAAATGCAGGTGAGGTAGAAATGGCACTGCAGTGTATGGGGCTAGATTCCTTTGCTGAATTGCAATGAATTCCTAAGGTGATCTCATAGGATTTAACCAATGATAAGTCACCAAAGACCAGTTAAGTAAAGATGAAACTAAACACAACCGTGTAAACAAGAAAGATAGTGTGACTGGCACCTGGGCTGATTTCCTAACAGGACTTATTTCTCTTTCGAAGGAAAATACTTGAAAGAGTTTAGTAACATTTTTAGAGGTCATTAAGCCAAAGCAATTTATTTAAACAAAGCAAAAAGCTGCTGTTTGCCATTCAGGACCTTTTCTACTTTTGGATGTAAGCAGTGTAACTCCAATAATGTCATTACCCTTTGAAGACAGTCCTGCTGAAGAGCAAGCCCATAACCATTACACAGGCTTTTTAGTAACATTACCTCTTACTGCTCTGTGCCTCCCCTCTCTGCCACAGGGCACATCAGCACAGAGATCCTGGAAAGCACTGAAAGGCAAACCAGAACAAAGTTGTGTGAAGAGGATGTAGATCATGAGGGTAAAAAGAATACTTCTGGGACTTCCCCAAACACATAACTTTTTTTTTTTTTTGGTGTTCCATGTTGACTTGACCCTGGCTGAATGCCAGGTGCCCACCAACGTCACATCTATCACTCCCCCTCCTCAACTGGACAGGGGAGAGAAAATATAATGAAAAGCTCATGGGTCGAGCTAAGGACAGCTTAATAAAGAAAAAGCAAATGTCACACGTGAAAGCAAAGGGAAAGAAAAGATTTTATTCTCTACTTTCCATCAGCAGGCAATGTCTGGCCACTTCCTGGGAAGCCAGGCTCCAGTACACATAGTAGTTGCTCCAGAAGACAAATGTAAATAATGAATGCCCCCCTTTCTTCTCTTTTCTTTTAGCATTTATTGCTGAGCAGATGTCATATGTTATGGAATATCCGTTTGGTCAGTTTGGGTCAGCTGACCTGGCTATGTCCCCTTCCAAGATCTTGCCCACCCCTGGCCTACTGGTGAGGTGGGGGGAACGTTGGAGAGACAGCCCTGACTGTGCAAAAAACTCGTGTGTTATCAACACCTTTCTAGCTGCCTATACAGAGCACAGCTCTATGAAGGCTGTGATGGGGAAATTAACTTCATCTCAGACAAACCCAATACACACAGTTATTTGCAAATGCTCCTACCCCATAAAACATTCTGGAAGAGACTGGATTACTCAAGCATTCAGTGTCATTCCCCACAAAGTCTCTTACAAAGCAGAGAGTAATGTGAGACAAAAATAATTCAAGACCTCGGTTAATCCATTTTGCAGCTGTTGGCAGCTTCATCTCTGATCACCATTCAGGAGGATGCACAGTCTAGGCAACAGAGCACTCGGCAGGTTCAGAGCAGTTACAGGCAGAGGAGTTTCCATGTTGGGGCAAGATTACTCCTTATTTGTACATTGAACAGCCTATTGTCTAATTTTAAACATCCCACCAATGGGGTTCTTACCACTCTCCCTGGAGACAATGCCTCAGACAAAACAAGACCTTTTCACAACAATCAGCAGAAAATTTTTCTTGTAAAAATGTCAGCCTACTATCAGGGCTAGGCTAAGAAGTACAAAGACCAGATTCGCGGTAAGCGCTTAGGGGAGGAAGGGGACGATAACATCAGCAGCATCACTGGAGGGGGAGCAGCAAATGGGGCTCCTCTTGGGATCCTTGCAACGTGCTCTAGGGGTTGTAGGGCTGGTGTATCAGGAGGGTCCTCTACACTGTTTGAAGGGTTGAGTGGTGGAGCTATTTCAGCAGCTGAAAAGAAAACCAGCACTGTTATTTCCCCAATGATAGTTCAGATTTATAGTGGCAAGGGAAGAGGAGAAGAGAGGCAGGCAGGTAGGGGGTCAGGTAGCTGCTGCTGTTGGTTTTGGAACATGTTGAGGAGGGCAACTTCACCTCCTACTGTGGCTGACTACTGTGGATGCATTGAGGGGTCATAAGAAGAGTCTTCTGTTAATTTAGACTAGCAGTATTCAATGATTATCATTAGCAAGATCTTATAGAGAAAATACAGTCACAGCTAGCATCATGAGTTTGGAAGGAAAACACTGGCTGGAACTGTCTAGGCCAGCCTTTCTTGCCTTTACGGTAACTTGCTTTCCACCCTTCAAAGAACTTCACAAAATGCATTGAAACAAAAGTAGGAGCTAATATCTTGAAAAATTGACCCTTAATGTGTTTTTCTGCTTCTGCCTTCCTCTTTTCAAGGGTGTTGCAGCCCCATGTTTCTCCATCATTTCATCTGAGCTCTGAACTGGGCATCCACAACTGCAACCAGTTAAATATGGAGTTGTTTCCTGTCCAGTATCAGATTTGGTATCTAGCTTTTGCAGCAGGGCAGTATGGCATGAGATTGCAGGGGTGGGTGAAGAATAAAACACCATTCCACAGCTCAGGGAAACCCAGCCTACTTCTATCTTTTAGTTCAAACAAATCATCCCTCTTCTAAGACAGCTTTTTACCCATTTGGGAATGCTTTTTTTATTATAATTTATTATTATAAAGAATAGGGTCTGGAGCCCTTCGTCACTCAAGATTTTTAAAATAAACCCGTCATTCTAGTGCTTGGGATCCTTTGAAATGTACCATGCCAAAAGAATCCAGACCCAGGAGGAGAGAGGTTCAGTTGACAGGATGTCTGCTTTCACAGCATTATTGCTCCCACTCCCAGCTCATCATGTTAGGGTTGTTTCCACTTGCTACATTAACAGCTTATTGCTAGCATCTTTGTCAAGTACAATGGTTTAAACGTGCATCCATGGTACAAGTACACTCAGTAATTACATTCTTAAGGCATAGGCAATCGATTAGGAACCACACTGGCATGGAGATACATTGACAATACTAATTGTCTTCTGTTACTGTCACTGCTTATTCTGCTCCATTTTGCTCATTCCCTTAATTTTCCCAGGGAATCCAGATTCACATGGGTCACTGCTGGGCAGCTGCACAAGTTGGATGCCAATGTCTGGAGTGCATTTCCTGCCCCCCCTCAGCTCTGATATGTGAGTAACAGGCTTCCTACTGATAATATCCACTTTTAAGGGCTCAGAAATGACTCTGCTTTGGCTGGCTGCAGTGGCTTTGGGGTCCAAGTATAAACCAGCACGGATTCAGCTTGAAAATGAGTCATGGAGCCACTCTGAGTAATGCTCTCCTTCAGTGCGTTCTGAATTGTGAAAGCATCAAGTTCTCTGGGATTCCATAAGAGATGCAGAAGTGAAATACCTTTTTTTTTAGCTTAAAATAAGATACCCTTACAGCATATCCGAGAAGTATAGAATCTACCCATGTACAGCTTCATTCTTAGGTAACTGTTAAAGTGTGCTCAACTTCTAAGGAAGCCTAGAATGAAAGCAGACAGTTGTGCTAAGCATTATAGGTTGATTATCGTAAGTGTATCTGCTGTCGCATTTAACCAATCTCCTACTATTTTTTCTCACTCTTTCCTCTCTCTTTCTTTGTGCTTTTTGAAAAAAATCAAGGGAATACAGTGTATTTCATGAAATAATTAATTCAGTATGCATTATAATCTGGCAAGAAATAGGAGAGGTTTTAGCAATGCAGGACTATGGATCATCAAAATGGAGACAAAAAAAGTTTGCAAATCATTTAAACTTAAAATAACAGTAAACAGGAATTATCAGGAGGTGAATTCTGATTAACTGCATAAAGAAGAGCAAGGCAGATAAGAAATCTTTCTTGCATTGCCAATAGAGTGAAAGGCAGTAATGGTAAAGTATGTATGAAGGAAAAAAGTGAGACTTGAACGTGCTTTAGGTCAGATATTAATAGGGTTTGGGAATAAAGGAGGAAGAAGGCTGGAAGAATTTTAAGTGGAAACTGAAGACTGCAAACAAGATTGAGAATGTAATAACAAGAGACTTCAGAAGAGAGGTAGAGTGAAACTCTAGAGGGAATATATACTCAATAGAGGTTCAGCAATTTGCAAACATAATCTCTGTGTGGGAAATTACTAACCAAACACAAATTCGCAAAGCATGCCCACACATCATCTCTCCACTCAGTGAACTTTTCTGTCACCACACTGTACTACTGTTTCAGTACTGAAAATAAGGCTGGGAAGTCCAGGGATATTGAAGAGTTCATACAAAATTGTCATCTCACAGACAGACTCTCCAGGTGGAAAGATGTTGAGCTATAAAATATACTCCTTTCTCTCCTTCGACCCTGTTTGTGTTTCTATTGTTATTTATACATATCACAACAAGACAAAAAAAAGAAGAAAAAAAGCAAATCCCAACCCCAAACCCCATCTTCAGATGGCTTGGCACTAGCCAAAGCTCTAACAGACACTATCAGTGTACTTTTATATAACCAACAAAGTTAGTCGTGTTCAAATCTTGGAATTAAAGATGTAGCCCATCATAAGCAATGATGAGACTGATGTGGAAAAACAGCCCTTCCCTGATCTTGGAACTGTTTTCTGGGCCAAAAAAAGGCATATTTCCTCATGATCTCTTTTTGTATGTTGCAACATCCTCTGTAAATATTTTAATGGAGTTGTCTGAGGAGAGATAAAAGGAAATCTAGAAATAATATATCCTTGATAGAAGTTCAGCAGTTTGCAAACACAGTTTTTATGTAGGGAATTATTGTCCAAAATTAAGTTCAAAACTAGTACATGTATTGCCTTCTCTTCTGCTTTGTTCCAGCAGCGTGTCTGTATATAAGGCATGAACTCCATTCTGTCAAGGAGATGAGATATACCCCCAAGTCCTGTTCTCCCAATAGCAGAAATCCAGCCATTGACCTAATTATGGGACTTTCCTTGCTGAAGGCGAGGGAATGACCTTTTCTAAGTAGAAGACGATTGCATATCTCTGCATACTTCTTCCAGCCCGCTATCCGAGGGTTATCTGTCAGCCTCCCTAACTCCTCATCATGGAGGTAATCTTCCCTGACCTGTACATTGCCCAGTAATTCAGGTACAACATTGCACAAGAAAGGACCCAATGCTTCTTGATGAGCAGAAAACTAAGGATTTAGGGCAACACTCTGCCTCAGTTGTAGCCCTGAAACTCTAATGAAGGTGAATGGGAGTACATGAGTACAGAATACAGGCCTTCCATTTTAGAGTGTGCTTGACTCTGTCTAAACTCTGAAGCTGGCAGTTTCCTCTCTGCCCAACACCCTCTCTCACGTGAGACTCATATGTCACTATTTGGGCTCTAGCTGATGGTTCTTTCTCATCTCATTGTTTATACTCTCATGACCTTTTGTTGTTAAGGTGTCAAGAGCCCTCATTATCATTTTAGACATGAGGTCATGCTTCTAATCAACCCTCCCTCCTTATTCAATTAACATTTCCAATGTTTTTAAATTAAGTGCATTGGTCTACAGGCCAGGGGAATTTCCTTCCAATTACTACCAGTAGTGAAAGGCACATATCAAAGTTTATTTGCTGGTATCAGTACTCTTCTTTGATCCGCTGAAAGGATCTGGTGAACACACAATTAAGAAGTTCCTCCTAGGTATCTTTCCCCAAAGGACTAACAATACCTGCTGGGGTTTATTAGCATTTCAATACGTTTCCCACCTCAGGAAATGTCTCTGCTTCCTTGCCTGACTGGTTAATGTAGCCGCATATTTTGCATGCATACCACTTGAAGTCACTGCCTGCCATTGCTGAGACTCATTATCCTCCATATTGCACAATTAGGGATTAGACTTGCATTCAGCCTTCTTCAGCTCTCCTGGGAGGGTCAAACGTGCACAGCCATTTGGGAAGGGTCAAACATTCAATGCTGTCAGAGAGAGACCAGTAGCATCCATGCCAGACAATAAGAGAGTGACAGTGCTCTGTAAGAAATGCTTGTATCAGACTAGCAATGTGCACATTTCTTGATGTCTTCACACACTTATCTCTAAGATGTGCGTGACTACCAGGCCTTGTATATATAGCTGCTGGGCATGTGGACGGAACAGAAGGGTGCTCACAAGGCATGAATACTTCCTGATCTCAGCCTCAGATTACATCTCTTGCTTGGAAGGAGAGCAGAATAGCTTGTGGGAAGGATATTCCACCATGTTATTACTTTTAAAGTACTGAATGCTTAGTGCAAACCAGAACATGTCAGAAGCAAACCATTTTAATGAGACTTAGGAATAGATCAACTCTGCCAGAAGTTACATGGTAGTATAATTGCCTCAACATTTGCCTGAAGCGGCACACAGCATGTCTATGTCTTGACCTGGTTTAAGCATGTGGAAAGGATTCTTTACCCAACTGTTGGCTCTCACAATTGCAAGACAGATGCAAGTTCCCATTTGAACCCAAGAAGATTACTCTCTGCATCTTGCCAAGGCCAACCTGTGCAAACGCAGCCCATAATTGGGAGTGTGATTATAAACAGAGATAGTCCTAGAGCATTGAAATTCAAGGCCCAGTTCCAACTTTACAGCCAGGAGGTGTGTGGAATTTTTCTGCGCTTCAAGTCCCACTGCAAATACAAGGATGTAAGGATGACATCCTTGTAAGGATGACAGCTGAGCTGTAGGAAATTTTTATCCATTCTTCCCCCTTTCTCTTACCTGTCCCTGTGACCAAGGACAATGCCATGTCCTACACTGCCTCTGATGTTGCCACCACATTAACATGCACTGGTGGTTGGACTCAGATGTGTTAAACATCCTCCTTTAGGCCCAATCCTATCAGTGCTGTCTCACTAAAGTACAGTATCTTGTAAATACAATCTGTGTCTCACTGTCTCCTCTGATGTTTATTATAATTCAGGTAGCTTTTACTTTGCGGAGGTAAGTGGTTCATGAATGATCCCGAGTTTGTTTTTGAGTAGAGGAAAACCATCTTGTGGTTTGTGGTCTGTGAGGAGGAGATGTTCTGTAGACTAATCTGGACTAAGCATCCATTACATGTTTTGCTGAGTTTAAGAGGGATGAGACTCAATGACCAGGTTGTCCTCTCTAACTCTATAGCTCTTTATATATTTCAGGGACAGAGGGTTTTTTTCCAAAGTGCATTCAAGTGTATTTCAGACTGAGACATCAGTTAGGAATTCTTTAAGGAAAAGAGTTTCAGTTATCTTCATAGTTAAAGGAATGTTAAAAGGTGGGGAGAAAGCACTTACTGACATACACAGAGAAAGAAATACAGAAAGAATACCAGTGGCAATATTAATGGGACCAGAAGAAATCTAATCTAAGCCTTTTAGGTGAAGAGTGCTGAGTCCTTTCTTGCATTTATCAGTGAAAATCAGAAGTAACTCCCCCAAAGTCAGTAGATTTATGCCAGCATAGCCCAAGGAAGCAGACTGCCTGGAACCACTGCTAATTTGAACACAGACCAATATAAATCTGTGGGAATAAATCTTACATAGTGGGTATTAAAGTGAAGTGTTTGTGTCAGCCTAACCTGTTCCAAATGTCAAAGTCTGAAGGATACTACAAACTGGGAAGATCTGTTGCAAGAGAGGAAAAAAAAAAACACCAATGTGCCTGAAAGCATTCCTGCTGAAATCAGTAGTGATTTTGGCATTGGCTTCAAGGGTTGCAGGATTCAGTGCATGGGAGACTATAACAGGAATTTTAGAGAGGGAAAGTTAATAACCCACCAGTGAAAGAAGGTACTGAGCCGAGTCCCAACATGCTTCTGCCAAGATCATAAGCATGACTGGACAAATAACAAATGAAAGTATTGAAACAGCAGGCAAAGTTTCTTCCCAGTTTACAATGAAGGCAGATGTCCCAACTGTGGGGCTGGTGATGCTTCTCCATTCATCATCACCAGGCTTGTAGAACTTCTCAGCACAGAGGTGAAAGCTGGGGCTGGATGGTGTGTGAATACAGACATCCCTGTTCCTCACATTCTAGTTTAGGGTTGCAATGGGGAAGTGCAGAGTTGTTCCCATCTCAGGGATGAAGTGATCTCTACAGAGCAACTTTGTGAACTTGGGATCCAATCCATCATTAAACAAAACCAGAGAGAAACTTTTTATGTGACTATGACAGCAAATGAAAGAGACTTGAGAAGAGACAGCTTTGTGAACATAGGCACTGTACCTGAGCTAAGAACCAGGGTGTTGTATGCCTCTAACTAAATTCAGTATCATCTCTCTTTTCAATACAAAGCCCTAAATTAAATTCATTTGTGCACTCAGCAGGGTTGGTAACTTTGCAACCCCAATAGGCCTGGGAAAAACTAATAAGATTTAGTTCATTTATCACTGTAGCCTTGGATTTAAATGCCACAGCTTTCTCCCAAGAGGCACTAAAAATCTTCAGATACTGGTATCAATGTATTATCTGCATGACTGTTTATAAAAAAATCCTGTTGTCACACACTGACCAATAAAAGGCAGGTATGCCTTAGGTTTCTAATCATTATGAATCCATTTAGAATTCAATGCAATAGCAGCAATCACATTGAATTCATTGGGGGATTTGCAAGGATGGCTTATGTAGTTCCACAGCAATTCCCTTGTAATTCATCACTAATTAAACGTTATTTCATGCAGGAAATAATGAGCTGTGGAAACATTGTTAGTGCCAAATAATGGAATAAAGGTGTGTTTACATATTATAAACACTCCATGAATGTTCAAAGAGGTTAGAGCAGGTCTTGACTCTTTTACCCCGGGGAAAAAAAGGGATCCTAAAGGAGTCATCCTGCTTAACTCAGCTGAGTATTGCCTAAATAAATATTGAATTAGAGAGGGACATACTGGAAATTGGAAAACTGCTTTGACTTTGTACATTTGAAATGTCAGTGGTTTAATTATTAGATTGCTTCCAAGTCAGTGCCATTCCCGAGAAGGGTTTTCTGTTTAGCCAAGGCTCAGAGTACTTGAGTTGGTGTAGCAGACCTTATTGTTATTTATAGCAGGCAATAGGATTTGGAACTTCATTTGAAGAGAAGTTTTGACACCAGACCTACAGAAGATTCCAGTTTCCCACTTTATTTAGGACCAGATTTCTAGGTGCTCAACAACTACAACTTTCCCAGAGCTCAGTACACTGTGGGAGTCCCAGCTTTCCTCCTCTATTCCCTCATATCCCAGTCAGGGCTTGGATCTAGCATGGGGTGAAAAGAAACAACTCTATTTCATAGGGACATTGTCATAATCTTTTCATCTTTAACAATGCTTAGTGTGCCTGAGAAAGATAGGACCATGTTCAAAGCCACATGGATCTGCTTTCCGAAGAGTGAATGCCAGGAGATCCCAAGGGAAGCTTCTGCAGTCCATTGCTGAGATTGTCTGAGAGGGTCTGGGTACTACAACACGGCACACCCTGACACGTCTTTTTACCCCACTGATGTGGTGGGGTGGGATTTCAAGGGGAGTTGCCATGTTCACACCCTGGCAATTTTGGCTTCAAATCACAAATTAGACCCTTAGAAGACAATTGTATCTGAACAGCTCAATTAGAAATGAGTTCATCAGACGTATAACTCTTTTGGCTGGCACTATGGCATGCGAATACTTGCTACAAATATTTTTCCCTTAACCATGAAAGACTCAGTCATTAACAGAAGTTGTTGAGAATGGGGTTTGGTTTTGTTTTACTTTAAAAGATCAGCAAAATGCCCAAAACATCAGCTATTTTGAAAACCAAGGATATTGGCCTGTGTGTGTGGGGGGGAAATCAGGGGAACAAAAGACATTTGTGGGGTGTGGGTGTGGAGAAGCCCACAATATGATTTCCAAAAGAGATCCTTAGCTATCCTGAGTAATTACCTTAGACATAGCTATTACGATTATTTAACATGTCTTCTTGTTGCTTCTATTGTAAAGGAGGAGCTAGTATCTGAAGGGAAGAACTACTGAAACTTTCAATGGCTGTAGTGTGACTCAACGGCTGGACACTTTCTGAAGCTCAGCTATGTGGAAGGATATGCTAGGACGAGACACGAGCATTACTGTGTTGTATGGAAGTCCCCTTAACAGCATTCTGTTGCAGAGCTGGACCTTCTGAATTTTGTCTACGAAGAAACAGATAAATTGCATTATGAGGACTAGCATCTTGTCTCTTAGTGCTCCCCATGGGAGCAGAGAAGGGACAAAGGGACAGACATGTTGGACACATCATACCAGAGCTGGCTGAAGGCTGCCCAGTATTAAGCTAGATTTTTCTGCCCAAGGACAAGGGAGAAATAACTATACTGTGCCTATGCTCCCTGAAGTGCTGCTGGCTGGAGAGAGGTGAGGTGTGGGAGGACCACAGCCTGCTTACCCCGCTGGTCCCCTTGACTCTGCTTGGGGTTGGGCAGTGCCTGCATGGAAGCTACCACAAAAGTGGAACAGCTGCACACAAAGGAAGCCACAAATCTCAGTCCTGAGATGCTGAGTAATATGTAATATCATCTAGGAGAACAGCTCTTTGGATGCTGTTTTCTGCCTGCTGCCCTTGTTGCTTATAGGCCTTGATGGCCATGCAGATACTCATCATTTCCAAGCAGCCACTGCAGGATAAGGAAAGGCTGTCAGAGCAATACTGAAGCTGAGAAAGCTTTCTCTCCCAGTGGAACCTCTAAATTTTCTCCATTGCATGGATTTCTGGGACAGACAATTAAATATTATAGCTCCCAACATCACCATGACAGGCAGAGTGTGTGACATAGTCAGGGAAAGGAGGAGCTTGCTCCTTACAGTGCAAACTTTATATGACTGGTTTTGCAAGTCCTATCTTTGCAACAGCAGAGGCAGGCACTGTGTCAGTCCTTCAATCAGGTTGGCATTTGCCCTAACCTGTATTGACTTGTGAGACCTCTTCATTTCCTCCTCTGTCTCTCCCTAGTCTCGCAGCTCTGAAGTTCAATATACAAGAAACAGGAACGCAAGAAAGCTTGGAAGCCTAAGCTAATCAGGTGTTGTCAGGTGGGAGCTTTGCGACAATGGTTTTATTTTTGTCATTCTTCTGGAAATGCTGTTTGGGCTGAACTCAAAAGGCAGGTCAAGTTAAAGAGGCAGGACTTGCTATGGGAATCCTTTCTCTAGCAACATCCCCTTTGCTTTCAAGGAGAACCAGCTGCTCCCCAAATGCTTCTAAGACCAATTTCAAACTCCTGCTAGTCCAAGATTCTGATGGCTCTGTGTAAAGTTAATTGCTTGTTTGTCATGTTTTGTTTCTGCTGTGACTGGGGTTGTTTCGTGTAGATTTTTTTCACCCCTTTCCCTTCAAAGCAGTAACTTTCCTCAACAGATCTGGCTTCAAACAAAAGAAGGTGCTACAGCTTTAATGAAAATTTAAAAGTCAATGAGGCACACACAAAAAAAGAGACATGACCCAGGATAAGCTCAGTCCAATGAATAAATTCAAACCATTTAGTGAATGTTTGGAAAGATCAGAAGGGCACCTTTGCTTGCAGCATTTTAACAAGGCTCCATGAATTAGCAAGAGGCCTGAAAAATGAGTGGCAGTGGTGGGGAGTAATTCAGTTGTGATCACTTGAGGGTGATGAATGAGGAAGTGACATAGTCTGTTCAGAGAGAAGTCATTTTTTCTAAAACAATTGTACTTAGCCCTCATGGCTGGAGACTTACATTGCAATGATGGTAGTGCTGAAAATTAATGAAATAGCCCTTGCTTTTGAGGGGAATTTTAGAAACACAAAAGCTGAAGAAGGAGCAATGTGAAGACCCAAAGAGATTTTCTCAAAAGGCTGAAATATTCCTAGACACTGGATGTTGCTGTATGAGACTGATAAATTTGTCTTTAGCCTGGGAGATTGAGCATGCTTTAAAAGGGCTGGGAAAAAAATGACTTCAAGGCACGTTTTAAGGTAGATGGAGGATGAATTAAGATTAATGAGAGTCTTACAAGTGGGCTGAAACTAGCAGTCCTGATATGAGAACCGTGATAAAAGCCAGGAAGACTAGCCTCAGAATGTGAATTACTTGCTTTATTCAGTGCCCCTTGTGGTTACAGCTAAACCATTTGTGCATGCATGTGTGTGAATGCATGTGTGTACAACTGACATCCATTTTACATTAACCATGCACAAAATCTCAGTGACCACTTAGACAAAAGGAGGAAAACATCCTTAAATCCCAAGATGCAAGACATTTTTTTTTATTTCTCTCCTCCTCCAGCTGTAAATCAAAATGCTGATTGTGTCCTGTTAATAGTTAAATGTGCTGTAAGTTAAATAGACCTAACAAGGCAGTTTTCAAACAGGAAACCTGGTAGGAGTTTAATGACATCTTACAGTACACCCATCCTGGCAATATAATCATTAAAATTTGTCAAGTGTAAAAACAAATGACAAAATATTACCCCAGAGCAACTTACTGTATGAATGCAACAATGAAGCTGCTAAATGGTTTCTCTGGATATTTACTTCTAGATCTGAAGTCATATTGATTTGGCTTCATCTCCTGAAGGGAATGGGTTCATAGTTTTACGGAGAACGCAACATTAGAAAGATTCACCTTACATGAGAGGTTTCCAAGTCTGTGCTGCAAATTGGTGTAGAATTATTAAAAAGAGAGCAGACAGAAATGACTGAAACAATCTTGGAAACACAGAATTGTGTTGATTTTTTTAAAAAAAGAACACCTTAAAAAAAAGTGAATTCCACGCTGAGTATCCACAGTCCTATGCACCATTCCTAAAATTCCACCGATCCAGGCAAGACATTTGTTGCTCAGAGAAATTTCACAGGAGGAAAGATAACATTGCCGAAAGGTCCTTAATGCAAAAGCCATTCATCATAAAGACGAAACAAAAAAACGCCATACAAATTTATGTAAATATATTCAGATATTTATGAACACTAAATTCTAAATTCCAAGGGGATGTTGGAATATAAGACATTGCTATTGTGGCCTGCCTGAGGTTGGAAACAGGGTAACCCCACGGATTGCAGCACCCAGCAGGGACAGATTACACAAGAAGAAGAAATGAAAAGCCGTTTGCTGAAGGTCTGGATAATGCAGTGTCTGCATGTTCACTCTCTGACACCTTTTTAAACTATTGACTGCTTAGAGAACCCATGTGCGGAGTGCTTGCACGTAGCATCTTTAAAAAATTTATGTAAGCATTGTGCTACTTTCACAGTATCCATAACTTGGGTCTGAGTGAAATCCATAGCCCTTTGCAAAAGGAAATGCCTGACTTTTGCGTCCTTGGATGACAACTATTCTACATAATTTCTGGGCAAGTGAACAGGCCTTTGAAAGCAAAGGACTGCTTACATACTTTGGGATACATCACTCCAGTTAATAGCAGATGGCAGGACTGGAACTGGGACATGGTTCAAGATATGAATGACTTCTTTATATCGTAGCACGCTCCCCTTTATGCCTCTTTTGTAGTGTAAAAAGCCATAACTGTAATGTACATTAACTCTGATATTGTATTACACCAGCATCATAATGTAAAGGGGCCCTGATGAAACTCAAACAAAACTTGCTGAGTGGCAGCTGGACCTAAAGAGATCTTCTGATTAATGAAAGAACCATTCAGTACTGATCATCTTGAAGCTGGTTGAGCATTGTCATAATGTTCGGTATTTAAATGTGAAATAATCAGCAAATAACTTTGTGAGTTTGGATTTCACTATTTTTAGGCAAAATATTTCTTCAAGGAAAATAGTCTTTGTGAAATTTTACCTTGCTTCTTCAAAGCAGTGGGAAAACAGTTCTTAAAGGAAGAGAGGATGTCTTTCATACACAAATATAAGCAAATCCTGAATGAAAAGATAGATAACAGCCTGGTTATTTTTGCTTGTTTGTTTTTAAAATAAGAAGTAACACCATGCCAAGATTTGTGGGTTTCCTCTAGTTATATGTATGCTTGGATACTTCATAAAGACAGTCTTCCCTGTGCATGGGAGCTTGGTAGGATTTTTTCACTTGTGAGGTAGTTCAGTAATTTTGCAGTGTCATAACGCAATCATTCCTTACTGATGAAATTTTGTAATTGATATTATAGTTTCCATACAGTGTAGAAGAATATCTCAGATCTCTTCATCCCAACAGGTTTATTCTGCCAAATGTGTTATTGGGTGAACAAAGCATGAGAAAAAACCTTAGAAGTTGGCCTACAGAGACTCTTAAAACCAGATAGGAATAGGCAGAAGGCATTACATTGTCAAAGACTAGAGTTACTTTACACCCTCCCCTGAGCAAATTCCAGACAGTAGCTGTTCCCACCTAGGAGCAAGCCAGAAGATGCATTTTTGCCCAGCACGTTTCTGCTTTTTTCAAGCTGTGAGTTTTATCAGTCAGCTGTTCAATAGGGAGAGTAAATCACTGTTGGAGTGGGGCCTTGGAGGCAAGGCAATGACCCCGGTAATCATGAGGCTACTGAACCCCATTTCTTTGTGTTTCCTGTCTGGTTCTTTCATTCTCTTATGCAGCATGGACCAGCTCCCTCCCTGCCTTCCTGTATTACCTGGTGACTGGAGGATTTAGGAGATGGAGGGACTGAATCCCCAAAGGAAATGTTTAAAATGAAGGCATCTAAAAGATGGTCACCTTGGTTTGTCTTGGAATGGAGGCATTCACGTGCACAGTTGCAGAGCAAGTCTAAGATATGAATGTCTAGGAGCAAGAAAACACCTCCCAGTACAGATGACTAGAGTAGCTAAAAACTGGAAAAAGTTAAGACACCCTTGAACTCTGCAGTTCCTGTAGGGTAGATCAGGTGTTGTTGACACTCCTGCACTCACCAGCTTGTCTGGGTCCCATCCACAGCACTAATTTCCCTATAGCATGTGGTAATCACCCATCTCACCTGGACTTGTGAGATACGCACATAAAAGGTGGCTATTGGCTGCCCACCTTGTTGATCCATAGGTCGCTGTAGCTCACCTCACTCAGCTCCTGGTGGTGGTCCCTTTCTGCTCTGCGGTAAATACCACCAGCTTTGGGGGGCCAAACAAGAGAATACAAAGTAGGAGGGATTAGCTCTATTAAGTAAAGCCTTTGACAATTTAACTCCTGTAATCTAATACTAATTAAGTGGTATTTATCTGTTACTGGATGTTGAGCTATGAAAGCAGGCTAAGCAGCCTTGTGTGTTCTCTTGGTGCTTTTCTTCTTCCTGCTCAGGATGCTGCAGCAATGAAGGCACAGAGAGAGTGCCCTGCTGCTGTAGGTGTGGCAAGTACCAACATGAATGCTGCTGGGTTTACCAAGTCCAGTCCCCTGCAAACATGTTCAATAGAGGGGTACCATGGAAAGCTTCCTAGAGCATGTCTTTCACCCACCACCACCTCACAAATTGGAGTAGCAAGACCCATGTGTCTCCTCTCTGTGTCTGTTAGTATACTTGAACACATGGGTGAGACCCCACCTAGAAGGGCTGAGAAACCCTGCTGTGCTGCAGCCTTACTGTCTGCTTGTGTCCCCTTTTTACAAATATGTATCCATGTTCAGTGACAGGCAGGGGAATAAAGATAAACTCTCCAGCCATGTAGGACAGCATTTTAGCCATCCGGTAATTTGAAAAGAGCCCTCGCCTGCTCATTTTTTAGAGTAATTCTACTAATATAAATCTCATTTTTAAACCAGCTTGCCTTTAAAAATGAAGACTGCATCTGAGACATGCTTTTGTTCATTTTGAAATAGATTCTTCTCTAATTTATGAAATTAATGTAAAGCCTGTTGTGTGTAGAGCCCAACTAAATTAGCTCCCTCAAATGCCTATTTTCCACTTGATCTAAGCTACACTCTGAGGTTATAGCCACAGAGCTCTCTAGCACCAGAATAACAAGCCTATTTGGCATCATTCCTTTTAGATTTGATTACTTTTTCCTTCAGCCATCAGCACATGCTTTTTCCAAGCTAAATCCTGTTTCATGTTCTCCAGCTTCTTTTTTTTGTCCTTTTTGGTGTTTCTGACACCTCCTAGTAAAGTGTCAATTGCAAGTTTAATTAACACATCTCTACCTTCTTATTCCACACGAGTAATGAAAATACTGAATTAATCCAGAGCCATAACAGTTCTTTGGTAACCCAGGTTCCACTGACCAAGTTTGACTTCATGGACTCTTACACATGTGGTGTTTCATTTAAATTCCTTAGACACTCTTTTGACCTTGAAACAAAACATGCATCTATGTTAATTTTTTTCCCCCAGGTAAAACCACTGTAGGCTTTGACTTTGGGTTTTAGCCCAGATCTGCCACTCAGGTTTGTAGACTGGAATAAATTCTATCCACAAACACTGAGGAGAGGATCCCTTGGGTCTGAGGAAATCCCCGACCGACATAAAACTGGAAGGAACAAACACTATCTCAGCCACCTCTACTGTATGTGGGTCCAAGGATGGAGAGTGGAGAGAACCTATAATGCTTAGTGGATCTCTCTCCTATATTTCCTCAGCTGGCACAGAGTAAGGATAAATGCATCAACCACATGTTACACTTAGCTCTACCTGGCCAAAACAGTGAATCATTTCCTTGCTCCTTCAAACTTCTTTTGAAAATGTCTTCTTTTTCCTATTGCCTCTGATTAATTTGCTTAAGACTTTTGCATTACTGTGTTAAGTATACAGTAATATTATTGTTAAAATACAGTAATATTTTAGTACATGATAATTACCTATTTACTCAGTTATCTGGTTGACCATACAACTACTGCGATTTTAATGTGCTTGGCTTAATAGCCAAGGGCTTCATCATTTGCAGGTAAAACCTGTTTTCTAGAACTTGTTCAGTTATTCTGTAAGCTGAACTAACAGATAGATGGAAGTTAACAGCAGTGGAGACTGAGAGAGCATCGAATCTTCTTTACACTCTGTTAAGTATACGTACCAGTGAAATGCATGTGTTGAAGGGCTGCTGTTGGATCCTGCATTTTGGGAGAGACTTGCCTCACCTAGGCTCATCTAGCTCAAGAGGATGATATATTCAATCTGCCTCAATAACCTGTGCTCAGATGGGAGGAAATGCCTCCTGTGGAGCCAATCTTCCATCGACCAGAAGTCTCATTCTGAGGCAGCTGATGCTGAGAGGGAGGAATCCCCCAGTTGTGGTGCAGTCTGTAGTTGTCTCTAGATGAACAATTCCACCAGTAACTTCTAGGTGACTCATTTCCCAGCTTGCAAATGCCTAATCTTGGCTCTTTCCTAAGGCTGCTTCACTATGTTTACCAAGGGATGTTTAAGACACCTCTAACAAAAGACTAGAGGTTTAAAGTCCAAGGTTTAGAGACTTGCCTTACAAGTGCCTATGCCTCAAAAACAAGCAACAGAAAGGTAAGAGGTATTGCCTTACAGAAGCCCCACAAAGTAACTATAAATAAATTATTTTGCCAGATTCTCTGCAAACCAACATATGCACAGCAGTGGTTCAAACACAAATCCCAGGTAATCACATGAATTTCAACTTTTCCATGAAAAGGGGATATTATAATCCTGCTTTATGTTGCTTTTTCTTCCCAAGATCCTCAGCACACAAAGCTCTCTGCCTCAGAAGCTTGGATAGGAAGAGATGAAGCCTTGAATCCCTCGTGGTACTCATTTTGCACACTACTGTACAGCTCCTACATTTCTATGATTTGCATTCCCCTGTGAAGCAGCCAAATGAATAAACATTAAAGATGGAGACCGAGCGCACTGACAGAACAATATTCTTGTTAAAGAAGCTCTCTCTTTCAAAAATCAATGAGATAATATCCTTTTAAAGCTATTTCGAACTGTCATCTCTCCTGATTTGGCTCCCTGGGAGTTGGAAGTATTGGGGAGATTAATGACAGATTTAACAACAGAAAGGTCCACCTTATTTCGATCAGGTACAGTTAATGTCCTCTAATGCTTTGTCCATGCTGTGAAACCAGACAAGAGGCCATCTCAATGCTTTTATTTGTTCAGGTGAAGCGCTGGGTAGCTGTGACTTTCTGGATCATTATGGGGAGGGGGTGACTATGCAGCTGACAGAAAGTCAATGGCATGAGGGAAAAGCTATCATCTCCAGCAGGCTCACCACCACTTTCTCTTAGCCAGCAGGGAGCAGCCTGGGCTCACCTCACCAGTGCAGCACCGAGAGCCGGAGCCCTCCTCCTGCTTCGTCCTTCTGGAAGAGCCGACCAGGACATGCTCATATCATCTCAGCTGCAGAGAGCCACCTTGCTGGCTCCTTAGGGCTCCAGCTTCACAAACCATTATAGGAATAATAGTCCTTACAGGATCATTTCTAAATGAGTTGTGAAAATAGATTAGGTATATTCAGTTCAGGCAAGAAGCATTTTTTGATAGGCTTTGGGCAAACAATCTGTTCCTTTGATACATCTTACTACTGAGTTTCAAAGAAATCAAATTGATGAAGCTGTGAAGAAAGCGATTTGTTAAAAATTAAGTCTTTTTCTTTGGAGATTCAAGTTGAAAGAACATCTCTGTGGACTGTGCCTAATCAGAACCTTTGAACACTATCAGGCATGCCCCATTAGGGTTGCCAGCCTTCCAAAACAAATTACTTACAGTAATCCCTCGCCTGATGTATGCAGTAAAAGACAATAGTGCAGCTCGACAGCACTGTCATTGCATGCGATCTATAGTGTGCAGCTGAGTAAACTTCAATTTATACTTTATATCACAAAGTGGCCATGAACCTCACTTCAAGACAAAGAATATTAAAACTATCAAACTTACTTAACATAACTGGCCAGGTTCTCAGCTGGTGTGAATTCATGCAGCTCTGCTGGCTTTAGCAGAATTGTGCTGATTTACACTTGATGAGAATCCACATTCCCCTCCTCCCCAGAGTTTGGAAACTTCTAAAACAACCCTTATCACAAGGGAGTGTGAATGGACCAAGCAGCAGTGAAAAGAGTAAATTGTCCCTCCCTTCATTCACATGCATTGCCACTGATTACATTTGTTTAGTTGTTTTGGTGAGATTCCTCAACAAGTGTAAAACAGAATAGTCCTACTGAAAGTAACATGATAACTCCATCCATTCCCTCCAATTTTTTGTGTGCATCACTGTGTGTTTAAGCTCATTCCTTAAACAATTATTTTCTTTACACACTGAGCATGGTCTTGTTTAATCCATTCTGTGACCAGCCATTTGGATCGTCACAAAGCTTCATATCATTAAAACATTCAATTGGATCATAAAAGAATTCTGAAGTAAATGAAGCACAGTAACTTAAATTATTCAGTAACTTGCAACTGTGGAAATGTAGTAAGGGGGCTGTATATTTGATGGTAATTGGAATACACTAAGCAATCATGTAAGCAAAAAATATGCAGTTTGGAGAATCACATTTCATGATAAAGTGTCAGCAATGTCGTATTCCTCACAGAATGGAAAAAGAATGACACCTGTTGTATGAATTACAAAACGCACAAACCTAGCTAGGTAACCAGGTCCTGCACCAAGCTGAGCTGAAGTGGCTAGAGGAACCAGCAGAGCACTCCTAGGAACCAGGAATCCGTCCCTACCGAAGTGCTGCTGAGACCTTGCAAAAGAGACTTGGCAGCTCTGGTGAAGCCAAGGAGAGTGGAGGCCTCGGGATGCTACTCAGCCTGTCTGGGAATTGAATGTTAAAGCTTTCCTTCCCCAGAAGGTTTGGAACACACCTAAGTTTGAGCAAAAGAGTTATTCCAGGTGCTTGGGTGAGATTCCTCCTATGCCTCAAGCATGGTTTCTGCTTATGTATCAGGCTCTTTTATAGAGCTTGGACCCTGAATTTGAACTGAATACATCTCATCTCTGAAACAGTCTTTATTCAGACAGAAGAAAAAACTTTTTCCCTATTTGAAGGGGGATTAAGTGGACTTTGACTACATTACTCCTCAACAGCACTCTCAGAAAGAGAATTCTGAAACCAGTAAACTCTCTTTGCTGGTTGCTATACATGTAAAACAATTACCTTAACATTTTTTGGCCTGGGTAACAGTGCTCCCTAATATTCTTATCACATTCTTCTTTCCCTGTTCCTTTCTCCTCCTCCTCCCTCTGAAAGAAAGATCGCCTTTGAGAAAAACAAGGTCTATATCTTCACTTGAGGCATCAGTGACAAAAATATGAACAGTCTACAAAGCATGTCACACATGGCCTCACTTGTTTCTCTTCCCAAACTTAATTTTGTAATCAATTTTGGTTATAAAGATGAATTTGGATATTAGAAAAAGTGTCATTGAAAGCTTTTTAGAGATTTTTGTAAGAATGCTTTTAGGATGGAGAACAGAGAGAATGCTTCATCTTCCAGAAAAAATATTTCACATGTGTAAATAAAATCCTGTTGGTCTCTGGAGAGTTTTTGCCTTACTAGAAGCAGCAAGATTTCTCAAACCAGTAACACCAGAGAACATCACTTAGTCTGCCTTCCCATTACAATTTGTATCATGCTTTTGTTCATGTTCACTTATGCACCTCTGTAGCCTTCAATAGTTCATCTATCAAACACACAGTAACCTGATCAGCTCTTGTGTCTTGTATGTAGATACTTCTACTGCAAACTGCCTAGCTTTGTAGGTATTGCTCAATTTCAAGGCAAATGAGTGTTTCATTTCGCTTGAAGTGAGTTGCCTTCAGCAATGTTTCCATACACGTGAAAGATAGCAACAAAACAATGCTTCAGGTGGCATTTTGCAAAACCACTCGCCTTTGGCCTAATTTGACTACTGTCAAAATCAAAGGTTTGCCACCAGTGTCATACAAATAAAAGTTAGCCAAAACCTTACACTTCTAAAAACGACAGTCCCTGAAACTTTTTTTTCCCCAATATCTTTTAAAATAAGTGTTCTTACTTTTCTTTACGGAAGAAAATCTTCTTTTCCTCTTTCTCTTTTGAAGGAATAACATTGTATTTATAAAAAAGTTTGCTGTCAAAAGTTAATTGAGGCAATAAGTCTTTGCAATCTTTTTTCTTAGTGCTGGCCTCTAAAGCAGTGCTGTTTTTCTCTTCCCTTAAAAAATAAAAAAATACGGCTAGGCTGGGTATTGAAATGATAATTCTGATCCCTGCATGTGCACATTTGTATTTTTCCTCTATGACACTTGCACTGAGGGGAAAGAATGGGGTAGATTATAAATATGACAAGTAGCACTAGCATACTTTTCCCATCATATTCCTGTTATAGGAAAGTAACTCTGCCCTTTCAATGAGAGGCTTTTTGAACTTCAGAGAGAGTTATTGTAATTAGGCAGATGGTGATGTGAATGCTAAGATAATTTAGGGCAAAATCCAAGTGAAGGAGTGGTGCCCTGTGCTCCTGCTGAGCTAAGGTGGGAGCCAAGTTTATATAGTGTAGTGAAAGAGGAACGCAGGACTTTGCAGGTTTGAGCGTATATATTAAACAGTCCTATCCTTCTGACCCTTAACATCACTGTTGCACTCTGGTGTTAATGTCTCCATTAGTTTTGGTAATACTGTCTAAATTAAAATAGGCCCCGATGTCTCAGTTCCCACTGCTCTTGAAGATCAAGCCTAAGTTTAAATTGTTGCATGCAAAATATTAAGGGTAAGATGCAAACCTTGAGAAAATTATGTTAAGGTATGGAACACATTATATAAATTTGGGCTACATTTTCTTCCAGGATTTGATTTCTTAGGATTTGATTCCTGATTGCAGAATAGGAGCAGGAATCTTTTCAACGCAAGTGACTACAGGTAAAAATCTGATGTCCTAAACAGATAAATATGTCTGACATGGTATTCACTTCTTTAATTCATGAGATAATAAATCTAATGATAAATGCTCCCTCCAAACAACAGAACAATGGGATGGCTATCAATGTTTATCCACACCCCATAAACATACAAACCTCTTGCATATTGGAAAAGCCAGTAGTGCCTAAATTGATGGTTGCCTATTCAAGACATCTCATTTATTACAGTAGCTGTGATGCAGGCAAATAAAAGAATGACCAAAGGATGCTGCTAGGTGGAGAATAGGAGGATAATGAGGTCAGATAAAATGTCTGGGTCTCATTAATCCCAAAGAGCTGAGAGCTTTCCATGGCAGCTCAGTAAAGATGGTGAAGCACAATGAACAACAAATCCATACTGACACTAGTGTTTCCTGGTAACCTGAACCTACAGAAATTTCCATCTAATCTTTGTAAGTTGCTGAGCAAAGCACAAGGGCACTTGGTAGTACACCTGCAGGCAGAGGCTCTGTTTATTGCACAAATATGGGCTGGAATCAGTGAGGTGCTGCTTTGTCCCTTCCCATGTACTACTCGATACCCCACCAACGTGAAAGAGCACAAAGACTTGAAATGCATGGAGACGCTGCTCTAAAACCAGCAGGGCCAAAACCAATACTGAAACACTAATAATAACTTTTATATTAGGATGGAATAGTTACAAGCAGAAATAGCTACACGCAACTCCCTTCCCTCCCAGTCCCAATAACTTTTCCTTTCCTTTAACAATTACCACTTTTGAGGATTCTTTCTCTTGATGTTCTATCCTTATCTTGCAGAGATCCTTCTCTGCCTTTCAGAAATTACTTGCCTAATATCTCACCTAAGTCTTCATTCTTGCAAACTTGGCCCCTTTCTCTTTGTCTGATCTCTTTTCAATATGGAACCCCCCGATTTCTACCCCTTTCAGAATAAATTTTTATATTATGATAAGCTGT
This sequence comes from Elanus axillaris, assembly GCA_026212715.1. Taxonomy (NCBI): domain Eukaryota; kingdom Metazoa; phylum Chordata; class Aves; order Accipitriformes; family Accipitridae; genus Elanus; species Elanus axillaris. The sequence continues at coordinate 12,212,196 of JANZLQ010000041.1, forward strand.
TACACACCTTGTGTTTCCATGACCTCTCTATAGGCCTCATATGTCTCTTCTTTTTGATTAAAAAACCCAAAGTCTGACTATTTTCCTATAGGGATGATGCTTTTTTATCTGCTTGTCATTTTTGTTATCTGTCTGTGGCATTGTTCACATGCAGCACCCAGACTGGGTTAGTGATATACCACTACTGCTGAGTAAAAAAAGGATACCTATTGTTCTTCCAGGATCTCCGCTTTGCTGCTAATTTTCAGTTTTGTGATCCACTGAAATCTTCAGATTCTTTACTGCCATACCATGCTCTAGTCAGATGTTCTCCATTTTCTAATTTTCCTTCCTAAATACAGCATCTGTATTGAATTTAATCTTATTGATTTCAGGTCATTTATCCAATTTATTGTGATCACTCTGAAGTCTAATCCTGTCTTCAAAAATTCTCATGAGATTTCCAGTAAGATGTCATCCACAAATTTCATGTGTACTCTCCATTTCATGATCCAAGTAATTTATAAAAATATTGAATAACAGTAGACGGAGGACAGGCTCCTATGGGGTTCACATGATGTGACCTTCCAGTTTGACAGCAGACTATTGATAACTACTCTTTGCATAAGGTTTTTCAAGCATTTGTGTATCAGCTTTGGAGTGATTTTTGTATAGATCGTAATCCTTCATATGTGTGGCAGCCCTCCTCCATCCACAAAAGCCCACTTTCCAGTGTCTACTTCACTGTGACAATTCTCTCTTTAATCACTTGGTCTATTGAGACTGCCCTTTATTGTGAATGCCTCTTCCTAAAGCAGGTAAATATGGCTTTTCTTTATTAACACTTTTTTGGACTCAGGTGATTTCAGAGTTGATCACTGTTGCTCTACGTATTTCTTCTCCTTCAGCATCAGCAGGTGGGAAAGATCCTGGCTTTCTGCTCTGCTGCTGCTTGTTAAATAGGACATCTGCATGTTCTTTTTTCTTTCCAATGATGGCATCCACTTGGGTTCCTTCCTTCTCTTCCCAATGCCAGATACTCACCTCTCGTGGTTTAGTTCACAGGTTTAATTAATAAATTGGCAGAACTCTAAAACTTTTTAACTGGTGATAAGCCACTGTATGGCAGAACTGAAAAAAGACCCAACCTATACATCTGTCAAAGTAGATCTAAAAAAAAAAAAAAAATATGGTGCCACTGGTTTTCTTAATCTCCATGTTATCAGTGACATCCTGTACATGTTCAGTCAGCCATTGGTCTCATCCAAAGGAGTCTGTTTGGAAGATGACTTACAGTTTTCTACAGCAGAAGATTTATTGGAATCACATCATGAATGCTGTGCAAATCTGCTTTCATGCCAACAGCCTCAGAAAAAGTTTCCCAACACCTCTGCAAGACAGCAAGAGATATTATTCTCTGTCAAATGGCCACACCAGAGCCTGGAGCTCCCCTCATAAACCACTCAGAAGACTACTGGAGCTGGAGTGAGTTTGTGGCTGTCTATTTGTATTTCTTTCACCTTAGGTTTCATTAGATCTACTTGCCAAAAGCATGTTTCACAGATTTTGTAAAATCCCAGGTGCCATCAGTTGGGCATGGCTGCTGAGTGCTCTGCAGAGCAGAAATGGGCAAAATCCCACCACCCAAGAGGGGATTACTGAGGTGGAGCCTGCAGAGCCATAGGAAATAGAACTGCACTGATTGGCAGCAGCTGGAGATCCAGCCTTGAATCCTAAATGAACTCTTTAGCGTTCACCTGAGGTCTGGCTCACATTCAGTTGCAGCAATGGGCAACATATGTGCACGACACAGGGATTCATATTGCCAGGGAGCTACTGCTCTATCCCCAGCCGCAAGTCATGAGTGAGAAGCTGTGCAGTCCTCGTGTGTCTCCGCTCACTGCGTTCCTGCCTCTCATTACTGGCATCAGTGATTTGCAGTGTCGGACAGAGGTGCTATATGCTAAAACAGATTCCTCAACACATTCATGCTCACAAAACACAAACACTTGTAATAGGCAAGCACAATTAGCGTGTGTGCTTCTGTTTCTATGTGCTTTGAGAAAGGCTGGGAACGCTAATTGGTTCTGGTCTGAATCAGCTTCCTGGTTCAGGGCACACTTATAAAAGGGATTTCAACTACATGTTCAGTGCCAAATGTAGCAGATGGTGGTACGATAGTAAATTACGTTAAGGAATACTTGTACAGTTTCTTTACCACTTTTGTAGTTGAAAAACAAACAATTGAGTCGCTTAGGGTAACGGCAGATGCAGTTTCGTGTATGTCTACCACCCTAATAGTTTTATGGAATTATCTCAGAGAATAAAGAAACAGGTTTAATAACCATGGAAATGATCTGAAAAATCCTGGAGCAATCATCATTTCTAGTTTAGAAGTTTATGTTCCTCTGTTGCTAAGATTTGTGTTTCCAATTCCAAGCATTTATATAATCATATTCTGCATATTTTTTTCCAGACATTTCCCTCTTTTTACAAAAAAAAATTCTGCTAACAACTTTCTAGCCAACTGTAAGCAATAAGTAGCACCCCTGGGTATTAGTGCCACCTGGTTGTCATGATGTATTGAATCACTTCTTATTTAAAATAGTCTTTAAACAGTCTTCTTCATTGTTTCCAGCTCTGCATTCTTTGTTTACCAGCTTCCACACCTTCTTTGAAACACTCTTCAGCTCACTGGTATTATAGGTTTGTAGAATAATCCAGGTTGGCAGGGACTCTAGTCCCACCTCCCGCTTAAAGCAGAGTCAGCTCTGAGATCAGACCAGGTTGCTCAGGCCTTTGTCCAAATGGGTCTTGAAAGCCTCCACGGATTGAGGTGGCCCAGCCTCTGTGGGCAAAAAGCTCCACTGTTTCACTGTTGCAATTTTTATTATAATATCAAGTAGAAACCTCTGGTCTGAATTCAACTCTATATTCAACATGATTCTAGTCTGCTTAGCATACCGCAAATGAAAATGCCACAATACAGTCCATTTGATAGAGGTTCATGAAAAAAAAATATATTTACTTGAGTAACAGAAATTAGATTTATTTTCAGTTATTTGTATTGTGCATAATAAAGTGGACGAGTAAACAGATGTGCATATACATGAGTATCCCTTAAGTGGTTTTTATCTGTGATAGAGGAAGAGACTCAGAAGAATGCCTAGAGATTTGGGGTTTATTTTCTGTTCTGCCAGGGCAAGATCTAACTCAGTCTCCATTTTGGGGGGGTTAAATATCTTATTCCATTAGCCAGTACATTAATGGTTCTGCAGTCAACTTGAGGAAAGTAACCTGCCAGAGAAGGCGAGGCTTTAATGTGAAAATGATAGTTATCAGCATCACAGTAAAAAACAAGAACAACTTTGTACAATGCAATGCATGAGATGACCATGTAAATAAAAAAGGTAAAATTGTAAACCCACTCATTTTTCATATCATGTTCTGGTGAAATAAGGTTAATTCATATCTTCTTTTGTTTTGCTTTGATCCTATTAACAGAAAGGTAGGCAAACTGGCTGAACATTTCAATTCCACCTTCTACAGTGATGCTACCCATCATGTTAAATTTGAGTTTATAAAAAGCAAGATGATATGTGACAGAAGCCCCATTTTTTTGTTTGTATTCCCTCAGATTTTGAGTGTAAGGGTTAGGTATCTAACTTCTGATCTGTGAGTATATTATCCAGTTGCAGGCAGAGGGGCTGGTCTTCCCCGCAAACATAAATCACAGATGTCTGGCAGAACAATCACGTGCATGATCTAGGTGTGCACTGTCGGTATCCTTGATATAAATGGATCAGCTCAGAGCTGGTAGGAATTTATACCAACATTTTCAGGGTTTCAGTAAATGCTTGCGTGAAAGCTCCATATTCAGGTTCACATCATCTCTACTGGGAAGCCTTGTCCTGTCTCAGGACATTGTCTTCAGAACAAGAGGGCAAGGAGATTTTTTAAAAGTAGATTTTTAACATGCTAAGAAACTTCAAATAGATTTCAAATGGGCTGCCATAGATATATAGCAAGAACAGGACCATCAAACAAGGCTTAGGAGGAAGGTCACTACACTGGTATTTAGGAAACTCTTACAGTAGCCTAAAATTGATCCTTCTTCAGGCTGGTGAATGATTTAGAATAGTAACAGTGACAGTCTAAAGACTGGAGGGTGGCACTGGGGAGAGATTTCCCTCTCTGGTGATGACAGCTGGAGTTGCCACTTAATTGAAATAGGACTGTTAGGAAAATGAGGCCACATCGAGGTGGCTTAAGTGTTGCAAAATACTGAGAACAGTTTTGTTACAGAGGAACATAACATGGTTTCAGCTCCTTAACCCAACACAGTCTGTAAGCATAACTACCTGAACAGGGATCTATGAGAATGAGATGTGAAAAAAGAGGGCATTGTCTTCTGCATTTTAAGATTTCTTGTGGCTAAGGGAGACTAAAAGATGTCTAAAGTTTCTGCTGACAACGACCTCCTGCCCCCAGGAAAAAAAAAAAAAAAAAGCACAGAAGTTATGCTTGTTTTAAAGCAAGCTGAGGAAGCAAAGGAATGATGAATGATACTTCTCCAAAAGAATTCCAGAAGTCCTTATACTCAGCCTCAAGTTTAAGTCCTGTCTGGAGATGAAATGGGTCATGAGCAGGGATGGGGATGTCCAACACCTCCTTTCCTCTGGCTCCTGCAGGTAAACTTAGGAACAAACAATTCCTAATGAAGATGCTTAACGTGTCCCTGCCTTGCCTAAGCTACTCTGAACCAGCTCAAAATGTCACCATTTTCTGTTATGGAAAATGTCATTCTCCTCCACCCCAAGAGAACATCCCTTTTCATAGGACTGGTTTACTGGCATAACACTGAAAGGGGTGAAACAAAGGTGACAAGGTTTTGAGGGAGTTGGCCACATGTGCTAGAGAAGCCTTAGGGGCACTGCTGTAAATGATGCCAGGCTCAGCTGGATTCCAGGAATTATGTTCCCAGCCCAAATTTGGTGCTTTGGCATCCCCTCATTCTCTCTTCCTGGAGGGGGACAGGTGTGGGGAGAGTGGATCTGGTTTCATCTTTCTGCCACCTGAGGACTCCCTGATGCAACAGAAATTTCCAGATGTCCCTTGCTTGGTTTTCCAAAGCAAAGGGCATAGGACAATGTCAAAGACTGGCCTACCAAGTCACGCCCTTTCCAAGAACAATACTTTTCCATATACATAAGAGGTACTTGTATAAATTTTTTTTCATTTTCATCTATGATAAGCTACTTCTTTCCTTTAAGTTCCTGTCTTTTAAATGAATGTTAACTATCTGTGGCCAGGAAGATTCCGACTTATTGCCATGAATAGTGAACATTCCTAATTATATTTAATTCTTTATATTCCATCTCCTTCTTCAGATATGCCTCAAAAGCAGAGCAGAACTCCCCCCTTCCAGGAACTCTTTTTTTCAGAATTAGTGCTCCCATCAAGTTCTTTACTGTGAGAATGATGTGGCACTGGAACAGGTTACCCAGAGAAATTGTGCATGCCCCATCCCTAGAAGTGTCCAAGGCCAGGTTGGATGGGGCTTTGAGCAACCTGGTCTAGTGGAAGGTGTCCCTGCTCATGTCAGGGAGGGTGGAACTAGATGATCTTTAAGGTCCCTTCCAACTCAAACCATACTATGATTCTATGAAGAAACCCAAAGTACCTAACCAATTAATTTTTGTGGTTTTTGTTTGTTTGGTTGGTTTTTAAAATATATTTTCAGATTTTCTGTGCTAGCCAGTGCTTGAAATTAATAAAGCTCATGACCAACACTCTGTCTGCAAAAAGGTATTGTCTGTTCTGACCTTACAGTAAATCTGGGAATATTAAGATGCCATTTTCTTGTAAACCAGTCGTCTAGCTGCTCAGGAAAAGGTAGGGTGCTGCTTGCTGAACAACTGTTCTTGCACTTAAGGCATCTAGTAGAAAATTGCAAAAACGCATCAAGACTTTGCTGTACGTGAATAACTGTTAAAGCTTTCAGTTACTAAATGTACAGAGAAAGAAAAGCCTGGGAAGATCTCACAGGCTGTTAATGAGCCGCAGGAAAGATGTGGTTGAGTTCAGAACTTAATCAGTGCTTAGTCTTGATTGAGTTTCCTTTGAAAAAAAATAAACCCACCACAAAACCCCCTGCGCAGCACAATTTCCTTCCTTCAGATGAAAGGGTAACTATGGTGACTGGGGAGAAAGATCAGATGTTATCATTTTGCAGCAGACTAGTGTATATATCCTCCAAGACTATTTGTAGTAGGGGTGATGGGGTGTCAAGAGACCTTTCACAGCAAGTCACCAAATGCAGTGCAGACCATCAGTGGTCGAAGCCGCTGTCTGAGGAAAGCCCTGGAGCAGTGCTGGGGGCTGGCAGCTCCTAGCAGAGGCCATCTGAGAGCTCACATCCTGCTCAGCCGCAGCTCCAACTCACCCTGTGATTTGGCATCCCCTGTCCTATGACAGTGATGCCTCCAGAATTGGGGCAATCTATAGGTTTTATGTTTGCTTGTATTTGCTGAAGGGTGAGGCTTGTTCCCTCTCCATGCCACGAGTTAACACTTTGTCTGGTTCTTCTAATACATATTTTATGACCTAGCTACTGTGTTTTAATCAGCTGAGCAGCAACTCAAGCACTTGAGCAGGTGGCCTGGTGGCTTTATAAATACAATTATGATGACTAAAAGCCACATTGCACTTGGCACTGTTCTTCACAGTTTCCCCAGAGGTCTGGGACTGGCTTGCCTTGGTGACAGAGCCAACCTTTGCAATCTCCCTGTCTACCTTCCACAAGTTTGGCAGCCAGACTTCACCTCTCAGTCTCTGCAGAGCTGGTATTCCTACATGGGCCAAAACTGATATGAGTTTTTAAATAATAAACAGTGAAAACTACCCAAATCAAGCCCAAATTGTGTTCCAGCTTGGACTGACAAGAACCTCATAATAAGAACATGGAAGTGAACTGGAAACACTGGAAACTAAGCTCAGGATGGCTAATTCTGTGCTAAATACTATTTTTGGTTGATACAGTCATTGACATGGAAAAATAAAAAGTACTGTGGCTGGGACTATTGCTTCACTGGTAATACACAGGTTTCACTGGGTCACAGTGATGCCTTTACTCCTTCTTTCAGCATGTTGTTGTTACTTTATTTAGAGCTTGCAGATATCCATCAAGTTACTCAGTTTGCCTATTCAGCAAAGCCCCTAGAAGCATACTTAAAATTAAGCACATTTACATCCCACTGAGGCGACATAATTAGCTTCATGATTATTTCAATGTTTGTGATTTCTATATAGATCCGCTTCTCTTTCATATTGCAATACATAGATGAGGTCTTCAGTATGCATTGAGCTGATTTTCTGTCAGGCGCCAGCTGTAATCTTGATATTTGCTTCATTTCCAAGTGCTTAAGCTTCTCCTCTTTTAGAAAAAAATTTCTCTGCACCAAGATTTTTTTTTGTGTAATAAAACAGAAAACACTTTGAAATCAGTTTTATTATGAAAAACCAAAATGTTCTAAAATATGTCTAAATGGAAAAGTTAAAATTCATCCAATTTTTTAAATTATTTTTGCAGGAGGAAATGGCAAAGGATTTCTGTAGGAAAAGTCTATTTCAGTGACAAGACACTTTCTGTTAAATATCCATGACCAGGCCTAGACACTGTCATGTGGAGACTGTTTTGATATCTAGTCTGTAAGCATAGGGGATCAGATTCAGCTCTTGCAAAATTTGGTATTGTATTGATTTCAAGAAAGCTATGAGAGTTTACACAACTGAAGAGCCCAAACTTTCTTTCAGTTCTTTTGGGCAACCATAGTGGTAACTGAACAACCCCCACCCCAGACCCATTGCTGTCCTAACATTTTATGTCATTGTAGACTGAACTATCCAGTATTCTGCCCAGCTCTGTTTAACCAGAACTCTGCAGGAAGTATTCTGCAAGGCATGTTTCCTAAAAGCTGAAGATTTAAAACAAATGGGTGTAGGAAGAAGCAAAAAAAGCCCACCCCCAAAACCAAACATGCCCTCAAAAGAAAAAAAAACACAAACTCCTGAGGAATCTCAGTGGATCATATCAGGATGGAACAGGCAGAAGACATCAATGTTTGCAAGACATGTGCATCATGCCTCAGACGGAGTCTGAGCACGTCCTTTGCATCAGAATGCAAACCACATTTTTTCCTCCTCCTGGCCCGGTGCATACTGTTGCACAGACATGATTGAGTTATTGGCCACATGCTGATACTGCAGAGGCAATTCATTGCAAAGACCCTCTGGCCACCCACCTCATTTACATGCCTGGTTTTAGGAGGCTTAGGTTTGAGCACAGCAACGTGCAAGAGCAGGACTGCTTGCAGCGTAATAGCAAGCCCAAAGCACGGCCGAGACATCTGACTCCCAGGCAGTGTGCGTTCAGAATGTGCCCAGCCATACAGTTTAATCAAATCCAGCACAAGTAGGCCCTACTTGTGAGAGCTTTCAGGCTTGGAGTATTAAGAAAAAGCTTACATAGCCCCAGGCTGTTTCTTTAGCCAAAGATGCCTTTCTGTGTGAAAAGATGCTCCCCACTGCCCTTATCAGTGGTTTAACTGCTGAATCAAACTCTACTAAAATAAGCAGCCTTCATAAACCAACTCAGTCCAAGGAGTAACATCAACTGTATTCAAAACTGCTCAACGTCTGTGGTTTTGCCACCTGTGAGAACTGAGAGAAAAGCGTCCAGTACAGCAATAATTGCTCCATGAAGAAGTGATGATAATACATAGATTTGCTACCCAAAAATCTTCTCCAGCAGACTGTTTCACCCTTAGCTTTCATGTAGGGATTTGCTTAATCTTTTGTTGATAACACAACAACAAACAAGTCCATTAACATAATAACGCCATGATTACACACCTAATCAGTCTTTAGACTTATCATCATCTAACTAACCTTTCCTACCAGGCAAGTGAGAATTTGTGAACATTAACTTACACTAAGCTTGCTTGTTTTGCACTAATATTTCATTCCTAATTAGCTGCACAGCATTTTCCCCTGCAGAAACCTATTTAATAAAACATTGAATTTTTAATGTTTTTGACTGGGGGAGGTGCAAGCCATGTGCACTCCTAAAGATTAACAGTGTTCTTTATTTTGCCATTGCTGAAACACATTATTGGTGTTACGATCACCTTTGTCCTCTTGGATCATGTGGCACTTCTATTGCTCTCTGAGACCTTGATTTTACACACAGCACTGCTATTTCAGAGCCAAGATGTATAAACTCAATAAAGACGTTATGCTCAGTGATTCATTTATGATAGCAGAGGTGCCAACTTCTGTAAATCTGTCTGAGATAGCTTTTGGAACAACGAGTGAACTGTAGAGGTTTCACACACAGGCGTAAGTGAAGTTAGAGAGCTCCTTATTTGTACTCTGCAAAAATTTGAAGCCTTAATGAGTGTGATTTGTGGGCTGAGCTCACAGTTTGGAAGATCTGTTTGTGGCTTGGCTGGTGATGTGGTGATACAAATTATACAACTTTGACAACATAAGGCAGAAGTCATTTTAATACAGGAGAGGAGATGCTTCACTGCTTGTAACCTTCATTGCTCATTCCTGAGTTCAAGTCTTGGCCAGACTGGTAGCAACACAAGATGAAAATAGGACAGTTGTACCCCAAAGGCTCCTGCATTCCTTCTGTCTGCAAATCCTTGCACTTGCATGTGCAGACAAAGCTGAATGCACATGCCAGTAGGCACATCTACATGCAATGACCTATTCTGTGCACTCTCTTGTGGGTTTTTACATATCAGCCTATTTTGCCTTCTTAGAAACACCAAGCTACATGGTCATTGATCAGCAGCCTGCACAAGTTGAAGGCTTCAAGTCAGAGGGAACAACATACAAGCACCTCAATCAAACAGAAAATCTGGTTTTCTACACATGGAGATATAATGAAAATAAGAAATATCAAACTAGGGTGAAGTTTAGGCAGGAAATAATTGTATCCTTAGGAAGAGCATCCCTGAAACAAATGGCTCCTTCATGACACACGGATTAGTGAGAACTTCCTAATAAATAACATGGAACTGGAAGGGACTACTTGGATCAACTAATTCAGTTCCTTGCTCTTAGAAGCAGCCAAGGCATAAACATTTAAAGCAGATGGGACTGTAACCCATCCCCTCCACACAGAGAGACTTTATTACTGTCAACATTTGATAACGCATTTAAGACAAATGCCAAGAAACAGACCATGCCAGAGAAGGTTGATTTGTTACTGCTGTATTTTGTATGTCCTAAAGATAGGATACTATCTTTCTATAGCAGAGATATTGGAAGCTTTCAGAATACTGTTTCTGAGGCCAGGTTAATATTCGGTAGTTATATTCATCTCCATTATGTGGACTGGCACAAAAAAAAAAAAATCACTACAGTAACTAATAAAAGGATAAGATGCTCAGTTACAAAATATTGTTGCAGTGATAGTCCAGAGCAAGTATGTCCAGCTGGCACCTTTTTGGCAGGATTTAGCCAATACCATGAACATTGAAGGCCTCTGGCTCTCAAATGATTTGAAGGACTCCTAATAACCTTAACAACACCCACCTAGTTTCTCAAACTGTGCCTCACATATGATTCATCCAACTAACAGTCTTGGCACACTGGTCAAGACCTATGTTTGAAACATGCCAAAGCTTAAGGGTTAAGAGGATCTGTGGTTCTGCTTCAAGCTATCTGAGACTCGAGAGATTCATTGTAAAACATGGAGCTGAGCTGGGTTCCAAGTCTCTCAAACCTGCTGGATCCAGGACTTTGTGTCAGACTTCACTAATTAGTACTGGGAAGTGTAGGAGGCAGGAGGTGCAAGGAGAGAGTGTTTCATGTTAAGCTGTCTTGTCACGTTGCTGTGGTTTTCCAGGCTGAGGAAAGGCTTTTTGGTGCATAAATTTCTTCTGGTGATAATCTAGGATTGTGCACAATAGTTCTGTAAAAGGAAATGCTCTTTCTCCTGTGTATACACAGAAATGCAGGCAGCATATCCTGGTATTTCATTGCCAGGTGCCATTAAGAATAATGGCTGGATCTTAATTGGCACAGCCCAGCATGTGTCAGAGTTCCTGATAAACTAAAGCAAAGCCCTGATGACTCCCACTAATCCATACTTGCAAGTGCTGCTTCATTTTCTCAACTGCCTTCAGTAATGAAGAAACAGTGAAGTGGAATATAGCTCAGTGGGTCTGGGAAGGTAATGTCAGGAAAGGGAGAGAAATTAGGGAAATCAGGGACTTTCATGATTTGTTTTTCTCCATGTGGAACTGGGAAATTACTGGACTTCAAAATTTCTCCGCATCTGTCCCCAACTCTCTTGGCCTCCATAGAAACCAATGGTAAAGCATCTATTGATTCAAGATGAGATTCCACACAGTTGGATACCTCCTTCTTGCCCCTTTCCTCCTTTCCCTGGTTCCCATCCCTCCCCAGTGCTCTTGCTCCTGTGACAACTCAGCAAGTCTGTCCAACTCACTCAGCTGACAAAAGAATCAACATAGCAAAAAGATGCAGGTTAGAGGCCAAATAACTGCCTTAATTTTTTTCCACAGGAAATCGTTTGAATCTTTTCTATATTAATGGGTGTGGAGAGTCTTTCCTTTCTTAAAATGATTTGGAGGTGAATCTGTGTATAACACTGCTGAGGGATGTTTGGGGACTCAGCCTGCTGACCTTCCAAAAGACTATTGAAAAATACCCTTAATAATTTTGCAGAAGAGCAGGTATCTTTTATTACGTTGTCTAGTGCAGTAAACCCCCTCTGCAGTGTCTGAAGAGATAATTTTCCATTATCTGCCAGAAGCCTTTTAATAAAGGAGAAAAAGAGTGCTGCACAGTTGTTTTATTGGCTGAGGTTCATCCTGCAAACACAGAGAAGTACCACCTAGGGCTCTGACAAACAGGATCTTTGAAGCACTGTGATATTGAAGCAGCCCCTGTGGTAGCTCAGTACCCACTTCTGATCATTTTTATTTTACATTGTGCTTCAGAAGGAGGTACAACAAGTTTCTCCTTTTCTCTGTTTCTTGTTGGGAATAAGGCTGGGATCAGATCACTTGGGTGTGCTGCTGTAATGAAACATTCAAAATGTTATCTGCATTCAGTCCTGTCTGCCTCCTTCCTTTCTTCCTGGAAAGGAATTAAGTAATTACTATACAGTGGATACCTCCAAATATTGCAGCTAACACTTCCAGATGTAAATCAGCAGGGTGTGTAAGTATAAAAGTCAGCAAGAAGGAAAGAAGGGAAGATAGTATTCTGCCAGTGGAGGCCAAGGTTTTAAGTAGTATAAATACCTCACACTTCACTCTATTTGAAAATCTAGCATGCATTTCAGAGCAAAGTTTGAGGGACATGTCCTTGCTGAAACTCCCACTAACTTCAGGAGGGCTGAGACTTCCTCCGTACTGTTTTGATGCACCTGGCCCTATCAGTGGCCTGTTAAAGCCACAACAGTTCTGTCCCCCACAGCCTCTGGAAACAGGCAGTCTGCTCTTCAGAAGTCTCCTTGTAATGCCTATTTCTCTAATAGAGATTTTTAACCCTTGCATGCTCAGTCTATGGACCCCTGCAGTAAGGTGAGACAGTATTCAGAATACATGTAAGCCTGCTACCAGTAAGTTTGCTTTTCTTAATTATCTTCCTTGGGCCCTTAGAAACAGCACACAGACCACAGCCTGAAACCACTAGAATATGCTAATAGAGAGTGATAGTTTCTGTATCTGCAGCCCAGTCCTTCCTGCACCCTGCCTGCACTTCTCTGGGGATGCCAGATGGCTCCTGATGGAAACTTCCTAGACAGAAAGAATATTTGATGGTCTCTGGTGCTCCCCTCTGTATAAGACACTTTGTGGCACTAATGTTTGGCCTGGGTTTTGGCCAGAGCTCCCAGTGCCCCAGGAGGTTTCACCCTTGTAAGTACAGCAAGCTGGCTGGGAGTGAGTTGCTGCTCTCGTTTTGTCCTGGAGCTGAAAGGGGGAAAAAAAGCTTCACCTTGCACTCTCTCTGCTTGTAAGTCCCACACTGTCTCAAAGCCTTGACTTCAAGTTCTCTCCCCTCTGTTTGGAGGAGAGATGCAAGACTGACTTCACGGCTAAGGTTTGCTCAGTGAAGCTCCTTTTTGTACATTTTTTCCTCCCTTTCTCTTCCCCTTTCCATGATTCTTGTGTTTAGGAAGCAAGTACAGACTTCCCCAGTGGATTTTTTCAACATTTCTGTAATAATTGCCTACACTGCTAACTATACCAAAAGCGATATTATGGAGGTCAGTTATTAATTTTTTATGCATGTTAACTGTATAAATAATGATTTGTAAAATTAGGCAGAAGTTATATTAAATTGAGCAGTGGTTAAATCTTGACACTGTTTATATTTCTCTTCTAAAATAATTAAACCTCCCTTTCATTTAAAAGACCATGTCCAGACAGTTGTAATATGTTTAATATTTTTATAGCAAGTCATTTAACTCAGAGTTTCACTAAATTAATTGCGAGTGTAAACTTTATTTAAGATTCTCCAAGTGAACATACAGTTATACGGTAGTAAAGAATTAATACTGTATATCTTTGGAAGGGCATTATCTTGGAATTGTCAGCCAATTTCTCATAATATTCAATGCTGAATCATTATTTAAATGTTAGGTCATACTCCAACACACTTGTCCACATGCCAGGAGCTGAGAGACTGTGAATCGCCTTCATGTCAAATAATCTGTGATGGATGGCTGTCTTTAGCTTCCAGAGTTAGAAAAGCTCAGGAATGAGAATGAAAGGGACAAAAGGAGGGAGAATGCTGTGAAAGCGAATATTGGAAAGGGAGATAAGATATTCAGACACTTAGAGAACTGGTCCTGAAATCCATCCTGAAGCAGGACATAATATAAAAAAAAGACGTTGATGTGCCTAGTGAAATATTGAAGATGTCTATTAATTTGTGAATCTGAGGGGGCTTTAAGGGGATTCAGAGCTGTGGGTAGAGTCTGGTTTCCTAACTTTGATGCACTGGAAAAGACAACCATGGTCTCTATACCTTGGGGTGAGACAGATGTGAGCCCCGGGCAGAGCCCAGACTGGGAAGCTGTGTCTCATCAAACTGTGCTAATTCATTTGTCTCGGCCCTTGCCAATGTGGCTTCTGGAACACAGAAAAGTACCTGTGTGAAAAGCTGCTCCTGACTATGAAACACACCTTCAGGTTTCCCCCCAGAATAACTCTGGGGCTCTGAAACTGAAGGGGACAGAGAAAGGGGGAGAAGGGCAGCTAATTAGGGTCAATATCCAGAATTCACATGAGGTCACCATGACATCTCACAGGCAATGCTGGACTCACAGAAATTTGGGTGGGCAATGCAAGGTGCTGAGTGTGGCAGTGCTGGTGACAGCTGAGGCGACTTTCTTCCTCATGACCTTCACCCTCAGGTTGGCTGTTCCTCGTGTCACACTTTAGATGCCAAGATCAACACTTGTGAGCAAATACATACATTCAGCCTAAACTCTGGTAACAACTCTGGTTTGACATCCTGCCTTCCTAAAATGACTCAGATATGCTTTCTGATTTTCCCTCTCATATTCTTTCACAGTGTTATTTGACTCTGATAAATATGAGGCATTATTTTTGCCCCACAAGTGTCTGCCTTGGCTAGTGTCATGGTTTAACCACAGCCAGCAACTGAACACCACGCAGCCACTCACTCACTCCCCCCGCACCTAGTGGGATGGGGGAGAAAATTGGGAAAAGGAGTGAAAATCATGGGTTGAGATAAGAATGGTTTAATAGAACAGAAAAGAAGAAAGTAATAATGATAATAATAACACTAATACAATGACAACAGTAATAGCAAAAAGATTGGAATGTACAAACAGTGCACAAAGTAATTGCTCACCACCCGCCGATTGACGCTCAGTTAGTACGCGAGTGGCGATCCCAACTCCCCCACCACCCAGTTATTTCCTGAATGTGACGTCCCATGGTATGGAATACCTCGTTGG
>JANZLQ010000041.1:12227311-12247816 GCA_026212715.1 Elanus axillaris
CTGAACTCAAAACACAGCACTGTACCAGCTACTAGGAAGACACTTAACTCTATCCCAGCTGAAACCAGGACAGCTGGTGACTTGAAATCATCTTTACTAGTAAATCTTATTGCCTAAAAGTTGTCTGGATAGAGAAGTGCTTTCTGAAAGCAGATGTTATTCAGTAGGAGACCTGTGTGCTTTTCGAGTTTCCTTTTCCCCTTGTATTTCCTCAGTCTCTCACATACAGCTGAGAAGCTCTGCTGCTTTTCCATGGAAGTCTGGACATGCTCAGAACAGCAGGGCTTTTCTGCTCATATGTTAAAGGTAGAAAACAATAAAAATGACAGGTTACTGAAGAAAGCCAAGTCCATTTTTCAACATATTTCCTGCAGCAAAAAGGTGATAACTCTGAACTACCTGGAGCTGAGGCAGAAGAACTCCATGTGCAGGGGTGTATCCACTGATTAAAAACCTATATGAAAATTTAATGAGAACACACCCAAAAACTTTGATGACCAATGATGTTTATGTTCTCATTTCAAATTCAAGCTGACATCAAACATTTTTAAATTCATTGGAAAATTCCTGTCAAATCAGGTATTATTTGAAAGGCAAACGACTGCCTAACATACTCCCTCCTTTATTTGTGAGGAGACATAACTTCAACCTTGAAATCATTTGATTACAAGGTTTGGCACCTTTTTATTCACCTTCAGTTCTGTAATGAAATGCTTGTGGCCATGCCAGGAGATCTGTTGAATAAAATAACATGTAAAATGTACTGAAATTCCCTCTTCCCAAGCATCAGCTGCTGCAACTGGTTAATGAGAAATTGCAAATGGGGAGCAAACGTCTCCTTCCCCATGTTCTGGCATTGCACACAAGACTCTTTCCTTCTTTCCCCCAAGGTTAGTGTGGAGGGAACAACATCATAATTCAAAACAGGTGCAAGCGGCGGTTTAGCAAATTCCTTCCTTTTTCAACTCTTAACAATTGCCCCAGATTTTTATGTGCTTAAACTCTCAAACTGTGGGCTTATCAGATACTGACACTGGTTATATTTATATACCTGAATACTCAAGAACATCTGCTGTATTGAAATTCATCATTCAAAAGACTTAATTAAAATAATGCTGAATTGGAGACTCAGCATGCATTACCAAAGTGCGTATTTGTTTTGCTACAATCAGTTAAGACTGTATTCATGAAAACAACTCCTGCAACAAAATCTGTATGTTTAATCCTTATGCTAATCTCCTCAGAATTTGTTGTACTGTTTCAGAGGCAGTCAGTTGAAGACTTTATTTTTTTTAATAAAACTGCATAACATGTTTTCATTAACTCAACAAGAGGTAAATCAGGATTGATGTCTAGTATAAACACTGAGAGAGAAATCTAGATTGAGGCATCTTGGTAATATATATAGTAACCTATACTTCAAGCTGGCTGAGTGTCTTTCCAGTTAAGATATTACTGAGTATTAAGAAAATGCTTATTAAAAACTAAGTATTCAAAGATGCTTTGCTTTCCAGGCATACATTGTCCCTGTTATCTACTATTCTTTCATTGATTTAAGAGATTAAGAAATCTAAGCACAATCAATAACCTACTCACACATAATCTGATTTGTCTCCATCACCAATGGGGTGTCATTTATAATGTCATAGCCTACCACAGCTGCTTGTATTACATGCTGTGCTTGAATTAGAATAGCAACTGTGCACAGCATTTAGGAGTTGATCGTTACCATTTTCTCTCTCTAATGAGAAAATGTGTATACACATTTGCTTTCTTGAAATAATCCAACATTTGGAAACCAACATTTGGAGCTACCATTTGGAAATGAAAATGTTCTGCTTTCTTGCAAAAGGCATTTTGAGAGGTAAGTTGTGATGCAACTGAGAGGTTTAGGGGGAGGTGGGAAAGAGCAGCGGGGTGAATGAAGGGGGGAACTGGAAAGCAATTGGGATTTGTTATAGGGAAGGGGTTAAATAAAGTACGGGGGCTGATATTCTTATTCCCTTTGGACACAGGACGCTGATCATATCCCACCCATCCTACCCCAAACATACAACCACCCTCATTCCTCATTTCCAAAGTGCTGCTGCAAATAACTGCTGACCCACATACAGCCAGTCCTCTGGGACCAACAGTCATAGCAAAAACTTCAGTAGATAGCAGGATTGCTTGTTTTGGGTGGTTTGGGTGACTCTTTTCCTGAAACATGGGCAAAACCTGTTGCTCAGGGCCTCTGCTTCCTTGGCTATGCTGTGAGTGTTTTGCTGCTAGGTTGTACTGTTAAGATTAAAGCCTCACTCAGGACAGACAGCAAAGCTTATGTCTAATAATGATCAATGACACAGGCAGCTCCTTCCTGCCTGTAAGACATCTCTGAATGAGAATCAAAAGGAACAAGACCTCTAGAATCAAGCCTCAAACAAGGTATAATATCTACGGTCCTTTATATGATCTCTGTGGATTCAGGTTTTGGCAGGGCCTTTCTGCCAGGAAGGTGTCCAGCAGCATGTTCTAAAGCTGGGCTCATTGACACTCAGCTCTCTGGGAAGGCACCTGGTCATATGTGTGCACACACCCAGATGTGAGTATGAAGAGGTGGAAGAGCCTTGGCTGAACTGAGAAATACATGGGACAACCCCCAGGAGCAAGGAGCAGCAGGGGAAAGTGCAGCTTGCCAGTACAGAAAGCATATCTCTTATTTTAACAGCTGTTTATCCCGGATCTGCCTTGGATGGGGGTCATGTCTGAGGTTTGCTTTCACAGCAGCAGAGATCTGCTTCACAGACCAGAAAGAAGCATCACCCTCAGTGGGAAGTGGCTGAGAACCATTGGGAAATGATGGAAATAGGAATGACAAAGTTTAATTGCTAACATTGCGGGAAAGGAGAAGTAATGGCTGTCTCTCAGCAGTGGAAATGAATTTAATGAACAACTCATAAAAGACTGCACTTGCCAGCAGTTGTCCAGGGAACCATTGCCTGCACGGCTTCCATGGGATGGCTATGCCTGTCAGCAAAGTCATCAAATGAAGAACTTAGAAGAGGGCCATTTACTGGCCTTCACCTTTGAGACTCTAGGGGCCAACAGGATTTGGTTCAAGGACTTTATCACTTTGCGCCTGCCCTCCATAAATCAGTTCAGGGCCAGTGACTTGCAGGCAAAATTTTGCCCCTTGGCAAATAAAATTTGATTTATTTTCATTCCTTTCCACAATTTTGCACCCAAATTGAAGAACCCTTTGCTTGCTGTGACTATTGGAAGACTGATATATTGCAAGCTGCTTTGTAAGGATTTACTATGTGCAGCAAGCTGAGTACTGGCATCCCTGTGTGCAGAGGATGGCAATCTCCAAGCAAGGGGAGGAGGAAAGAGTGTGAGTGGGCAGACCAAGGAAGATGAGAGCAGTAAATGAAAAGAGGTCTGAGCTGTGAGTTTCCAGCTGTACCTCATGTTTTGGAGAATAAGCCAGCAGGCTGAACAGCTATCACAAATTTTGTTTTATTTAAGTTGACATGAATTCATCCAATTCTGAGTATCCCATAAAAATCCAAAAGCTTTATTTTCTAAGGGGAGGGTCCAAATAGCAGCTTCTAATTCTGAGCCAGACACTGCCTCCCTGAATAATACACAGCAGACTGCTTAGTCACTCTCCAGTCATGAAAAGCCTCTGAGCACCTCTGAGCTCATGATTCCCACAGGGAAAAAGCCAGCAGAGTCACAACTGAGAAGGCTTTTCCCAGACAATTCTGTCCAGGCAAAATGCATTGAAGAGTATTCAGGCTTTTCCAGGAGGTCTGGCAGGTCTCTGGGCTTGGGTGTGGAAATGTACCTGTTTGCAGTAAAGCCACCTTGACTGTCCTGATGTGATTAAAAAGCTAACAGACAAGGTCAAGTGGCAGATCCTGGGTCCAGTCTAAACAGCAGGGAAGAAACACCCCTCAGGATGCAGGGAAATTTGTCGTGTTAAATGGATTCTAATTAGGAAGAGCTTTCTTGGTTGATTTGAATAACATCTGCAGACTCCACTTTAATACATGGGAAATCAGTAGGCATTGAAAAATTCAAGAACAGTAAGAATTTTTTTTCACCTTTGACAGTGTAATAAAAATGGTCATACAAAAAATGCCTCTCCATAACTTCTCAGTAGCTACGGTTGGACCTTGGTATTTTCTATAGTCTTAACATATGATTTATGTCAGTTCTAACAAATGAAGTATTTTCTTTGAGTTCTCTCAGATTCCTTTTGTGAGAGAAATTCAATTCATGTTTCTGATTATGATATTCTTGTAATTCAAGGCTAATGAATGTAAGTAGAGAGTATTTGCCAACCTACATCAAACCAGGAATTTATTAACTATTTCCAGTAGCTACCAACAAAGATGAGGAGAGGAAGGTCCTAAATGCTGAAAACAGGAGGAGAACAGGACAACTATTGCTGCATCTGCATCACAGACAGCAGTTCTGTTCCACTTACTGGTATTATCATGCATGTTAGTAGTTATTTATAGTCCAGTTATTCAGTATTTCACCTGAAGCTCCTTCATATTGAATTCCACAGGAAAAACTGTCCACATGAAATGCTATTTGTATATGTTGCAGATTTATGTACCTTTCACTTCCTTGCTCTTTTATTAACCAGAAGGTACAAAACTTAAAAAAAAGATGTTGAGAATAAAATCAATGGAAACAGATCTCATTTCAACCTGCCCATTTTATAATTGCTGTGGCAAGAAAATGGCTGGATAAATGAGAACATGTTCCAAGCCACTAAAGTGACAAGACATATTATTCCTGGGGACAAGTGTTTATTCTAGTTGATCTGTTACTTTCAACTTCAGTGCTTGATTGCAGTCCCTGATAACTCATGTTCTGCTAAAATAAGTAGCCTGAAGTTAATAATTTTTCTTTCTGCTAATCTTTCTGTTTAAAAGAATACCAGACACTTGGCATTTTCCATCACAACTTGCAATATCAGATTGGAAAAGGATTAAGTCTGTACAGTGATACTATGAAAACACAGTAAAGGCAACCTGGAGCAGAAATTAAATAAAAATGTCTTGGGAAATATAAAAATAGATTTCAGCAAGATAAACAATAATAGTATTTGGGAGGATGAGTGCTTTCCTGAGTAAAGCATTAACCTTTCACCTTCAGGATATCAATAAACAGCGGGATCCTATGACAAGGATTGATTTAAATAACTTTGCTCCCTCCTCTTCTAGCCCAAATGGTTGCTACGTTTGCAGATCCCTGAAACAAGATTGCTCCTCAAATTTAGTGCCCTGGAGATGCAACATCTCCTTCTGCAAAAAAACACCGGGCACTTCAGAGCAGGGTTGAAGGTGAATCATGTTATTATTGGCTTTAATTAGCACTTCCACAAGCTGCAGAGCTCTTTACCTGCAGCTGGATTGCACTTGGAAAGGTGTGGAAGCCCTACTGCCTTTGTAAAGATCAAAGAAATTCATTTCTAATCTGATCTTTTTAACCAAGCCCTCCTGCTGATCAGAAAAAGTGAGGGCAAACACCTCTGAAGAAAAAAAATGAAGTGGCTCTGGAATATGAGATTTATTATTTATTATTCTAGATTGATATGTATTTATTATTTAGTTTGTTGGTTCTCTGGGACTTATGCCTATCCTTCCTGCACCTAGCTCACAGTCAGTGCTATATAAATAAGTCATTATTGTTAATATTTGATAAGGGTAGCTGAAAGATCACTGTGAGCTATGATCAATGAGACTTCTTGGTTCCTGATTCTGGTTTGGCTTCCGCCACTTTCACACCACTGGAATTCCACCTGCTTCTTTGGGATTGCTCCTGCCTTGCAGCAGACAAGTGAGGTGAAGATCAAGACATTTCTGTCTAAATGTCCTGGGGAGCAATTAATAAACACAACCTTTGTAAACTCCTATGCATGTGGTAAGATATGAAAATATAACTGATTAAGCGAAAATGGAAGTAATTGCTTTGGTGTCAGCAGGGCAAATGCTGTTTTACACCAGCTGAAAATCTTTCTAGATGTTGTTGATGGATTCAGCTCCATAAAAACTACCTCATGTGACAGTCCTTTTCTAAGATGCTTTGTGCAGTCTATTGTGCAACCAGAACAGAACATGCTGGCTGGCCAGTGTAATGAGAAGCAGAGGTCTTTATTGCCCAAGACCCAGGGAGGATGAACGGTTTTAAGGCCTGAGCCAGCTAGGAGCTCCCCTGCCATTTGCAGAGCCCTGGAGAACAGGAGCCTGGCTGAGGTCTGTCCAGCAGGCAGCCACACGGTGCTGCCTGCTGCCTGACAAACTCATTTGGGAAAGCAAGGGGAATTTTAAAAGGGGTCCTCATCTCAAACAAACCTCTCTGGCTTACAGCGGCATGCCAGAGCCACTCACAGATGAAGCTTAGCCAGATCCAACACCGTTTTGTCAGTTCTCCATGCCAAATCCTCCCATCCATCCTTAGCCCTCCACCATCCTATCCAGGTAGCGGATCCTTTTGCCTAGATAGAAAATGCACATGGCCCAGTTTGTCCTTTCTCTTGTGATAGTCAACCTGTACAAAGGGAATCATTATCTTGGACAAAAAGCTACGCATTTCCAAACATGACTCTCTGTCAACATCCTTTTACTAATGAATTGGAGGGAGTCTCTGGGATTTCCTTTAAGATTAAGAGTAGGAGTCATCTAAGGTATTGTTTGGATCCCAGCTAAGCAGTCCATAACAAGTGAAAGACTGTGCTGTGTCCTTATCCTTTTGTGCCTTAGTGCCTTTGAGCCTCATCTGCTTTTTATTCCAAACAAAGCCCATATTTCTCATTTGTGTCCTCTATTTCAGGAGGCATGCTCAGGGCCTTTCCGATTTGTAGCTTGGCCAGAGAGACTGAAGAGTTTTCCTGAAGAGAAGATGCTCTCTGCTTTCTTTCACTGCCCTCAGTGTGGTGTGTATTTAATTAGAGATGGAGAAATTGTAAAAGCATATAAAACAATATGGGCAGAGGCCAAAAGAACAGCTAGCAATAGAAGCTGTTCTGAATTGTTCTTCTCAAGATATATTCTTAAAAGCAAATATTCCTGGCCTTTGAGGTCCAGCAAGACCCTTCTTGAGCAATTTTTTGGAGACTTTTCACTGTGTTTTGAACACTGTGTAAGGTGACCAGCAAAGCAGAAGCAAAGAGAAGGAAAGAAGGTCTGGTTCCTGGTAGGTTTGTTCCCTCTGGCTGAAGGCATTTTGATCAGGCTTTCATTCTGTCTCTCACTTTGAGGAGTTGTGCTGGTTTTAGCTGAGATAGAGTTAATTTTCTTTATACCAGCTAGTATGGGGCTATGTTTTAGATTTGTGCTGGAAACGGTGTTGATAATGCCAAGATGTTTTGGTTACTGCTGAGCAGTGCTTACAGAGAGCCAAGGCCTTTTCTGCCTCTCACCCCACCCCCCCAGTGAGGAGGCTGGGGGGCACAAGGAGTTGGGAGGGGACACAGCTGGGACAGCTGACCCCCACTGACCAAGGGGTATTCCAGACCATATGGCGTCACACTCAGCACATAAAGCTGGGGGAAGAAGGAGGAAGGGGGAACATTTGGAGTGATGGTGTTTGTTTTCCCAAGTTACTGTTACGTGTGATGGAGCCCTGATTTCCTGGAGGTAGCTGAACACCTGCCTGCCGATGGGAAGTGGTGAAGGAATTCCTTGCTTTGCTTTGCTTTCTTTGTGTGTGCAGCTTTTCTTTTACCTGTTAAACTGTTTTTGTCACAACTCATAAGTTTTCTGATTTTTACTCTTCTGATTCTCTCCCCCATCTCACCGGGGGGGAGTGACCAAGTGGCTGTGTGGTGCCTGGTTGCTGGCTGGGGTTAAAACCATGATAGGAGTATTAGCTTTATCATCAAATAAACCTGAAAATCTAGATGTTGCACCTTCCTGATGCACTCCAGAAAGTCATGGTATAGAAAAAACAACTAGTCCCAACTTCAGTAGAGTTACTCAGGCTCCCTGTCATGTAAACTCCACCCTGTCATCTACTTTCACTGTCTCATTTAGGGAGTTGTCTATCTAACACCAACCCATATTGCTTACATAAAGTCTTCTAGGCTGTTGTGAGCACTGTGCAGATAAAGTCCCTTGCACTCAGAGGAGAAAATTTGGGAGCTTAAATGTCTGAGGTGCTCACCTGGTTTGCCTGAAGCAATTCCCCAAAGCTAGCAAAAAAATATTTTCCCTTTCCTATCCTACTTCACCCGTTTTGTAGATACACTGAGCCTGGGAACCCTCTGGGGTGTGTTCTTCTATGCACACACAAAATGCACCAGTCACCAAATATCACTGTCTTCTAAGCTAACAAGGATTTAACAAGGATTTAAAATGGGAAGAATCTTCATGTCTATAGTGACCATAATTTTAGGGTTTTTTTTATCTTTTCTCTTCCTTCTTTTTTCTTTTCTTTCTTTTTTCCTATTTTTCCTTTCCCCAGTTTCCAATGATCCTTGCACTTGATTGAATTCCCAGGACTGAAACCCTGACCTTACTGAATTCACCAGGAGGATTTGCCACCTTCTTATTTGACATAAAAGATTTCATGCATACTAATAATTAGTCAAAGAAAGAATAGAGCATATATGTTTTAGTGTCTGGCTCTGGTCAGGACATACCCTATCATCATTTCCTTGAATGTAATTTCACTAAAGGCAATAGGAGTTTTGCATGGATGCTAGTCCCTGTTGAATGGATAAATACCAGCTATTCGTTCATAAGGTGTGGGACGTGAGAGAGGAAAGGCTCATTTTAGGGGAAAACAATGACAGGACACATCCTGCTTTTGCTAGCCAGGGCATGGTATGCACTTTACATCATAAGGAGAGACCCTGTAAACCAGCAGGTCAAGGAAAGATGCCCTCTGTTTCCTCAATGTATAATAACAGCATTCAAAGTGAAAGATCAATGGTGGGTGGTTTTGCATTTAAAACTCACTTTCAGAGAGATCCATTATGCTGTATAAACCACATTACATTAAACAGTGAATGCAAGCATTAAGCAGGTGTTTGCAGAACGCCTCAGCAAGTAACGTGCACCATGAGCCTTCATCTCCTTTGTCGAAGCTGACAGCTATGGCTAACGGAGTGGTGCATATCGTGCTGCCCGTAGCTGTGTTCCTCCGAGTTACAGAAACACACAGCATTAGAATGTGAACCCAAGTTGCAGAAGCAGTAGGATGCGGTGACTGATAACTCCAAAGAGGGTCCATATGGCAGGATGGCTGTACTTATAAATATTTCAAATGTCAATTCGCAAGGCTACAATCATCCCAAGCTGTTTGTGTTATTCTGAATAATTGCTAGCAAACTATAACAAAATATTTGTCATACTAGAATAACACATATAAATTTAACTGCTATATACACCAAGCTTTTCTCCAGATAATATATTTTATTAGGTTAATAAAAACAACAGAGGCAGCATGGTTGCAGGGAATTTGTAAATAATTACCTATGAAAACCCCTTCATGCATACTTTTCCTGCTGAAGAGATTGTAGAACTTCATGTCTTTTCCCCAGTGAGGACAGGCTAGTGTGACAGCAAGCCGAGATCAAGGTAATCAGGGCTTGCTAAGGCATTATTTAGTTTTATTTTCCTCCATTAGCATTTGCACATGTGCTTATTTGATTTTATTGGCTGTCATCAGTAATTACTAATGCACAGCCATGCAGATGCAGTGACAGAATGCAGGGAATATGCTGCTTTCCACATTGATGTCTTTGAAGCACATGGGATGTTTTGTGCAGCTCTAAGCCCTGGGATGAGATGAGCCGCAGTGAGAGAGGAACAGTTCACAAACAGCAATTTCCACAATGGCACTGGAGGGGGTAAGCAGAATCAACTGGAGCTCCCCAAAAGGCTTGGCTGCTCTGTTGCTGATAATGGGCTTATTTCATTCTCCCCAGTTATGGTGCGCTCATGGAAAGGTTAAGCAACTTGTGGTTGATTTACATAATTTAATACCTCCCTGCCTCAGTTTGGAAATGAAACTAGAAGAGGATTTTTGGAGTCATACGGCATTTTGAAACAGACTTTAATCAATTCTTACCTTTCAGTTGGTTATTATTATGACCTCTAAACTGCTGACACTTTTATACAAATTTCAGTACTATTCCAGGAAGAGAAGTGACAGAATTGCACATACAGCCCACAAAATTAAGACCCATTCATGTGATAATCCTGCTTGCACAACCCTGTATATAATCCTAGTAATTCTGGACAAAGAGGAAGGTATTTATATCTTGTCAAACTTCCAAGTCTATTTCCCTGCCTTCTGACAACTAAAGGGTCAAATAGTCACTGACTTACAAATATGGAACAAAGTCTTACAGCAAGAAGAACTGATGTTCTTCACTGTCCTGAGGATAAAAAGCCCAGCTAAACACTAAACTGTCCATAACCCTGAATATGGTTTAATATTTGTGCATGGCTTGCAAAGTTTTGCATACTGAGCCTCGGACCCACCCTTATATCATCCCACTCTCTCAATTCCCTCCCATTGTCCTCCTACATCCCAGCATGGCTTAACCCTAGATTTGTGAGCGGGCCTGAACCCTAGCTCAAGGGAGAAGTAGAGGCACCATGCAGCACCATAACCGTTCTCCACCCAAAACCTTAAAACAGAGTCAGCAGACTTCTGTCATGTAGCCCAGTGGCTCCTATGTGAGAACTGTAGGACCATGTGAGGTCAAAGACATACTCTTGGCAGGAAAGGTTTGTGCAGAGCAAGAAGTAACCAGATGAGCAACTGCAGCCTCATGGCAAAGTAAAACTGCCATCCTAAGAAAAAGGGATGTGGTGCCACACATAGGAGAGTGCAGAGGAACCTGGTGTGGCATGCTTAACAAAGGGTAGTGTGGAAGTAATGCCAGCCTGCTAGTTTTTCTAGTTATTCAGGGCTCCTTTGTGCAATGTTTGGAAGGGACCAGAGGCTCTGCTAATAGAGTGTGCTGTTATTCTTCCCATGATGTATGCGAGAGTTCACAGAATGAACAGCATATGTTCGACTTCACCGAGGTACAGCAGAAGAGCATTCAGAGCACCCAGAATATTTGGGAATGAATGTTTTAGGGTGAACTTCTCAACCCTGGCCCATGTCCTAAATGAAAGATAAAGACTGGATGAAACTGTCCCCTGTGAAATGCTTGTAGATAATATACTGCTTTCAGTGGCAAGGACACTGAAGCACACAACAGATTGTCTGGCAAGATTGTGTAGTCTCCAGCTTTGGATGTCTTTAAGGATAGATGAGACAAACAGCTATTAGGAATGACTGAGCTGCAATTCTCCCTGCCTTGAGGCAGAGGGATGCAGTGGGTGAGTTTTTCCAGCCCTATTCTTCTCTGTATCTATGGTAAGAAATTGCAGAACTGGGGTCCAAGTCTAGAGCTGTTATTTCCACCAGTTAGTGGGAGCATCAGCCAGGATTTCAATGTTATACAAAATACTGTCAGACTGTTCTCACCACCTCGATACAATGGCTAGCATGTGACCGTTCATCTCATCAGCACCCTCCCACACCCTGGTGTGACACTGTGGCAACAGGACAGAATATTAAACAAAGAATATGTATGAGGTATAGCCACTATGCAAATGTCACAAATACATTGAAGGTGATAACAGCATGACAAGATTACACTGTTGTAGCAGCCTACAAATATGTCTTCACAAGCCCGCATCAGCTCTAGCAATGAATGCTGAATGATTGCCCACACAAGCACTATTAAAAGTCATGAATCTTCTCATTCTACTTCCTTTCCCTTTTACTGGGATGAGGTTTTGCATCTCTTGGGTTGTTAAAATCTTACATATCCATTTAGGATGAAATACCATTCAATCACTTAAGACTATGACGGTGAACTTTTTCTTTCTGAGTGTGAGTAGACCTTTCAGACATATTCAGCAAACTGCACCACATTGCCTATCCTTTTCTTGTCCAGAGACAATGCAGAAAAAGAACCATGGTGCTGAATAATTCACTTCAAAACAAACCACTTCTTCCTGAGGGATCTTTTCTACTCAAAAGTCTTTGAAAACATTCCCAGGTGTAAGGCAAATTTCTGTAGCAGTCTACCAGTCACTATAAATGTCTGTACTCTAAGGTTGGGTCTGAAAAGCCAAGCATGACCCAGAGAGAGTTGGAAGCTCAAGAGCCTGGGAAATACAGAGATCCCAGAAAAGCCATGGTGGGACAGTGTGACAGGAGTACAGGGGTGTATAATTCCTCCTTCTGAGATCTGTCTCTGTACTCCAGGAGATGTCAGTTTGCCACAGGGGCTCAGGCTCTGCTGCTTGTATTTGGAGTCACAGGTTTGCTGGAGCAAATCTGAGCTTGTATCACTCAGAAAAGTGTAGAGGAGAGCAAGGACTGCCCCACTATCTGCTTCTTGCAGGACACACCACAACATCTGTTGCTGCGCTTGGAGGCATCAATGTTCCCACCCCACCAGGCAATCTGCCCTTCACATGAAGGTCTGTTAATGAAGGCCATCAAAGTCACCTTTTCATCGACTTCACTGGCTTCTTTGACTGGGCCACAATTCAAAATTTTGATGTGGAAACTATTATTTCTGAAGGGGTATTTACTTAAGTCTGAGCTTTTGAGGGGTAGAATGTTTTGACCATAACAGAGGAAAAAAATGGGTATACTTAAGCAGTTCAAGGGTAGGAACAAGATTTTCTTACTGGTGGACTTTTTGATTGACACTGTGTGTGCAGATGCCAGATAATAATAAGTAAGTCAAACATCAGTTTCTCTTTAAATAGGTCAAGCAATTCAAAGCAGCTCCTCTAACATATAATTTAAAGGGGTTGGAAGGTTCCTCCCAATAACAACAAACAGTGGTATGCTTTACTGTAATAAACCATATGTTGTTTCTACCAGGAGTTGATCATTCCTGCTCTCAAATTGAGAAACTTAAAATCTGCAGCCACTTACCTACTAAAGTGCAGTAGATGTTTGTTCTCAGAGGTTAATGTATTATTGATATGATGCGAAAGACATCTTAATATATTTAGAGAGATATTCTATACATTTTTGCTAGAACATATGGGAAAGAATACAAATACTGTCCAGATCCTTAATCAATACCAATTATCATTACAGCCCTAAACAACAGACTAGCCCTTACTGCCAATGAATTCCAGCTTTTAATCTGTGCTGCTGAAGTATTCATAAATCTGTTTCACCCCCTAAATGCAGTGAAAAACTAAAGTCACAACCTGCAAGACATTTGTGATTTATTCTTTTGGGCTTCCAACAATGAGATCAGAGTCATTACAGTCTAAGGCAAGGTGGGTGGCTAATAAATCTGTTACTGATTTACACATAGATCGTGGTGTTGCATTGCTAATTTAGAAAGAAAACAACTTGTAATTGTGTGCAAAATGGCATGCTGTGGTTGTAGATGGAATATGATCCTTGATAGGATTTAGTTCTCGATAGTATGTGTATTGTTAAGGGTAAAAGCCTGTGCCACACTACCAGAAGTCAGGTAAACACAGAAGAGCCAGTTAGGATGTTCAGATCACTTGCAGGAAAGGAATATATGGGAAGCAGTAAACAAGACAGGGACTTATCTATAGGGCTGTAGGCCCCAGCTCGTCTAGGAAAACAAGGTATACCAATAGAGATAAGCAGGTGGTTATCTGTGAGAAAGACAGGCAGCTCGAGTTCAGAGAGAGGGAGGTGAAGAGGAAAAGACACCCTGAACCAGATAAAGAAGGAATGTGGCAGGTAACCTCATGAGGTAAAAGTTATTTTAAGGAACTAAACAACAAGGAATGGCAAGTTTTCGGGAGTGACAGATGTCATTGCACCCCTGAGGAAATAACAGGATAAGTAAAGTGAGTTCCTCCCTTTATCAGACTCTATTTTGAGTTAACTGAGATGGGATCTTCAACCTCCTTAGGGCTGGACAAGCTGTAGATAGGTGATCTGGTAGTTGTAAAGCTATGTGTATGTCTAGCTTGCACAGGAAGGCTTACCACTGAGAGTGGTTTTATGGGGTGAGCCTGAAATGATCATGCCTTCCCCTGCAACTGGCAGACAACCTCACTCCACCTGCACCACAGCAGTGTGAATCCGGGCTGAAATAAGACCTGGCACCCATGTCTTTCAGTTGGCCCCTTCTTGAATAAGAACGCTTAAGACAGCAATGATGTAATGAAGGCAGATCTCCAAAGGTCAAAAAGCCTAGAATCATTGAACACCCCCAAAGAGGTCTCAGGTCCATCAGAGTCTGGTCTTTAGGAAGATGTAGACAACTGAAAAACAAGATGTTCACTGGCATCTCTTCTGGTGAAACAATCCAAAATTATGTGCATTCCAGATTGTCAGACTTATCAGTAACACTGTCATTCACGTCTGCTTGCAATGCATTGCTTCATGCACACCAGCTTTGTGCCAGCAGCCTGTGTAGGAGAGAAAAGGCTCCCTACCAATGCCAATGTACAGGAACATAAGCACTGTGGCACCTAGAGTCACACTGGTGACCATCTTTGGGCTGTCCCAACACTTTTATTCCAAGCTGGTTATGAAACAGCCTTTTAAGTCTATAAGAATAGTTGAACACAAACCTGCATTGAAACTCTCTATAAGATTGTCCAACTCAAAATGAAATCAGGACTTCCACACCTGCTCCCAACTGGACAATCATCTGTACCACAAACCCCACTGCTGGCTGGCACTCTTCAGTGATGTCTTTTTTAGGAGAGCTTCAAGCCCGAAATTCAGTCAGGTCTGGAGTGTATAACATTCACAATCTTCACAGGCACAAGCATCAGAAAGGCACAAACTCTCGACCCACAATGTGCAAGTCTGTTCAGCAGAAAGGTCACCTGCTCATGGAGGTCTCACAGGTACAGCTTCCCAGCAATGTGCATGGAGCTGCTCAGGGAGGACAGGAGCTTCCTCAGGCAGCTGCGCTCTACACTTCTTGCACCATGGAGGTCCCTCTTCTCCTCAGGCAAGGTCAGGCAATCCACAGAGCTCCTGTGTGCTCAGAGCTGGCACGGTTTGCAACCTGGACATACCACTGTGGAAAAGCAATGTAGGGAGGATGACCTTGCAATTAATTTTTTAAACAAACAAAAAGCCTTGTGGTGCCAGTCTCAAGCATTTACTCGCCATTGCTCATCTTCCTGCCTTCCTTCAAATGATGAAATGGGCTTAAACATGACATTGAAATATACACACTGGTGGATTTTCTTTCATTTGCTCTTTTCTACTTTTTATTTGGGTGGTTACTGAGCTTTTGTGGTTTGTGCATTGAAGCCTTGCCTTGTCTGAACCTCCCGCACTGGCCGCACACAAGTAAAACCACAGTGGCTTTGGGCTGCAACTTAAAAGGAGGGAGAATTTTCAGTACTGCTTCAGAGGTAAGGATGTGGTTTGTCACTGAAGTTTACCAGGTCATGTTCCCCCTCGTTCCCATCACTGCCAAACTCTTCGGCTCCTACCACCTTACCCAGAAATGTCCTTCCTTTGACCTCCCTTTTTTGCAGGAAGGACCCTTGCATTGCAGAAACTCCAAGGTATCTCCTACTAGAAACCATAGGAACCTGAGGGAGGATCGGTGGGTTATAGTCAGGCACATCATGGAGGTGGCAATTTTCAAGGACTACAGAAGATTGTTCAAAGACATAGAAGAAATCCATGAGAACTGAGAACAAAGTGTGATGGCTCTCCTCAGACCTGTTTCCTACCCACCCAGTCACACTGCCATTACCTTGCAGGGCCCGCAAATGCCCAGTTGCTGTAAGTAACTAGAAATGAAGACTTATTTTGACTTCAGCACAGCCTGAGTAGATCTCAGTGATAGGGGACTTCCTACAGTGTGCTTATTGCACTCAAAGGAATCCAGCAGACATAACATCATATTTTGCCCAGTATTTAAACTTTGTGAGGCAATTTTCTTGAACTGCTCCCTGTATTACATAGTGAGAAGAAAGCTGATCAGCTAAACATTCAATCAACAAGCAGTCTGTAATCATCTCTTCTGGAAGATAAAACAAATGCAGGCAAATCCTGTCTCCAGCAAACAGCCAGAATAGCTGATTTATATATGCTGGGACATTTCTCAGGAGCATGGATATTCTGGGAAGTAATGTCCTTCCTTTAAGGCACAGAAGCACTGAGAAATATACAGGCACAGAAACAACCAAAACATCTGAAATGTCTGAACCTCTCCTCAGCCCCACACTCTTTCCTACAATTTTTTGAGAACAGGGTATACCATTCCAGGCTGTGTTGCATTTTGCAATATTCACTCCAGACCATATGTTTAAGAGTTATTCTACTGCCCTGAAATACAATTCCCTACACGTTGAACCTGTCATGGTTTAACCTCAGCTGGCAACTAAGCACTAAGCAGCCGCTCACTTGGTCCCCCCACCCAGTGGGATGGGGGAGAGAATCGGGAAAAAAGTAAAACTTGTGGGTTGAGAGAAAGACAGATTAATAGGCCAGAAAGGAAGAAAATAATGATAATAATAATAATAATAATAAAATAATTGGAATATACAAAACAAGTGATGCACAATGCAATTGATCGCCACTCATCAACCTATGCCAGTTAGCTCCGGAGCACTGATCCGCCCCCCCAGGCCAAGTCCCCCCAGTTTATATACTGGGCATGACAGCACATGGTATGGAATACCCCTTTGGCCAGTTCAGGACAGCTGCCCTGGCTGTGTCCCCTCCCAGCTTCTTGTGGTGCCCTTCCAGCCTTCTTGCTGGCTGGGCATGAGAAGCTGAAAAATCCTTGACTTTGGTCTAAACATGACTTAAAACCAACTGAAAACATCAGTGTGTTATCAACATTATTCTCCTACTAAATCCAATACATAATACTATACCGGCTACTAGGAAGAAAATTAATTCTATCCCAGCCAAAACCAGGACAGTATCCACCCCTTATTCTATACCATTTACGTCATGTTCTGGTCCCATACTTTCCAATACATCCCAGTTAATCACCATCACCTTTCCTGTCCTTTGATATTGGGAACCCAATCCCAGCAGAAACCAGGACAGAACCCCACAGAAGATCTCCCTTAGGAGTGCACAAGGGCTTTTGCTCCCTGGGAAGAGCTGTACCAGAGCAGGCTGACACATGGCAGTGAGTGAGAAGCACCGGTGTTGTGCACTGCTTTCATCCTCCCAAAACTAGATGCATGAGTTGCACTGAGGGCATCTGCCATGCAAAACCATGCCAGTGTACCAAGAGCATTTTCAAGAATTTCAGACTTAAAAAAAAAATCCAGAGCAAGGTTATATCCTGATAGTGTCTCTACTTTTGATTAAAAACCAACCAAACAAATAGAACCCCCAAACCCAAGAAATCACAACAAAAAACACTTATGCAAATGCATATGCAGATTAGGGGCAGCCCTCGGGCTCTTGGCAAATTGCCAAAGCAGCCCTCGGCACTCTGAAGTTTGGGTCCCACAATTCAAAAGCGATGCAAAACACTCATTCCTCCCCTCAGGCAGCCCTTCCAGGGAGCCGAGGCTTTCTCTCAGTCCTGACTCTCATCCCAGCATGGCAGTTCACAGCATCTCCTGCCTATCCTCTGGGCCCAGCCCAGCTGGAGCCACAATCCCCTCCCCCATGAGCAACTACCCCAGCTTTTTACAATACTTCTGTATTTTTCATAATCAGCTTTTCTTTTTCATTTAAGAAATTCATCTCCCTGTGCTTTGAGTAGCAAGGGCTGCCAGCGGAGGGAAGGACAACCTTGTGAAGAAGGGTCTGGCTTGAGATGCAGCCCTGGACACAGTTTCCAGCTGCGCTGCTGGCTTCCAGGTCCTTTCCAATGACCGCTGGCTCCAAGTCGGCAAAATTCTTAAAGGTAGGCTTAGCAGATGCTAATGTCTGTGGGATTAATCATGTGTCTGAAGTGGCACTCAGCTGGGCTGACATCTACGTTGCTTGTCTAGGCTGCATCTCTGTAGCTACCTACCTACCTGTCTGTCCAGCAGCTAGCAGAAACAGCTCCTGATGGGAAACATTAAATCTCATAGGAAGTACATACTTTGATCTTGCTTGCAGGATTAATACAAAAAAGTGCACATAATTAGAACTTGATCATATGTCATTTAACAGATCCATGTTGTTACTTTCATTTTGTTAGCAGCCTACCTTGCTCTAAAAGGAGGAGTTTTCTATCACTTCCTTTTATTTTTTATCTTTGCAGTAAATGTAACTGTAAACAATTAATAATTCCAATTAGTGGGGTTTTTTTGGTAACTCCAGCAGCTGCCTTTTCACAGGTTTTCCTAGGCTGCTGCAGGGGCCAATCAGATCATATAAATGTGCATATTAACAAAGGTTCATTAAGCGACTCTGTCTTTCTAAGCCTCTGGAAAGAAGCAAAGCAGAGACAAGCCTTAGAAGTAAGACCACTGTGTTCTTTGCTAAATTTGACATCATACTGAAATCAGCAGCTTTTTAATAATCTACATTTAAGATGCAAATGTATCTATTTGATAGGAAAGTCTAATGTATGAATAAAGATTCCAAATTGTTTTATTACTTCTTGATCGCTGTTGGCAAGGGGAGAATTATCATGCTAACAGCCTCATTGAGGGAAAGCCATATGCCTGAAATGGAGACAACACTGAAGTTACAAAGTTTACTGAGATTAAGTTACATGGAGAAAGGTTCATTTAAAGTAGTGACTAATTAATGACCTCAGTGGTAACCCTACCATCTACTACACTGGTTAGAGAGGTGAATCCTATTAACAACCTCCTAAATGCAGTTTCCAATTACTAATCTTTTCAGCAGCTTTATGGTATAAGAGAAATGACTTCGGGCCCATGTTCCCATCTCAGGGTCATCTTGTTTCACTTTCAGTTTGTGCTACAAAATGATAGTCCTATGGGCAGCCTCTGACAGCCAAGAGGCTATTTTACTATTGCCAGAGCTCAGCAAGACATTTACATTTGAAATGCAATAAACGTAGAGTGGCAGTTCAGCTCTCTTCCTGCTATCATATCGGTTGCTAAAATTGTAGAATAATTGCTCTTACCCCATGGATTAACCAGGGAATCAATGGCCTCAGACTGTCCTGGCTCTGATGTAAAGGAGGCAAGGTTGTGGGGAGACACCAAATCTTTTATTAAAGTAACAGGCATAGCTGGGAAAAGGGACGAGATGTTAGGCACGCAAGCCTTTGGGAAAGATAAAAGAGCCTGAAAGTTTGCTCAGCTTTTCCAGCTGTATAGCGATACATAAAGATACTACTTTTCTCTGTGAAATTTGCCTCTCTAGACCACCGTGGCTGCTGCTGCACTATTACGTGACTCTGCTATAATGGAGTAAGGCTGCAAGGGGGCAGATAGGCAGAGAGAAATGGGCTATGGCCATGTGGCCGCTTGGTTGCTTGGTAATCTGAGGCTGTGCCTTGTCTCACTAATTAGTGTGTAATAGCTGTGTACACTGGCTCACTTTGGGATGTCTTATCAAAGGGGGAGAAAGAACTGGGTTTAATTTAGCTATACAGAGGGACTGCATCTGTTTTCTCAGCCACTGAAGGATTATAATTGTTTCTAGATGACAGCAGGTCACATGCATGTAGGCTTTTTAATTATAACTGAAATTTCTTTTCAACCTAGGGAAATAATTTAATTTCAACATTACTATTATTATTTTTTGGCTTCATTCTAACTCCCCCAACTCTTTTTGCTCTCTTCCTTGCAACATAAATCTTTCCCCTTTCCACATAACTGGCAGATTTTCTTTGTTCATACCTGTCACCGTTTCTTCTTTTGATTCATGCAACAATTACATAGTACAGGTTTAAAGGTTATGAAAACTGTGTTTTGGCATTCAACCAGTCTCATCTCTGGAAACATTAGTCAAATACTCATGTTTAAAATTCCCTCTGTGGAAGGCAACATTGCCACCTAGGTCTCTGCCTGTATTCCATTTTTTCTATCTCAGTGCTTATCTGACCAGATCTTTCTTTGCACAATTCAAAATGCCCAAATCTCATGATAGTGTGGGGCTTACAGTGTTATGCCATGACTTGAGATGTTCTTCTCTCTTTTGGATGTCAGTCATAACTCATCTGCTCAGTATAAACTTCTCTGCATGTCTTTGCACAGTAAAAGATGCCAAAATAAAAGTGACCCATTAGAAAGGGAATGACATTAAGGAGTACAAGATAGATGGTCAAA
This sequence comes from Elanus axillaris, assembly GCA_026212715.1. Classification (NCBI taxonomy): domain Eukaryota; kingdom Metazoa; phylum Chordata; class Aves; order Accipitriformes; family Accipitridae; genus Elanus; species Elanus axillaris. The sequence goes on from JANZLQ010000041.1 coordinate 12,247,522, forward strand.
AGAGCCCAAAGGAGAAGGCTCGGGAAAATGAATGTTCTTTATGCCTGGACACCAGAATAGCCAGACATAAGGCTGATGGTTATCCATACCAGCTTTGACATCTTCTCAGTCATCCTATGGAAAGTCTTTTCCACCACCAGCAAGAACGAGGAGTGGGCCAGCCAGCACAAAGTGAAACCTGGACTGCCCTGGGTGAAGAAATGGGCAGTAAGGAGAATATTCCTATCAATCCAACAACTTTTTGAAATAAACAGGTGAAACCCAATAATCCTGGAAAATACAGAAGAGATGTATA
>JANZLQ010000041.1:12247822-12296542 GCA_026212715.1 Elanus axillaris
AAAATCCCATATACCCTAAAGGTCTATAAAACTTAAAAAGGCAGGTGGAAAACCACTATTATACTTTTGCTGGCCAAGTTAGGCTTAAAAGAAGGGCCTGTGGAGATAACTCATTTGAAACTCTAATATTGGCCAATAAGGTTATCGAGGATGACCAAGAGATGAAAAGGAAAGCATCCTGGTATCTTCTTAATGGATCCCCAGTGGTGATCGAGGCTGATTATCCCATGGCTGGTCAAAAGAAGGATTCCAAAGAGCACTGAGGAAAGCTGTCCCACCCTGATTGTTCAGCCACCAGGTCCTGAACAAGTGAGAACAAGTTGGCAGGCAGATGTCAGTCATGCCTGGAAGAGGGTCTTGTGACTATCCTTATAGTAATTAATTGTCAGATGGGCTAACACTTGCTCAACATATAAGACTAAAGCTGTTGACCAAGTATCTCCTGCTTTCACTCAGTTGGGCAGCTGATCTGCAAGCTGGGGCCTGAATGAGATGGTTCATATGGCAGGAACAAAATCACACCACTGGCATTTGAAGACTTGCTCTAACCATGCTAAGTAACTCCTGAGCTGCAATGAGCAACAACCTCAGTACAGCAGGATCTGATTGCAGACTCTGTGGTCTGGAAATGCAAGCCAAGAAGTGATGTGGATTTCACATCAATAACTTTTTAACACATTTAACAACTGTGAAAGCTGCAAACTAGACACAAAAGGCTAAACATGCCTTAGATGAGCCAGAGAATTAGTTAGGCATGTGGATGAATCAGTAGATGGGACTTTGAAACCAGACCTTACTTCTGAGCTAAGCTCTTGGCTGGAAAGGGTTGGGTGAGCACTTACTTAAACCTGCAAATACAGAATGCATTCCCTGCGCCAGAGGTCACATATGTACTAGACCACCCTCATCTCCTTGGATGACAGCAATTGAAAGGCAGCCAAGGAATAGATCTATCATCCAGTGCACGCAGCAGCCTTTTGTACTCAAGAAGAAAGATCACAGGCCTGGGCCTGATAGTACTTGGCAACTTTTTTCCCTCTCTGGAGGTGATGCACTACAGGCTTGCTCACCTCAAGGACAGGATGATCCATCAGGTTCCTGGTTCCCTTTGTAGAGCAAAGCATGGGAAACTGCATCTGGAACCAGAGGTAAGGTAAAGGAGAGGTGCTGCCGTTATCGCTGTCCCATCTCAGCTCCCACAGCACTCCAGCCACAAGGAGATGACAGATGCTCTCAAAAAGCAGTAATTTGTTGTCCTCAGAAGTGGATAATCTGAGCAATTGGAGGAAAAACAAATTTCACCAATGGGCAAAAACTACAGAATTAGGGAGAGCACTTCACAGACTGCTCAGTCAGCAGTGACTGGATAAAGGAACAGCAAGGAATACTTGAGGTACAACTTTTTGTCATGCTGAAGATATAAGTAACTACATATATCCTCTCCAGTGTGTTGTTGGGTGGAGCCAAGACAATAAAAAGAAAAACTACAGGCATTAAACACTCAAGAGACTAGCTACCACATCTCTGGGATCCTTCCAAAAGCAGAGTGTACATCATGGGGGAGGAGAGAGGAGGCAGCAGTGGATGAGGCACCTTGAAATCCTCTTCAGTAATGAGAGCAATGAGCCATTTTCTTAAAGATGGTTGATGTGACATTCTGTTATAAGTGAAAATTATCTGCACTTCTTGGAGTGACCTTAGGGAAAGATAAAACCAAGACTCAACAGCACAAATTGAAGACTGAACACCCATTTCACCATCATATATTTTAATTTCCCTGTTAAGGGAAAAGGAGAGCGTTACATGGCACACGGTCCTTCTGACACTTGGTAGCCAGAGAGTAACAGTGGGTCACCTGTCTCCAATGACCAATCTGCAAAGGCCAAAGTGGAAATGTGCTCTAGCTTTGTAGGAGACAGTAATTAGTGACTCAAGGGTCTGATCCTTTGTTTTGTCTGCTCAGCATCATTAATGTTTTCTGGCCTTCATGATACATAGGAACTGGCAGAAGCATGAGAGATGGTGGTACACACAAGCTAGTTTTTCAGATAAGTTTCTTGAAGTTAGGATGGATGAGTATAGTGTTTTCTAGAAGCATGAAAGAGAAGCAAGGAGGCTGAGGTAGGGATTTGCAGTGAATAGCAAGTGACAGCGTTTTCTGTCTGTAGCTGGTTGGCTACATAAGGCAAGCTAAGGGAAAGCTGGACGAGGTCTTTGAAATTTAAAACAGTGCCCTTTGGATGTACATCTAGCCTGAAGCAGCTGGCTAAAACACAGCCACACAATCTGGGAAACTGCATAGCTGGATTTTGTCAGACAATTTAGTGGAGATTTCAGAAAGTTGCATATGTATATCTAGAGTGCATAGTTAAAATGGGTGTTTGGAAGTATAGACATGAATCTTGAAACACTGGTAAAAGCAAAAAGAGAAAAAAAAATCTTGTTATTCCACTAGGTGTTGCACTCTATGGAAAGTGCTCATGTAGCTTTTGGATATGAGGGTGGGACAAACTGGGACATCCCCTCCTAGTCTCGCCACTGACGATACATAGTATAAGCTGCTTGTTTAAACACATAGAAAATAACAAGAAGCAACTGAAAGGTAGTTCATAAAATGATTCCTCTGGGGTCATCCACATTGTTGCCATCAGTAAAGGAAAAAACTAAGTTTTGGAAATGTAGACAGGTAGCATGGATCAAGTAATGTAAACAGTGTGTGTGAGAACACATCTTGCTGGCTGACATACCCATGTCATGTGAAGAAGTGCATGTCCAAAATAACAAAAATCTGCCAACTATTTTATCTTAGCAGTTCTGGGTGGGAGGGCCTATTAATCAGATGGCAGTTAGTGTGCATTAGCTCTGATATGGCATTACCTCAAAACAAAAGACTTGCACTTTTCCATCATCAAGCTGCTTTACTCTCTAACATGAATGAGCTGCATCTGATCATGTAAAATCGCAATTTACAATGTATTCTGTACTGAAAGTTTAATGAAATGTTTATTTGTGAATATGGAACTGGAAAGGAAAATGTCAATATCCGTAATGAATTTTACTACACCATCTGCAGAGCAGATCAAAGAACAGGAAAAAAAAATAAGTCATCCTTCTGCAAGACAAAAATGAATGCTTTCACTAAGCTTTGTTTTCAAGGACGGATGTTATGGTGGCTTGAGCAGGAGAAAGTGCAGTAGTACATTATCTCTTTAGGAGAAGAGCAGACTGGAAGTACTGCATGGGATTTTAAACAAAAGAAAAAGGGAAAGAAAATGTCCAAGTCTTGGGGACAGAAAGATCCACTGGCATCAGTAACATCCCCATGGCCTAATAAAAACCCGCTGAAGAGATTCAGGCAGCTCTGGATTTTCCATTGTTGTTTATTGATCTCCAGTAAATCAGAATTTGCCTTTCTATCCCATGATTGTTAACGCTTTGGGATCCAGGTGATCCTGCATGGTAGACATTGAGATTTTACTAATTACTGTTATTTAACACAGCTGTTATAAATTAGTTGGTGCCCATTGTGTAACAGATAAACTATTACAATGAAAATACTGAGCATCTTAGAATAGTCATCCATTTGACTGGTCCAGCAAGAACAAACAATGTGTTTGCTAAGAGGGAATTTAAATTACAGGATGCTACCATTTCAATTTGAAAAAACACCCCAGATATTTCTGTGAATAGTTGCTCATGAGCAGCTATTTGCTTCTATTCAGTACTCAAAACTAAACATAAGAATTTTTTTAAATTCACTTTTTGTGTTGAAGAAGGATAAAGCACTGGAGCAGGTCTGTAGACAGAGACACAGACCAACATTCCGAGCAGTAGGTCAAAAAGTGTTAACATTGCAATCAAGTATTTGGATAGAACATGCCTTTGGGATCCTGCTCTGTCCTGTTGTGCATAATACATGAATACATCAGGAAAAGCCATATCAGTTTTACATAGAAGTGGAGTCCTTTCCTAGTCACATAACAGGTTTTCTTTTTCTTTTTTTTTTTTTTTTTTGTGGCTTTTATCCCTCTCTGTTCTTTCCCATACAATTCTCTGCAAAATGTCCCTACTTCCCTATTTGCCCTCGAATTTTCCTTCTTTTTTTGTACTGCATGGGCATCACCAGTAGTAAAGAATACAGATCTCTTTTCTCTGAATTTCTAAGCTTTCTCCCACAGTATTTTCCAGCTGTGAGCTGAAACAAATTGCAGGGAAATTCTGCTCAGCCATTACAGCCATGATAACAATGCTCAGTTACTTTATGGAGCTGCCTGTACTATTTATCTAACAGATAAAAGAAGGGGCTCTGCTCAGGGCAGATGGACTCTTCAAATACTTTAGCTTCAAAACTCTAACAAGGGTTTTATGAACATGTATTGACAGAATTAAAAAATCAATAATCACCAGGTAAATAAAAGGTATGCTCTTGAAACTGGAGGATCCACCATACTTTTCAAGTCACTCTTCCCACCTGTAGTGGGCAGTTTCACTGCCAATGAAACAGATGTAATTTTTTTTTAACTCACAGGCAAAATTAAAGTATATTTTCCTCTTTCCCTTTGTTCTCAGAGATGTAAAATTATTTATAGCTAAAGCTTTCTCAAAAAATCCAGCCTGAGCGTGCTTCTGGCAAGAGAAATTGCATCCTGAACTTGTTTGCTCTGAAAGCTAAAAAAAAAATAATCTTTTAATGGAATTTGTCAGGCAGCCTTAACTATAGGCAATGATAATCCAAGCACACAGCAAGCACCTGAAGTTCATTTTCTTCAGTTATCATCTAATACACACTTAATATGCACTGTTTTGGTGTCCTGTGCCTCAGCAAAGTAATTGCTTAAGTATTCAAGCATAATTGATATGAGAATTAAGGGACAGAGTTAGATCTGGGTTCAATTCTGCTTACAGAAGTAGCTTCCCACCCCACCTTTATTCATTTGGTAAAGTCACTTAATGCAAAAATTAGTGCTCCCTTAGGAACCTGTGGAAAATCATCATTCCTTTCCTCCTTGTTATCTGTTCAGAGTGTAAAGTCTCTGGGAAACAAACTGCCTTATGCTGTTTCCTTATAATGCAAAGAATAGCGGAGTCACCAGCTGTTGAAGTAATGTAGATAAACAAAACCACCTTAACTGGGTTAAAAAATCAAGAATTCACTAACTTTATAAGCAGTAACATTTATCCAGCTTGGCTCCTAACCTTGAATTGTAAATAGATTTTGACGGTTAACTTCAAATGTCATTACCACCCTGTTACAACAGAACACAAAAGTGAGGTATATTGTATCACTATTTCTTTTTGACTGGAAAATAGCCATGTATTTGCTGACTGTAGTGGCACTGTTATTAGTGTATAATGAAACAAATGTATTCAGTATTAGCACCATGCACCCACAAAACTAGGAATGTCCCGGGGAACTGTGCAGTATATGCAACTATGCAAACTTTTAATAAACCACCATTAATTGCAATGCTGTTCTCTGTTGCCTGGATGAGATGGGATGCAATTAAAAGCAATGGCATTATCTCCACTATAGCTGCCAAGTCATCCCAATGAAACAGCATGGGCAGGAGAACAGAAGGCTTTCTATCTTACTGTTACTTATTTCCAAGTTACCTTTTGGGCCAGAGTCAACAAGTAGAGAACAGATAGCAGATGTAAGCTGATGTTCACTTAGAGAGGTGAATGGAAAAGAAAACCTGCTTGCTGTATGAATAGAGTCCATATATCTAGAAGCAATTATAGAGAAGGGGGAAGTTTAAAGATGCTCTTTGAAAAAGGTGAAAACTTGAAACTGTCCTCTGGGCAAAATATTATTTAATGTATAATCCTACTGTAGGTTCTCTTAAGTTCAATTAAAAATGACATCCTCAGAGGCAAACTTAAATAAGAGAATCATCACAGAAAGAGAAACCCCTTCTTTCCTAGTAGTGGCTGTTCTAAATTAAGGTTCTGCTATCCAGTGGGAAATGCTTTCACTCCAATGTTTGTTCATGCCGTGGTCAAAACAAAACTTAAATCAAAACACAAAATCTGAAAAGCTGAAATGCAGCTGAAATGCACTGATTTTCATCTATTTTATTATCTTTCTGGTTTTTCTTTGCATGATGTCATCATCTATGCTACATAACACAATTTGAATTGAAACAAAGAAGAGCTTTGTGCTGATAAATGGAGTGTTTCAGTCTATCGAAATGCCTTTACTACTTGATAGAGAGATTTTGTTTAATTCTTCCACAGGAAGATACACTTTCAAAAGCCACACGTATTCTGCTGCTAAAGCAGACCCTTAGAGTATTTTTACTGGATCTACTTTTTATCTAAAGATATACATGGATATACATATAATTAATCTGATGGAAAAAATTCTAAGTTAGATAGCTATGTTTTTTTCTGGACATTTAAAAAATATCTTTTAGCAAAACAGAAACTAGTTAGGTTGCCCCTCGCTTCAGGATTGAATGCTGTTGATTACTTCTGAATGGCTTTTGCACGTGTTTTGCCTATAGTTCTTTCTTTTTAGTTATTTTCTTCATAATCAAGCTTCAGCTAAAGAAGGAAGTCCTGTCTAAAAAAATCGGTGTTGATTTATTTAGAAGTGAAAGTGATATGAAACTGAACCCTGTAGGAGGAAATCTTTGTATATTAGCAGTCTGTTGTAGATGATGTGCCAAGCTGAAATGGAAAACCACTGGTATCACTGCCAGTTAGGGCTGAACTCCCCTCTGCCTGGAGAGGGAGCGTTGTGGAGTCTGTAGGAGAAGCCCACTCTGGAGGTTGAAGATGGCATGTCAGGGATCACCTCCTTGATCTGCCACAGCCTGCATGCATGAATCACAAGAGATTCTTCAGAGGTTTTCTTTTTCTTCTAAAAGAGAAATAGATGCTTATGTGCTGTAAAAACCCAGCTGTCCTGTATTGCTTTCCTGTCTCACTTCTACAGAATGGGGAAAGCACTTCCTCACCTCCCAGTACTTGCTTACCTCCCAGGGATGTTGTAAGGGGAACTACACTAAAGATTACAAGGTACAGCATGAATGGAGCTATATTAGTACATTAAGAGATAGACAGAAGGATGAATATCATCCCCGAGGAGCAAAAACACCTGCCGTTTCTGTGACAGCTACAGGAACTACTGCAATATATTTAGTAGCTTACACAATAGCAAAAGAAAGCTATTAAAGTAGGGAAAGCCGGCCAACAGATAAGCCCAAAGAATCTCTGTTCAAATGCAGGTTTTTATTTGGAATTGTTCCTAGTTTGACATTTTCACATTATTGCTTTTTTAACTTTATGAAACACTATCACTCTGTTATATGAATTCTAGACTTAATGCTGTCTGGCTTTCAAACGTGCCATCCACTCAGAGAAATGGGGACTTTGATGTAGGCATTGCACAGTACTAGCAGAAAGCCCAGCTCAGAGTCATCAGTGGCATAATGGTCTTACAGCCATCACTTTGGGTTATACCTGTCAGATGAACTGGGACTGGTGGCAAAGCTGGTAGGGAAGCAGACAGGTCAGCTTCTGGGTACCCCACAGCTGCTGGCTATGGAGGGACTGCCACAAAATCCATGTCAGCTACCAGGAACCTTCACAGCTAAAGCTGAGCTACTTCTGCTCATTTGCAGATAGAATACTGACCTCTGTAGATAGGGTTTGCAGTGAATTCAGTATGCCCCGTAAATCAACTGGAAGTTTCCTGGAACACAATATATGACCAGTGGTGACATTTGCAGAGGGAAAGCTTTTGGAGAGTCCAGGGTACGCAAAGGCAGTATCTGACCCATGTGCTACACAAAGCATCTGAAACAGCCAACACAGTGAACTCCTCCTGACTGAATGAGGATTATTCACGGACATTATTTTGTGCCTAGTGGAATGAAAACATTTGAGAGAATCACAAACTGTTGGCGGCAAATGTATTCATCCATTTCTAGAAAGGAAATTAGAGCAATTTTTTCCCTGGCTCAGTAGTTCCTTAGTGATAAGTGCAGTTTCCTGACATCTGTCCTCACTCTTTTTTCCCCATCCCTGAGAAGAAGAGAGCTGATGTCGGAGTTATTTACAAGTGTATACAGGTGTATCTTAGCATCTGGGTGAAAGACTGGAAGAACTGCAGATCTCAGTGATTCACCAATCCTGTCTCTACAGTCTGTCCCATCTATTCTGAATGGGTATTCTATATAGCAGGTACAGTATCTGATCATAAAAAAGTATGGCCTTTATATCACAGCTCTGATGCATTGCTTTATGTTTTTATTAGTGTTTCACACAGAGGGAACTAGAGTGATACTCAATAAATTCCAACAACAGGAGTACGATTCAAGCTCCTAGCAGTATTTAGAGATCATCATTTTAATGAATAGTAGGTAATACAGATAAATTACATTTTGTGCTTGCAAACACCACGTTGTGAAGAGTAGTGATGTTTAAAATGTACTGTACCATGTCTATCAGGACAATATACAGCCCCACGTATGAATGTTAAAAACATACAAGCAAAACATCCCCCGTCATCACCATTTCTTAGCCTGCAATAATAAACACCTACTCAGCTATTGACCCAATTGCAAGTAAAATTGCTAAGGCATATTTTGCACTTGATCCCAAAGGCTGAGAGATTTATGTAGTGTAAGGAATAGACTCGCACATCTTTTACATCATTTTGCTTACTGCAGAAAATAGTTTAAATTGCACACTAAAAGCAGATTAGAAAAATTCAATGAGCCTCAAAGCACACATCCTTCCTTTTCATGATGAAAATATGAACCATGATGTCTGCTGTCAAATAACTGTGTCCAGTCCAAACAGAATGTGAAGACCCATCTGCCCTTCTTGTTTCATATCCTTGGACTAGAGGTGAAACAGAGATAGATTTTGGTGACTCTACATTAGCACTTCAGCTTAGATCAGGACAGAGCTTTTTAAGTGAATAGTCCCATCTTCCCCACTTATGTGTATTCTAGTTTACACTACAGAGCAGTGTTGGAGCATGCAAACCAAAGTCCCTTCAGAGAAAACTGAAAGAGAAGAACTACAAGGGTCTATCTAATGTATCTCTAATGCTAACGGCTCCTCTGGTCTTGCTGTTCAGTCTTTCATTATTCAGCCACTCTACCTACCTGTTGGAGATTGGCCTTTTAATTTTCCTTGAGAATGCCTATTCCCAAGGAACTCTGTAGGCTGCTGAGGGCATGTTTGGAATCTCTGTGCTCTAGGAGCAAATGGGGACAAATGCTCACTGCGGCACTTAGCTCTTCTGGAGGCTATGTCCCAGCTGAGTCCCAGGATCCTAGCACAACTATGTTAATGTAAATGCATTTTGCATGCTGCATTTTAAATGTGACTTTTGCATGAAGGTGACCTAAGCTTTTGGAGCCAGCTCTGCTTGTATCTGTCTGGACTGATTATGGGGACAAGAAAAGCACTAGAGTGTGTCAAACCGGTTATAGGTTTACAAAAAACTAAAAGCAATCTAAATAGTCAACAATGGAAAAGGAAAGTAATGATCACTGTCTGGTAATAATCACTAAGCTGGTACTAACTTGTTCCTTTCCTTCTGTGTTCAAAAGCAGAACAGCTCCAGTTTCTAGAATCTGGTTTGCATTTGTAAACCCACAAAGTGCTAAAAGCTTTGGTTTCAAGAGGAAAAACCAAAAAAGTCAGGTCTAACACAAATGCTTTTGCACCTCCTCAGCAACTATGTGGAGGAGTGAGAGCCTCTTATTTTGTACCTACAGGTCTCTGAGTTCCAACCAACTTCACTCTGGACTCTGCTCAAAACCTACTTTTCTCAAAAACATTGAGAGTTAAAGCTTACCAGCGTGATGCTAGCCAAACACATCCCTACTAGTTACAGAAGTGGTGTACTGTGCTTAGTTTGGGGTTGCCAGTATAAGAAAGACATTGACATGTTGGGTTGAGTCCAGAAGGCACATCATGCAGCACGTGTTATGTTAGGACAGGTGATATGAACTCGGTTTGTTCAGCCTTAAGAAAAGGCTAAGAGCGTTTCTTTTTTCTTTCTTTAACTCCCTACTGGGAGGTTATAAAAAAGAGGGAGCTGACTCTTCTCAGAAGAGCTGAGGGACAATGTGCAACAGTCACAATTTGTTACAAGACACATGATAATTTGATATTAGGACTATATTTTATTTTTTTTTTATGATGAAGATCATTAACCACTGGAATAGAAGCCCAGAGAGAACATGAGATCTCTGTAATTAAAGATACTTAAAAATCGACAGAAAAGCCTTAACGTGATCTACCATGGCAGTTGAATCTACCTTCAAACTTGGACCTAGTTTGAGCAGAAGATTGAATCAGAAGACCACTAGAGATCCCATCCAAACTAAATTATTTTATGATTTTTTGGTTCTACTTTCATTTACAATGCTAAACCAAGCAACTGGGTGTGAAGGAATTCCTGGCCTAAGGTGGATTTAGGAATCTGGTGGCTTCCAAAACCATGGACATACCCTCTGAAGCCAAGATAAAACAAACATTAACACAAAAAAAAGTGAAAGAAAGGCAAATAAATTTGAATAATGTAAGCACTACTGTACCAGTGTGCAGCATGAAATACAGCTGCTGCAGTCATTTCGAAGTCTCCAAGATTAACAGTAAAAGCAATTACTGGAAGAACAACACATTGCCCAAAATCATTAATATGGTTGTGGTGTCTCCCTCATGCACTAACCCAGCACAAGGGAAGGGTTTTTGGAGAACAGATTTGCTAATTCCGCTGTTTGTTTAATGAAATTGTTTGGCACCCATCTCTCATTTGCTAAGTGGACTCAAGTTGTTATTTTGCAGCTCACAGGTAGACCCAGTGAGAGCAGACAAAAAAACTTCTGGTAAGTTTTGTGACCCTGTGCAGTACTGTCGCTGCAGTGAGTGCCTTGTCATGTTCATACAGACTTGTGTCCCCAAGGACTGCGGGGTAGTTGTCATTCATAAACCTCACATGAGGTCATGTCCGCCCCATCTAGAGCAAAATGGCTTAGTCACAGCAGAGACATCTGTGACACTCATCACTGAGCAGAGAGGTGTTTGCTTGTCTCATGCCCTTGTTTGTACCAAAACCATAGCCTGCCCCTACACCTGTAAAAAAGAGGTCTAGCTGCCTTTCGCTTAAAGGCAATTTGTGGTCAGTCTTGAAGGGTAATTCCCCCTTCTGGATCTGTACTTTTCTGCAGTCAGTGCTGAGGTGACCAAGAGCATCCTTTTCAGGGGGAGAGACTATCAGTTGTTATATTGAGCATCTCTTTAACATAGGCTGTATGAAACAGAAAGGGCAACTGAATACAATATTTTCTCATGCATTGTAAACACCAGGAAACAGCTGTGATATTCACAGCACTTGTAGTTCTTTGAAACTACTCTTGATTAAAATAAACTAGCAAATCTTGGTACTTTATGAGTTGACCTGTTGCAAGGCAGTCAGGAAATGATTTCTGGTTTCTTTCCTTTTCATTCTGACTTCAAATCACAGTTACAGTGCTCTTTAGTGCACACTTTAATTTAGCTTTATACCAACTGATTCCAAATCCTTAATTAAGCTTATTCTTTTTTTCTAATTTTAAAATATGCAGGATTTTTAAGTATAACAAATTATTAAGAAATTAATTCAAGTCATTAATGAATTATTAAAACAGACTAATAGCAAAAGTGTAATAATGATTATAGATATTGGTATGTGCTGTGGGAGTGCTGCAAAAGCACATTCTATCAGCTCATTGAAAGAAAATATTCAAGAAATAAAGACACCCCTTCATCATTTGTAGTCCCCAAACCACGTCCTAGCACTAGACTAAAGTGACATTATGATGTAAATAAATCCTTGGTAACTCCCATTTGTAATTCTAATGTTACTGAACAGGTTCCTCGGCAAACCGTGAGCAGTGTAGGCTCTCTAATGCCCAACTGATTTTCTCCTTGGCATAAGAATGATTTCTAGTTAAGACAGAGTTTCACATGCTCTGCAGCCTCAGGGAAGAGGAAACATCTTGGTTTGTCTGGCCTGAACTGATGCTACTGTTGAATCACCCCAAACCAACAAGTTTGGTCCTGGCATGAAGAGGCAAAGACACTGTCTACTTATTAAGTTCACAGTAGCTTAACAGAAAACACACCAACCCAGTGTCAGCTCAGGATTTTTTTGTTTATTTATTTGATTTTATCTGTCTCAGAGTGAGAAATGATCTAAGACAAACGTCCAGTCTTCCACCTGAATTTCTGCCCCTTTTTCTGTGCATTCTTCAACACAGGACCCAAGTGCTTCTCATTCACTAAACATACTTACTTTCCTTATGTCCTCATGATACACTAAAATATTATATCCATTTGGGGAAAAATGAGGCACACGTGGGACATTTGTGGGAAAGAGGGGCTGATCAGTTCTGTCCACTCCACTGACACAGCTGACAAGTCAGCTTATCCTTCCACCTAGAAATCCATTTAAATTTTATTCCTAAAGAGTGAAGAATCTCTATGAGTTTATTTTCTTTAAAACCTCTTTTCCCATCCACCATCTGGCTTATCTCCAACATAATTCACATTTGAGATGTTGGTTTCCATTCTACAGTTTACAGATTAGAGGAAAAAAACCCACCACTTGCATATTTTTAAGCACAGATTGCAGAGAGTTTCAACATACTGATTGTTCAGGGTGATGAATCATATTAAGTCTGATGTTTGCTAGGCTGCATTGCACTTATGTGATATGACATCCAGTACCTGGGATGTGGCAATCTGATGCAACACATCACTGCTCACTGACATACCACCAGAAACACAGAGACACCTGAGATAATGTGGTGATATTTGGAACCTTTTTTAAAAGGACTTCTGAAGATTTAATTTCTTTTCTCTTAATACTTTGTCATTGATCCCAGGAGGCTGAACGACTCAGTTACTGTGTCCACCTGCCTCCTTTCCTCAGCGAAGTGGTTCTGAATTTAACCATTGCCTTGCTAGACTTCCTATACAGCCTTAATTTTGTACTTTAACACTTACTAGATAAAAATCAGTAAACAGTCCTGCCTTTTTAGGCACAAGAGAGAAAATGAACCTTCATCCTGCCATTGGGAAACCCAAAGAAAATGGGTTGAAAATAGCAGCTAAAGGAGATCTGGGATTGAACACATCAGTAAAAGCAACTGAATTGCAGATGTGTGGTGGGTTACCGCCCATCATCTGAGCAGTTTCTCATGCATTTCCTTTACATATCATTGAAAGAGATTCATGCTGTATTTTCCCTTGTGATTGGGGCAGGTTAGGAGGACGTACATCAAGATTTGCAGAAGATTTGTGGTAATCTCTTGAATTTTGTAACTAGATCATATTAGGCCAGATACTTGCAGCTCCAGTACCCTGGGATTCTGATTCAACTGAGTCTTTCTACTGACTTCATTGGGATCTGGATGTGCTCTGAACTGTTGACAATGAGTCTGAATGCCCCTCAAACAAGGGCATTAGTGCTCCAGTTGTTTGGTTGCATCAAATACATAGAAATACACGCAAACTTGCCAGGATCCTCTCTTTCTTTTTTTATTTTAGGCTTTCATTCCCCTGTAAAAATATTAATAATAGCATTTACCCTTCCTTAACTTTCCTAAAACTGCAAAGCTACCCTTGCTATATAAAGGAACATGCAAAGTTTAGAACTTCTGCAATTGTTTTCTTGGAAAACACCTCCGTGAATGGCAACAGATCACCCACAGGAGGAACCCTGGAAAAATAGTGGCAATTTAAGTGTTGTCATCAAACTTCTTCAGCCCATTAAGTTGTTCAATTTCGCATATAATCTCCAGTATACTTAACAGAGGAGGGAAGCACCTGGACAAGGAATGGTAAGTATAAATCAACAGATAATGATATTCCTCTTTCAGTCACACTTATTACCAAGAGCATCAGAGTCTTTATGCTTATCCATTTAGAATAATATCTGCCTGAACAGATATGGCTGGCAGTAATTACAGGATACAAACTGACAGATTTGGAGTTGAAGACTTTTCCCTATTTAAAAATGCTAAAAGCAGAGAGGTATAAGGATGTTTTCCTCTTTATTTATTTCTCTTATTTTTTGTTTGCTTGCCTGCATCCCTTCCTCTCCCCTCATTTTCACTAATTTGGAGAGGTGACAGCGTTGTGCTTCTGCTACTGTCTGGCCTAATGATGCTGCTTGCATTTTTGTAGAGGTTACATAGCACTTTTTTCCACCTTCTCTTTGATACACAGAGATCTGATCGATGCAATAGAATGGAATCAGAACTGATATGCCAAGATACAGATACTCTCCAATTTTCTACATGCATCTTCAGTAATGGCCTTGTCTGTGGAGGGCAAAAGTCTCTAAAGGATCATGTATGATACTAAAGGAGTTAGTGTTCCTTATTATAAACACAGTAGGCTGTTTTCTTCTACAAATGTTCCTAGTCATTACTGCTGTTTTCTTTTTTTGAAAAATAGAACATTCTCATTGCTGCTGCCTACAGAATGAGACATGAGCTAATGATGCTTTGCAAAGAAGTTCAGTCTCGCTGACACGGGAGTGATCCAAACTTAACAATATGTCAGATTCAAAGTTATCTTTACTGACATTTCTGAGAGTTGCTACTGGCAATGTAATTCTGGATGTGGATTCACTTATGGTTCTTCAAAATGCAGTTTAAAATCAAGATACTGTGTAAAAATGGCAATCTAAATAGAAGATTCTTTCTGCTTTTAAATACATTCTTAAATGACACTAATGGAGTTAAAGCTCTCAAAAGCTGATGTGAATATGCCCTAAGCATTTTTAACAGCTACATACCAAGTCAAGGCTTGATCCTCTATGCTCTGTGCACCCAAACCTCCCACACAGCTGCCTCTTTCATAAAAGCATAATCGTAAGTGCAGAGGAGCAGCCCAAGTGCTCAGTGTTACAGCAGTGGAAGGCAATAGCAAACCCTCAACAAGAATTTAGTTTGGATAGTTACCAATCCAACATTTCTATAAATCACCTGAATTCTGGGCTCTCCTCATTGTGTGCTGTCACATATCTATGTTGCACTGATGTCTTATGATACAGGCAAATTACCAAAGGAACTGGTATGAAGCAGAATTTACTCGGAGTTGAATCCAAGTCTACGACACTTACAGACATTAACCACAAAATGCCCTCTAGTTTAACTGAATGTACACTTTCAAAGATTACCTCAGGTTCATTCCTATTTACTGGAAACTGATTTATATGGTGCAAAAGACAATGCTGGATATTATATATGTCACACAGCAAGTTACTATCAATACTTAAAACTAGAATTGAGAGATAATACTAAAGGCTTCATTGAAATTCAGAATGAGATAAATGAGTAGAAATTACATTTTTCAGAGAATAACGAAGGCTTCAGGGCTCATTCTGAGCTCACTGTAGTCATATACTGCTGCAATGCCATTGACATTGGAGAAGCTATACTGGATATACACTGTTGTAACTGATATCCAAATTGGTTCTTCAATACTAATTAAATTGTATGACAATGTGAAAGGACATGATTATGACAATTTGAGGCCTTATCTTGCCTGTTTCTAAAAGGAGGAGAAGACTAATGAAGAGAGAGCTAATGAAGCAGAGGAACTAGATTTTCTGATTCAGGTGCAATTCTGCTGCTTTAATTCACTCCCCATCCCCCTCCAGCCAAAAAGGATCCAAGCTAGAAGATTTGTCCACAAAATCCTACAGAAAATATGAAACTTTGCAGGAAAAAATCATAAATAATTTTTTAAAAACATTTAACTTCTTTTTACTTCAACTCTCCCCCCCCCCCCCAAATATTCATAACATGCTGGTTTTGGTGCTTTCCCATAGTAGATGGTACTTCATGCATACCTTTTCCCATGGCATTAAGCTGCATATGTTGAAACAGCTGCTGAAACTTGTTTTACCACAGCATGTTAAGCATTCTTTATAATGCCAGCAACCGGCATGAGCAGGGTAGGAAGGCACATGGAGAGCTGATCTGAGGTGCATGTGGGGATTGCAAACATGACCTTGGACCCACTGTATTATTATTTCTTTTTGTGTACAGAGGGGTTGGGGTGTGTAAAGCATTGGCACCCAGCAAGGAGAGGAAGGATCCTGCCCAGCTGGGATAACCACCTTCCACACTCTGCACCTTCAATGTGTGGTGGCAAATTTCTCATTCTTCAGCCCTTTAGGAAACATTCAGCTTCTTTAGGAAACATTTCTTTACTGAGAGGATGGTCAAACACTGGAACAGGCTTCCTAGGGAGGTGGTCAATGCTCCAAGCCTGTCAGTGTTTTAAAGGCATTTGGACAATGCTCTTAACATCATGCTTTAACTTTTGGTCAGCCCCAAACTGGTCAGGCAGTTGAACTAGATGATGTTGTAGGTCCCTTCCAACTGAAATAGTCTGTTCTATTGTCTTCTCTGCCCCTTCCCCGTGGTGTTTCTGTAGCTGGAACAAACTGGCACTTCATCTTTGGGTGCAAAATGTTGAGAAGCCTTGGACTGAGTCCAGTTCCCATCTGTGGCAGGCTCAGCTGTGTAACTTCTGCAGGAAAGGGGCAGTTCTCTGCTCCCTCATAGTCTGTCACCCTCACCAGTATCAGGCATTTTAGATGCAATCCATCTTGCTGAAATTTAGGTCACTGCAACAAAGGTGTCTGACCCAAGCTCATCATCCTGAGCTCTCATTGCAGCCAAATAAGTCTTGGTCAATATATTCAGGAGAGTTAATGTGTGATTCATATGATGAAAAGCAGGTACCTTCTTCGGGGTAAGCTGAATCACTGGCTGTCCTCTTTGACTGAACTGACTAGATGGGACCTCAGAAAGCCAGTTGTGATGTAGACAACTGTATTATAGGCACCCACAAACAGATGAGCTGAATCTTGTCCTCTTTGCAACTTCAGTCAGTTGAAAACATAATAGAGCGAGTTATTCATGGGAGTCCAAAGCACAGCAGTGCCCTCTATCTTGTTTTAATTTGGAAATCACTGGGTTTTGGCTCAGGAATTTTCAACTTTAAAACTGGTAAGAAAAAAGTGACTCATTCAGAACCATTTACATCATCTTATGTTAAAAATCAACAATGAAAAACCTCATTAAATACAAACCTTCCTCCTTCAGGGCATAATTCAGTATAATTGATTTTCCCTTTTCTTGTTGCTAAACTCCTCTATTCAACTACCCACAGAGAGAGGAGACCATCTAGACGTCGCCCTATGAGTTCTTCTCCATAGGACTCTCCTTGTCACTGCATGGAATTGCATACATCCTCCCACAATAAGGAATATTTTGCCCTTATAGAGAAACTGTGGGGTCTCTTACTTGCTCAGTGTTTCCCTTGCAGCCAACAGGAACAATAGTGCAATTTGATTTTGTTATTAGAGTGCTAAAAAATTACTTTCATTCAACTATAGTAATTTCCTCAACCTCTGCAAAATCCTGGCACTGATAGCAATATTTTGTATTGGGTTTAGGAATAAATTAGTTGCCTCTGAATGAAGGATGTCTCTGACTGATCTCCACTAAAGCAAGATTTACCTGGAGATTTATTGCAGCTTTGCCATTTTGTTTCCCCATGGGAAAGTTCACAAATGATGCAGCAATCTTGTTCCAGTAATACTGTGCTTAAACACACTTCACAGATTATTTGGTATTCAGGATGTTCTTCCTACGTGAAGAGAAAAAAATAGCCAGTTGGTAAAACCAGACTGAGATTTTCAAATAGTGTGACAGTGAATGTTTAACAAAACAAATCTTGCTTGCATCTCATTCAGACAATAACCACCCAGAAAGTGCCTGCACTGAAATAAATGCCTTAATGTGAGGATTGCAAAGCAATAGAAAAGGGTGAGTGGAATCTCATTGCATTCCTGTGAGGAACAGTTATTTGCATTTTATTGGTGAGTAATTTGAATCACGCTAGTTCAGCAAGTCACCCCAAGCCATTATGAAATCATAAATAAGTGCAAGAATCCTAATTCCTAGTTCTCTGTGTCAGTAGGTTGCTTTTCAGATTTCTGGCCCCTCTGGGAAGATGAAATTGAGGCCATACCTACAGCACCTGGCAATCAGTAGGAGCATGGCATACTCAACCCACAGTTTGTCCACACACTGCTGTGGCC
Source organism: Elanus axillaris (assembly GCA_026212715.1). NCBI lineage: Eukaryota > Metazoa > Chordata > Aves > Accipitriformes > Accipitridae > Elanus > Elanus axillaris. Next base: position 12,265,962 of record JANZLQ010000041.1, read on the forward strand.
CCTGCATCAAGAGCAGCCAGGCTGTGCCAGTGTTGTGCTGGGCACCAGGGAGTGAACTCAGCCTCTCAGCAAGGCTTATGGGCTTGGTACCAGCCTGGGGATCGCATTCCCAGCTCAGCATCAACACTGGCTCTGCCAATGCCCCAGCGACTTTTGAGACATCTGGTTTGCACTGTGCACTTCAGAGGAGTTTTCAAGTTCCAGAACTGCTACCAGGACTGTGTCCGTCTCCACATCAAGGTTAAAAAGTATGTGAAGACTTGCCACTTTTTGTGGTCCTCAGCAAACCACAACAGATTCAGTCCCCAAACAGGGCCTACCATTTCCAATCTTTGATGATAATATTTGCTATAAAGTGATTAAGCAAGGGTGTGGGTTTAAAATCTGACTACAGCTGGAGCAAATGGAAATACTTTTGAATGCTCCCTTCAACAGTTGGAATAATTGGCTTGCAAGACCAAAGTCTTTCAGTTTCAAGTGCAATAACTCCTGAGGCATAAGCAACAAACTCAATGCCCTTGTCCTCTCTGCTCCAGCTTCAGAGTTGGTGAGTGCAAACAAATCAAATCTGCTGGCTTTGGTTTCCTGAAACCTTCTGGCTAACACCAATGGTTTGTGCATGGCTTTAATCGCGGTACTTTCCAGCTCTCAGTTTCTGTTTCATTTATTAGTCAACTTTCTGTATTGTAAGTAGATTTAAGCTGTAATAATGCTTGTGGAGAATGAAAATAAAAGGGTTGGTCCACAGAGAATAGTCCTCATGTACAGCTTTTGTTGGGACTACATGGGGGCATCAGGCTTTTTAACACTAAAATGCTGATGCCTTTGGAAAAAGTGGAACTGTTGCTCTCTGTGAAATACAAAGGGCCCAATCCCAATCTTATTTATAATGAAGTAAATTAACAGTGACTGACAAGAACTCAGGAATTGCTGCACCATTTCAAGCCAGGAATCCAGCTCTTGCAGCGCTGTGTATGACCCTGGCCAGCAGCAGTTAAACTAGCGGACGTGACAAGAAAGGCTTTAGAAACAATTACCGTATGACCTGCCTATAGAGAATACTCCTTAACCTCCAGTTCAAAGGTTGGTTTGTGCCTTGAAATAGGAGCATCTGTGTCCATCTCTAAAGGCTTAGATAGGTTACTTATAGTCATTGTCATTTTAACTTCATTTTCTTACGTACAGATTCTTCAATTTCAGTGAAATCAAGGTATTACATCATCATAGTGGCCATAAAGTCCGGTATTAATCTCATGAGCCTGACAGAAACTGTATATGACCTGACACATGAGATCTGAATGGAAAAGCAAACAAATGACTTCCAGGAAAGCAAGCGTGCCCTTACTCACTCCCTAGGTTAGGCAGGCTTTGTTTTACACTTGCATGGGGACACACTTGTTGTGTACATAGCAAGATTGATCATATAGTGAACATCTGGAATTCATGCAAATCCCTCCTCAATCAAACACTAAACCCCCCGTTTTATAGCATTCTGCCAGCTGTGTTAAAACACATCTGACATCATATATGCACTCTAGTTGCCCTTGTGCCCACAGGTCTCTCCTTCCCTAGAGAGACACATTGTCTCTCTTTACTGAAGCAATCTGGAGGAAGAAAAAGGCAAAGGAACCTCCTCCAGCACAAAGGAAAACCAAGCTGATCATAAAACTTGTTCCCTTACAAGCAGCTGGGAAAAGTCACATACAAATCATGGTGGCTTACTTTTGCAGAGATTTGTGTGAACATTTCCTTAAGCTTCAAGTCACATGGATTTAAACTGTGTTTAACTGTATGACTGGCTTTGAATGATTCCCAATATCGAGAGAGTACCTTGGAAGAACCTTCTCCCTTTCATATGGTATTGTAACTAGCATGCCAAATCAAAAGTGACCCCGTCTGAGGACATCTGGGGGACATCTGCTACAGGGAGCAGAGCAGGGATATGACCAGAAGGAAATGACTGGGGCAGGACCATGTAATGGAGAAACTACTGCAGGCTTATGGCTTAAAAGTATTAGTGGGACAGCTCATCAGAACCCTGGTCTCCCACTTCTGCTGTCCTGCTCCCCAGTCCAAGTGCTACCTCCACATCTCCTTCAGCCTCTCTCCACTCTGTTCCCAGTGATCCTCTACCTCTGCTCTCTGGTTCAGTTGCACAGGGAACATGTCCTAGTGGGAGAAGTGCTAACCCAATACTACAAGATGGAGGGAAAACAGTGGTGAACTGAACTGAACATATACTGGGCAGGGAACATGAAAAAAGGTCTGAGAATGCCACTGCTTTAAAGTGGCGACTGTTTTCCAGTATGTTTGTGCAATTCACAGCACAGTGTAGGCCCTCTACTGAAAAAAAAACAATGAACAAACAAAAAAACCCCCAACCCAGTCTATTAGTTTGGAGACAAATATATATCTTAATAAACTTATTTTTAAAACAGATGGAAACTTTGAGGATTTACTAGAAAATAATAGAAATTAGAAACTGGGGATTGTAGAAAACTGGTAAGAGGAGGAAAAGAACAAACACATAGCCTGCAGAATTCAGGCTAATAAGAACAAAAGAACAAAGGAAATACTAATGATGGTGCTTCTACTTTACTAGATAGAAATGAGAGAAAGGATAATCTTATCCAATGAGGAGGAAAGTATTTTCTGTCGATTAGTAAAAAAAGCATTAATTTAAATTAGAGTACTGCATCTGGCTTACTTGCAAGCAAAAACCTTAAAAGAACTGAGAAGCTTGCTATGCTGTTGATTGAGAAGATCCAGAAGGCTGAAGGGAAAATAATGCTGGTCTCATATTTGGAACAGACTAGATGATATGACTCTGACATTCTTCCCAAGCAAAACAACGGCTGGCTAGTATTAGTTTCAATTAACTTAGGAAGAAAGGAAGCTAAAATAACAAGGGTGAGTTAGTGGGAAAGGAGTCTTATCAAACTGACTACAAGCTTATGACTCTATAAACTTGGTTGATAAAGGACACAATGTTGATATAACATACCATGACTAGATGTTCAAAGGACCGTAGTCTGGCTGTAGATCCCCCCAGTAACACAGCCAAATAGGCTACATGGTAGTTGCAATATGACTCCAGTTGCCCCTTCCCTAACATGGCTGCATATGGGCTTGGTCATGTATCAGGTACTCAGGCTTCATGAGGCATTTGACTTGAGATGCATGTTATTTGATAAGTGAAAAGAATGATTAAAATCCACCTGACACCCCTAAAGTGGATATAAATGGCTGCCTCACAGTATGATTATGAATGAGAAATCATTAGAAAGTACATGAATTTCTGGTGAGATGCTGCTGAGACCTGTTCATCTTCCTAAACTCTAGAACATTGTTGATGATCTGAAAGAAAACTTAAAATCATTGCTGGCAGAATTTGCAGATGACACATAGAATGGGGACATGGTGAATAACAAAGAACACAAATTGCTGATAGGGAGTGATATGGATAACAAGTGGATTACCACCAAAAACCTGTGTTTTGATATAGACAACAAGCAAACCAGACATTCAGCAGTGAAGAATGAATGTTTTGCTTCAACACGGGGAAGTAGTCTTTAAAAATGGCTCCATGAGTATGACAAATGCCCATTTGACAACAGGAGGGGCTATGGCAAAAGGGACAGTGTAGTCCCTGTCTGGATACATAGAGTAACTGGAGATTACTGAAATATTAGGTATATTCTTGTAGACCAGGTGGATACTAGATAAATTCACATTTGAAGTAAGGGACATGATAAGATAGTGAATTATTCACTGTAACAACTTGCAAGGTTTGTTCTTGACTCCTTGTCACTGAAAAAAATATAATCATATCTTTCTAAAGGACTGCGTCAGACAAGAAGTCCCATGGCCCATATTCTCCTCAAGGCCAGAGACCAAGATACCTTTTGATTCATAATCTATGAAGTCTGCTTGGGGGTGTTAGATGTTTTTTTCTTCAAATATTAAATAAGACCAACTCCTGCATGTCCATCTTGCTACAGAAGTGAACACCATTTCTGAAATTCAATAAAATTGCTTCAACTATCATATAATGTTAAAGGCACTGTTCAGAGCCCATGGGAATTAGAGGTTTTCCATCTTCTTCCCTAGTCTATGGGCCAGCCTTTTAAAGGGGGTTCCCAGGGACAGTGGTTTCACCAGTCATTCTGTAAAATACCAACATGACAATGTAGGCCTATCCAAATGTTACTCCATGTCACTGAGATACAGCAACTGTATTTTAAGTTTATGATGGCTTACAATGTAAACAAAATCTTCAGCTGAATTACAGGCCAGTACTTGCTTCAATATTTTCTGTGATCTTGCATTTATGATTTTGTACCATTTTCTTACACCACTGAAGTGTAAATTTCATGAATAAATTCTATTATCTCTGGAACTTAACTGATTAAAAAAGAAGCACATATACAGTTTCAAAATGGTTAAATTCATTCTTCTCACACATCACAAGTAGAGTTGCATGAACAATCCATACTGAATAATTTACTCAGTAAATTTATAGTTTTAAGGTGACTTTTTAAAGTAGCTACATAACTTATTTGCCACTGCCAGATAAATCTTCTGTGGGGGCATGTTTGCACACATAGCTGATACAAAACCCATTTCCTCTGAGTCTCTATGCAAGCATTCAGTATTGGCGCTGTGGGTCTGATCACATTGCTGACTGTTCTCTCGTTAGATTCCTACCCACAACCCCTGCCCCATCTGCTGCAAACATGAGCAGCCTTAATATGTTTTGCTGCCTGTGTGGTGGAGAAAAATTTGGGAACATAACTGTATAAAATATTTGGATCACCAACTCCATCCTCTGATCTTTCAGACATCATATCATTAAATCTCATTCAGAATTGGATTAGGTAGAACACCAGGCGTTTGGAGTTCCCCAACACATCCCACTACACAGCTGTTGAGGAATCTGCTTTCTTGGATAGATAGATGAGAAATTCTAAGTTTGGAGTCTATTTCATTTAGGCTGATTCTTTCAATTTCATGATTAGACTTCTTGTGCAAACACTGTCCTTCACCTTAAATCCCTTTCTTTCCTAGCAATTACTCATCCAGTATTTTTATAGTGAACAATCCTACTTCTCAACCATTGTATTGGTACACTAAATGTGCTTTTCTCTAAGATGGACTAATACATATCATTTTAGCAATTCTTCTAATCAACTAGTTCAGATTAAGTTTCTCTCTCGACCACCAGTCATAAATTTTATTTCAGATGAAATCTTAACATTTCTTTGTAAAATAACAACACTCCCCAGTCTTTAAGTATCCTGTCTGAGACACAGTAAATGCATTGCATTTATTTCTTCACAGCTGCACTACATTCAAGGCCTGTATGGTTATTAATGACATGTCTAAGAGAGATAATAGATGGGTGCAGTTCCATGTTTTAGTTGATCTGATAACAGAGTTAGTTTAAGGGATTCTTACCATCTCAGACATTTGGTTTTCTGCTTTTTTTTTTAGTAATGCTGACACAGATTTCTTGCTTTATGCTTACTGCTTCTGTTTTAGACCAGGAGAAATATTTGGTGCCCAACAGTTGCCATTTTTAACAACTCTCCAATATTGCTTTTTCCTATGAATCCTTCCTTCTATTACATCCTTGATTCATCCAAGTCTTTTCCCCACTTCTACAGTTTCTAGATAAGGAGCTCCCAGCTCGCTGCAGAATTTCTTCTGATTTGTCCTTCAGCACAGGCATTTGCACTTTGCACTTTTGCATTTTGTCATATTCCCTGATGGTTTTGAGCTTGTTCTGAAGACCACACAACTCTCCCATCTGGTATTAAGTGTCACCCGAACATCAGCAAATATCAGAATCAGTTGTAATTCTATGCAAATGATTTCAAAGACACCACCATCAGACCTGTCCCAAAATCTCTCTTTCAGGTATTTCACTGGTAACCTCTCTTCAGGGCAGTAGTTCCAGTCTCAGCAAAAATCTCTTTCCCTCTCTATTTGGTCTCTTCCTCATCCATGTTATAATTCCTCTATTAATCCATCATCTTTCCTATTTCAGTTTCACGTGGCACAATAGAAATGCTCTTAGAAAGTCAAACCACATACACAGTTTTCTCAGAATCTGAGCAACCTGAGATGATCAGAAATACCACTGAGCAATATTTACTGGAGTGACATTATCTTTAGGTGGTCCAGGAAAATGCTCATATTTATCAACACTCTTAGGTCTTTATTACTTGGCTTGATCAGCTAAGTAAGTTTGACAGAATAACCTCTTACCATACAATTTATGATGTTTTCTGTTTTCAAGTGTTTCTTGATATTTGTGCCTGGAACTAGACCCAGTGAACCCTATGTGCACTTAGTGGCTGCCTAAGATTACAAGATACCTAACATAAGCAGAGCAGTGACTGCAGTGAAAATGAGCTTCTTCCCTCACTAGCAAATTACTAAATTATACTCATGAAATTTGGGGAAAATGCAGCCTTCATATGATAGTTTTAAGTGCAAATGGCAGCAATACCCTTTCCCTAGGGCTTTGAATGCACTCTTAAGCTTTCTTGGTCTTGACTTCATTTCCCTTTAGGCTTACACTTAGCCATGGGGCCAAGGGTTTCCTTCTAAGCTCTTGAATTGACACTCAGAGTTTACAGCTGTTCATTAACCTATGGTTTAAACCTACCTGGAGATAGAGCGAGCATAAATATATTTAAGCAAACTGATACATGGCCAAGTGGGTAAACATTTGACTATGTGATTGTCAAAGCTCATTGCATGTTTTATCAGGAAAGAATCTGTCTCAGAAGTTGACAGGAACTGTCAAAAACATGCTGTATTTTGCATATGATAGCTTAATAATGATCACAGCCTGGCTGAAGCTCTATCAAAGTTCAAGCCAATCAGACACATAGCTTGTAAATGAAATATCTCAGGAACGATAGCTCACTGAAAGCAGTAAACTAATGCCTTATTTTCTTTTTAAAAGCTGATTAGTGAATAGTATTACTCACTGTGAAGTTTTTTGCAAATAACCAGAATCAAAAGGCCTTCTCCAAGTGTATTAAAAGGCTGATCGTATTCCAGGAGAAGTGTATAGAAGAAGATTGCCTTTAAAGGCTAACAGTGGAGAATAGTAACTCTCAGGCTGTGACTATGCAGCTCAAAGTTCTGTCTCTGGAGGGGCAAGAGGCACTGAGTGATCTGCCTTCTCTCCAGATACAGCCACACGGACGACCTGTCACTAGGCCTGTCCTGCCAGCCCCAGCTGTGAGAAACCAAATCCCCATGCACATTCAGACTCATGGGGCATGGCGTGCCCTGGCAATGTTGCCTGACCAGGAATGAGCCTGTATTTGCATTTTTGACATGTGAATGGCAACAAAGGTTGACCATGCAAGCTAGTCTCGCAGCCAGGTCAGTATGCAGTGTGGGTTCAACCCCTGTACTAGCTGTGCTGGCTTTTCCAGGAGTGCAGGCAAGCCTTGCCATGTCCACCTCAATGGGACAATGAGAATTCACTCTTGCTCCAAGAAACCGGATGCAGGACTGGGCCCAAGTCACATTAATTACATAGCATTAAGCACAAAATAATGAGACAGTTTTTAGTTTATGAGTTTGCTGGGAACATATCCATTTGTTGCCACAGAACCAGGTTGTTATCAACCAAGCATTAAGATGGCTGAAGAAAGAAGGAAGAAGAGATTGCACGAGGGTCTCTACCATCTCCTGGATTTAGGACAATCTGCTTTCAGCTGTTTCTGTTATTGTATAACTAAATGCAGTGAATGCATGTTGATATTCCTTGCTTTCCTTTGAAGCAGCTAAGGCTGCAGGACATCTCACGTGATGTCAGTCCCAAGCTACATTGCCATGGGCTGCCACTCTATGGGTTCAGTGAACCGTTCTTCCACCTCAGGCTGCAGAAGCACCAAGCCAGAGCAGCAGGAGGAACATTACCTTAATGTACTCAGCTGTGCCCCTTCCAGGAGGGGAAGCATCACTGGAGACCCCCTGCAATGGTGATATTCCCCCATGAGGTGGCAATGCCACACATGCAGCAGTCAGACCTCTGGCCTGTACTCTCAGGGAGTGCAATGAACACCCTGATGGGCATTTCCCCATGGTAACATGCTAGACAAAACCATCCAGATGTGTAAAAGTCACATTTGAGGGAGTAAATTAATGTGTCAAGGTGCAAAAGTCCCTTTTGGAGACCTGAGTGCTTGAAAATCCAGATTTTATGTCCACCTTGAAACAGAAACTTGCTGCTGGTCTAAGGCAGAAATCAGGTGTATTTCCCTTCTATTGAGAATCCTCTTTTTCAAAGATTGAGAATTTGAAATAGATGAATGCAGCTAGATGCAGATGAATGGTCTTTTATAAAAATTCACTCTTCTTTTTTTCCCCAAGCTACTTTTCACAGATGATTTGAAGCACAACTGTAATACTTTGCCTTCATAGTAATCGGGTTTCCATATTTTGTGTGCTTATTTGTTCATTTGGGGTTTTTTTAGGGTAGGCATTTTCTGTGCAATAATATCCATTGATCATACCAAATTGCAAAAATATGTCTCAGTACTGTTGTTTGATTTCCTGACTTTTGACTGGCTTTTGGTCCCGTTTAGCTGAATTATGGACTGGAGAGGCCTGCAGCCTGACCCTTCTCCAAGAGTATTTGGCTACCTCTTCAATAACCCTTTCTTTTCATGACTTTTCAAATCAAAACAAATTATGAACTCGGCTCAAGTGCTAATCCAGATTTTATTTTATTTTATTTCCTGAGAAGAGCATAAGCATAAAGAACACTTAATCAGGCATAACAGACAAAAAACTATTTATTTTTCTGAATGATTTATAGCCCAGTTTCTTCTTTTGTTGTTGCAGAAAAGAAGGAGGAATTAAAGTAGAGGTTCATTACTCAAAATGGCAACAGTCCCATTAGGGAGGGACAGCAGAAGGAAAACAGCCATAATTTTACTTATTTTATGAGAGATGAGCTCTTCCATACTTCTCTGAGCAGATGATGGTAAGTTCAATATGAAGAAATACAACATCAGTACAATAAATAAGAAAGAGAAGGATTACTGGTATTGTCTCAGGAGCATCATATAGAAATAAATTCACTTTCTGTTACATTCTGCTGTGCTACTCACATATGCTGAAGTAGCACACCTGGGAGGGCATAAGGTGAAGAAACTGGATTTGGAAAGGATGTTTCAGCAGCTCTTTTTTAACAGGATTTTTTGGGGGTCTACCCACACCGAAAGGCAAAGGGCAGCCTCAGGCACATGGAGCCCAAACTTTCCAGTCATGCTATTGGCTTCAGCTCTACAGTATTTTCCCTGCAATGTATAGTATCCATCCCATAAGTTGGATAACTGTGCTGTCAGTGCAAAGAATTTCCATTAGCTGCACTCTGGCTTTCTGCGGTGTTTTCAGCCCAGCACAAGCCATATGGGAACGAGTACTTACACACATCTACAATATTTGCAAAATGGGTTTTTTGGCCATATTTTTCAGAACAGCTCAAGCCACACTGAAACTGCCTAAATAATGGGTTTGGTATTCAGAAGAGTATATTCAAAGGACACCAAGACTTTTTCAAAGTCTGCTCAGGTGGTGCATAAATGGACCTGTTAAGTACTTACAGATCCTCCTGCAGATACTCAACACTGGCAACATGTACCCCAAGTGCCTTTTGAAAATTGGTCCCAGCACAGAGGTTCCTAATAGAGAACTGCAGCTTTGCATGAACTTCCTTTGTTTGTGGCTACTCAGCACTTGCAGCATGAGCTACAGTAGCCAGAAACTGCCAGCTCATTAGCAAATTTCCATAATTTCATTAAGTGCAATGATAATTATGTGAAGTGCTAAAAAATACTTTGTTTGTCTTGTCTGAAGGCTGCTGTAATGGGGGAAAGAAAGGCATAAATAAGATGCTTTTTTCCCCATTTTCAGTCTGTTCGTTAATTGTAAAAAAGCACAAGGACCTAAAGCCCCTTATTTCATCCTGTCATTGTCTGACAACAAGGGAAATGTCCTTGGGAGGAACAAACAGTCAATCTGTGTATAAAGACAAAACAGAAAAAATTGCAACCCTGATAAATTACCGAAAATAATTATGCAAATTGAAAAATGAGAAAAAAAGAACATGATTATGGTCCAACCAGAGAGCAAATGTTTTCAGGTTTTATCAGCAATGTAAGGAGTATAGTAGTATGCAGTAGGCTCTTAAACTGACAACTCTGCATGATTCCTTGATGTAATTTGGATGAAGCTGGATAACCTGTGATTTACTAAACTCTCTCCAGTTAGCAAATCTGTCCAGGGTTTCCCAGCATATCAACATGGTCATACCAGTGTGTGTCAGCTGCAGATTATTCTCTTGCACTGCTCTAAGCTGTGAGGATATGTGTGTGCACAGCTGTGGATGTAAATCAACCTCTGGCCTGTCAGGTAATGCACACATGAAACCAGCCCCAAACTGCCTGAACTTAGCTTATAACGACTGATGGAAAGAAATGATCATTCTGTTTATTAGTATTTCTTCTTGAGTAGAAACAGGCAGTATTAGCAATGCAGGGAAAGCAAGTTTTAGTGCTGGATGCTGCAATACTAGTAGAGTTGATTAACATAAACTGAGAGCTGTTTTGTTTCTTTTTGACTAGTTCTTTTGGTTTATTGGGCGGGTGGTGAGTGGGGAGAGAGAAAAAAAAAAGGTGTTCAGATAAGCTACAAGGTTGGAATCAGGGGGAAAGAGACAGGAACTGAATCTGTCTCTCTCGAGATTTAGGCTAGCCTCTTCAATATCAGGTCATCTTTCCCTGGAAATAGTGAATTAAGAAATTATAGTGCATGAAAATGAAATAACTGTTTATTACATTTGTGTGGTTCTTAATCACTGCTCTTGACACAGCTGATACCTCTTTAAGAAAGCTGAGGTTAAGGAAATGTCAGCTGCTTTTCAGCCTGTAGTGGAGAATTTGTGAGGTCATATATTCATTTCCATGGTGAAAAATTGTGATGTTGCTATTGAGAATTATAATTTTACTATATGATCAAGCAATTGAGCAGATTCCCAAAGCAGAAATGAATGGACGAGATCATCTTTAAAGGTTCCAAACCGTTCTCTGATTCTACAAAAAGTCTGGGGCTATGTACTTTGCTTTGGTGTCTCTAAATTCTTCTATCAAAAAAATTTGCTTAAGAAGAAATATGTGCCTCTAAATTAACAACAGTCTGGATCCTTTCGATTGATGGATGCCCTGGATCTTGTGAAACAGGTAACTGATATCTCACAAGGATCTATGCATGAATTACTTTGCTAAGCAAATTCATTACAAATCCATCATGTTAGCTGAAGGAGGCTTAATTGTTTGGTAATATGTTATAAGCAATGGTAAACAATCACCCCACTTTTATAATGCAGTAATAGGATGCTAGGGAAGGAAGGAAATGCTCCCTTGAATTTGTTCTTAAAAGATAAACTGTCATGTCTGGCCCAAAGGATAACAAAATATATTTACCCTTCAGGTATCTGTGCCTGTTGTCCCAGACCGATCGCTATAGGATAGTTATGTTAAATGATGGGATCTCTTCTGCTCCTCCATTGCTTTCTCCTATTCATTTATATTAAGAGGTATTAATACTTCCCGGAACTTTTGTCATTCCCTCAGCAAGAAGATGGGGATACAATAGCTAGGTAAAGTGGTGCAAACAAAGAGAAGGAAGATGCAGGATATAAAACAGCACCAGGGGCACGGAGTGAGCCTTTCTTACACTTGCAGCTTCCTCCTGCTCTTGCCTGTGGAGCTTGGCCATTGGCGTCTGGAGAAGCCTGAAGGCCGCATGGGCATACACAAATCTTCACAGCACTATTCCATGGGCTCCGTGTGAATCCCTGCAAGATAAACTGAGTTTCATTTTGATGGTTTGTTTTCAGCCCTCCCTTAAAAACCTGGCAACCAAGTTTATCTTTAAAAGCAATATCTATGCACATTTCATTTATTTCCCAGTGACTGGTTATTTTCAGAGAAAATGTCATCTTCAATATTTATCTGAGCTTAAAGCTCCTTCCCTGAAAATACTATAAAAATGAGCTTAGACGACACGGTGAATTTGTGATGATTTATCTTCCACAATAGTAGTACTTAATCTGTTCAGACGCTGGCCAAATAGTATCCAATAAAATACATAGGGGTAGGACTGAGTCATCTTCATTATGGCATTGGAGCACTTTATTACCCAAGTGCCAAGTAGCCTTTTGACTTCAGTGGAACTTCTTGTTAGGTAAAATGCTGTTACTAAATAGAAGCAAGTGTAATCAAATCATCCCCATCATTATTAAATAAATTATTATATCCTATAACCACATAGATTCTTATCTTGCCAAGCCAATTTTAATGGGGTGAAAAGTTCAGTTTTAAGGGGGATAAAAGAAAACAAGTACTGAAAGGATCAAATATGCATCTGAACCCAGCCCATGAAAAACAGTGGGCCTATATGGTACTAGAATACTCTGAGCTTGGACCATTATACCTTTTGAATCTTAGATTGGGATGCAAGGTAAATTTTGGTACTTATTTGGCATTTATTTTCCATTGGATCTGCCTTGTCAAGTGACTGGCAACACTATTTTTTTTTCCTTTGGAAAATGCTGGTAAGATTTAAATATTTCACATGAACACAGCAATTTGTCAAAAAGCTTCATGTATATTATTGCCATTTTTTTTCATTCTGTTTTTTTTTTTCATGTTGATGCTGTTAGATGACATCATATGCAATAGACAAACTGGAAACATTTTTAAACTTTGACCTCAGTTTGGGATGGTGTTTAATTTTGAAACCTCAGTATATCATAAATAATGTACACTCTTTTTGGCCACATCTAACACAGAAAATACATATTTGTATTAATTAGGTTAACTTATTCCTTTAGTCAGTTCTTAACTTGATATTTACTGGGGTATTTCCATAGGTAAGGATTCCAGTTTGGCTGTGGTCGTTAGGTCATGCATTAACTGCATGCATTAAGAAGGAAAGTATGGCATAAAGGTAAAAAACTATAAACCGGTGGGTGATGTCTCTCACCAGCCAAAGCATCAAGTCTCCTCGAACATGCAATGCAATTTCCAGTGCTGGGAGACACATAATTCCAAATGTTCCTGGTGAATGACTAATGGTAGTTTATGATACCATTTATGGAACAATTACTGCCATTGGATTTATACTGAGAGGATTATCAGCTTTTGGATTTAGAATAACAAAAACTAATTTCATGGAAACTGGGGAGGTGTAGAAATGTTATCTCCTCGTCTGTGTTTATTCAGTGATAGCATTGTTTAAAGCCCATGATCCTGTCTGCATCTGCCACTGCAGCTGGCCTAACCAGCTCACCAGTCTTTATTTAGCTGGATATTACAGCAGTAACATTTCATTACAGTTGTGCTTGGAAGAAGTCATAGTCCATTGGTTTTATTGAAGCTCACTTCTAGTTTACTTCCATTTCAGGGAAAAGGACAGCTGTTTTAATATGTACTTGGTGGAACACCTAAAGGGTTTTAGCGTTAATTAAGTGGGGAGGAACTGTTTTTAACAAGCACCTTTTTGTAAATGTCAAGCAGCTCAATCATGTTTCATTGTTATTATTCAAGTCAGAAATTAGCCAGTGCAAGCGTCAGCAGGCTCAGAGCACCGTGCAGTACTTTGGTGTTCAACTTCTTTGGACACCAAAGAGTTGGTTAAAACTGCGGGGCTCTGTGGCGGGGAGGGCACACTTGGCTGAGAGCATGTTCCCGTCTCCCTTCTCTGGTGTGGGGACTGTCCTTATGAAAAGGGATTTGGTTTTGAAAAAATTATTTCCCATTTCTAACATTAATCTTAATAGAAAAGAATCTATTCAGCTTAAACTTTAGCATGAAACAGAATATAATGGTCTAACCCTGTCCTCTGTTCATGCACCACCTATAGTAAAGTCAGTGAGCAGGCATATAACACCACAGAGTACGCATCCTTGTTTTTTAGCGTGATTATCTAAAGGTTCAAGGTTGAGCACTTCAGCTCATGCACTGTATAGCTGTACTGTGCTGAGCTACTTGCTGTTTTAAGCCACAAATGGGTCAAAAAGGTAAACAAGGCCCAAAACCTCACTGAATGCCTTCAAGTCACAGCAGCTGAGTGGTTTGTCACAGCAGAGGTCCTCCTGCAAGACTCCAGCTCATGGGTCAGACTGTCCTAATGCCCTCTAGGCTGCTACACTGAATCCTCATGGCTTTAAGGGTGCAAAAAGGAGCAGCTACAGTTTTGAAGCATTCAAATGACTACGTGAATCATTGCCTTTTCTTCTCCCCTGCTTAGCCACCTGATGGTGCTATTTAAGAACATGTGAGGACAGATTAAGTGCAAAAAGAAGGCTTGCTGCCCACATTCAATAAAAACTACAGATGTCAATGGGAGTTTTGCAGGAGTACTAACTGCAGTTTTGACCCTAGGATTTGGTGCATGACCATGCGTTTTTATTGCTTCTGCATAAATGCAGAAAAATGGCCACCTTGTCTGCTTAATCACATGAAGCACTTAAAACTGTCATCTCTTCCTACATGTTTCAGGGGGAAAAAATCACATTCACCCATGGCTGCATGAAATTACTCTGCAAAGCAGCTGTATAGACTTGCTTTGGTGCTGCTCACATTGGAATACTTTTATCACTTAAATTCCTCTTTTATGATTGAGACCTTCAAATCTGTTCTCATCCTACTAGAAGAGATGAAATACAGTATGTGTGTTGCATCAAATCACCTGAACACAACTTTATTTGTCTCTAATTGCTGATTCCTGCTGTACTTCCACAGCATTAAGTGGTTGAGCTTTGCTGTTGCAAAGTGGTGTAGTCACAGAGCTTCTCCTTCTCCAGCTGCTTAGAGTCTGGCCCTAGTGACAATGATGAAAAGGACAGTGCACATCTTGTTCGCTGTGCTTCTGATACTGTATTGTCTATTTGATAATCTTGTTATTTAGTGGGGGAAATAATGGTCATTTTTATCATAGTCTCAATTTACCAAAATGTGATAACTCAAGACCTTAAAAATTGTAAAGAACTGAATGCCTTTTGGCAGAACTGGAGGTAATTAATTTCCTACTGTAATTTCATAATTTCATCCTCTATGTATTTATAAGTTACATCTCCAAACCCAGCTAGCTACTTTGAGTGAATTACACACATGTGCAAACATCTGTTTATGTTTATGGTCCAGTGGCTTCTACTTATTGGGCCAGGAAACCTCTGTTCAGGTCTCAGCTGTGTAACATTCATTTGCTAGGATTGCAGGGTAGAATTAAGTAGATGGGTGACTACGTGAAAGTGTAAGTGACTCTTTGTGCTTGAGTGCTCCATGGGCAAGCCGGAATAGGAGCGCTCTTAAACAATTCTCTTTCCCTGCCTCAGAGCCACAGTTGGACACACTCCTCTTTCAGCTCATTCCAGACAAGCTTGTATTACAGTCTTTCATGCACCAATAGATACTAGCTGGAAATATTTTATTTAACACATATTCTTCTGCTCTGAACAAAAAGAAATGAGTGATATATTCATTTCCAATACCGAGCAGAATAGTTATTCAATATGATTACTCTTTCCCATTGGCAGAGGATTTCTGAACATAACAAACCATGCTGTTCTCTTTTGCCTGCAGAATCTACTTTATTTCTGGAGCTTTCAAGTGATTTCAAAGCATTGAGCAAGACAGATAAATAAAAATATAAATTATAATATATACAAGTAATCGCATCAACACTTTAGTCGAACACAGATCTAGGACAGGCCCTGTACTTCTGAAAATCCCCAATTCATATAGGCATGTAAGACAGCCTTTTATTGGGCTAACTAGAACTAAATGTAACCATCTAGTCTTAAAATATTGTCTATTTTCAGGTAGGTAGCTGAACTGCAAATGTATTAGTAGTGCATATGAAGTAGAGAAAGGTTACAGTACGAGCTATAAAGCTGAACAAGCATCCTTTGTCAGTGCATCATGAGCACACGGTGCTATTGCTCATGTGTTATGATATGACCTTGGTCTTACACCATAATTTTTTATTATCATATAGAGTGATATAAAGCTTACCCAGCTTTTTGAACACAGTCCATCAAATAACCGCCTCTGTCTTCTCTTCACATTAAAATCTACAGTGATTAATTTCACTTGTAATGAAGTTTTATAAGAAACTTAAAAGCAGAACTGGTTTATCACCTGGGTTATCAAATCTTTGTTAGTGCCACTGGAGGAGTTTCAGAATATAAATCTCTGTGAAACAGATAAAACAACAAATCATAATAATCTAAGATCAAGCAGGGATCTACAGCCTAGGACAAATAAAGTCATCTTGCAGATAAATACAGAAGTCTATCATTAATATCACTTGTTTGAAAAGCTAATACCAGGGATTGACAATTCCATTTTAGTTTGAAATAAGCAGTGCTCTAAAACTTCAAGGAAAACAATACTAGTCTTCATTGATGGCCTAACGAACAACCAAAAACAAGTTAGCAGGTGTCCTGTCCTGCCAGCTTCTGAGAAAAAGATGTCAGATAAGACTCCAATGAAAGAATTAACCACTGAGTGAGGAACTCTTGGGGATCTCAGTGGGAAATAGCTTTTCTATCCTCTAGAATCCATTAATTTCACTTCTTAATCTAAAAAACCCTATCAGAACAGTTTATATATGGATCAACCTGTTGCCTTGAAACAAAAGGACTTCAGGATTTTGACAGAGGCCCAGGCCTCAGAATAGCTCAGGGTTAAATCTGAATTATTCACTATGACATCTTGCAGAACAATTTTGTGTTGGACTTCATGTAAATACAAGCATCCTTGCACCCTGCTGCCCCCGTGCTGCATCACGACCTCCCTCCCTCTCTCCTGGGTTGGTGCCATGCAAATCATGTAACCTTCGGACTGATGAGTGAAGGAGAGAAGTCTTACACTTACTTTCTTATTGTCTCTTCCTAAAGCATTGGCATCATCATCCACAGAGACAATAGACTGGGCTAGATGAGCATTTGATATGACCCATAAATATTGGTTTTGAAATATGGTTCACGTTCAGTTTTCTCCTTTTGCACTTAGACAAAAGTCAGCATGCTGACAGTGAAACTGCAAGTTGTGTCCTGCCAGCTCTCTGCCAGCCTTACATCTGGATCTTGCCTCTGGTCCCTAAACCTTAACAGTGTGGAATAAGGTGAAGGTTCACTGAATCACAGAATAGTTGAGGTTGGAAGGGATCTCTGGATGACATCTTGTCCAACACCCTGCTCAAGCAGGATCACCTGCAGCAGGCTGCTCAGGGCCATGTCCAGATGGCTTTTGAATATCTCCAAGGATGGAGACTCCACAACTTCCCTGGGCAACCTGTACCAGTGCTCCATCACCCTCACAGTAAAAAAATGTTTCCTGATGTTCAGAGGGAACTTCCTGTGTTTCAGATTGTGCCCATTGCCTTAGGTCCTGTCACTGGGCACCACTGAAAAGAGCCTGGCTCCTTCCTCTTTGCACCCTCCCTTCAGGTAATTATACACATTAATAAGATCCCCTGCTCAGCCTTCTCTTCTCTAGGCTAAATAAGTCCCAGCTCTCAGCCTTTAAGGAACCTCCTAAAATTAAGGAACCTTTGCAGCAGGCAAAGGAACCACGGGGTTTATAAAGCTATCATCAAAGGGATATATCCTCTGTAATCTAGTAATTGCATTGACTTCTCCAAATCAGGTGAGAGAAAGTGATGTGTTGCTGGAATTTTAAAATCTGACTCCCTGGGTTTGGATGCTGAGGCTTTAGGGTAGCATTTACATGTATCCCACACAGCTATGGGGGAATAACCATATCATGATTTGGGCATGGTAGCATCCAAAAGTACCCTGGGGTGTCCATCCAGAGTCTTCAAGTCCTCTGTTCATCCCCAGTAGACATTTATGATGGAGTAGAAGCAGACTGGGAAAAGCTACACTGAAACAAGTACTTTGCAAAATTTTGGTTCAATGTTTCTCACTTTGAGATAAATAGGTTCTCTGTGACAAGACTTTAGCAACAGCTTCAGGGCCCAAACTGAATATCGCAAACAGAATTTGTATTCATACCAACACTAAAAAGGCATTTAAACTGCAGGTATTTGAGCCTCAACCTTTAAAACCCCCTGGTTTTAATAAGCACATTTATTTTTCAGCTAGCTGTGCATGAGACATTTGAATAAGAAGAAAACTGTCTTGTCTAGGACCATGCAGAATGTGAATATAGACCCAGAAACTAATAAAATGACACCTAAATTTTAAGACTTAATTATGGCTTTGTTACAGACTCCTCTCTGAGATTTACGGCTAGTGATTTATAAGAGCAGCTGTGTACTGAAAAATGAAGAGAAATGGGAAAACTTGCTAATTTATTGCCAGAGACTAGTCAACGGGAAGTAAATAAACTCTTTTCTTTCCATATTAGCAGTGGATAAACTCCTTGTATTTGTGCTTATCTTTGACTATATCTTTAGCTGGTACATTTTTCAAAACGGGAGCTTTTCCCCATCCCCTTGCAGCTCAGCTCCCAGCCTGGCTCATTCTGTGTGCACAGCACAGCAAAGGATGGAGAGCATCTGAATACTTCAGCCACCTCCAGCTGCCACGGGAATTTGAGGTAAGCCGAATGTAATTTGCACACTGGAAGTTGGCCAGCACACCAGGACTATTATCTCCAGTTTTGCAAAAAGGACTATGGGAATGTTAATTAACACAAGTGCCCAAGACCTTGGTTTTATGTGTCTTCTGGAGGAAGGACATGGGGCTGGAGAGAGGTGCAGAATCTCTAATGAACACAGAGGGTAGTTAAGTTGTCGGCTTTCGGCTGGGGTGGTCATGTTGTGCTCAGAGGCATATGGCACGTTTCAATGATGGGAAGAGAAAGGAGAAATTACTAAGAGTCATGACCGCCTCATTTTATAGCTGATTAGCTAGATGATGACTTACCTGCAAATCTGAAAACAAGTAGCTTGAGTGGGAGTGATTTAGACAAGTACGTGAGCATAAGCTGTCACTCCAAAATATAGCACCTATATACATGGTGTATGCAACAGAGGCAGTTTTGGATATAACTTTGTAAAAGCTTCCCAGCACAAGTGTGGTGCCGCAAACCCTATAAACCATTTTGTTCTCTGAGCTGTTTCTAGTCTTTTAAAGCAAAATGCAAATATACATTACAAAGCTGTCTGAAAGACTTGAATTTTGGCCTCTGCCTCATTGTTTCTGCTAGTTTACCACCAAACTAATTTTAGATTGGAAATCAATGTTTTCTTCCTTCTGTATAGCACGATTTTCTGTATGCAAAACCCAGAGTTTGGTTGTGCTGCAGTACAGAATGCAGGCAGACTTTAAGCATTGTCGGGATCTACAGAAACAGAAAATACCTCAAAAGAAAGATATGCTCATAAATGAGCTCTCTTCCGTATGAGTGAGCTACATTTCTGTCCATGACAAGAAAGCAGAGTTAATACCAATATACAGACTTACGGTTGGAGGATGGACATGTAGATTAAGCCACTAGAGGGAGATGCAATATGCATTTGGCTGGAGTTAGAAGAAAGTGCTTTATACCATAAATTTCCTTACAGCATAGTATCAATGATCTTTAAGTCAAATGAGCAGGGCTTTTTCGAATTTTTTCCTCCTGACAGGTAAAATATAAACATATTTAACATATAGAAATGTATAATGTATAACATATAGAGGCATAATTTACTTCAGCAACGTGTTTGAGTCCATGTTCATGCCAGAATATGTTCACATATCTGCATGGCAGTTGCTGCCTGGTTCTTCTGCTACAAATGGTGCATGAGCACAGTTCACAGCTCCCACCCTGTGTCTTTGTGGGGTGACTAGCAGCAGGGCTGTGATGATATGGTGGCTCCTGGATAACACAAATTCCTGAATTCTGCATGAAAAGTTGACATCCATGGGCTTGGGTCATGCTGCTACTTCTCTGCCCAAAGCCATCTTGATAATGAGATACCGGGTTTCTTGAGAACCTGTGCAAGCCATGATTGAAGCTGACCTTCCTCTCAGCTTTCTAGGGCATGTGACAGTTGTCTTATAGCTCTTGGACATATACTTTGCTAAATGGCTTACAGGAGAGGAAGATTACCCCCTAATTTGAGGCATGGTGGCAGGTCTTCAATGGGTGAATATCAAGCACAGAGAAACTACAATTATTTTGAGGGACAGGATTAGAGTTTAAAATCTGCTTGACAAATGGGTGAAATGAACTGAGAAAAACTGGATGTAGTTCAATGAAAACAGAGAAAAGTGAATGCTTCTAAGTGGAGATAATGAACTGTACAAACACCGGATGCAAAATGTCTGATGGGCATCAGCCCTGTGAAACAGGATCTGGAGGTTACCAAGGTTCACAGACTGAACTTGAGTCAACATTGTCACACGACAGCAAAAAAAAAAAAATTATAGTGGGCTGTGTAAACAGGAGAGTTGCACACAAAATTCGCATGAAGTAATACTTCCATCCAGCTATGCAATGCTTCTCATCTTATATCCTTGGAACTGGACTTTAAAAAGGGTAAAAGGAAAGGATAACAAATGGAGAGCAACAAAAGTGTTCAATGGTCTAGAAAATGGCTCCCTTTTGGAACAACTGGGTAGCTTCAACTAGAAAAGAGAAGATAACAGATACCAAGGATGTGAAAAGTTGCTGTAAAGAGAGAAGGAATTGTCCTCTTTCTCCTTTATGGCTTGGACAAAGATTAATGAGTTATTGCATAACTTGCATGAAAGGAGATGTAGGTAAACATCAGGAAAAAGCTGTAGGTAATAAATAGCTGGGCAACAGAAGAGATTTCCATGAAAAGTGGTGAAATTTCCATCATGTGAGATTTTCAACAACAAGGTAAACAGAACAAGTTTGTTGATCCTGCTTTGGGGATAGAGAAACAGACTAGGCAATCTCAAACAGGACCTTCTAGCCCCGCTTCTTGACAGTATGACATATCTCCTTGAAAAAAAATGGCCTTCAACAAATATTTGTTTGAATTAGAGCTACTTATAAAAGCAGTAGCATAAAATTAGAATTATTTTTTCTTTATATAATCAAAGCCTCCTGATTATCAGATACTTAAAGCTAAAAAATAACATTCCAGAAAAAAATGGTGGAATTGAGAATTATTCAGATACAGTCCAGAGTCCTGAAGGTATATAGGGATCAACCTTGTTCTGGCAGGCAGATGAACCACACAAATTAATAAATCCTTTTTTATCTAAATTCTACAATAAAGTGATCCCAGCACATTTCTTTCTCAAGTAAAAGTAATGGCTTTTTGCTTGTTTTGTGTGTGTCTGATTTGAATTTAAAGCATAAACATCCTGGCACTGCTGCACCCTGGATATGCCATACATTCTCCAAGAATAAAAGCTCCACGTCTCCCTTGTTTACACCCCTTCCTGGCGAACTCCCAAATGCCTTGAGTCCAATCCAAAAGCACTTCAAACAGAAACCATACGGCTATGGGGGGAATATTTTTTCTTTAACCAAACATTTCTATGGTACAATTAAATAAACATTTTTTAAGGTTTGCTATTAAATTTTATTAGCATCCTACTGAGTAATACAGCCAGTTGGACTGCTCTAAGTGGCAAACAAACAAACAGTGTATTGAAACAAACAGAAAACCCAACAGGACTTATTCCGGGAAAGATTGTTCTGAGTGGGGCAGGCTTCATTGGTAGGGCTGCAATGCTCCCAGCTGCTATGTTCCACCATGTCAACTCCACGTTCTGAGGCCTTTTGTGCTTCCTCTTTTAAAAATAGTTATTCATTGTGTTTGTGATTAATGAATCTCTCCATTTGGGGATGTCAGTTTTTGTGGTTCCTTTATATCCTGCACAGAGAGATTTGTTTAATGAATGACAATTACATGTTATTCCATTGTCTCAAGGAATGAAAGGCAGAAAAAACATTGTTTGGATTTTTTTTTCCTCTTTAAGATTAGTAATGGAATCCAGAAATGTAGACCCAGACAACTTAACTCTGGTGGAAACCAGTTTAACGTTGTTATTAGTTCCATTCAGCCCCCTGGAAGGATTAAAAGGTCATTTGTTTTATGTTACAAACCTCCCCCCAATTTATGTATGGCTGACACATTGGCTGCCTTGCAAGGAGGCAGCTGGGGGCGGAGGACAGCTGTGAGCACCATGGGATGGCCCTGTCTGGTCTGCAGAGCTTGGGGACCCCTGCTCAGCTGGTGCTTGGGTCAACCCTGCCTAACCTCTTTCCCCTGATGGAGCCCAGGGGCTAGGTCCAATGGCATGGCTTTTGGTGAGCCTGAACCCCAAACCCCAACACTGCAGGGAACGGAGAAGTCCCCCCATGCTTCAGCTCAGCACCATGGAGGGGATGTTCCCTGGGAGCCTGGGCTGTCCTCACCTGGCAGCCACAGCTGCAAATTTGACTCCAGAAATTGGCTGCTTCTGGATGGGAGCACGACCTCGCGCAAGCACTTATGTGGGCACGAGGACTGCCATTGCTTTCGCTATGTTTCTTCTGTTTGGACAACACTTCAGCAAGACTGGAAGTTTGCCCACATCTGTGGGGTTTTGGCTGTATAAGATAGATACCGTCCACTCAAAAAGAAAGGACAATTAAAGAAGAAAACAAACATGCTTTTTTTCCTAAAATCATCTTCATTTCCTTCAGCGAGAATATTGACTGACTGGCAATAGAAATTCAAACAAAACAAGAAAAACCTCCAGAACTCAGATTTTAAGAAAATAATTCTTTTTTTCTAGAGCGAGAAGTTTCCTTCGTGCCCCCCATTTTTTTTGTCAGAAACACTGCCAGACAGCTGCCAGCCGTAGAACTATACTAAGACAAGCCAACTGCTTTTCAGATCTTTGGAAATGAATGTTGGAGGTACTTTGTTATGCTTAGCTGATTTATCTGGGCACAAAAGGAGCGCAGGCACTCTGATGTAGATTAAACAGACATTTTGGTGGTTGAGATAATTTCAATAGTGCAGTCATGGGATTCATTATTCAGAGTTATCCATCAATTTGATGAGCCCAGAACTATGAAAAACAAACAATATACAATCTGAATGAATTTCTAAAAAGAAATAAAAGAAAATAAAACAAAACCAAGAGAGAAAGAAAAGGAAAGGGAAGGACACAAGCACCTGCATCACATCATGCTTTAAATTTAGCCTAAGGATTCTACTTAAGGTAATGGTTTGAAGCCCAGCGTTTCACAAAGTAATTTTCTCAGGCACTGCACTGACTGCATCATGGCAGAACAATCTCATCGGGGTATGAGAACAGTGAAAATATTCACTGGGCTTTCCTGAATTACAATGAGGTGCAGAGCAGGAGCCCTGCTGGAAATCACTCTGCTGCCTCAGAGAAGAGAGTGGGTCACTGTCTCGACCAGGGGACAACTGCGGTGTCCTATGCAGAACCGAGCTTTTGTATCTCTAACAGTTATCTACTTCCCAGGGGCCGCCTAATTGCCATTGCCATCAATCCCCTTGTCACCTGCAATTTCAATCAGTCTCCTACAGGTTTTCCTACCTGGGTTTTCCCTTCCATGCTACCTTCCTCTCGCCAAACAAGCCTTGGATATCTATCATGCCACATGCTTAAGCGATCGTTCCAGGACGGCCGGGGAGCAGCAAACTCTTTGATTATAGATGGCCTGTTGTATGTTAGATTAGGTATCTGCTCCACTGTGAAGCTAAATGATACAATGCAGGGGCTGAATAACTCCTTTCAGTCATGGTCTGGGGTTGCTGTAATCCTTTTTATTTTTCTTAAACCGTGACTAGCCATGTGTTTTCAGTTACAAGTAAATGCAAATCAATCTGTGTGATGTGGATGTTAGGGAATCGTGCAATTTTCTTTAATTCATATTATATTAGCTTTCACCCACAGGATAACATGTGCACATGAAACTTGGGCCAAGGAGAAAGGCGGGGGGAAAGGAAGGCAGCAATTATGCATGCTGTAATTGCTCCCACCCAATATTATGGCATGCAATGCATTCGATATGACTGTAACTCCACAGTAGCATGACATTTTAAGCAACGTCAGCATGTGCTTTGCAACTGCAAACCCCCACATCCCTCCTCAATCTGCTTTGCCTGCAAAGAGCTCATTCACTTTACAGATGGTATTGCTTACCAGTGGCTGCAACAGCTACAGAACGAACACAGGGTCCCATGGATGGGGTGACGAGCTCTTGGTCTAAATTTCAGTCAATAGGTCCAACATGAGGAGATTCAGAATTAGCTACCAAACCCACATCTGGTAACGGCTGCTCTGACTGCAGGAACGCTCCCCAGAAAACCTATGGGCAAGGGAAATGTAGTCCTCAGCAGTGCTGAGAGAGACTGCACTCAAACATGCCCTTCTTAGCGGAATGAATTTTGAATAATTTCAAGGAACAGCTCTTATTTTGACATTTGGACCACCATTTCAATTGCTCTTAACTTTGTAATGGAAAAATAAAAATACAAGCTCAACACTGGTGGGGGTAAGGTGCTGTAGCTGCAGTGGTTTGGATGGAGCTGGGCAGATTTGTTCTATCCAAGGACATGGTCTGAGAAATGTTGCATTTTATGCTTCTCTTTGGTAAAGCCTGACACCAAGACTAACATGCAATTCAGCATTTTAAAGCAGTAGCAGGTTAATACTGAGCTTTTCATTCCTTTTAGGAAGTGTGCTGTTTATTTGAGAGCCTAAATCAAATAGCTGAAAAAGGGAGGGGGGGAGAAAGCATTCTGGACTAATAAAAAAATATGGGGTAACATCTGTGCCTGGGCTCACTTTGCTTTACAAGGGGAAGCACTCATACAAGGCGCTGCAATTAGGTCAGTAATAGGTGTAATAACCTGCAGTCATGTGAACAACACTTGGAGACCCACGAGGTCTCCTCTAAACCAGTGTTCCTCTGCTTATCCTGTTAACTTCAAAGCAAATAAGTATTTTGTCCCACTAGTATCCTCTATTAGGTGGATAGTGAATTTTAGATATTAAATTCTCAACCCACCACCAGAAAGTGTCTCATTTTCTGTTTTAAGATGTCTGTGATTCAGAGGTTCCCTCCCTAATGCTGTCCTGACTTGGTAAGTATCTACATGACTTGGTAAGTATCTACACACTGGAATAAGGATGATTAGTGCAACTCACAGAGACTTAGTGGGACTTTGTTCAGCTTTCAGTCACTGCTGAATTTGGTCCAAGGATACTGAAGTTTTGCATTGTAAGCAAAAGAAACCACTAAATAAAAATAATCAAAATATTGAGCTCATATTTATTTAATATAGTGCTAGGTCTCAAGAAAGGATTTTATTTCCAAGAGCTGAGTTTCAGGAACATACCAAAAGTTTTACTGTAGCAATTGCCTGGATTGGGGGTGTCTTCAGGCTGATAGAGGTATAAAAGGAAAGTTGAGACTTAAAGATTTAAAGGTAAAGGAAGAACTAGAGCATAATGTGATGGAAAGATGATCTATTAAACAGAGCAGTGGACTTGTATAAAACTGTCACTTCTATAGGAGGATAGTGCACATGGCTGAACAAAACCTGCAACCCTCTGAACAGTGCCTATACCCAATAAGGTCAAAATTAATGAACAAATAGTGTTCCAGTGATGCAGGAAATAAATACCTCATGCTTGCATCCAAGGTGGAAGGCCTCAGCTCCTCAGTATTAACCATCCCTGTGGCAGGCTGTGCTCCTTTGTTTACTTAGCTCTCTCCTGTGAATCCCAAGCACCAAGTGATTCAATATTGCCCTATCCAGTGAGTAATCCAGTGTAAAGTACATACAAGCAGGCTGATTTTTCAGATGGAGCCACACAATAGTTTCTTTTTAATTGCATTTGACATTACTGGTAATGTTCTGTGGAGCTCCATGCATAACACACATTTAATTGTACCTGTGTGGTAGTGATAACACTACAGCATGGTAATTTTCTGTATTTGTAGCATGTGGGAGCCAATTCATTCTGGATATTTCAATGCAGTTTATTAACTGGGAAGATTGGGTAACTGGAACCTCCTTTATTAAAGTTATTGGCTGCCCTGTAGCAACAGAAATAAATTGTGATAATAGCCAGAACAAATTAGCTTGCGTATGAATTAGCCCTTAATGAAAAGAGGAGGGGGAACTAACCTTCTCTTGGTACATAAAATGCCTTTATTCAGGAAGTACAGGTATACTGACAAATAAAAGTAAGCTGCTCTAAGAAAAGAAACTCTCTCTTCCCAGGCACCTGTGACCCACCCCTCCCACCCCGCATCCAGCAAAAAGATGGAGAGTCTCCTTAGCCCTCCTTTGCTGCAAATGTATTTATAGAATCATTTTTTTACTGTCTTTTATGGCAGTAGCCACACTAAGTTCTAGCTGGGCTTTGGCCCTTCAAATTTGTACCAGGGTAGGGAGTTTTCTCTTCACATCTTTAACCCAGGCCCCAGGAAGGCAGCAGACTTCCCTAAGAAGTGGATCTGGTCTCCATATGGGGCCCTCTGCTCCCTTCAGAAGGGAGTCCCCTATGACAAGGAACTGTCTTTTTTTATTTATTGAAGCAGTTACCACCGGAGCTCTGTCCAGGAAGCTGCGTCACTCATGGTGGGTGCAGATCTTGGAGAGGCCATGGCTTTCTGCCAAGTAGATACCATTGCTCCCAGGTCGAGTTAGGAGAGCTCCAGCCCCCTCCCTGCATGCCCTGCCAACACAAAGGGACATGCCGGTTCAGGTGAATGGTGTGTGAGGACGGTGCTCAGCATGCATTACACATCTCCTCACAGTTCTTGGGAGCGCGTGAAAATAAAACAGGAAAGGACTGATAGGGTCCTTGAGGCCAGGTCTCTGCGAGCACAGAGCAGATTGCTTAATTCACTGAAAATGCTGCCTGCACAAACCACAACACAGTTCCCAGTGCCCTCAGATGAACAGAAGACCAAACCCCGCAGAAACAACACATAGTAAGAAAAAAGCAGGGTGAGCAGGACTCTCACTATTGCCTTTGCTCACACCAGCAGAAAATCTATTCAGTGACACATAAGCTTAAAAAATGGATGTACTTGAAAAGGGGGAGAAGAGGATACAATTGGACCTGCCAATCTCACTTGAAGATAGAGTCCTTCCTCACCCTGAATTTTAACCTTGAACACACTGCCACCACACACCTACCAGGCTTTGTGATGATTTTTTCTGTACCTCCAGAGGGGCCCACACATCCTGTGCAGCACTGATTCTCTCTCTGGGTGAAGACAAAACCACCAAGGCATAGATTTAAGGGGAACCGGCAGCAACCCTACATTTAGAGTTGCTTAGATAATTAAGTGGGAGAATCAAGCTCAAAGAAGCAAGTATTTTAAAATGCACAGAGACCAGGAATAGTGAACTGTGTGAAGAGGAAAAGACCCTCTTGTGGGTCTTTTGCCAGGAAGGGGAAGAATAGGTAATGTTGTGGAGCAGGCAAGTAGATGTAGAGGCAGTCAATTGACAGGTACCTTCAGGCTCTGGCAGGACATAAATGACTCTCTCTTATTGGTGCAGCGGAACATATTCAGACTGTGTAATTTTAGGTGTCTGAATTAAAAGCTGGTTCTCCTTGAACTCCCTGGGCAAGTTGCAGACCCATAAATGACACAAGAGCTTACTGCAACTCAGAGGAGGAGGGCTGCCTCCCTCTGGCCACTGCCCCTTACTTTCCCCATCTGGAAGCCAAATTGGCCCAGAAAATAGCTCATCCTTCCTGTTTGAGGCTTAGTTTTCTCTTGACTGAAGTAGCTCAGAGCTGAGATGCTGAGTGCCTTTGCTGACCCGAGGCAGTGCCTGGCTGGAAGTGGGGAGGAAGGGGCACGAGTTGCTGCTGCAACATCAGCATCTCTTAACTTGACCCCATGCAGCCATACCCTGGGGTGCTCTGAACTTGTCTTTGGAGGAGTCTCTCTTTCAACTGACTATATAAGGGAATTTAGGTTTCAGACCCAAGGTGACAGTGTGAATACCTTCCTGTTCTCTCTCCCAGCATGGTAATTCTTACAATAGCGGGCTAAAGAGCAATGCTAAGAAATAGCACAAGTGTTTGTCTGTTCTTGCTTGTTCCAGAGAAATTGACTGGGATTAATTCCAGCACAGAGTCTACCATCACTGCCACAAATACTTTTCTTTTTTTTTTAATTACATAATGAAACAAATGTCATTGACAGGCCTGAAACTAATTTTCTATGAACACAGACAATGAAATGCATTTGTATAAAGCAAATGCACAAGGAATGAGATGTCAGATTAAACCTAAACTGGTGTTGACTCTTTTCTCTTTGGTGATCTGCGTGAGTGTTGGTTTTCTTAGTTCACTTTCTAGCTGTGTTCAACAGGGCTCCCTTTTACCTCTAAAGCCCTTCAGCAGTTCTCACATGCCTGAGATTCAATCCTGTAATAAACAACATTGTATGGCCTTTAGATTGGCAATGACTCTTGTTCCATTCCCTCAAGTGAGGTAGATCCTTACCTCCCCCAAAAATGCATTTTAGACTTGCCACGAGGCATTTTTTTTAGCCTGGCTTTTATAGCAAGGACATCTGCATGGTGACTGTGTCTTGCCAGTCCTCCATCCCATAACATTTGGCCACATTCAAGTAAATTTGTCAGATGGACAGAGCATCCTAAACGGGTTGTGAAAACTGCCTCTCAGATAGAGATCAGCAACTCAGATTAGTGCTATATGGAAGGAAAGGCAGTAACCATTCAGCACTTTATTTGTTCATGCCAAGAGGTGGCAGCAAATTTGCAAATCAGGGGTGTGTCAGATGGCCAATTAGCAAAAATGCAGTAATTTGCCTGCTCAACAAATAAGTGGAAAAGAGATGGGGATTTGGAGAGAGGGAAGAAAAATTAGTGTCAGTGCTCTGTCTTTGGAGAAAGCAGTGTGAATTTTATGCATCTAACAAAATTATTCTTAATAGCAAATAAAAATACAAAGGATTTATGAGTAAAACATATTTATTCAAGCATCCCAAGCATTCTAACAGGTGTTTCTGTATTGAAGAGTTAGTTGCTGTTGTATGCTTGTCTGGAATGCTGAATTTTCACATTTAAGTGTAATATGCTAACTTCATATTATTCCTACTGTACTGGCAGAAAAAAAAAACCCAACTATTTAAATGAACAGTTTCTTTTCATCCAGAACGTGGGTAATCATGTGAAAGTGGAAAGTAACAGAGTGAGATTGAAGGGCTGTGGATTCTGTCCCTGGCTCTGGCAGTGACCTGCTTTATGGTCTGAGGAAGGTTGCTTCTCCTCCACACTTTACCTGTTTGGTTTGTCTTGCTTTATTAATCTGTAAAATATTCAGCTTAGGAACTGAATCTTACTATGGCTGAACAGTGCCTAAGCACAAAGGAGCCTTTGATTTCAGTTAGAGCCACTAGCACAGGTAAATAGCAAATTAAAGAAGAGACTTCTCAACATTTTAAGTGTAAATGTTGTCAGAGGAAATTATGAATTTTAAAAGGGAAGGCATGGAGTGTCAACAACATTGGTTACATACCTGGGGACACAACAGTAGAAGGGACTTTTAGTGTTATTGGTCTTAGCTGATTTCTTCCATTCTTTCTTGTTGAAATAAATTATTTTGGGCCCAAAAGAAAAATCTGTACAGGTCAGAAAGTGCCTATCAGTTTGTGTTTTGTTTTTTTTTTTTGTCTTCAAGGTAACATGGGACCATGTTGAAAGTCCATAGCTGGATTTTGCAAGCAGGCTCCTACCCAGCCTGTTGAGAGTCTCTTTTTCGCTGAGCTTCTGAAAATGTCCTTTGCAGGAGATTGCAAGAGCTGTAATTTTCCTTGGGCTGTTTTGAGAAAATCTTCCAATGACAACACAAAATGAGCTCCAAACAATGATCCCTACAAGGATTTATCTGGGTTGGCAAGGGAAGGATCTCCAGAGCAGCCTCTAATTCTGCAGAGCACCATCATTATGCAACACATGATAGTCCAGCCAGAAGATATTTAAGGATATAGGTGGATCCTGATGTAAGTCTTTTATTGGTATTTTCAACATTGGAAATGTCGAGACATCCCATCTGAAATCTGTTTAACACTCCTAGCATCAGGCATGGTATCATCACATAGTATGAGACACTCCCTAGGGCAAAGAGCTTCCTCTTAAAACACAAAAGGCTGACACAGCACAAAAGTGACCTGATGAGGTGATAACCAGAACAAGGATTGAACCCCAGGCTCAAGAGCTCCTAGTCTGTACAGTCAATCAAACAAGATTTTCCTGCTTACCAGTAACCTAGGGAGGATTGCGAATGCAGTCTCAGCCAGGGAAAGCTCCATGCAGAAAAAGACAATATTGGCAGGGCACCCTTATTAGCAGTCTCAGGAGGCCAAAGGGTCAGTCCTACTGATTTGCTTGCTACTGCCCTCAGAAGACAAAGGAGTACTTCATCTTTACTCATCACCTTATCCAGCAAACCTAGTTTCAATTTCATGCATCACCCATTTTTCTTAAAGCAAAGATAAAAATATCCCCCCCCCGCCCCC
>JANZLQ010000041.1:12296569-12375330 GCA_026212715.1 Elanus axillaris
GGAATAATGCTTAACTGGGACTTTAATTTCAGAAATTGGTTACTTGGAGTGAATTTTAGTTTGTTCAGTCTAGGGGAAAGTCCATGAGCAGGAGAAATTAGTTCTGTGAATGGCAAAACCAAAAAATGAACTCCTTTATAAAATAATGCAAATGCTCAGATTTTAATCAGAAGAACAAAACAGAGAAGGAACTAGTATCAGAGTGCCTTTGTGTCACTCAGATGGGTCAGAGGGACCCTGAGGATGTTCTGAGTCATTGCCTACAATTCCTTTTCAAGGCACAAATTCTCCTCTGATATAACACAGTGCTACTTTATTTCATCTGCCCACTTTTTCTTCCCTTTGCAATGGAGATACTGGGGTATTTTATGGTAGGAGGGGGACTTGTGCCACTTGTCTGACATAGTGGTGGAGGAAAGGCATTTGTTAGGGAGAAGTTTATAAACTGGCTTGAATCACAGCTCTGAGATCAAAAAATTTTCTTTGCCTTTGAATTCTTTTTGAGGAAGATGAGATACTGGGTGTCAGCTTTGCATAAAATACACCACCTTTTGTGATTCATTTCAGCAAATGGGGGCAAAAGAAGGTAAAAAGAGGAGAGACCAGAATATCAAATGTAGCTTTTTAAATTGCAGAACAATGAGAAATTGTAGGAATTGCCAAACTTCCAGTATTCCTATTCAGCAGAAATTATAGTGACTGAAATGGTTAGCTGTAAAAATAAACATGTTCATTACTGAGTGAGGGAGGGGAGTTAAAGGAAGTCACCCCAAAACAGGGGCAACCCCAAGGAAGAGCAAGCCAAACAATATTGTTACTGTAAGAATATGCAAAACACTCGGCTTAGACTTAAAATAGGCAGTTAGAGTTAACAATGACACCATTGTACATATTTCTGCTATAATTCATTTCAACATCAATACATGAGAATGCAGCTGAAAAAGGAAACATTAGTTTTAAAGCAGAAATTGCTGCCCAGTAGTTTATGCTGGAGAATGTCAGAAAGTTACTTTTTGCATCAGTATACGCTGTACACCTTAATCGGTAATTTTCTTTGCATGAGCAATTGGGAGATTTTATTAAAAATACATTAATTTTTAAAATGGGATATTAAAAAGTTAATTGCATGGCACAGACAACAGCATTTATTGGTAATGAGAGGAAAGGAAGGGCATACATGCAGAGAAAATGGCTGTGGGAGACACAGAAATTCAGAGGGATGAATATGCTATTTTAGCTGGCTTTAGCATCACCTCTCATTAGGAGAATTTCTTTCTCATTGCCAAAAGTTCTCACCCTTTTTTTCTGCCACATCTGCCCCTTCTGCCTGGACTACAATGGCAGCTGCAAGGCAGACTTCAAAAAGAAACCTGCAGACTTCAGGAACAGATCCAACATGGGAGAATGGAGATTGTCTACTTTGCTGGGCTCTGTAGTGCTCTGCTATGCACAGCAGAGCAAACTTCCTCTCTGTGGTTTAAAATTTCTGACAAATTACTTAAACAGCAGCATAAAACAAATTGATTTTGAGAAATCAAAGGGATCTCTCTTAGGAGTTTTCTCTGTCAGCTGTTAGACTTGAATCTGTTGGAGGGTAGGAGATCCAGTAGAGTTTGTTCCTTTATGAAGTCTCAGTGTTTTCTGAATATGAGGAACTGGTCTGAAGGACAAATTACTCTCATTAACTGGAGAAGATTGCAAAGATGTCTTGTGACACAGAGCCAGCCAGGATGGAGTCAAAGTCCAAACCTGTCTTCGTTGATGTTAGCCCTTGGGCTTTCAAGGTCTGAGCCCTTTGAAGTGGCTCTGCTTTCCCTCCCATGGCCCTTTTTCCTTCCCCCACACCAGCCTCTCACCTCAGTTCAGCTGGAGCAGCTTCCCCACTCCCTCTCCACAGGGCCCCCTCCTCTTTATTACCCTCCCCAAATGCCATCTGTTCAGAGATCAACTCCAAAAGCAACAGTGATTGCTTCAGGGAAAGAAGAAGTTGTAAAAGCACCACTGCCTGATAAGTGAAACACCGCGTGTGTGAGGCGGTGGTCTGGGACCCATCCAGCTGCATGTGGCAGACGCATGTTGAGCATCTCACAAGAGCTTTCCCAGCTCTGATGGGCACACGAGCACACGAGCCCTGTCCTGGTGCTGTGCGTGCACCTACAGTCGGAGCTCTTGTCACCGCGGGGCTTGGGCTCTGCTCACTCTGGTTTTTACTGGCTAAACCCGTGCCCATGCTGCAGTTAGTGTATTGGGGTCTGGTTCTTTGATTGCTGCTTTTATTTAATGCCATACGAGTCCTGCTACTACTAGTCTGGCTGTGAGGAACTGGAGAGGATTAGGAGGTGCAGTGGAGGAAGAGTCATTTCCATGGGATATGGATCTGACATTCCATTCTGCTCACCTCCCATGGTAGAGTAAAAGGAGGATTAAAAAACAAATCTCCTAGCATCTTTTAAAACAAGGAAGGAATAATCTCAATGGTGGGTGGCATTAACTCCTTCAACAATCCCAGGTTTGGTAGGCTGAAGGTGTCAGGGGAGACTGATGAAATCTAGGTCATCTGCCAGAGCCCAGCTGCAGTCAGTAAATCATTATTATCTAACAGCTATCAGGTAGCCTATATGAAGTGAGCTGGTCTCTTTTAGGCTCCCAGTGGGTAAATGTTCACCCTACAAAACTGCCTGTGTAATTGGTGTTAATTGTCAGTGTCAGCAGAGGCTGTGAGGTGCTCGCTGTGTGTCAGGGCTGAATCATGTGGGCAGAGAATCATAGCAAATGCTCTGCGCCCTGTGGCAGATGCTGTGTGGGCAAACCTGTGCTATCAGTCCACAGGCTGTCAACTCTACAATAAATAAGTAAATAAATCAAAGAAAAAGTGAAAAGTCCCAGGCTCCATGTGGGCTGTAGACAGGCCTGTAATGGCTGAAGTGTTTCATCTAAGCCATTGCCTCGCGAGTGTGCTGGAGATGCTGTTGAGTTAAATAGTACCATGGAAAATTCAAGTCTGACCAAGGTGGAAGCTTCTTCCAGGATTTTGGAAGAGATACATATTTAAAAACCAAGCTCAGCATGGCTTCCTGTGAGCAGAAGTATTTTTTCCCATGACTTCTTCCCATCAGTTTTGAAATAGAGGGAAATGCTGTAAGAAGCTCTGACCCACTAAGGCTGGAAGGATGCTTATTATGAATGACATGAAATAAATAGAATACAAATAGAAAACTCACCTGGGGCATAGCATTAAGCAAGGACCACTGAACATAGGGTGAGCTAGCCTGCCAGACACAGAACTGCTTCCTTCTCTCCTGCTGAACGGAGGAAGGGGACAGTATCTATGGCAGTTCCATATGGTTATGGTGTTAGAGTTCACCTCCCTTTTGCCTCTGATCAAGCATCAGCTGCTGTGCCAGTACAGCCCCAAACCCAACATAAGCAGCATCACAGGAAAGTCAGTGATCCCCTTGATGACAGAGCCAAGCCTGCCTTGCTGAGGGGATATCAAGTGTAGTTTGCCAGACTCCAGTCCCATTCAATCCCTGCATGAACACCATGGTCTGTCAGGTGTGTTAGTATGTCAAGGGGTCTCTTTCATAAAGATGTTAAATTATCATCATTTTAGAAAGATATTAAAGTCATTATCAGATTGCAGATGACTATTATCAGCATTCAATAGAGGCACATAATGACATCCTAGGGCAAGATAGAACTTAGCTCTCTCCAATAAATAATGCAATTTCATTTTATAGGTTCCCTCCACCCGCCTTTGGCCATGTGTCTTGCTGTCTGGAGCATTTTGGAGGTGGCTTATAAGACTGTGTGGAAATGGTTCTCAAATGGCAGAGGCAGCAACATGACTTTTTCACAGTGGGCACTACATGGCCATGTTGTACTGCTCGGTTAGGGAAAAAGCATCGCAGATTTGCCTGGTTGTGCTCTAACCTAGGCTTGGTATTTGCCACAACATTTCAAATCCATGTGAGTAGCAGGCAAGTTAGCCCTAAAAGGTTATGGGATGCCAGCTGGCATTGTAAAACTGCTCCTTACCAGCCTGATGGCAAAATCATCTGGCTCTCATTCACATTGACTGGGGCTCTTTTTTACTAATAAGAACAAGACTCCATATCGAGTGTGATCCTAATGGTGCACAAATTCTTTCTGTTTGCCACTTCCACAGCTAATGTGCTCTGTGTTCTGGTCAGAAAGCAAAGCAAGGGCAGACACAGGTTTATCCCTCCTCCCCCTGCTCTCAGCTCCATGCCCTTCACACATAAGGGTTTGTCTTTGTAGACTAAGCCATAAGAAGCAGAACTGATAAAATATTCAGGAGGATTTTCAGTGACCTCTGCTGTAAGACTCCCCTCCATCAAGGTACCACAGGCTCAGAAGGGAAAAGTGAAAGAAAAATCTGTCTTAACAATCAGCTTTTCTGATCAGCCAAATAAACAAAATTAGTTAATGCCACTTCATAGAGAGAAATGTTCCCATCTGTACATACAGCCTTTAGATGTCCTGGCCTCTCCACTTGTAGTCCAGGAGGAATGAGAAAGTGCATAGGGCTTTACCACCCCTTCTTTTGCAACTGCTGAGGAGCAATTGGAAAAACAGTTAAAGACCCAACACAGTGCACTGGACTTTAAGAAGAATCAGGACACTGAGGAAAAAAAAAATGCTGCAAAAAACAGCAGGGCTTCCAGTCTGCTAGAATAAACCATTATAGCAATAGAAAGGATGCTGATATTGTTTGCTTGTTTATTTTGGTGGGCTTATTTTCTTCCTCTTCCTTCAGAGACAGAAGCTTTGTCTTATAACATTCAGCTGGAGAACACGCAAAACTTTAGTTATAGATGACTACAGTTTGTTACCTTCTGGGAAGGCTTTGCTGGGAGAGTAGCTTTGGGGCTTTTTTTCTGCCAATGGCTGCTACAAGACACAAAACAGCTTGTACCTGTCAGCAAAACCAGTCCTTTTACTTAACTGCCCTGCTGCTCAACACTCTTATTTCACAGTGTCAGGCACTGTGAGCACTTTAATCTGTTAAAAGGGCTCTTTTTTCCTTTTAACACTGAACCCATGTTTTATTTATCAGTCTTTGATTTAGAAACGCTTAGAAGGCATAACACGTTTTCTAAGATGGATGACTTCTCCATGGCTTTTGTGTGTGCGCATGTGTGTGCACATAGGTGTTATCGTCGTTGCTAGAAGTCCAAAGGAAAGCATCTTTATAAAGAAACCCTCTCTGGCATGTAGTCCAGGAGAACTGCTACTCTCTAACAACAGCTCTCTGAGCACAGAGACTGATAAAGCTGCTCTGAAAAGGGCCAGATTCAGCTCTTGTTAAAGTCAATGGAGTCTTTGCCTTGGCTTTAGTGGGCTTTTTTCCAGGTCCTGCTGAAAGAGAGAGAAACAGTGCTGAATAAAGGGAGACTTAAAAACTCCATTTTGTTTCTGGGATGCTTAAAGTCATATGAAAATAGTTAGATTGATCATCTCCAGCTGACAGTATAAAACTCACTCAGGGGTTACAGAGACTTAATTTCCTAGCTAGGGAAATAAAATCCCCCTCACCACCCTGCTGTGTTCAGTGTCTCTTTGGGGCAAGTATTTCCAGCCCCACAAGCTTCCTCTGTCCTCCAGCTTGCCTGGAAAAGGTGTGAGTTTCCCCCAGCCCTCCCACCGTGTGAGCAGTGTGGCCATGTCAAGAGAAACCTGGAAAACTCCATCTCCCTGTATGCAGACCAGAGAGCTCCACACTGTGCGTCACAGCAAAAGACCACACCAGCCACAGGAATTACTCAGCATATGCGCTGAGGGCAGCCAAAAGCAGCTGTTTTACTCGCCAAGAGCCTGAGTGTGTAGTTTGTAACTCATACAGGTCGCTGTTACAGAGAAATAGGGCTTTTAATACTGCTCCATCATGCACGCATGCCCAGAGAGGATCCAAGCCCTCTCCGTCACAGGCAGCACCTCTGCCCGATGTGCAGACATCAGTGCTGCATTTCACAAAGGACATTCATCCATATGTGCATTCACGTATGTGTTCTCTATACTGTAAGTACCTGTACCCTGCAGTAGAGCCTTCCCTGACTTTGCAATACCTTGACCATTAATCTAGTGTATAATCAGGGGTGTATTATATACAGCCTGGAAAGGGAAAATACATGCTTCAGAAACCGGGGGGGAGAGGACATCTGCCCTGCCAGAGACTAGCTCTGCCACAAGGAAATCCAGTGTCGAGGCTGCCCCTGGGGCCACAGAGGACAACAGCTTCTCCAGAGAGCATCTGGGAGTAGGAGGTGAATTTTGCTGCTGTCTGACAGCAGCTGGGGAGGTCCCTGGGGTAGTGGCAGTCAGGCAACATGACCACCCTCTAACACTTTCTCCTCTTGGTGTAGCCAGCCAGGGTCCTACATCTGCAGACAGAAGGGCTATTATTGTTTTGCTCCAGGCTCTTCCAGGTAAGAGTGAGCTTCTGGCTGACCTGCTCTCAAGCAGGAGGCCTGGGAAGTCTGGCATCACTTTCTGGCCACCTGTTACAGCTTGATTTACGGAGTCTGATTCACACAGGACAAAAGTCAGTTCAGGATCAGACCTCCCTGGAAGGGGGTTAGGGAGCATCTCCTGCAGGATAGGAAGGCATCATGAGCACTCCAGCCACACTATATGTGGGATCAGTCCCTGAAGGAGCTCATTCCCTTTCTTCCCATCTAACAAAACTCCCTCACTGTGCATATGAATCCCACTGATGTGTGAGCAAATACCAGGATTATCTCATCAGGGACAACAAGCCCCATGTTCTCAAAAATCAAGGAATATTGTGTAAGTGCTAGGTATGAAAGAGCACCAGTAGAAGTGAGATCCTTGTTACTGATGTGGCAAATATCCTACAGGGAAACTGGCAAACCACTTCACTTGCCCTCCAGAAGCAATCAAAGCTGGGTCATGCCCACCACTGTGCCCCAGTTAGTAAATACAGACTGTTTTAAATATCCAAGAAGAAAATTGCTGTGATATCCACTGATTCCTTGTATTGCATTTTATTACCACTATCCTTATTTAGAACTTTTTTTCTGAGATGTTTCTGAAAGCAATGTTTTTAGGCCTGCATTTAAACGGGAGATCCCTGAGGCTGAGGTGCCACCTTGCTAGTTCAATAGGTGCCCTGTGCTGCCAGCCCGGCAGCTGCCGCAGGGTCTGTCAGATGGTTGTGAGGGTGATGAGATGTCTAGACACCCTTGAAGTCCTGATGGCTATTTGTCTTTCACTCGCATTTTGCTGGGAAAGAGTTGTTAATATTTGGTTGCTTAAACAGAAGATTCTGTTCAAAACCCTCCCTTGCTCCGAGCATACTGCATGTTGGTTCCATTTCCAGTAACAAAGTGATGTTTTCCCCCTGAAAATATGGCTCTTGCTCTACAGACAGCTCCATTACGTAATCCTGTCAATCAGATGCCAATCATTATGGTAAGTGGGTGCCAAGTACAATATTAAGATAAGCATTAAATAGCTGACAAATGGAACCCTCTTGCTCTCACCATCCTAAAGTCTTCATCTTCCCTTTATTCTCTCTTCTCATCTTCTCTGACTGCTATTAATATGCAGCTTTCACTATCCTAACAAGGTCTCTGCCACAAGTCCCTGCTCAGTGTCCTGCAGCTATTGAGATATCACTGACTCTGGAAAACAGGGTTGGCTGAAATACATAAGTACTTTTCAAAGAAATATAAAGCAAAGAAATGATTTTTCATTTTGTTTTGTTTTGTTTCATTTGGACTCTCTTGTTACATTCTCCATTTGCATTGGCATGCCATGGTTGCTGTCCATGTTCTCTGACCAGCCAATGACACAAGGACAAGGTCAGACCAAGGATCCTCTAACCTGTTATCCGTCCTCCAACAGCAGCAGACAATTAAGGAAAAGCTATAGGAAGCAGAGGAAACACGGGAATTCTTCCAGCAGTCTGTAGCTCAGGGACTTCCTGAGCTGGAGGTAACATTTGGAATATCATAATTGCCCTTGATAGACCTCCTGCATCAAATTTGTTGATCCCAATTTGAACTCATTTGTACTTTTGGCCTCCACAATAACCTGTGTCAAAAAGTTCCCCAATGTAATTAGTACAGGATGTGAAAAGTCCTTCTTCGTGTTTGTACTAACCCTGTTCTTTGGGCAATTCCACTGACTAGCTCCTTGAGTGTTACATGATAAAAAGTAGTTTAATTCCCCATTCCTTTTCATTATTCATGGGTTTATTACCTGTTGTTTCAGTTATCAAAAACCATGGAAATGTTTTGTTTTCCTGTTTGTTTCCACACACTGCAGGTTAAAAACATTGAAACGTTTCCATATTCAAACGGTTATGAATAACTCTGTGATGTTTTGAACCCAGCCAAAGCAGAAGAGGAATGAGACTTTCCACTTCATGGGAGATTCTGCCATTTTTACTTCTTTTCCAGTCTGAAACAGAACAGGTATAATTTTTGCAAAAATTAAACACACTTTGGAGAGCTCAGCATATTGCGTTCCAAGTAAGCAAATGTGTCCAATTGCCTAGAAGTTGAAAAACAAAACCTGCCTTTCAAACACCCATTGTACAGTGTAAAGCAGGGGAAAAAAGCCTTTATGCCAAATACTATACTGTGAAATTTGGTGTTTTGACAACATCAGACACTTCGGGATTTTTGCCTCTGAATGGAAATTTCATCCCCTCCAAATAAAAATCAAACGACTTTCACAAAATGTATCTATTTTGAAGGAAACTATGCTGGTAAAAGCTTTCTCAGAAGATGCTCCACATTGCATAGGTTGTTCTAGGAAGGAGAAAAGTGACTGGGATTTTATCTGTGACTCTGCCCTGTTGAAAAGTGTCGGTTTTACAGGCAGGGTCTCAGTTTTGTCACAATCTCCTGCTGCAAAGGAGCCAGCATTGTGGCCAGGGGGGCTGCCATGCCAGGGCATGTCCCTTGCTCAGTGCCAACTCAGATCTGCCATCGTGCCCCTCAGACACCCCAGCCAGCTGTCTGGGGCTGGCATCATCTGGAAATTGGGTGGCTGGTTGCTCCCCAAAGCCAGGAGCCATGTGCACCATGCGCCTGGGAGAAGAGGGAGGTGTTCTGCAAGGAAATGACATTTACGGGGCCACAGAGCCTGGTTTCCTCTGTGCCCTAGCAGTTGGACCACATTCATGAGCAGGCACGATGCCATCTTGACAGGTGGACTTATGTGTAGGTAGCCAAAGGTCACATATGTGCGTAAAAGACATTTGTTGAAAGCAGATGCTCTGAGCCAGGAATAAGAAATAGTCTGGAGCACCCACCCATCATTAATAATACAGCATCATCCCCAACACTGGATTAACAACAGAAATAAACATGGGGGCTGTGGTAGATGAGATACAACTTTCTTAATTATGGGTCAGTGTTTTATTTTTTTTATTCTCTTTTGTCTTTCTTCTATGGAATGGGCAAAAAGGGACTTTCCAGATTTGGTAACATATTTTGAGAGCTGCTTATGTTATTAGGGTAGAAGAAAAAAAACCCAACTCACAGTCCAAATGCGCTTCACTGCTTTGTATGTGGATACAGATTAATATGATATTAATGTAATGCAATTAAGAAAAAGCTGATGTTATTGTTTGAGACAGACATTATTTCCCCATAGAAGAGTAAATCAATTGCAATTATTGCACTTTCTGTAAGAATTTGCACATTTTACTTTGGGTCAGGTCTATTACTGAAATGAGGTACTACTATATTTTAGCTAGACTGAACAAAGGGCAAAGGCAGTGACAGGTACAACATGTAAGTAATCATGCTGCATGCGTAACCATTCAAGAGTTAATGAGGGACAAACTAAACCTAAGCACTCTCCTGAGTCTTTATATTCTTTAAAAATAAAATAAAATAAAAACACACCAGAAAAAAAAAAAAAGCCAGCCTCTGTCTGCTTTTCCATCGAAGCAGCAGTAACACAAATCCTTTTCTGCAGCTATTTATTGCCACCAGTCTTTGACACATTCATACTATGACCCCCACACCTGTAATGTGAGACACTGGCGAAACAAAGGCATGAAGGGAAAGGGCTCAGCTTCCTTTCCTTAATTACTTCATGCAAAACAAAAGCCACCGAATCGGTTGTTTGGAAAGGAAAACAATACCGAGCACCCTTGCAGTTGCTGTGGACAAGCAGTGTGTAAGTAAAATTCCCCACCTGGAGCAGAGCCAGGGGACATGGGTGTCACCAGCACCCTCCTCCTGTGCCCCATGCAGAAGCAGAAATGCTCTCATCCCATTTGGGCACCAAAAGTCTTCAATTTATGGATAGCTGTTTCAGTGTGAGGGAAGAGCTGGAGACAGCTTTGGGCAGCCGAGCTCACGGTGGAGACTTGGAGGAGAGGCAGAAGGGGTGATGCAAAATGGCAGCAAGCCCCATGTCTCTGAGCCAGACAGGGCCCAAATGTGCTTGGAGCTGTCTGGAAGCCAGGCTGGCCAAGAGAGGGTATGCCTCAGCTGTGCTTTCTTAACAGCTTTCACAAAAAGGGGGTTTAGGGGGCTGCAGCATATTTGCTTCCCTGCAAATTACTTTTAACCAAAAGCCGGTTACTACCGATTATTGATTGCACAGGCCTTGAGTGCCCACAGGTTTATTTCAGGATAAATGGGAAGACCAATATCATTAAGTTTAAACCAGCAGGATTCCCTGGGCTGTGTTCTTGCTGCATGTTTGCAAACCTGAAGCCCGGATGGCAGCCCAGGGCGCCCGTGGCATCCCACCAGGCATGCGTGGCATCCTGCAGGCAGTCACCACGGGTCTCAGCTGGGAGGCAGCAGGTTTCAAACACATGGGGACAGCCACTGCAGCTGCCACCTCCCAGCTCAGACCAGCGCCAGGATGGTCTTTTTCTGATCCAGTGCGAGCCATGGGAGGATTTAAGCTGGACTTGTTGGCTTGATGCTGGACAAGGATGGAGGACAGCTGCTTGCAGAGCACCAGTCTCTGCTAAGAAGCAGTTTCATTGCCGCTTGCTTGCCAGCTGTGCACTGCAGCATTTCTGCAGCAGCAATGAGAAAACCTCCTTTTCCTGCACGGCTGCCAAACACAACCCAGAGGTGACACTGAAAGCTTCATAGCTAGACCTCACATTCTGGACTGAAAGTAGGTCTAATACTGTTTATCTACACTATAAAAAGGATTATGTGCATGTGTGGGGGTAAGCTTAGTGTAAATACCTGATATTAGGAAGTTAATTTCCAAAGAACTGTAAAAGACACTATTTCTTTGTATCTTATGTTTGAAGACCTCCTGGTATACCACTATACCGTTACAATATCTTCAGCACTAGTAAATGTTTTCTTTTTTTTAAACAAGCATCAAGCAGTTCAAAGATCATGTTTTAAAGCTCTTTCATTCAGTTAGAGAAAGGAAAGCCCTAAATCATTCCTGTTGTGTTTTTCCACATTAAAGAGCAATAACTAAGAACAACAGGAGCTAATCTATTCCATGTTTTCATGTCCCTCTAGCGACATGTTACAGGAATGGCTTTAATTGACATTTTGTCCTACAGAAAAAAGCAGGTTTTCAAAAGGCACAAACCCATGCAGACACCTAACTCCACAGAATATTTTCTCCAAGACTTCATTTTTTTTGTAAGGAGTTCCCAGAAATCACCACAAATATGTTAGTGGCAACAAACCCCTTACTTGGTTGAACAGGGAAAGTCTCCCAAGATTATGTCCTTTTGGCTCAAATGTTTAAAAACAAGCAGCTAAAGGGAAATCCCTTTAACATCCCTCACTGTTTCCCTTTGCCTTCATAGCACACCTTTAAACTCCATCAGGATTTCAGTCCTGTCTCCAGCCAGTAAATTAATACACAGCTCCTGTGTTTTCCCCTTTTCTACACAAGGTTAGCATCAGGCAGATGCAGTGAGGCTGACCACTGCCTGCTACCAGCTCTGCACTGTGTAGAGTTCAGTCCCACAGCCCTCAGCTCCTGAACGCAGAAAGCACCACAAGAGACCCACAGCCTGCCTAAATCATTCCCTGCCTCTCAGGGCTACCCAGGAGGATCCGCCT
This sequence comes from Elanus axillaris, assembly GCA_026212715.1. Classification (NCBI taxonomy): domain Eukaryota; kingdom Metazoa; phylum Chordata; class Aves; order Accipitriformes; family Accipitridae; genus Elanus; species Elanus axillaris. The sequence continues at coordinate 12,308,635 of JANZLQ010000041.1, forward strand.
GTGATAGAGACACCCCCAGCAGTACATGGCTAATTCTTTAGGTTGGGTTTTTAAAGGGTATGGGCTAATGGAGGAGCTGGACTCGAGACATCTGTTTTCTGACATTGTGCAAACAAGCTAATTCCCCTGGCCCCTGGCTAGGCAGGGAGATGCCTTTGTCCCAGTGAAGAGCTGATGTGTTTGGTCTCCCTGAGAGCCTTGGAGGGAGCAAGATGTGCTCTACAAACTCTCCTGGCCAAAGCAGGATACCCTATGACCCAGTCGTCCTGCATCCAGGTCCTTGCCCAGCTCTTACTACATTTTCAAACCACCCCCCCCTCGTTAACCTTTTTCTTAAGAGGCTTATTTGTGGCTGTCACATGCCATACACCTCTATCCATATCCACGATCTCTGCAATACCCACGGCCAGACCAAAATGGCACTACCTCTGAGGGAGTTACAGGCGCCCACAACCCCACAATATGCACCCCCACAACCAGCTCCCATCAGAGCAACGTGGGTGATATGTACAGACATGCATGGATGCGTAGAAACAAATGCTTTGAATTATGTTGGCCCTATCCACATCTTTTGTGCACCTCTTCTAAATGGTGTTTTAGCATCCAAAGTCAGTATGCAGGAGCTCCAGAAGGGACTTGCTTCTCCTGACCATTACAGACAAACAATAGATAAAAAGAAAGGGGAGAAATTTTCCCTCCTTCTGCTGGCTCTGCCCCTGTCAGTACAGGGAAGAGGGAAAGGAAAACATGATCTACATAGAGCTATTTCAGACTGTCCCAGCTGAGAAACCAGACTTGAATGCCTTGTAAAACAAGCTTTTAGCTTAACAAGCCCTATCTATTGACTGTATCCTATTGGCCTTTATGAATATTTCATTCATTCTCCCTTCTCCCCACTCCTTCCCACATTTATTTGTTAAACAGAAATTATTAAAACTGAAAAAAAATGCATTTAAGGAACATTTATTTTAAAGACTTAAAGGATGTTATAGTCAAAAACATATTTTAAAGATTTAGCAGAATCAAACATCAGAGATCAAAGCAAGGAGAGAGCCAATTAACAGTTACATAGTAACAGGACAGTCAATAAGTCATAAACCCATCAAGTTGTCTTGGTGGTGCAATGCTTTTAATCAGAACTAGATAAAAGGTATTCAGAAGACATGCACTGTGTATTGAAAGCATCCTTAATGCATGGTTTTTAAGTCTACTCTTTAAGGTACAGAGCTTAAGGTCAGTTTACAATAGCAGAAAGCCATCTTTGTAAGAAATTCACATATATACATTTTTCAATTCTATCTCAACATAATGGTTAAAGGGCTCAGCAGTGCAGAAACTGTAAATAAAGGACCGACAGAACTCACTATAAACAGTTTTTCTTCTTATTTGAGCTGCACAAGCTGATTCTACTCTAAAATTTATATTATAGCCCTGTTTACTAAATATGCATTTGAACATAGCACTTTCTTTTCCTAGGATATGATCTTACAGGGACCACAATCTGTATCAATAACAACATTGTCAGTAAGATTAGACTGAAAGTTTTTGCAGTTCTGCATGCCCACAGCTGATGGGTGACAGAGCCTCCTGATGATGAGTGTAGTTTTTGCTCTTATAGCAACCTGTGGGTCCCACTGTTCTTTCATTTGCCCCATTTTCATATTCTTCTCTAAGCAATGGTGAAACTAGTCCTGAGTGAAACCTCTACATGGAAGTAGGGAAGAAAGTCTGGATGCAGCACAGCTTATGAAAGGGGTTGCTAACCCACATTCTTCTTGCAGAAGACATTACAGTAATGGAGCAGAAGGGTGGTAAAATGATGTATGCCACTCATCTCATTGCCAGAGGATCTTTTGAACTTCATTTTTCCTTCCACTGTACTAAAAACCCAGCTTCTCCAAAAAATATCTTTGGAATTATACCAACACAACATTGATGGTATGGACCAGAGAATTAGATTTGCTGTACTTAAAGGAAAAAATAGAGGAAGATTACAAAACGAAGGGCAAACTCAAAGGCTTCAGCTATCAGTAAAACTATTCATTTCCTTAGTAAGGCAGAAAATTGGATAGCTCTCCCTCTCTTCATAATTTAATGGCTTGTGTTCAGTCACAGCCCTACCTACCTGCTTAAAATCAAATCATATGTAGCAGTGATACACATTCATTACCATCGTCTCTCAAGATAATTTGACAGTTCCATGGCATGGTGCCACAGTTGGTCGTTATCTCTATCCCCAAGTATCACGCTCTACCACAAGATGTTGCAGTGACAAAGAAATTGCTGGTAGCACCATTTGGCTTTCCTCATCTGGTCAGCATCCACTCCAAGGGGAAGTGCTCCAGGGATTTTATGGAGGGATGCAGGAATAAAACAGTCTTACTGCTTTTGTGTTGGGTTTGTTTGTTTGTTTGTTTGTTTACTTGTTTTTCGGGGGTTTTTTTAAGATTTAAATGTCCACAGAAGGAGCAGTTAACTGGAAATAATGGAGGTGGAAAACAAGGTGGAAAACCCAACATCTCACCCTTAAATACTGGAAACTGCCCCCACTGCCTCCCACCAGCTGGCTGCTTCTTATCACTTGTGACTTTCTCAGAGGACTCAGAGAAGTCAGTAAAGAAGATCTAGATGGACTGTTGTTCAACCCCCCTCTTCCCAATGCAAGTTTGCTGTTATCCCAGAACGCTCCACCTCCACAACATTTTGGGCCCCAAGCCATTAACAGCTTATCAGTCCAACAATAAGTTTATTATAAAATTGATGTTAAAAAAAAAAAAACTCCAACTCCATCATTTTCTGCCTCATTGTCAAATGCCTCACCATTTAGACTTGATTTGCATGATTTACTGTGCATATGCTTTTTCTCTGTCTCCAAGCCCAGAATTATCTCCTACTGAGGCTGTATCAGCTGCTGGTGCTTGCAGATTGTCTTTGTCCTTTCCAACCTGCAAAATATCATCTGCAGAATCCAAATCACTGTCTGCCTATTCTCTTATCTTCTACTTCTTTTACCCATCAATGGCCAAGCTATGCTGTTCGGTAACTACGACATATTGTAGGAAGGAACTGATAAGTACATCAAACAACATTCACAGACTATACACAAACATGCACCACTGACATTTTTTATTGCCTGTGACAAGTCACCCATCCCCACTCAGTCTTTCCAGATGCATAATGCAGATTTCAAGTCTGTGTCACTGTAGGTACTCTGTATTATAAAGAACTTATGCATATATAATCACAGCTAGAATTTGAACACCATATACAGACAAAAAATACATTTTTTTCTAGTATTACAAAAAAAAAAGAGATGACTATGAAACTGTAAGAATGGGAGAGCAAACTTAAATATTCAAATAAGAAGTAGTCAGATAATCTCCTGTGATTTAATAGAAGCAATTTAAGATTTCCCCTTAGCTAAGGTGTGATAACTAGTCTTGTGCGACTTCCACGTCTGTTGTTCTGTAAAGTAATATCCACTTTGTGTAAAATTCACACCACTGATCCGTCTTGTGCTCCAGATGACAAGAATTTTGTACACAGTTGGTTACTGAAGATTAGTTGAAAAGGCGCAACTCTTTAAATTACTTGCTTTTTTGTGACCTGCTTATTGTCATCTGAAAAAATCTCTGTATTTTCTGAACACCTACAAATTTCCCAGAAACCACAATTCACTTAACTAGAAGTTCACAAAGCTTAAAGCAAACTTACATCTGTTGGATGAAAGTTACTGCAGAAAAAGAGATCATTGAACCTCTTCTTTAGATTGTAGCTGGGGTTGTAACACAAACCTTAAGTGTTATTCAGTGCAAGCAAGGAAAAAAATTATTGGCCTAATCTGGACTGGACTGATCAGGAGAAAAAAAAAAAAAAGGTTAATTTCTTAATTCTCTCATAGGATCCCCATGATATTTGGGTAGATCACCTAACCTCTGGTTATGAGTTTCCCTCTGTTAAATGGCATTGGTCCTTACCCAGGTGCTGTTCTTTAGATTTTTTGTAAATCACTAAAGAAACCAAACCAAGACTAAATTAAAGGTTACTACTCTAATGAGTCATGTACCTAAATCTGATCCAGTCAAATTTAGGTTTTACTGCAATATATCACTGAGATTATCAATTCTATAGCAATGTATATTACATGTGTGCATTCAGTATTCCCACAGTGGCAGGACTGGAAAAATGTGATACAGGCTTTAATGTTAAGTCAAGATTGTTGCAGATTAGGTTTCACATATGTTTTGACTATGGTTATATTTTTCACTATTATTTTAGTTTGTGATATTCCACAGATATTTAAAATGTTAACTAATCTCTTGCAACTGTTAATCTGTAATCATTTCCCTACTACTGAACCCTAAAAGAGGGACTCTGCAAAACTTGGAAATAATTATGAAAAGAAGGTATAGGCGTCTGGTTTTTAGGTTTGAGGTGTGACTGACAAGCAGTTCTGCTGTTCATAAAGGGAAAACATCTGTAAAGATGTAAGCCATCAGGAATGATAACCTCTGAACTCTCACCCCATGCTGAGCTCCAGTAAATGAGTGCACCTATCTCTCCTGCCAAGTGTAACACGATACAGATGTGAAGTTTGCACCATAGGCTGTTTGTCTGGCTTTGAATCTTGAAGTTAGATTGGGAGGATTCTTAAAACAGCAAATATGGGATCACAACAAATTAAAATTAATAAAGTGAGAGGAGTAACTATGTATTTTATGTCAGTTTTGAAAGATCAAAGATTTTTAGATAGTGAAACAAAATACATGCCAATTTTACCAGGGCCTTCAGGAAGGATTCCAGCTGGGTCTTGCAGAATAATATAAAGTCAACCAGCTTCTACATAAGTTTAAAAAATTCAGACAAAAAAAAGGATAAACTAGTTTTATCTGGATAGACAATTAATACCTGCTGTAGCTGAACTGAATGACACAGTAATGCAGGTATTGACAGCGTGCAATATTACAGGGTAAGGAAATAAGTCAGCCCTCAGTCTTGCAAGTCACAGAAGGCCCTGTAGTTGTGACCAGATAGCCACATCACCAAACTACAGCCACAAATCCTCCTCCAGTACTTTTCCCTCCAGGCTCCAGGTTTCTCAGGAAACACATTCCACAAACCTTTTAATTTAGTTTGGCCTTTTTTAATGAGAAAGGATGTTTTTAAACAGACATGTTCCCTGTTTTCTTTCCCCTTCTAGTGCATGCATCAGCCAAATAAATATTATCAAAGGATTAAATATCTTGTGCTTCTCTAGGATATTTCATCTGAGTATATCCAAAGTGCTTTACAAACTTTAATTAATCCCCCAGTGAGAGCAGCACTGATGGACACGTGGCAGGCATGGGACTCCAGCCGTTCCCTGCTTTCATGGTTTGTCTGCCGGGTTTTCTTAGGCATCTGCAATTTGTGCCAGGCAGCAAAGACAATGACTGCAAGCTCGTGTGGGCAATGGACGCTTCAACTTTCTCTTCCCATTTAGTGAGACCCACAGTGTCTCTTTGCTACCATGACTAAGGCGAGAACTGTGATGTGGTTCAGTTGTGCACGCAAATTCCCGCAGGCTCGAATCTCTCCATCTGCCATCCCATGGCTCTGACCTTGGTCCCAGGTAAGACAGAGCTGGGCAGAGGGCTTCAACTTGCAGCAAACCCGCATAGCAAATTGTGGGGTGTCTGAAGCCTGCCTTCTGATGTCTCATTTAAGACACTTGAATTATGTTATTTCTCTGGATGTCAAAAATCATCGCCAGAACTCATGTGATCTCTCTGTACCTGAGACTACAAGGGTTTGGGCAGGTTTTTTTTCTTTTCTTTCCTTCTTTAGAAAAATGTGTCAAAGACATAATTTATTACAATGAAACCGTGAACATACAAAACAAAACTGACATCTCCTCACTTCAAATGCCTTTGCACCTAGAAGACAGGAGATAAAAAGGCAATTGATATGGGCAAACAAACCCATATTTTATGTCTTTCTCCTGTCTTCCAGACTGTAATGGGCTGCGGTCTGAAGCTCAGAGGACTTCTGCCTGATTTATATGCATTTTTTAAACAAGTCTCACTGTTTCAGATTTGTAGCAGGACCAGCAACAACAGGACCTGTGTTAGGGGGTCAGGTCATTAAAGCACACAACCGTGTGCCATTCCTCCCTGGGAGCTGCCGAGTGAATAGCGGCTGGGGTAGGACTTTTGGAACATCTCTGTATGGCACTGCTCACTGGGAGTTGTTTGTGATTCACTGACAAGCTGATCACTACAGAAAACAATGCGGCTCCCAGCATATTTTTTTAGTTTGATCTATTGTTAGATTTGCCTCATTTGCTTTTTTTTTTGTTGTTTTTGTTTTGTTTTGATTTAATGGCTGTAAGTATGTTTCTGCAGAGCCAGCAACGGTGTTCTCTGAAGCAACATATAATACTGTACATATAGCATCAGCCTTCAGGCCCAGGCTCTGCTCCAGCTGGGCTGTGGCCCTCTAGATGTCACGAATAAACAGATGCCAGGCAGGAGCATCCAAGCATCATTTCAGATTTACCAAGGGAGGACTGTGCAATTTATTCCCATGTCTATGCAAGCTCCTGGGGTTTTTGGAGAATCACAGACCACAGGCTGGTAGAACAAGGAACCACATGATGACAGAATTATGCACAACACTGTTTTCCCATCTGAATCCTGAATAACGAAGGCAATGAAAGGGATATGCAGTCATCAGTTTTCAAGAGTCCTGGATAAAGAATTTTAATCCAAAATATGGGCATTAAACTCACTGGAGTTTTTAAAACTGGTAGATTAAGCTGTCAGGATCCTTGGCTTTCCATTCTGTAATGCAGAATGTGACTCCCCAGAGGGACAGCTTGTGCTTGGATATGGTTGCATAAATACATGTATTTGTGACCGATTTGTCCTGCCAGGCTGGTGGACGATGGCTCTATAAGCCTCGGCATAGGCCTGCTGGCACTTTTCAGGAGTAGGAGTCTCTGTGAAGTGAGGCTGTGGCATCATCCTTGACTTGAGCATTTTGATAAACTTGGCATTGAGCCCTAACCGTGAATCATGGCACAGAGTAGGCTGCAGCTGTACCCTGAAAACTGGGTCTGGATGTTGGCAATGAGTAATGTATTTGTGTTGCAATGGCATCATGGCTCTAAATATACTTAATATCCAGTGATGTTGGGATGGTATTTGGGCTATTAGTCTTGTACCTAGCTCTAGAGTGCCAAGGTCAACCTTGCTGGGACCTGAATCTGTTTATGTCACTCTGAGTGGGTTTGATGGCAACAGGAGGTCAGAAGGTCTCATGTCCTCTCTCAGTAGTCCATGTTACATGGCTGCGCCAAGCCTGTGCATCTTTTTTTGGATGTGAACAGTAGAATCATAGTGCTGAATACTTGGGGCAGGAAGGAAACATTCTCTTATATTTCTATGCTGACAAATAGATGCAAAGAAAAGCAGGTAGCTTTTTTTCTCCTCTGCAATTGCAACAGGTTTGTCCTTGTTGACAAGGTGAGTGACATTTTTGCCTGTGTAAATCTTGGCAAACGTAGCAAGAAGAAGAAAGGGTTGAGCCAGAATCCACATGCAACACTGTTCTACACCTTCTCAAGTTCAGCTGGCCAGCAGCCTTCTCGGAAAACAAAAGCAATAGTCTAGGAAGCAGCGAATGCACAGTAACAATAACATCATGCAGGCAAAGCAAGACATTCAAAGCAGGATATATAAATATATTTTAAAAGGGCAATTATTAATCTTTTGTGTATGTTTAGCAATTGCTTTGCTGAATGCTGTTTAATGTTACAAGGAATATAAGCATTGGGGATTCTTTCTTAAATTTCAAAATTCATGCCAGTTTCACTGAGAACTTCTGACTCTATATTCAATTCTCAAAGACCATTTTTGAGTCTTAAATGGAAAATTTTAAATACTCCTGTCTGGTCTGGATTCTGAGAAGTGCAGAACTTCAGCCAAAGTGTGGTTATGGTGATGATCAAGTTTCTGTGGATGTTTTCCAGTTCATTGCAATCTGAACAAGTCAAAAATTAAAATAAAACCAACTATCCATATTGACCATCACCTAAAAGTAAGCCTGAAGAGCATTTACCATTGAAGCTGCAGCATCAGTGTAGTAGTTATTGCTTGACCCCATTTTCTTGAGCATTACCCAGTCTCAAACCAAAACACTTCCCTGCAGTCAGATATGACAAAGGATAGGAAGAATCACCTAAATAATCTTGGAGTGGAGATGGGGGAATGTGGGACCGGCCCCATGCTGTTGTGCTTCCAGAGAAGCTTCCCTTGGGCCTGTACATAACTGTAGGGAAGTTTGAATCCCTCTGACTACAACTGGGTCAATAGGAAGGAAACTTTCAACTCCATCTGGGCCCCTTCCTTCACACTGACCCGAATCTGGGAGTTTTGAACATAGACACTGCCTTTCATTTGAGACAGCTCTTCCCAAATTCTCATGAACTGGAGCCGAGGAGGACAGCTGTTGCTGTAGTTGCATGCAGGTATGTGGGAAGGTCCTTTGGTGTCTCACATGAATGGCATGGGGTATATTTTCACTAATATCTGCCACAGGAACATAAACACATTCTGAACAGAAGCATCATAATTCAGCTACATGCCCTCCTTCCTCAGAAGGAAAGAAAAGTATTGCCCACCATTTCTCAGACTTTTCTAATCCAAGGATTATTTAATCTTTCAATACAATCTCTAAACCATCTTGATTAATGTTTCCACAATGGATTTCTTTTGTGATTAAACATAAATCAAGCTACATTTTGGAGATAAGCTTACTAATTCTATTTTCCCTTCTGCTTTGCTTGCTCACTGGCAGGTGGAGCTTTTGGTGTTCAGCAACAGTTTTTCTGCTTTCTGATGCCTTATAGTTTGCTAACAATAACAGTTCCCATGTTAAGAAACAAGCAACGTACCAAGCTGCTGAAGTTCTCAGTGCCCTTATGCTCTAACCAAGGGTGTCAAAAGATACATATAAGGATGAAGAGGAATAACCAGTTTTTCACACTGAGACCAGAACAGTGATGGGACCTGGCAGAACTGTAGCTTGACATTTTTTTTGTGTCAATAGTTGACACTCAGCAGTGGAACGCTCATACATTCATTGCTATTCTTAGAGAAGTCGCTCCTGGCACAAAACTGGATGTCAGGGAAAAAAAGCTATGGTTTTGAATGAAATTTATAAACAAACTAATGGACAGTAGTTGTGTTGCTGTAGCCAGGCCAATCATGTAACCATGTAAGTAAAGCAAAACATATGTAAAGAAGTGATATTCTTTTAGCCGATTATGAACAAATAGACTCCATTTTGGGTTAAGAAAACCTTCTTTGTGTGAAAATGATAACAAAATTGGGAGAATTTCACTTAGGTTTTGCTGTGCTTCTCAGCTCAACTAAGGTTGACCTTTAGTACTTAATGCTTTTGAAAGATAGAATTTGTCAAAAGGTCTTTCCCAAATTGACAGGTGAACATATTGATTATTTGAAAGTTTTACAGCATTTACAAGTGGTTCTATTTACAAAGTTTGCCAGCCACCGTTTGGACCAAAGCATAAAATAATGCTGCTGTTAACTTGTCTATAAAATAAATTAGAGTTGCTTTATCTGGTCTTGCTGGGTAGTATGTGCAAAATTCTGAGCAGGTTCCTAGAGTAGTTTCTTTAGCATTCAGGTTTTTGTAGGTCTTTACAGGATGATACACTGAAGAATAACTGCAAAGGAAATAAATGGACACTTCTCCCTAAAGTAAAGTTAGGTGTAAACGGTGCCTAGGTCTTACTGTGAAGATCAGTACTTCATTACAGTAAGCACTTTAAATGCTTTTTCCTAAAAAAATTGTTTATTAAAATTACTATAGATAAAACAGAAAAAGATTGAAAGGGAAATGAGGCAAAATTCCCTCCTAACAGAACAGATTGAGTGCAGAACCTGGAATCCCACCCAAGTGGTTGGATTTTCAGCACCTTGCAGCCAGGCTGATTTGCCTCATGCTTTCGAGATTCCTGGTCTGTCTCTGCTCAGGATGGCTGCAGTGAAGAGCTGGAGTGCAAAAGACTTATGCGACTGCAACAATAAACACAACTGTGCCCATTGTTTAAGCTCATAATGGTTGTGCTAACTCTTGCTAGATACCTGGCGTTTGTTCACTCTTGGATCATTGTCAAAGTGGGATACAGAATTGAGCTATTTCCGTTATTTCATTGTTTCCATATTTTTTTTCCCAATATTTAAACAATAGTCATCTTTCTTATTTCCATAGCTCACTTTTGAAGGGAAGACAGATCAGCTGTGAAAACTGTTTCTAATTGAGATCCTGATTTTTTTCCCCTATTTTTCACTAGGGTTGGTGGAGACATGAGAAAATCAGATGACTTATACAATGTCACAAAGTAAGTTATTCAGGTAATAGTAGAACGAGGGATTCTCGTGACTTAAAAGCAGTCAGTTTAACTACTCAGCTCCTGCTAATAGCTTTTTTCTGTCTCTTCAACCAAACAAAATACTTTTCACAATTTTTTTACAACCCTTTTTTTTTGCTTTTAATAAAAAATAATTGCTTTTAAAAAGACATAAAAAGGCAAATAGGAAAAATACCTCTATAAACTGCTGCATAACTTTGTCATTGTTATTTATTACAGTATTTGTGTTAGTTATTTATGGAGATTCTGGATAAGCCTGGAGCCCATTGCTGAATAAGGCATTGAAATTAGCTCTTCTGCCCACCCCTACCCAATCTGAAGCTCCTCTATTAAGTCCCTACATGTCATGGGCAAATTACTTATTTTCTCTGTACCTCAGCGTTATCCCTGTTTTATGCTTGGGGAGCTATTTCCTCCCCATTTTTTCCATCCAGCCTGATAGAGCTAATAACTGCAAGACAACATGTTTCTTCCCTGTTTCTTTTACAGAACGTGGTATCTCAGCAGAGTCTTTATGTGCTGCCACAACAGAGTGATAATGAGATTAAAAAACCTGAAAGCAAATCAAAGGAAAAAGGTGTTATACATCATACACTAGAGTAGAAAGAGGCCTAAAGGACTGGTCATTATCCTGTGAACTATTTGTAGTTAATGCTGGGAAAGAGATGATTCTTCTCCATAGTAAGATCATCTATGACAGCATGTTTAACTGTATCAATTCAATCTTCTGCTCTTATCATAATCCTCATTCTTCTAAATAAGTCTCAAGCAGAGACACTATCGGGAAGTGCTGGCAGAACCTCCCCCTGCTCTCACAGGGAAACAAAATGCTCTTTCCTCTACCCCAATGCCTGCCCAGGCTTCTTGTGATGATAAATACTTTCAGACATGGAAGCCACGTAAATATCTAGCAGTATGGTCAACTGAAGGCAACTGTGATTCATTCCACTTTTATATTAAAGTGTTTCAAGAGTGGGAGATTGTGCACCGCACAGAAACGTTGAAGAGCAACAGCAAGAAGAGGATATGGATTAGCTTTATTACTTCTGTAAGGACCATTTCCAAATCGGAGGCTGTACTTTGGGAATGCCATCCTTCTGCTGCGATATTGGTTCAGTGGCAGGCTTTCCTGGGAGTGAGCTGAATGCGTAGGACAGGAAAACTTAAGCCATTCCTCAGTTTGAACCCTCTTCACTGCTTCCCCGGCTACTACAGTTTAGTCTCTCTTTTGATAGCCATTCCTAGGTTTTTTTCATTACAGGCCCAAGATGACCAGATGCTTTGCTTCTATCATCCCTGAAAAGCATTTCCTACACCTTCTGCTCAAGCCAAACACAGACCTGGCTTGTGTCTTTCTTTCTCCCAGTTAATTCATACTCAGTATTGTGGCATTTAACCCTGTTGTCTGCCTTTTGCTGTTCTTCCTACCGTCTGCTCTTGTCTGTGGTGACCTATCAAAATTCAGTAGCAAAAGGTTTTTGTTATTTCCATTGCCACTTCTTGTTGAATTCTGAATTCTGAGATATAATTCATAAAGACCTGCTGCCTGTCAACTTTTAATATTTCTAATTGCCTATCTGCTCCGGTATAAACATAAAGCCTTTTAACATTTCACTTTCCCCTCCAGAAAAATGTATCCTACTCACAGAAATATGACCTTCAGCTCCTTTTGTGAATGGTGAGGAAAAGAAATAAGTCAGACTGTCAGCAACATTATCAACCCAACTGTCACTAACTTCCAGTCTTATTATTTAATAGCTAGATAGCCTCATTACCTTGCTTTTTACTTCAGCTTTCTTAGGACTGAGAAATACAGGTGCTTATCTTTAATTCCCTTGGCATTTTTGTTTCATGTGTTTGTGTCAGCAGTCCTGGTAAAACTTCAGGTCTCCATCTTCTGAGCAGACCATGGGCCTGAGGGCTGGACTAACCGTTTTTGCTTCCCTCGGTTTCTGCCTCTTCTCAAAGTCAAACCGTGATTACAGACAAAATTCAGGTTGTAGCTGACTATCATAAACAGCTTGCCTTATTCTCTGGTTAAAAAAATAAACAAATAAAAACAATCCCTGCAGTATGGGTTTCAACCACTATAATAATCCAGATCCAGATCCATGCTTCGTCTTTGCTCTGAACTCAATCTTAAAACTCAGGTACCCCTTGGAGGTTGATCAAGAGCTTCTGAAGAAACAAATGCGGAACCAAAGATCCTTCTTGACCTCCCCACCAAGCAACAAGAGGAGAAACCAGTCTTCTTCTTCTACACGTTTAATGGCACAAATGTTCAACACGCAGAACATCACATCATTACATATTATGGCTGCATACAGTTAACAGTCACCATCAAGGCAAGGTTCTGCCCAAAGATGGTCAAGAAGGACGGAATGGGAGGGAGGTTACGTAGTACGGGAATGGCTCCCAAGCATGTGATGGGGAAGGGTCATACAGCAGAGTGCAGGGCTGTACCATTGCCAGTGCCTGGCCAACATTGTTCAGGTAGGTGGTGGTGTCACTTAGGGTATAAATGTGTGGTCACATCAGGAAGCTGTTGGTGAGAAGGCAGCTACAGTAATCTCCATGATCTGAGGTTCTCAGTTCCAGCTAACCTTCCTCTTATGAATCCCCTCCACACTTTGACTGGTAGTGATATTATTCACTGCTAAGCCTACATGTGATTTTGGACCTGCTGACAACACTGGTAGAAAAAGCAAGCAGATCACAGCTTCAGTGTTATATCACATCAAACAGGCACATAAAATAGCTTAAATATCAAGGAAATTTGAAATTGGAGGTGATGATCTTTACAGAACTGCAGTCATATGAAGCATGGCATGGGAACCAGGCCCTTCTCACAAGGCTGATTTTCATGGAATGGGACTTCTTAGGGTCATTTGGGAATGTTATCTATTCAGTGACATTCACAACCTCTGAGATCTCTCCCTCCCTATTTCTATGCACATTTACAGTTTATATGGCTTTCAGTATCTTTCCATGTATTTTTCACATTTCATAGGTTGCTGGAGAGAGCCTGGTGGCTTAGGGAATAGGAGAGCACAAGTTACAGATATTCCATAAACCCTTCCAGTATATAAGCATCTATCACACACTTGCATCCGACTACAGAAGTTTGGACTTGGCATCCTACATGTTCCCTTCCAGGTCTGGATCCTGTATTCACAAATAGTTCATGAGTTTTATATTGTTACTGCTCTGTAGCACCTGCACTACTGAAATGGTCAGAGAACACAAAAGAGGGAAAAAGGAAAAAGGGGCAGGCACAGGAAAATAAATAAATTTGAACAAAGCCCTGAGCACTGAGAGGGAATCTGAAGAGCTCCTCTAAGTATGAGTCTAACTGCAAACACAAAAGGGATGGAAGGATGTCAGTCTTTATGTATTGTCACAAAAATTTGTGGACTTCTTTTCTGCCTTCAGTGATCAGTAGATCTATGAGTTCCAGGCAGCACATGAGTTTCATCTTACATTTAAAGAAGGGGTTATTTGCCCAGCCTGACAAATGAGAATACAACCAGGCATAAGGCAAGCCATTTATCAAATCTAGATATCACTGAGCATTCAGTGTTCATTTTAGGTCTTTTGGTTTCTGTCGTCTTTCTCTTTAATGCTTTATTTAATTTGTCTTACATGGTATCTCAGTTTGCTATTTCAAGGCTGATTGTTGGGGTCCTCCCTTTTGCTCCTCTCTGTAGCTTTGATTGTCATTTTAATTCCCTCTGTAGTGTATTTGTGACCCCAGCTAATACACCGAAGCCCAAATTGTCCTCTAATATTATTTCATCAACCTCCTCTCCAAGTTACATCCAAACCCAGCCTTGTTTCTTTGCCTGTCAGCTGATGTCCAGATTGAATTAGAAAGCACTCTCATTCCAGATTTAGAAATATATTTCCTCTACTTAATGCAATCTTGTCTGTGTCTGGGTAATTAAAATCATCTATTACTACCACTCAGGTTCATTTACATGTTTTATCTTTTAAAATTTATGCAATAATTACATAAAATACTATGTTCCAATGGGCCAGCTGGATGAAGTACAAACAGTATGGCATATCTTGTTACGGAAATATACCTCCAGCTATGAGCACTGACTCTACCATTTCCAGGCTTTGCTATGATCATGACTGAATCCTTCACAAATAAATCAGCATACATTTGTTTGCATATCTGCTTCTTTCCTCAACAACTGACAAAAATTTCTGATGGCACATTCCTGATTATAAGGACATGAGAAAGTTCAAGAGGTCTGAATGTTTTATCTATCAAGCTGTTGGACTGCACAGTTAAATCAATAACTACACCTATTTCATGATATAGGAGGGCACTGTAGAGAATACAGAAGACAGACAGCTGGTGCTGAAAGCATTACATAGGCTTTCTCATTGTGAGGGGAAACTCAACTATTGCTCCTTCTTACTATATGTCTCTCTTATTTCATAGACAGAAAAGTAATTCTAATATTGGTTTTCACAATTTAAATTTTATTTCACTCTTCAGCTGCTACTTTCCTGTTTGCTCTTCTTTTCCCCTTTCTTATTTTTCACCCTCTTTTACAAAAGCTCACCTCTCCTTTCTTCTCTATGTGCTGCTCAGCCCTTCCCGGAACCTCTTGAGCAGTTTTCAGAGCCAGCAGAGAGAAGGCAATGCACCCTCTCCTTCCCCGATCCTAAGTGAGATGAAAACATAAGCATTTAAAAGAAGCCCCCTGAAGCCCCCACATCTGGGAGACATACAAATTTGGTAGTAAAGTACCCAAAGATGGCAAAGACAACCTCCAGAAAAAACATCATTTCCTCACAAATGTTTGCCAGTGTTCCAAAGGTGATCCTCTTCACAATAGGTATATATTTTATTCTATTCAAAGTAACTAATTGCTATAACAACTTCAGTAACTGCTTACTTTTGAGACCTTCCTATTAAAACAAGTTGGGATGAGATTCTTCATACATTGCTAACAGTAATTTAAGGGCTGGCTTTCTTTTGTGAGGAGATTTTTGTGAAGCTAGACTATTTCAGCAATCAACATGAATAGGTACTAGAATAATAATTTTCTTAAATTAAAAAAAAAATTCTTCTTTCTAATTTTCTTCCCTTTCTTGGGCATTACAGTTTTATTGTGAAATATAATAAACTATTTCCATTTTTAATGACAGTTCCTTGCTTTCCAGCTCTAAAGTTTAAAAAATATTTTTCCATACTTGTAGAAAAAACTGTAAGTAATTTGGTTTGACAGGGCACAAAAGGTAGTAAAATCATCTAAGCAACCTTAATTACCGGCTTACTTGTGAGACAATACACCACTTCTGAAGTGACTGAAAATTTTAGACTTTCCTTGAAAATAAAGAAGATTGTGACAGGTACACTCAGCCTCCTTTCACAGTCTACCCCACTCCTATTCATTCAGCTTCACACACTAATGAAAGAAGAGGAAAAGATCTCTTGTGTTGAACCATTCAGCTGCTTTGTCAAAATATTAAAAAATCCCAGAGCACTGCAACTGTATGAATGACTTTCCAAAGCAGGAGAAATATCTGGTCTGTGTACTTAAACCTTTTCAAGCAGCAAAACAGACTGCATGGGAAAGGGAGCCTGTGAGATGCAGAAAGTTTGTACATTGGAGCTGAGGTCAATTTTGGTTTTGAAGCCTGATCCTAGTCAATGCAGATCCATCTGCTGGGCCCAGCAGAGGTGGAACATGGCAGCTGGAATGGCCATGTCTGTTCCATTAACGTGTGCTCACGTTTTACCAAAGGGCTGCTCATTAAAATATGCATCTTTTTCTTCTTCAACTCCTCTCCTTCAAAGGCACAGCTATTCATCCTCCATTCCTTTTACAAACATGTGATGAATACAGATCCAAATCCAGCTGCTTTTCTCAAGATCTGATATTCCTGACATCAAGTCTCAAGGATCAAAGTAAAACATTCATTAGTCTGTCCAGCATTGCCATAATGATCTCCTTAAATAGAATATGGTACTTTAAACATCAAAACCCACCTTTCTCATAAAGTAAGGGAACATTCACTTCACTTGTTTACCTGATGGCTCAAGATGTTTGTCAGAAGTTTTACCAGACTGGGGAAATGCAAATACTGCTTAGATATCTTAAAATATGAAAGGGCAGCACGCTTATTAAGTAGGCAGCCTTTTATTTCCTTACCAAAGTATGCCATCATGTTCTGGGTCCTCAGGGAGACATCTCCAGGAACCATAAAAAATGCAGTTCCTAGAACTAAGGATTTCAATCTTTCATCTCTAGCGTTCAAGAAAACAACCTTTATAAGAAATGTGAGCCTGGGTGTTAAGTAGCAATTGACACTTGAATACAGCTGATTTTTTTTATCATTTTGATTAAATCTACCCAGGTCATAAAATATACTTCTATAACATGGTAGTGTGGAGCTGAGGTAAAGCTCAGAAACCTACAATTAATTTTCAAATATACAAATTATTTTATGATACCTGTAATTTTTTTTCATGGCAGAAATGGTGCGAGTGGGGAAGAAATGTTGAATTCAGTATTTTTCTCTTTCTTCGATAAACATCTACAAAGAGAATGAGGACAAGACTTTGTATATGCAGTCTGCTAGGTATGTAGATAGAGGTCAGTTATAAATACAAGCAGTGACATCTTACAGCAGGGTGTGGGGGGAACATCCTGGGTAATCAATTTAAGCTGACAGTCAGTATCACGAGACACATGATATTAGCTACAGTGACAGTGTTATCTGGGTGAGAGGAGGGTCAGTTTCCATTAGGAAACCCTATTTTCCAGAGATTTGGAACCTGACATAATAATTGTTAAAACTTGGCATTAAAAAAAGTTTTCCATTCACTAGCATAATACCCCCTTGAAGAGCTGATGACCAAAACTGAGATGGCTATTTTGGGATAGTTGAAGACGGAAGGGAGAGGGGAAAACTCCACCCATTAAAGTAATATCAGGGCTTTGTTTGCTTTCCATTACCAAAGGGAGCTGCAGACTTCTGAAAACAACAAATGCTTAGAAGCTGCATCAGCCAGAGGCAGCTCGTGGTATAGGCAATACAGGTAGCTTCTCAGGGTAAGGGGACTGTGTACTTTATATCTAAAGAGGTAAAAACTAGACCAAAAGAGAAGAGGAAAAGAGGGGCTGCATCCCCCCCCTACTTACCCACAGCCTCACTTTGCCCCCCTAATTTTTGCTCCCTTCCAGGACCTATTCTGCTGCAGCCACAAAATTGCTGCATTGCCAGCCCATCACTGCACACGTTGTCCAGATGCACAAGCTTCTGTGGCACACCTTCATCTTCAGTGCTCACGCCCAACTGTCACCTATTTTTTAAAGCAGCCTGGGTCAGGGCTTGGAGGGTTGTAAAAGGAGATTTTAAAAGGGCACTACCAGAGAGAAAGTTTATCACCCAAAGAGTAAAACAAATGTGACGGATGTGATGAGAGAGCAAGAGATAGGAGGACTCCTATCCCCAGTGATGGGCCTATTAATTGTGTATGGGGAGATTAAGTGAGCAGCCAAAAGGTCAGGCAGGAAGAACCTGGTCTCATGACACCCCATCCAGTACCATACCCACCAGACTTTCCTTCCTCCTGAGACACAGCAGAATTATTTTTCTGAGAAAGGACTGCAGAAACCATCCTGGTTTGCCATGCAGCCCTGCTGCTTATGACGCCTTCCAATCTGTCACAAAATCAAATGTACATAATGATATTAGTTTAGTGCTAAGATGCATCGTTTTCCTTTCCTTATGCTTATAAGGATTTTTAACACAGAAATGCACACTTTAAGAAGGAAATAGAATATTTTCTAACACTGAAACCACTAAGCAGTTAAATTTTACTAAGGCTGCTATTGAATATTATCAGTTGAAGGATTTAAGGTGGCTTTGATTAATGGGCAAATCTTAAAAGATAGGGACTTGACTGGGAAAAGCATCTGCAAGTTCAGACAGTGATGCGTATCCAAGTCTCTAAAGCCACTGCAACTGGGCTGTAAAACTGACAAAGACAGGATCTTTTAATGAGATTTCTGGCAAATCTTCTGCTAATCCCAATCAAAATTTAGAGCCACTTCTCATCAACACATCAGCATTTCTGGTCCTAGCCCTAAGTAGATCTTTTAAATGTAAAATGCAGTAAATACAGAAGTAGGTTTTCCAGACTTTGTAACAGCTCCTTAAAGTGCTGAAGTTGCTTTGGCTTCTAAAAATGAACAGAAGGATCCAGGACATCTTGTTCCAAGGGGTTTGTTCAGCTCTGTCCTTACATTGCTAGGCTGCTATCCTCAGCTGCTGTGTTAAATCCTGCTCCAGACTGGTGCAACTACATTCCCATTGGATCCTTCAGGTGAAACTCATCCAGCTGGAATTTAGATATATAAAAGGAAAAATGTGGGTTTTTTCTTTCTCTCAAACTTTTGCACAAAATAGAATTCCTCTAAAGGGATAAAATGGAGGTACAGTCTGATCTTGAAGGGAGTGTGAAAAAAAGCCCCAAATACATTCACATCCTCTGTAATACATAAACAGGGCTGAGTGTGATTAGCTGGCTATTAAAAAAAAGCAATAAATCATAAAGACACTGACACAAGTTGAAAGGTCAATGCTTAGCTTGCCACTTGCCAAAGTATTGAAATTTGTCACCGCCTTGGCAATTAGAGGCTTGTTCTGCCTCTTAAGTAGAGAGGGAAAGAAGCAGGAAAAAACTGCAGCAAGACCTTACATTTTTGAGATGTCACGAAATTGTTGAGCTGCCTCACCCAAGTTTCCTTAGAATTTGCTAAGAGCAGGAAAGTTCAGCTGACAGACTGCTTCTTTTCCCTGTGTTCAGCCTCCAACATGCTCTTCTCTGTCTTGACTCAGGGAAGAGCTGTACGAGAGCACTGCGGTGGTCTATAATCTTTTAATGACTGAATTTTAAACAGACAGTAGTGAGCAAGATTGCCAGGTAATGTGAAACTAAGCAAACGTGTCAACAGGAGAGGAAGAAGTCACTGAAGGCAAGAAAGTTTATGAATATATTCCATGATTTTTCACACTATATATTTAGTACAGAGCTAGGCTTCAGATAGGAGATGTATATACCGTGGATTACACTGCTTGGGAGTGGTTAAAGAAATTCTATGAGAGGGAAAAAAAACCCCAAAGATTAGCCCACAGAAATTAATTATGCTGTTCAATTCATGGTTCTGGACCAGTTCTTATTTGATTTAAAATCAACATCACCCCCTAGAATTACATCAGCTGCATACCCAGTCCTAAATCCCTTTTCCTTCTCTTTGATGCATCAGCTCTGTTCTTAGTCTTCACAATTACATCAGTTATTTATTTTGCTAAATCTGTTTTAATTTATCCCTAATATTAGGGGTCTCTCAATTTGGTTACTATAAAGGTATCACAGTTTAAAAATCTAGATTGATTTGTTTTGATTGATTTTGCCTGACCTTTGAAAATTAATAAAAGTATTTAAATGGTGTAATAAACCACGTTCAGGAAGTCTAAACATTCTAAAATACAACAAATGTGCATGGATTAGCTTAGTAGAGTGGAGAGCTTAGAAAGTGGTCCTGCTAGCAGGCCCTCTGTGCTGAAAAACAGAAGCTTTGTAAGCTCTTAAAGTTCAGAAAGCTACAATAACTTCAACAGAGAAAAAACCTGCAACAACAGCTAAAAGCAGGAAAACAGCAAAAGAAAGAAACATTGATTCTTCACTTCTAGGGTATGTTAGAAAACCTACAGAAGGGGCAAGCCATTCCTGAAGCTGAAATCCTGTTTTTAAAGCCAAAACCTGGTATTTTTCCATAGATTTCAGTATTGCCAGAATTTCATTAAAAGGGCTAATGCCCAGCAAATGTTGCACCAACCCACAGAGTAGCAGACCCAGCTTGATGACCAGCAGGTGAGTTTATGAATCCCTGTTCCATTAAGAGCTGGGCAGAGCTCTTTGCTGCACCTACAGCTGCAGCCTGCCCTTAGTTTTGCCTTGCAAAGTTAAGTGCAGTTGTTTTGCAGTGTCGTTTAGGGGCAAAGAAGCAGTACCGGCACGTGCACAGAGTGCATGGTGCATGCTCTGCTCCATAGATAAGCAGGTCATTCCCATGCACAGTAGATGCTTGTACAAGGAGAGGAAGACTACTATGCTTGGAGAACCTGGCCCCTGTTGCACAATTCCTATCGCCCTTTGTTTCCTCTATAAAGCCAGGGATAGTAAAACCTCACAGAGCAGAAGGAAAATACAGAAATCATTAAAAGTATCCAAATGTTTTCCATGGTGGAGAGGAAATACAATAAAGAGCTTTGAACCAATTAAATACTCTGCCATACCTTTTCAATCGAGTGATAAAATGCAAGAGAAAGTAGGCAATAAAAAGTGCACTGAGTGCACAAAACAGTAGCAGCCAAGGATGAGTGTGTAAAAAGAAGAGGAGCCAGGGGATTTCAGGTTATTAAGGAAGAAAAAAACAGAAGTCCTGTGAGGGACTTAGGCCACCTGTCTTCATTTTGATTGCTAGAAAAAATCTGGAACAAACCGTCCCCTGGAAGATAAAAGTGGATAAAGCAGTAGGTGCTATTAGATTTGTCATGAGAAAGCTGTGTCAAATTCATCTAACTTTCTTCTTTGACCAGATCAAGGGTTGTGCAAATGAGGGAGAAGCAATAGGCATATTTGACCTTAATAAGGCTTTTGACACTATCTCACATGACATACTCATTAGCAAGCTAGGCAAATACTGTCTTGATGAAACTGGTATGAGGGGGGTGAAAAAGTGATTGGAAATCTATACTTACCGAGTACTTATCAATGGTTCATTATCCAAATGGAAGTGTGTATTGAGTGACATTCTGCAGGAGTCTGTCCTAAGTCTGCATTTATTCAATAGTTTCATTAAGGAGGATGACTGAATAGGAAGTATGTTTATTAAATTTGCAGAGGATATGGAGCAAGGAGGGACTACAAGTTCATTGAAAATTCAAAATGAGCTTGTCTATTGAAGGAACATTCTGAAAATTAACAAGAAGATAAATGTAACAAAGTTTGTTAGGGAGAAAAAGCAAAATAAATATTTCAGCAGGAACAATCAACTGCCCTTATCTGAGCAATAAGCTAGGCAGCAATTTTATGGACAAAGACCTCAGGGTTATAGCAGATCTAAAGGTGGACATGAGTCAGCGATGTCATTCCTAGTTCAGGCAGTAGTGCTGCAAGAAAGGTCATAAAGTAATTCATATATTTGACTCAGCACTAAGAAAGATTCTGTGAGAATTTTGCTCGATTGGAGCACAGTGCTCTGAAAAAGATGCTGTCCAAAAGGCAGCAGTAAGGGTGGTCAGAATCTAAACTAATACTACCAGTTGTGTGTAAGTCAAAGAACTGGGACTATTTATGCTACTGACAAGGTCCCGGGGGGGGGGGGACGGGACGGGACGACGGGACATCGTAGCCCTTAAGCAAACAAAAGATTGTTAGAGATAAGATATGGTCTGCTTTCCATGTCCATGATGGCTGGAACAGGACCTAACAAATTCAAATTGTAGATGAGGAAAAATTGTGTTAGACAGAAGAGAAACTTTCATGGTAAGGATAGAAAAACTATAGAATAAATTGCCTTGCAATGTTATTGAATCTTCAAAACAATGTTTATAGGCAAGGTTGGACAATTAAGAGTTAAGAATTTGTAGCTAGAGATGATTATGCTAGGGGCATCAGGTGATGAACCTTCCCTTCCAGCTCTATCATTTTTTTAAATGAAGTTATAGACTTGTATGGAAACAACAATGTCTGGAGATGTAATTTGGGTGAGCTGAGTGCTCTCCCATGCTCTAACTCAAAGAACTAGAATATGAAATTGTGAGAACAAATGCCAAAACTTATAATTAATGTACGTTTATGATTGTGAGTCCCTATACATTAAAAGAGAGAGAGAGAGGAAGGAAAGTGCTACCTAGCAACTAGAGTCCAAATATTCTGATAGAGTATGTCCGATGCTTTAGAACAAATTCTGAAGGGAAGGAAAGCAAAAGGAAGCACAGAAAAAGTTTTATTGAAGGTAGGTTGTATCAAACTCAGACTTCTCTCTCAGTAAGACAGTTGTTTTTTCTTTAGGAAGAAATGTTCCCTCAAGTTATTACCTGGGAAATTACTAGTTAAACTGAGCAAGTTGGAGATGAAAGCAAAACATTTAATTACTGAGGAACTGTCTGAAGGGGATATGGCAATGGATTAGAGGATGTTATTAGTGAAGCTCCAGAAGGATAGGTCTTGGGACCACTTTTCACTAGGTGGTCTGGCTCTAAAAGTAGGAGTCTGCTGATGACACAGGGTTGAGAGGCATCAGTAAGACATTGGAAAACAAAGAAAGAATTGTAGTAGTATGAAAAATGCTGGAAATGGAATGTCGTTTCATAGCCAAAGAGAATGTCATGCATATGGAGACCGATGAGAGAGCTGATTAGAGAGCTCATGATCTGGACATAACAAAGAAGAAAAAGTTCAGGGATTTCAGAACTAAAAATCATTTTTTAATGAGTCATTAATGTGTTGTGGACAGAGAAAGAAGAGAAGCTGAATAATAGACTGTATGTGTTAAGACATTCCCAACATTAAGGAGGAAGCCTTGTGCAAGGCACTAACAAAAACTCAGTCTGAAGACTGGTTTTAAGGAGTGGATGCGCTGAATGGATTGGGTAAAGTAGAACATATTTTATGAGAGCAGATTGAAAGAGGTAGACTTTATCTTTCAAAGCTGTATAAACCAGAACAGAATAGTAAAGGGGTAAGTTCACTCTCCTGACTGATTTTCAGGGCACTAGCATGGTGATGCAAATTCCAGAAAAAAGGTTCTTTTAGCTAAAGGACAATGCTAACACAAGAGCCATGAACAATTTTACATTAGCTACTATAAGGAAGCTTTCAACCTCTGGAACAATATGCTGGTATTAGCATCTGTGTGGACCTACTGTTGAATTTATTTAGAGTTTCAACTGTTTCTGAACAAGGTTTCTAAATTGTGTTATATGATGGGATGGCAAACTTGACTCTCCCTTGGCACTTCCCAGCTGTGTGCTCCCACAAACTTTTCCTTACTTGGCTAGAGTAAGCAAGTGCAATGAACTTTTGGGATCCGCAGCTTTGAAGGAATGATGCGGTAATACTCCTGTTGAGGGTGACACAATTTGTTTCATTGCTATTTCAATCAGTATGAAATTCCTTCCTGCCCTGACAGTTTCTCAAATCTGAATTCCCTAAGCACTGAAAGGAGCCAGCCTGTTCCATATAACAGTGCACTGTGGACCTGGAGGTCTCAAGGCAGTTGTACTTACCAAGAGAGGAAACATCAAACATCACACCCTTGCCTCCCTTCCCTTTCTAGTGTAAAAGACATTTGTTGTGAGCAGCCTAGTGCAAAAGTAGCTAATCTCAAATTAGAGAGAATGGGATAATGTGTTACTTAAAAGCCAGATAAAAGCCAAAATGCCAATCAGAGCAAGTCCTGATTTCTGCTAATGTACTGTTTACATTGCCATAGGCATAAGTACCAGTTTATATTTCCTCTACAAACCTATCACAAGATATTTCCTGTTAATTATTTAGTGTATGTAGCTGATTACCTAAGAACAGCACTCACTGTAGTGCAACTAGACAAGTCAGACTTTTAGATACAAGAAGAGTAAACAATACAAGGTGAGCACCTAACATAATAACCAGCTTATGTTCTATTTCACTTATTAATATGTTTCCACATGTGAAGACAAACATTATTATTGCTTAGAGAATAAGTATTCCAGAGCAATAATGCCAAGCAAACAGTCTTGTAGCACATGTTCAGCAACAGCAAATAAGAAGGGGTTTGATCATGGTCAAGCTGAGCAGTTGGCCAGAAATACAGTGGACATTTATTTTGGAAGCTTTCTAACAGCTCTCCTGCTGGGTCCACTTTATGCTAAGTGTCTCTAATATGTGGCAGTGCTGGTCAAACACCAGAAATAATCTGTATGCTTTTTCCAAAAATTCCAGCCAGCTGGTCAGGGAATAAAGGAATTTCATAATGAAAAGATTCATACTTTCCCCCTGCCTTCTTTATGGAAATATTTTTGCTAGGTTTAATTCCTTCTTATTTAGTACTATAGCATCAAGAGATATTTAGATATTTGAATATAAATTTTTATGTAACAATTACACAGACGATATTTTGCCTATTGTGCTTAACATGGGAATGTTAAAGAAAGTCTTCAGAGTAACAGAGCGTTAGTTTTCGAAGTGTGTCTGTGGTTAAGAAATATGGGAATCCTCAAAGTCTTGTGGGCTTTGGAAACTGCATACTCTGTATGCCACCAGTATGACAGCATAGGAACATCCATAACAAGACAAACTAAAAATCCACCCAGCCCAATAATGTCTTCAGGAATGGCCAGGATTAGATGGTAAGGCAAGAAACAGGACAACTATAAACTGGTATAATCTCTCCACATTAACTTCAATCAAAATAAGCAGACTGGGAACAAAGAACAAAATAAATGGAAAAAGTAGTATGAGAAGATCAAAACTAAAAGAAGACCAAAAAAAAAAGAAAGTCAATCTTGGCCTACAGTCCTTAAATTACATCACGGTGAAAATCCCAATAAAATGTATGTTGTGTCCAGCATACTTTTTTTTTGTACCCCCCCTCCAACTCCTTATGACGTGCTAGCAAGCACCCCAGAGGCCTATTAACAACCTACTCAAATTCACTTCAAGGTAATACTCCTCTAACTGAAATCAGCTGTCTCATTGCTTCTGTGCAAGTCAGCACACTTGGAATCAATCAGAACATTATTTGCTCAGAAAGCTGGGAAAATAGGTTTATTGCTCCTGAACCCTGTAATAAGGCTGTTACACCTCTCAGATTCACAGAGCTTAAAGCCATGAGCACAAAACTGGTCTCACCCCCTATACAGATTCCAGGTACCCCTCACATACCTCTGCTAAATCCTATGCTCAGTGATGGCGTCCAGTTTTGTCCTGATGCAGTGAAGACACTGTATTTGCCATAGTAGTGCACCACTGCTGTATCCATCCTTAAGTAATTGCCCTGGCTCTACCTGTGCTCTCTCTGATTTACCAGTGTTACCTTTAAATCATGGATGCCAGAACTATACCTTGTCTTTCAGTATTAGCCTGACAGGTGCCAGAGGCAGAGGTAAAACCACCTCCTTGCTCCTACCTCTCTCCTCCTCTGCATACAGCCATGGCTTTTGTTAGACCTTTTTGCCACTGCAGGAGAAACATCCACAGTTTTCCTCTGCTGAGGGATTTTTAAACCCTGTCGATCATGAGATTTGGATTTATGACACAGTTCAATGCCAGTCGGCTTCAATGGTCATTGGATTGCACTCTGGAGGATTTCAGAGACACAAACAGCAGAATGAATTGGAGTACTGGTTCCCTAGAGACTGACTCTAAAGCAGTCTTATGTCTTCCCTTGGCTGCAAAGCTGCACAGTGGACGACTAATTTGCACTACTGTGGGAGTACTGTAATCAGTTTTTCAGCTTAAAAAGAAAACAGCACCTTGGCTTCAGAAGAGAAAAAAAATTAAATGGTGAAACATTTTCGTTCAAAACAACATAACCTAAGTGCAACAGGCAGAACTCTGATTTACACAAAAGCAAAAATCGTATTTCACTCTCAGGAAAGGGAAAAGAGTCTGATCTGGAACCTGCGAAGTTCTCCCAACCGACAGCACAGAAATAGAAGATGTGGGCACAGAGTCTGCAACTCCACAATTATCTTGTGAGTAGTTATTGAAGGAATGGATTTTGTGAGAAAACTGGAATCTGCTCACTACAAGCCAAGTAAAAGCTTCTTCAGCTGTAGCCAACTGCAGTTTAATTTAAACTGCATTCATGTTGACAAAAAACACAGGGGCTAAATTGCTTGCACTAATGTTACCCTGCCCATGTACTTTGCTTACAGATGGTCATTAATATCATAATTAATGTGACAGACCTGTGACAGACAGGCTGCAATGGGTGCAACTATCCTATTTAGTTTAGCCAGAATGAATTGTCCAACTATAATTCAGCACTGAATAAGTGGGGCATTTAAAAAGAACAGTAATGTGAGCTGCGTGAATATGAGAAGACAACAGGCAGCTTGAGATGACTGCTAAACACGATGTTTTCTACATGTATGTCTTCAGTGGGGCATATCTTACAGGATGGGATCATATATCCAAATGCAAGACACAGAAAAACCAAAGAAGAAAAGCAGAACTAGTCCATTTTGTCCTCAAGATTACTTTTTCCCAAGTTTTTTGACACACTGGATTAGCTTTCTGGGACAGCTGTGGTTATGGAATTTGCCATGCCTGGTAGGTGACAAATCCTGTCACACTTTCTTTTAATGAGAATGAAGAACAGAACACCTTACAAAACTGGAGTCTTCAGAAGCTTCTCTGCCCCTTTTACAAGGGAGGAGAGATGTTCCCATTCTCCTGCCCTTATCCTTCCCTGGAAAATTGGCTGGTTTGACTGTGATTGAGATAACAGAGTGTGATCCTGTTGCATAGTTGCCTCATGTTATTGAATATTTGTGGAATTTTACTGGTGAATTGAACCATGCCTTCTAAATTCAAAACTTCAAAACAAAATAAACTACCCATAAAGCTAACATGGCTATATATGAACCCTGTTCCTACATCCTGAATTTTCTGACTTCCATTATGTGCACAGTAGAAACTTAAGTGAATGATTTGGAGTAATGGGATAATGATCCCAAAGTAAGCAGGAACATCTGGTATCTGAATTAAATAGAGCTCAGAAATGTCGTGGCTCTCTTTAACCTCTTTGTGTGCTCTACCTCCCAGAGGACTAGAAAGTTTAAAGTGATTATTAATGTGGCCAATGGGCACTACATGAGAAATTGAGTAAAAGTGGCTCTTCTAAGCCAGACTGAAGGTCCACCAATCCCAGAAGGCCTAGGGGAGAACAGAAGAACATAGGAAAACTGGTTAATATTTCCCCTAGTAGTTCCTCCTAACCTGCAGCCCCTGCAGCTCAGAGTCTTTTTGAGTCAGAGAGAGTTTCTGTCCACCTAGTAACTCTCAAGGGATATGTCTTCCAGGGACTTCTGTCCAGTCTCCCTTGAACTTTCAGCATCCATGATGTCCTGTGGCAACAGCTTCTTCTAATAAACTATATGTTTCATGAACAACTGCCTCCTTCAGTCTGTACTCTGAACTTCCCACCTACTGGCTTTGCATCAGACCTACTGGTTCCCATATGGGAACTTGTTCCTGTTTTACAGACCTTGCCTGGCTGTGCAAGTAGGCAGGACACACATTATTTTTGATTTACATAACATGGAGAGCAATTCTTTCTTTATTTTGGATTTGTTGGCATGCAATTGCATTAATGGTATCACACAAAAGTTCACCTTTCAACAGTTATTAACTGTCTTATTTATGTTTAACTGTCTTATCATATATATAATCATAAATATAACCATAGCAGTACTCTCCCTTTTTGTCCAGTTAGAGAAGCCAGAGACAGATATATAATTGAATCCTGCCCTCTAAATGGAGAATAATGCTTCGTTACATTTTTGAGATGGCATTTCAATGACCAGCAAAATTTGTGGCTAAAATTAACACCAAAAAATTTAATCCAGAAATTTAAAATTTTGCATCCAATTCTTCATTTCTCCTGGTATTCTGCAAAACCAAAAATCCAGAAAATTTCAAAGCACTAAACTCCTTTCTGCCCCTTCTTCTGACCACAGGATGTTGTGAGAAGGAACTATACCTGGGATGCACTTGTGGCATAGATGTCTGAGGAAAGGAAACTCTGGTGGTTTATCTCATCAGAATATGACAGCCCAGCCACTTTCTCTGTTCTCTCTTTCTAATACTATGTCAGTTCTACTTACCCTTCCCTTATCAGCTGACATCTGCAATACCCTTTGTATTGTGACACATCATTGAAAAGATGGAAAGTCTTGGGTGGATGTCATTGCCTCTCTCGTTAACCATTACACTCTCATCTGAAGCAGTAAGCATGTTTTCTGGCTGTTCACAGGTGTTACTACTCCTTTATTTAACAGCAATTTTTAGTGCCATAAAAGTAATCCCCATGAAGGATGATAAGGAATCTCGAGTCTCATAACATGTTGCTGCTTGCTGCTTGTGAACACGCTGATCTGATCAGCTGGGCTCACTGAAATTTCAAGACACACACAGACAAATCAACCTGTTAAAGCACGCATGTGCCATGACAGTGAGCGTGGTTTTAAGCGGTAGATTAGACATCAATTACATTTTCAAAAAGCAAGTTGAATCCCACGCACCCTTCCTGGAAGTGACGTGTTTCATATATCAAAGTGGGTTGAGTCCAACTCTTGGTTCCCAGCTATCAGTTCACCTGCCTGTTACAGGGACACAGCAGCAGAGAGCGAGCTGCAGGCCGATGCTGCAAAAGCACCGCCTTCAGTTTGAAGCTACAGTACTGAGTAGCTCTGGGCACTGGATAGTGACCACAACTAGTCAAATACTGAAATGCTGGTTTGCGAAAATTTTCCACTGAGTTTGGTTTGCTTTAAATCACTGCTTGCTGGTCATAGTATTTACACATACTCAGATATCTCTAGGATACCTCTGGAACTATTTGTTAATCCCCAAAGTGTTACGCATTTTAGCATGAATTGCTGCTTATTTGAAAACATCTACTGAAGTATATTATTAATTATTTACCACAGGAAGCAAAACTGATAACAGACTGCACAGCAGACTATGTACATGCAGGGGTGAATAGCCAAAGACTGTCTCCTTTGAAGCAGTGGCACAGGTTCAGAAAATTCTCCACCCTAACTATGGTGCACCTATTTCTGTGTGAGGAAGATGCTTCCCACCAGTCTTTATTCTGTGGAACAATTTACTAATCCAAAAAAGAGGGCTGTGTTGTTAAAGAAGGTTCTTTGTAAACAGTAAAACAATTCGTCAGAAATTGGGATACAGTATTTCCACGCTAGTGTTTCAATTCCATTTAACCTGAGTGTGCAGGTGGAACCCTTCCCATCTAACTGAGGTTATTTAATAATCAAAAGTCAGGTTGAAACTGTTTGCAAATTCGGTGGAGACAGAAAGGCAGACAAAGCTCTTTGGGTTATTTAGTGCCACTGCAAAATAAGACAGTCAAATCTCAGTGTTTTACTAGAAAACTTGCAATTCACCAAGTCAAGCTGGACCAAAACCTCTACAGCTACAAGTCACAGGGGCTCTGCTAGAATCCATGCAAATACATCTATTCCAACCCACATTTGAACTATAAAGCTTAAATCTAGTTTAAGAATCCAAATGCTTCACAGCTTGGGATGTTTTTAGATTTTTAACTTGCCGGTTTCACCCATAGTCTTTTCACTGCCACAGAACTTGTATTGGTTGTCCATTGCACAGAAATGGTGCTGAAAAAACGGAAAGTAGTTTAATAACTTATTCAGTCACAGGAATGGTAGCTGCAGGGCAATGCACAGAAACTGCTCTTCTGCAACCCACAGTAAAGCTGTTGTCAAGAAAGTGGAAATTCTTCTTGCTACTGCAATCTTAGACATCACTTGTAACAGTGGGAAGAGAACAATTTTCAAAGACAAGCCTGATCTTTGAATTGATAGGCTCTTTTTCAGCTTCCTGTTGGAACACAGGGGACATTAGATGCCCAGATAACATAATTTCCACTGGAAGTGTCTGATAAAGATTGGTGTATTTGCAACAGGGCAGAGCATACTTTTCAGACACGGCTTCTGGTTTCAAGTCGCCCTCCATGCTGCATTTTCTTTTCTGTGCACTCAGAAATCCTTTTATGGCTCTTATGTGACGTCCAGTGGAAAGTAACAACTCTGGGTCAGTTCCTCAGGTAGCATAAATCAATGTGGCTGTACTGACTTCAGTATTGCCATCAAATGTAGCTGAAGGTCTGGCTCTGCTGACATTTAATCCCTGTGTTTGAAACACGAATACGTGCACAAACACCGAGAGCCCTTAAATTAAATGTTTTTATTCAGGGGGAAAAGTACTCACTTTAGCAGAAACTAACAGCCCTCCAGCTTTCAGCTCTTTCTAAATAACTCAGACAAGCAAATCAATCAACACTTTTTTCCCAACCTTACAACAGAGTGCAATAGATTTACTATAAGTACTAGATTTTTTTTCTGCTGGTATATGTGTGTATCTGAGGCAAACCATAAATAACATAAAAGTTCCAGTTAATACAGCTCTGAGCAGGAATATGTTTTTTCTTTCATGTATGATTTTCATGGCTATATTCAGGCGGTGATGTTATTCATCTCTTTATTCTCAGTTCAGCAGAGCTGTCTGCAGGTGACACACAGAGCAAGTGTATAATCTGGCATACATGATGGGAAGGCCAGGTGAATATAACAACATCCATTTGCAAGATAGTAAAAGATTTTAATCCTGAATTTCTCACATGTTAGTCCTTCAGTTTCCTGTCTGCAGTCTGGTCTGGGAGGTAATCACCCATTACACTCTGAGCTCATTCAGTTTTGATAAAGCCAGAGCAAAGGCAGAGTGGGGCATGCAGTTGGGAGGCAAAAGGGCAACGATAGCTGGGGCCCTGCCACTGATCCCAGCAATGGGCACATGAGGGGAAGAGCCAGGGGAGCCATTTGCCATCTAAAATGAGACAGCCTACATACAGCAAAGACCGTAATCCAGAGCGCCAGCACTGAAGTAGCTGTACTGTTCCCTGTCACCCAGACCCATTTTGTGCCTGTGCTTTGGAAGACAACATAATAAGGCACCCGAATCTAAGCTTTCTGCAAAAGAGTCTGGGCTTGGGAAACAAGGCACCTTTTTGCCCTGATCCCCAGGGCCATCTGTCCACAGAAAGGCTGACAGGCACTTCAACTTGCTATAGCGTCAAATCCTCTGGGCTGGGCAGGTTTCCTCTTTTCTCAGCAGCAGAGCCCAGGGTTCATTTCTCCTAGCTGAGTGCCAGCCTCCTTAGAATGGAGTCCTGACCCAAAATGCTTGCTGGCTTTTTAGCCTTGAGATCTTAGTTCTCCTGGCTACACAAAAGAAGAAAAGGACACCAAGCAACAGGACACTGCTGTGTCTGAAGAGCACGGGTGATGAAGCCTTTACTGCCTGAGAAGCAAATTTATTAGGAAGATAAAGAGGGGACGTGATAGATTAAATGTTCCTGAGAGATGAAGTAGATATCCTTAAGGGTCTGAGCGATTTCTTCATCCCAGGAAATGGAGGACCTGTAATATCCCAGAGTCCATGTTTTCCTTGA
This sequence comes from Elanus axillaris, assembly GCA_026212715.1. Classification (NCBI taxonomy): domain Eukaryota; kingdom Metazoa; phylum Chordata; class Aves; order Accipitriformes; family Accipitridae; genus Elanus; species Elanus axillaris. The sequence goes on from JANZLQ010000041.1 coordinate 12,340,366, forward strand.
GGGGAATAGAAATGCTAAAGAAAAAAATCTCACTGCAGTAGAGAAGATAATAAGGCAATTAAAGCTCTCAGTACTATTAAAAAGTTGACAAAGCACCAGGATTAGATGAAATACATCACTGAAATCAGCATGGAAAGAGCAAATAAAATCGAAAAGCCTTTGGAGAAGAATTTTGATTGCTTACTAATGGCAATGTTAGTACCAGAGGATAAGGTAATTTCAGTATGTGAGGAAGGACCAAGGTTAAAAATGGGCACATTTCACCTGAATTTCAGGAAATTAGTCAATAATGTATCTCAAGATGAATTGATTAGAAAGGTCAGGCAGGATGGTGACATTGCTGCAAGTGGGAAAATTAGTGAAACTGGTCAGATATTGCCCTTTGGCTGGCAGCCAAAGGTTCTAATAAGGTGGTGTGAAGCCTTAAGAGAAAGTGATCTATGTTATCAAAATTCATAAATAGGCCATTTTCTCTGGCCATATTCTTTATACTCCAAATATTCTAAACCCGAGAAGGTTATCTACATTCATCAGTGTACCCTCACCAAGTCTGCAAATGACAGAAACTGGGAGGAGTAGCTGATATGCCTGAGGGCCGAGCTGCCATCCAGGGGGACCTTGGCAGGCTGGAGAAACGGGCTGACAGGAACCTCATGAATTTCAACAAGGAGAAGCTGAAGTCCTGCTCCTGGGGAGGAACAACGCCAAGCACCAATACATGCTGGGGACAATCCAGCTGCAAAATACCTTCACAGAAGGGGTCCTGGGCATCCTGGTGGACACCAAGTTAACGGGGACCAGCAATGTGCCTTTGCCATCAGGAAGGCTAATGGTATCCTGGGCTGCATTAGGCAAAGCATTGTCAGCAGCTCAAGGGAGGTGGTCCTTCCAATTTCTTCAGCAGTGGTGAGGCCACACTGGGAGTCCTGTGTCGAGTTCCAGGCTCCTCAGTACAAGAGATTTGGACAAAGCGGAGAGAGTCCAGAGAAGGCCCCCAAAGATGATTAAGGGTCTGGAGCATCTCTCCTATGAAGAAAGGCTGAGAGAGCTGGGACTGTTTGCCCTGAAGAAGAGGAGGTTCAAGGGGATCTTATTAATGTATGTAAATACCTGAAGGGAGGGTGCAAAGAAGCTGGAGCCAGGCTCTTTTCCATGCTGCTCAGCAACAGGACCAGAGGCAAAGGGCACAAGCTGAAACACAGAGGTGCAGTCTGAGCATGAGGAAACACTTTTTTACTGTGATGGTGAGCAGTGGAACAGGTTCCCCAGAGAGGCTGTGGAGTCTCTCACCTTAGACTTAATCAAAAGCCAGCTGGACACAGTCCTTCACAGCCTGCTCTAGATGACCTTGCCTGAGCAGGGTGGTTGGACCAGATGACATCCAGGGATCCCTTCCAACTGCAACCTCTCTGTGATTCCGTGACCTGTGTTTTCTGTTGTTGCCGTCCGTCTGGCTGTTTTACATTATCTGACTATCCAGTGAAATCAGAAAATAACCTATCTGAGAGCAGATGAAAGGAGATATAGTTTATCAGATATGGCTCTGTCTCCTGTCTCCGTCCCCGGGTGTTCCTCAGTGACAGAAAAACTACGGGATGCTCAGTCCCCCCCAGTGATTCAGCATTGTTCCATTTTTGTGTGGTATAATTAAAATGTAAATAAATCCTAGAATGTCACTCACCACAACAGACTCTGGCAGTAAGTTTCTCTTTGGGCTTTGTACTCACTGGGAGAAGCAAAACCACAAAGGATCTCCCAGATAGACTTCTATCTCTTTGTCCCTCAAAAGCAGCAATATCTAATGGAGCGTTTCCCGCTGATGAAGTTATTTGATTCTCTGATCTGACGCAAAACCATCAGGTCGGCCATAAGACAGCTAAAACAATTGATCTGTAAAGAGTTCAAAACACAAACATATTTGGCTAAATAAGTGAAAATTGTTCTTGTTCCAAATCTTAGCTTAAATAAAAGTGAAAGATTTTGTAAGAAAACATAGGCTTAGATTTTTTTCATGATAGTAACTACTGGGAAGTAATTAAAAATTCCATTAAGTAAAAGTTGGTTTCAGAATTAAAAGTGATTATTTCACTTTCTGAAACTCTGAAGAAAAAAATCACTACTGGAAAACAAAATGGAGGGCATTTGGAGAACTTGGAAAATGGATATTACAGGATTGTTTCCATATTTAGCCCCATCTTTTCGTATTTTGGATAGTGCTGGAAAGTTGTATGAATATTACCTGCAAATATTACTTTTCTAGAGATAGAAAGAGCAATGTAAAGCTATAATTAAAAGTTGTGGAATGAAGTTTCAAAAAGCAAATTCAGATTATCATAAAAAATCACTGATAGCAAGAACTAAATGAGTTCTGTGGAATACCCACTAAAAAGAAACATTTGAGGGCTGAACATAGGTTATGTTAAAAATTAAATTCTATTCTACATGGGAACATTTTTGCACTGACAAAGGAATGAATTTGATGACTTAATGAGATTTTCCATCTCCAATGTTTATGATTCAGTATATTAAATATGACCTAATTTCTATGATATATGATACATACAGGAGGCGTATGAGATCCTGGAAGGAAAAAAAATCAATTGATTGGTGGCAATATACTACTTAGGGGACAGTGAAATTTAATTGGAGGATCATCAAGGTGTCATAGAAAGAAATGTGACTTCCTGAATTTTGACAGCCACCTTTGCCGTATTACAATACATGGTCTTTTCCTGTTCATCAGTGCAACGATGAATAAGTTCTCTGTGTACTTTAGCAAACTGAAGTTTTCCACTTTCAGAAAGTCTCACTAAATTATGTGCACAGCTGTATAGGTGCAGACAGGTCCATAGACTGTAGACCAGGTACCCATGGCCCTTCTTTTCTCATCTATTCCTCTAGTCAGACAGCAGTTCTGGACTTTTTTCTGAAAAGCACTGGAAGCAGCAACCAGTGCTCACTGGTGGGAAAGGTGCTTACTCCAAAATGGTCCATCACAGGAACCATGAAGAGAGAGAGCGCAGAAGCAAGAAGAAAACCAGACTGCAGAGGTATCCCATGCCCTCACTTTCCCAAATGAAACAGATGTGACATTCAGTTCTGGAGCAGGGCGTGGTCTGAGGAGATGTGTGATACTGAAGACCTTGTAAGATAATTACTTTTCCCCACAGCCTGCTCCGTCCTCCTGTTAAGGTACCTGTGGAGCGCATGGGAATGGATTGGAGGAGATGCCGTCCCATTGCTGAAGGCTACTTAGGATAATTGCGCTCTCACTGTCTGGCTGATGAAGCTTGCACAGGATGGTGAGAGAACAGTGAACTGGCCCCCTTGCTCTAGGACACAATCAATACTAAATTAGCCTTTAATTACAAGTCTTTTAATTATTCAGTGTTGACTTATGGTATGAAGCAGCAGCTGTAAATCTTTTTAAAGCAAAATCTTTGATTCCTGGTATTCTCTCATTATCTCCTATAGTATCCTTGTGCAGGAAAATATAAGACCTTTATTGACATCATTTCATAATTTTTACAAGACTAATCTAGGAGCCATGTTGCTGCTCAGCAAGGGTAATAATAAATTTTAAAGCCTCTGGCTGTTCTTAGGTGGCATTACCAAGCAGAAAGTGATTTGCCTGAAGTTTGATAGATCTTAATCGGTTCCAGTGTAGCAGGGAATAATTTTTATCTCTAGTTCATGAAAAATCCTGCACCAAATTGCTCTGAAAGTGGGTACGAGAACTACAGCATCAGTTCCAACATAATTCAGTCCCAAACCTAAATCTATCTCTACCTAGACTAGATCTGAAAATCCTCACTCTCTAGGAAAAAAAAAAAAGTTATTTGGTTTTCATTGATAAAGTATTCAGAGAGATATGTTTACAGGATAGAAGTATCTAAAACATATCTAATATCTATATCTACTTATATTTCTCTATAGAGAGAGATGTCTGTTCTACCCTGGCTGTGTAGTCTTTATAAAAGTAATAGAGACTTTCCCCCTTATTTCATGCATTGCAATAAAAGGTAAAACAGCTGAAAAAGTGAACCTTGTGACACTTGTGATAAAATTTAAAAATTAATTTTCAAAGAGTTTTTGGCAAGTCATAAATGACATGAAATTCAAAAAGCAGTGGTCTTCTGTGTGCAAATAAATTCTTGAATCAATATTTCTGCATTGAAACTGCTACAGCTGATTTAGGGTGCTGGCTTCCACCTCACAGACTGAGAAGGGGATGTATCCTCTCCCTCTTGCAGACTTACAGCTCAGGCTGGTATGCACATCCCACTTGACAATGCAAAACATTCAACACGTTTGGAGACTAGTTTAGATCAGGCACTAGATGCATTATTAAATATGATCTCAAGTACTCTGTTGTGTTTGGGATGTTGAGATACCAGCCTGTGCCTTCCTGTGACGGGATGAAAGGAGATCCTGTATTTTCTGCTTCTGTTTATATCAGAAGACCTGTCCTATTCCACCTTCTGGTGGTTGTCCATTTGGTCAGGACTGGAAAGTGGATACACAAACCAAACAACTTGGAAAAAACTGTCCATTTTCTGAGATTGAAGACAGGAGCTTGAGCATTGGGCTTGGCTGTGGAGGGCTGTGTCTTCTCCATAGCTTACCCAGCTACCTGTCAAAGCTGACCACCTACCCTTGGCGTAACGAACCTGGCAAAAGATGAAGTAGTTGAGCTGTGAGATTCAGCGGTGGTATCCTCTATGTAATGGCCTAGTTTTACAATTCCACTGGCATTTACCAGAATGATTGCTCTTTTCTGCTCATAATATTGATCTATTATTTCTCATATTCTATAAATACCATAAAGAAATAAGTTTCTTGAAAAAGAACCAGTAAATAAATCCCTCTGCCAAAAGTTTATAAATAGTGTGTTGCTGTGCATATCCCAGCAGCAGTAGTTCAAGCATTAATGACTTAGCCTTTCTTAATCACTTTTTTAATTACAAAAACCAGACAGAGCTTATTATCAACAAATTACTTGCTATAATTTCATTGTTCCTCCTCAAATCAAGATCATGTTGAATGTGTTAAAAATGCATAAATAAAGCCAATGCCAAACATTTGCATAACTAAAATTTATTAAACACTTGGCTTTTATGGAAGTCCTCAAAGCAGTGATTTTTAGGTTATTTTTCCATCTTGTCCTGTATTATCTTTTGTGCTCCAACACAGAGCTTCATCCCAGTAAAGGTGGCAGTGTAAAGTGGTAATCCATTGGCACATTCTTTGCTGTCTCTCATTAAGACTGACAAGAAATAATTACTTCATACTTGTTCTCATTAATAGCTAAAATTGTCTTCCACTTTCTTATATTAGCAATAATTTACATTTAGTACTAAATCCATTAACTGGAGTCAGGTCCTCGGGTCAGAACTCTCATTTTCCAACTTCTCGACTTTATTCCCCCATCTCAGGAGGGCAGCCCCCCTGCCCCCCCATACAGGCAAGGGGTGCCCTGCAGCCGCACGACTCCACTGTGTCATCCAGGCATACGTGCTATATGGCGTCAGCAAAAATGGGAAAGCATACAATCGCCTCTGCCTCCCAAATTAATCCATATTTGCTGTCCTAGGAGGAGTTAGGCTTTGCTTTGTTGCTACTGTAAGGGTGATACATGGGCAGTGATTAGAAGCCCAAGTAAATGAGAACAACCTTTTCCACTTGGTGCTAGCTCTATGGAGGCACGTGCTAATGCCCAATCCACATCCTTAAAATTCAGAGTTATTGAGAAAGAGGTGGAAAAAGTAACACTTGGTATTATATGGTCCTGGAATGAAGCCCTGGAGGAACTGAATACTTGCCTAAACACTTGCATGGTATAAGAATACTGAAAATTTAACCTAGACTACTCTCACATTTGGTGCTTCACCTGCATATTTTGGTGAATTGCAGTGTTACTGCTAAAGTTAAAGTTACAAATAAAGTTAAAAAGACAGACCTCAAACTCTGCAGGTGAAAGAAGGAAGGACACAGAACAATGGGTCTCTCTATCAAATTCTGAACTAACACTAAACTAATGGCATGGACTTTAAAAGGTAACAAGTATTTTTGAAAGGAATACTTGAGAGGATGAGGCTGGAAATTTTATGAAACTGCAAGAAATCTCTTTGAAGAGGAAAATACAGTAATAGCCTTGTACTTAAGGCCTCTTAAACAAGGAATCCTGGCAAACTTTCCACTTAATGTTACTATTTTTCTCAGTGGGACTTAGAGTTCCAACCACAATCACAGAAGGCCCAGAAATCTTTATGATCCTAGAAGTGAAGTGCAAGTTTAAGCTTACTGGAATTCTTTGTCAGCAGACTCACATCTATTTATCAGCATTAAGAAAGGAAGAACCATGGCGATTGTTGTTGGATTTTGGTTTTGGTTTTTCTTTCTGACAGCTTAAAATTATTCAGAAAGCCACCACATAAGAAGAAAAATAAAGGGCTGAGGAAGGCAAGTTTCAGATATTATCCTGCTTCAAAGCTGCACCAAGATAGCTTCAGGTTTAAGTGCCCATGAAGAGCTATAGGTTTCATTATCCTTTTTCTTCCTTTGCCCTGACAGAACAAACTGAATTGAGAGCTGTACAATAGCAATACTTAGAGATCCTATCACTTCTGCGTCCCCCTGTTCGGGTGTGAAGGCTCAGAGCACTACGAGGCTTTGTGCAACTATCAAACAGTATGAAATGCTTTCCCGTTCTCCCTGGCCCTCCCATGCCCCTCTCAGGCAAGCAGGAGGGATTGGTATGTGCTGCTTTATAGAGGTGCTTGTCCTCACCTCCGGTTTTTTGGACAGAGAAGCCTGGCTGCAGCCCAACCCAGTAGCACCCAGTAGGTGCTGGAGGCTGGAAGTGGGGCTAATAAGTTTCTACATCTCCTTCTTCTGCAAGAAGGGGAATTTTGGTTGGTTTCAGCCAGCTGCTTGCCTCCTGTGTTAGTGATGCTGAGGGGCTTCTTTCAGCAGGTCTGCTCCCTCCCATGCCACGCTGGAAGGAACAGACTTGCTTGCCAGCAAGCCAGCAGAAATTGCCAGCAGCTTTCCTGCCCTCATTAGGTGTGGGTGCTTGTGAGATGAGCCACGGGCTTCTGCTCCTGCCTTTCCTCACGCCCCCAGGTCCCTGGGAAGGACTCTGAGGGGATGAGACATCAGCCTTAAATGTCTCTCTGGGGCTATTGGGTGAGGTTTTAAGCTAAATCTCCTGCGAGTTTAGCGCAAAAAAATAGAGGTGAAAAAAAGAGCAGAGTTGCCACATGCTGGGTATTTATATAAGCAGATTGTAAGCAGGGAATGTGTTTTAAGGGGGCTGTTTGCTAAGCTGCTGCTGGCAGCGTGAGGGTCTGCTCCCCACACTCTCCTCTCTGTGGCCCACGCTTCCCCAGCTGCACCAGGGACAGGCACGACGGTGGGTCCTGGGGCCACGGGCTGGCCCTGCGTGGACACTGAATTGAGCAGCAGCTCGGTGTTTTCCAGGGACTTTCTGAAGCCTCTGAACGTTTTCATGTCTGTATTACACAGTACACCCTATCTTTTAAACGGTTGTGTAGCTTTCTAGCCAGCAGTCTCTGCATCCCTGCCTCTTTGCCTTGTGCTCTAAGTCTGTGAATCTGTTACAGCTCTAACCCACAGAGCCTGGCTCTTTTGTGCTTTGTTTTCGCTCTGGAGACTTCTGATTTAACACGGATGCGTGCATACAGGGTCCGGTTCTCTGCATCTTTTTCACTGCTCCAGCTGTACATGTTGCTTGGGAAGTTGACACAGCCAGCCCTTCTTGGAAATCCCTCGCTTCCTCCCAAGTAGCTTTCAGATGGCCAGAGGAAAAATGAGCATTTGCAGAACATCTTTGCACCCAGATTCTTGCCGATGGCTGAAATGGACAGCGGGGCTGTGTGCAGCCAGGTATCATTAGACAGATAGCCAGGCAAAATTGCAAACAATCAGGCTTTCCCCAAAACACCCCATGACATATGCAAGTACAAGAAAAGAAAGAAAATTCCTTCTTTTTTACCTTAAAGATAATTTTTTACTTTCACAGTTTAAGTATATATTGTCTCCCTTTTTTCATTTTGAAACACAGGCTTTGTTAATTTGCAGATAAGATTTAATTTTAAAGTTTGCAGGTTTTAATGTGAAATGTGAAAAGAAGAAAGGAAAGCTTTTGATTGTAATCTCTAGGGTCAAAAAAAAAAGAAGAAAAAAAGAGAAAAATGCTGCCTTTGTAAAAACTTGTTAGAGATTTAACTGTGACATTCAGGCTTATCATTAAAATTTGCTTTACAACTTCTGCTGTTGTACTTCCATGCAGTAATGTCAAGGAAGCTGAAAGAATTATTTTTACTTTTTCCTAAGAAAATTAGCTTCCATTCCCCCCATATAAGCATAATTTGAATTTTATTTTTCTCCTCATTATGTGTGATGGTTTGTCAGACAGTTGATGTAAACATACTTAAGCCTCATCCCCCAAATTAATTGGAGCGATACAGGCCAGATTAGAGGGGCTCACATACAAGCATGACACGGGTGGTGGCAAAGCCGATTTGAGGTGCCTTATTCAAGGCTCAGGACAGGTCATTTTGGTCCCATGGCAGTGCTGCTAATCTCAAGCCTTGCAGACAAAAATTTGCATCTGAATGCAGCTGGCCACGTGGAAAGCTTCTGATTTCTCCTTCAGACATTCCTCCCAGCCTTTCTGGGAGAGCGTGAAGCAGCAGTGAGTTACCCACAGCTTTTGTGTCAGTGGGTGCTCCCATTGGGTTTTTGGGTAACGCTCATGCAGCATGGTTGTTTGTGCATGTGGGCTTTCCTCCATCACAGGACCTCTGCTGGGGTGGGATTTGGCGCTCGCAGAGGTTTCTCTGCTGCCCTCCTGGAGGTGCAAGGGGCTTCCCCGCAGCTGGGCCTTGCATCAGGAGGTCTCCACATGGTCCTCACCAGGCGCCGGCAAAGCCCCCGGCCACCTCCCCGGCACCACTGGCAGCCTTGGGGCAGCAGCCCACAGGCTCTGCCCACGCTTGTTTTGTCTTTTTTCAGCTTCCTCCCTCTGAGGCTTATGTGCTTGGGTTTGCCCCCACTTTGCCCTGCCCCATCACAAATTTTGGTGGAAAAGAGGTGAATGAGGGAAGACACGAATAAATATGAGAGGGGAAAAATATATTGCTCTTTTAGATGGCACAAATTATTTGAAACAAACAGGATTTAATTAATTTAATTAGTGTGCTCAAAGAACAAACATGATTACTTCATTCTTGGGTTTTGTGTTGTGGAAGCCTTTTTTTTTTGCTTTTCAACTATAGCAAAGTGCAGATAACACCGGAATATTCCATGATGTTTCTGAGGTAAACCTCACACAGATTAATTCCTCGGTCTATCCGTAACTGAAATATCCCTCTACATTAATGATAGAGTCAGTCTCTGTTTATTACACTATAACTGGTGCTGCAGCATAAATAAATAAAATAATGCAGAACAGTCAATTCTGCTGGCCTAGCATCATGTATCAATTTGCACTAATAAGTTAATTTCCATAATTGTTATTCAGGACAAACATAATTTGAGAGAAAAGAGGTCGTAATGGTCATGATGCCCTGAGAGGATTTTGCCTTGCTGAAGTCAACACATTGAAGCCTCTGAAGGATTCTGGGGAGAGTAAAGCCCATAACCCAATCATTCAGTTAATGTTATTACTCATTTATTTGTTTTCCATCAGCGAGATACTTGGTGACCTCCAAAACAAGACTATGTCTTTGACACACAGCTACATCACGTTTGTTCTCTCCCTGCTCATCCTGAGGTTTTAAAAGTCAATGGTAAGTCTTCCAGTGGACCTTCAAAAACACTGCATGCAGTTTTCTTCAGTGTCTATTTAAATAAGGTGGAGCACAGCAAGAGAGACTGCTCCGTGTGCATTGTAAAACAAATAAACCTCCTTCAACTCATTTTTGTCCCTTTTGCTGAGATTCCTCCAGTTTAGCTAATGTTCGGTTAAGTGAAGGGACTGAGGTGCAGTGCTGCTCGAATATAAGGCCCTGTTGAGCTAACTCAAGCAACACTGACTTTTTTTACAAAAAAAGATGTATCTCATAGGGAATTGCTGGTGAAACTGTTATACATCATATTAGGATGTCATATGCTACATTTTATTTTGTCACTTAAAATTAAATGCGTTTGTAATATGTACAGTAGTAAAATCAAATCAGGATCTAATCCATTTTAGAAACTTGTTCTATTACAGGGCGAAATGTGCATGGCAAACTCAGAATGTTATAGTGCATTTGCAGTAAATTTTAGTGACATTCTTTGGTGGCTTTATTTTTGCCTCTATGTTATATATGAGACATTGACCTTTCTAAATATTCTGCACAGATAACCTGATCCTTAGTACAGCCGTGAAATATTAATGTAATTATTGTTTGTACAACAATGATGTTGCAGAAGATGTTTTGTCTAAAAAGGAATAAATAGATTTGTAGATTGGGACTACTATGTTAGAGTCTGCAGTGGAGTTTTCAATGATGGCAGGGGAGTAAAAAACTCTTTTGCTTGCTGTTCAAAACATAGAAAGAAGTGAGCTGAAAAGTAAATTAAAATAATTTAATTTAAAGGTAATTTCTGTTGGAAAGAAAGCTTAGAAGATTGCAAAATAGGCATTATTCACAGAACTTTCTAGGATCCCCATAAAAAAGAGAAATGTACTTGGTGTAGACAGAAGTTCACAGAATGTTTCAATTAAACTGAATTTGAAATTTCAGTGTGAGTTACAGTGTGAGTTAAAGCTTTGCTCTATATTTTGCATACGCTTTCTTTTAATGACCGATACTCCAAAGTTGCTAGAACAGGAAGATTAAAAGTAATGAGAGCAACAGTCATCTTACCATATTTGTCTTGCAAGTGAATTTGGAGACTCTAACAGAATATACTGACCCTTGAAGTTAAGGGCATGTTTAGAAGAAAAGTGATCATCTCCATGGACTGAGTGAAAGCCTCAGAGATGTCCTTCCACAGGGGACACCCCCATTTCTCTTGCTGCTTCTCACTCACCAGGCAAGAAATGCTTGTGTCCCCAGCCAGATGAGTATTTGTGGCAAGGACATTTCCAGGAGGACCTTCCTCCATGACATGGCAACCAGACTAAAGAAGATGGCCATGTCATCTCTGCATGCCCCAGGAGGCTCACTGATTAATAAAGTTGAGGTTTTCACCCACTTTCAAAGGTTTTGCTTTGAAGATGTTCCTAGTTACAAGGAAAGCATTGCTTGAGTTGATCAGAAAAGTCATGTTAAGAGACCTGCATCTATACCTGGCTGAAAGGCTCCTTTAGCAAATTGTTTTGTCCATTTTCCATGGCCAGTTGGTGGTGGAACTACTGGAATTATAGCCACACATAAAATACATCACCTGTGGCATAACTGTTGCCTCCACATGTGTAAATCTTGGTGGGTGCAAGGAAACCCCAGTGCCAGTGCAAAAGAAAGGAAAAACACGTATGCTGCCAGATAAAATGCAAAGTCAGAGAAATTTGTAGAACCTTACAGAAACAACACCAGCCCCTGAAATCTCATTTGTTGGTGTTAATATTCACTTATTTCTTCTTTTCTGCCTAATTTTGCATAAACTTTGCTGTGTTACTTTCCATTTTGCTGCTCTGGTGGCAGCTGTTTGGATGTTACAAAGTCATACAAACTAAGTAAGAGCCACAGTGCATTTTGATTTTCAGAGAGACATCCAGACACACAGTGGTCAGTAAAACATGATTTCTCTGGAGCAAGACTCCATCTCATATCCCCTGAAAGATGACTTACTCAAAGTGGACTTACTCAAAGTGGCCCCATGCAGATGGCACTAGTTCTGAAGCACACCTTCATCCTTCTAACGGTTCTTAAAAAAAATTTCCTAACTTGTTTTCAGATACACTAATCCAGTCTTATCTGTGACCTCACTTGGACTTCAGTAGAGTAACTGAGAGCAGAGCTGGCATGAAAACATGCTTTCTCAGCAATTAATTCCTCTATTTTTCCCTTCAGTAAGTATATTTCATAAAAAGAGCTGGAAAAAAAAGAACAAGGGAAGGGGTTAACTTTTATACAGGCCTTGACCTCACTGTTTTTGTAGGTACAATTTACAGCTTTCTAACAGTGGCTTAATTTACTAAAAGGATGGGGCAGCTTGGGCTCAAGGACATGGTTGTTTGTGGTTTTTGCTTTCTTGAGGTAGCGCATTGTCTTCCTCCCAACTCTCCCCAGTCTAGGTTTGGAAAGGCAGACCATAGAAAACAGGGAACTACTGATGTTAAAAGCATTCAACTTGCCATTCAGAGCCTTTCTGTTGTTCGTATACGTGTCTGGTTCCTGCTAGTGGTTCTGGAAATTGCTCATCTCTGAATTGATGGCAAAATGGACTAATTTGAAAAAAACATGTGAGTATGGAATTTTTTCTGTTAGCAGTCTCTTGTCATTAAATATTTCTTTGCTTTCATCTACAACAAGCATAACAAGATAATTCTATTTACCATTCCTCACCAAGAAAAGTAATTAGAATGCAAGGTAATTTCCATAAAATGCATTATGACTTTAATATCAGTAAAAGCCACTTAAATATTAAACGCACAGAAAAAATATTAGCTAAATTATCATAGAATAATATGATCAGGTTACTTTAGGAGAAAAAAAATGATAGATGTGTTTTAATAAACTGTGCAAAATTATATGTATCATATTCTTGCTTCCTGTCAATTTTATTTAGAGTTAAATGCCATTGTGATAATTAGTTGGGTTTTACTGTGTTCATTAAAAGCTTTTCTAATGATCACATAGAGAAATAAGTAAAATTAATTTCTTTCTCTAAACTCAAAGAAATTCATCAAATGAATAAACAAAAAGCTTTCACTGAAGCACAGACACAATATCATGTGGGTTCTTCCAAGAAGATAAGCATGGGGTATGAACACAACATTCAGTTTACAAAGGCTTGCATTTTGTATCAGTGCTAGTGTTCTTGATTTAGAAACAGGAGCTCAATGCATGATGGAGATAGTGTGTCAAATCCAGTAGACCTCATTCAAGCAAAAGTTCAAAGCCTTTTCTAGGAATCCAGGGAAGGTTCCCCAGTGAAAATGAGAAGAGTTCTGACCACCATTTCTAACTTCTATATTTGTTTTTCAGGATGTGCAGACCGCATCTTTCAAAAATGTTCTAAGCCTGGTTTTCAATTATAGCAAAACCCCTTGAGATGCACTGTGCTAGTGAAGTCTCCTTTCATGGCTCTCTAGGACTAAAAACACATTCCCGCGGAACTTTCACATCTTACTAGCATTAGAAAAATTATAAACACTGAAGACATAACTTCTGGCTGTGAGAAGTTACACTAGAAAAAGGAATATGTGAAGAATGATGAGCACTTCAAAATGAAAACCCCATGCAAATGAATTGTTCTGAAATCAGAGCCATTAATTTTTATTTCTATATGTACAAAGAGGGTGTTATAAGAAAGTAATATTTTGAAATAACTCACATTAACTCAGTGAGTTAGTCCAGTGACTGCAGATGCTAATGTCAATGAGATTTCCTTTACTGGGGTGAGCGAGCCTGTTTCTATGGGTCTATGTCATTAGAATTAGCTTCCGCATTTCAAACTGGGTCAGATCTTTGGTGAATATTAAGGAAGAAAAAGTGTAAAAACAAGGTGATAATTTCAAAAAACATAGCCATGGTATTAACCTGGGTAAGAACTGAACAACTGAGTTCTTGAACCTTAGTACTTACACTCTTCCATTCAAAATGCTGCCAAAGCTGATGGAAAACACCCCTTCTCTAATATGCCTGTTAAACCACAGTGCTGTTTTGCTCTTCACAACACACCTCTCTTGTTAGAACTCCAGAGGACAGACTTGATTACAATAGCTCTGTGAACAATTTCTCCCCAAGAAGACACCAAAGTTGAGATGCAGGTAGGATCAGAACTGAGACTCTAATAAGAATGGAGTTAATCATGTCAACTTAATTGAAAAGTAATAAAAATAATTGAGTTTAATACATAATTTAGATCATTGTGTGTTAAGTTAATGCATTCTGCTTAGGCTTTGAAAAAATTATTTATTTCATATGGAGTTAAGATTTCATTTGTTTTTATAATGGAATGCTTTCCAATTGACTTTAATAACAGCAGTTTGTTAAATCAGATTTTAAATTGGTGCACAGATTTGAAGTTCATATGTTAATTTTTGACACGATATACTTAGCATTTACAGCCTGCTCTTAAGGTGGTTGAATTTATTTTCATGAGATTTAATAATCATTGTTGTCTTATATTACAGAAATTAAATTAGTTTTCTCTGCTGTCCTGATGAGAGGCAATTTGCCTTATGACTATTTTATTTTATTTTACTTTTAAAACAATGTATTACTTCACACTTTTGTGACTGGATTTATTCACCTGCTATTGGTCACACTTCTATGACAAAATTTATGTTTATCTTTAAGTTTATTCCCTGGAAAGCAGAGAAGCTCTGTTGTGCAGTTGCACTTTCCCTTAGTGCCTTTTCTGACCCTCTTCTTGTAGACAAGTGATTCTGTGCAGTGACAAAGGGTTCAGCTGAATTTTCAGCCAAACAAAACCATCAGATTCTTACCAGTACTTCCTTTCAAAACCCAACCAGCTCCAGGTCTTTCTAATCTAGTGCTGAGGGACTCCACTTCAAAAGTTTTTTTTTTCATTTAAAATAATTATTGAGCTAACTTGGTGGAATATCTTGTGCCATTTTGTAGTTGGATACTCTGTTCAAGAAACCCTTCAGAGCCTATACTTAACTTTAAGCAGGTGGTTATGTCCTGCTAGCTAAGGAGTTTAAGTGTGCGCATAATCATAGAGCTCATTTGTGAACAGGGATGTAAGGCCAGATATGGGTTTGAGCAACAGCCTGGAAGCTAAGGAGCAGCTTTTGTGATTCCAGATCTGACGCTTCGTGGCCTTGCTCCAACGGCACAGCCCCTTTTCTTTTGGGCATTCCCAGCACTTGGAAAAGCTGAGACTCCTCTGTTGCACCAGGCTAATGTGGGGCTTAGCCAACAAATGCTTCAAACTATGTTTGAGAACCTTAATGGGTAATTAACATACAGATGCAAAATGGACATCATCAGCATTACCAAGCATACATGCACCTTTCTGCTGCGTTTTAAAGGAAGCTGTTATAAATTCTGCTCATTCTTATGGCAGTTAAACTCCATCCTTTCACTTCCAGGATACAGTTCTAAGCCTTTTCCTACACTGATCCAATTTTCCAGATCCCTTTTTCCCCTTCACTTTTCCAAGCAGCTGTATTCCCCAGCAGCACTAGTTACTTCTGTGTTTCAGCTACTCCCGCCAGGCAATGGGAGGTGTGGAACAAGTGGCCTGGGAAGGTGTGAGCTGCACCTCCTACCCTGCCTGGTACTAGACTAAAAATGGGATGTTCAGATTTCCATCCTGTTGAAAGGAATGAGACTTCCAAGCAGACTAATCCCAGCAAAAACACTGAGCATATTCTGCAAGAACTTCTTGCTTTCTTAATTACTAGGACTGAATTTCCTTATGACAGAAATACAAAGTGACTGAAAGCAGTCCCTTGCAGAAGAAATCCTGTGAGGGTACAAATGCCTTTATGTACCTCTGGTAGAGCTTGTCAGAGGGTGGTAGCTGCCTTTGGCAAGCCCATTCACCTGCCCTGTTGGCACTCCTCATGCAATTTAGTTATTCTGTGTACCTCCCTCCCCCATGTGCTAGCAGTCATCATCAGTCCTTTTGATCTATTTGGACGTGTCTTTGTGTTTCTTTCTGCTGCTGTAGCACTGCCACTTGTTTATATATAGGAGATATCCTCCACCGCTGTTGTCTTTTTTTTTTAATTTTCATTAATGCTGTAGCTTCCCAAGGAAGGGGGTTGGGAGAAATGAGCCACTAGGTCAGTAATTCGATCCCCGAACATCACAGTAATGCGCCTTACACCACACTTTCTTGTGGTTTGTCCCAAGTCATTTGCCAGGACTCAAATGATGGAGCTCCTGCAACATCCCGTGGGAGATGATGCCACAGGAAAACAGAAAGGATTTTATTGATATTCAACAGACCTTTTCCTTTTGTTAATTTAATACCATTACTGCATGTTCCACCATAATAATTTCCCCCCTCTATCATGCTTCCTTCTTCAAAACACTTCCAGACATTTATGTTCCCTTTTAATCATCTCTTAGTAAAGATTTTGCTTGTTTTTAGGGCTCTTCCCCCTTTGCATTCTGTCTGAATCCAGCCCCTCAGGGTCATACTCATCTTTTCATCCATAATTGAAAAGACAACCACTCTATACAGTAATGGGAGATTTTTTTTTCCCCTTTTCCTCCTCAGCTCACACAAGCTATACAGATCCTGACCCATCTCTTCAGGCTCTAAGACATGTTGTACCACTGAATTTTAAGCAAAACTACCAGACAAGATCAATGAGCTATTCTGCTTTAAAATCTAGGGCATAAATTGGCCATTCCTTTGTACATATTTTTACCTTTCCAGCTCTTCAGCAAAATGTAGACCTATCCAATGTCAAAAAGTAAAAATGAGCAGCTAGGTTCTTCTTTTTTTTATAGTAGGGTTTCCCCCACTAAAACTAAGGATGCCATTTGAACAGCAACATCTCAAAGCAGAATTTTAGTCCAGTAACTTTTACAAAAGCATCTTTTTCCTTTTTTTTTTCACAAAATGCATGCATTATTCCAAACCAGAGAACCAGCACAAGGCATATGCACCACTTGCACTCCACTTAGACACCCCGAAATGAAACACTGTGGACTGTAGCATTGCAGAAGCACTGTAAGACACACAGGAAAATTTTACCTGCATGGCACTGTCCTGTCAATATGGCCCCAAGAGGTGGGTTCAGCATGGAGTTCCTTGGGTGAACCACCAGTGAATACACCATTTGGTAGGAGAGAATGCTAGTGTGGGAAAGACAAAGAAAGAAAAGTACCTCCCTTCCCAGAAGTCTTTTTGGAAATAAGTGTTTTCCTGGTGGGGAAACAGAGTTTCTTTCAGGTGCACTGTGATGTTAGCAAGGTTCAGCAGTGGCTGTCTGCCGGCTAAGGAGTCTAACTGCGCTGGATATTTCACATTTGCTGTGGGCTAGGAACATGCACATGTGGGTCAGGTGTAGATGGCAACTGCAGGCACAACACTGACTTGTCGGTCAGGCTGAGCCCTTTTCTGAGACAGTCTTTGGTAACATGAATAGTGGGTACACAGCTTATTATGACTCTTTGCGCAGGCACACTTTTAAATGAGCATAGGAAGAATTACAGTAATGTCATCATTGGTCAGTTGTAAATATTCACACAAAAAATCTAGCTCAAAGACAGGAAAACTGTATAGGGCAAAGGTATCATCATACCAGTATTGACCAAACTGAAAAAGAAAAAAAACTTATTGTTCTTTTCATACTCCATCAAAACTCCATAAACATCAGTCATCTTTCTGGAAAATACTCTGCTTTAAGAGAAAGAATGAGCACCTAATTATCTGTTTAAAGAATACCCACGAATTTTGAAAAGAGAAGGAAGGAAGAGAGGAAGAGAGGAAGAGAGGAAGAGAGGAAGGAAGGAAGGAAGGAAGGAAGGAAGGAAGGAAGGAAGGAAGGAAGGAAGGAAGGAAGGAAGGAAGGAAGGAAAGCTCGCTCTTTTTTATTCTGAAAATAGCTTTCCTGCAGCAGTGGGGGGGGGTGCTCCACTTTCAATTTCCCAGCAATACCTGACGTTTCAGTGGGAGTCACATCCTGTGCTATTCTGTCTCCCATGTGATGCAAAGTGACAGACAGAACTAGCAATGGATCATCACATGTGCGTTAGCTGGGTGCTGCAGTGGGTGCTGACATTTTCACAAGATTCCAGCTGCTGGCTACCTCTTATGTAGGAGAAGAAAAGGTAGGTATTTTATTTGTGTCTGTGGGCAGAGAGAAGAAACTCATTAGAATGTGACAAGTTTCTGGGCTGAGTGATACAGCACATGTAATCTCATTATCTCTGCTGGGGAATGGCAGGAGTATGTGTGTAAAACAAGATTTTATGTGTATAGTTCAGTCAGTGAGGACTAATGGATTGATAATGGGCTGTTTGTTGCCGTTCAGATTTTGGCTCACATCCACAGTGGGGGTACATTGGAGCAGATCCACTGAAGCACACTGATTGATACTTATGCTAGATGTAAGCTGGCGAGTGTTTAGACTTATTTTCCATTCAGTGCGTAACTTATTACACTGTTGTCTCTAAGTTTATCCATGCACATATTACAAATATAGCCAGATGTCCTCATGTTTGAATGCATTCCTCTAAAAAATGGATGGAAAGTTTCACAGGTTCAGAGGGGGAAAAAAAGAGTTTGGGGGGAAACTGTGTGACAGCTAAGGAAAAAGGAAGCTGATTTTATGTGAGAGGGAAGGAAAGGCTCCATGTTTCACAGGAGAAGCCAAGAATTCCTGTGGGGCTTCCCAGACTCAGGAGGCCCTGCTTGAAGGGGAAGGAAGATTTAAGAGCAACCACAAGGAAAAGAAGGCAGGAATATGAGCTATATTGTCTTTTACCCACATCACTGTATTTCTTGCCGTGCCAAAAGAGAGATTTGTTTCTGTAATTTTATGTCCATGCAAGGACTCCATAAACACAAAATATCCACCATGTGGGAAGTCTGAAGGAAAGACAGAATAAACTATTGGGTCCTCCTGGGACCACTCAATCCTGAATCTGACTCCTTTTCCAGCTGGGTAGTAGACTAAGAGCCTTTGACTAGGACATATTGCTAAGTGTGTAGACAGAAAGACAGTGCTACAGACTGCTATGATCATGGAGAGTGCAAGAGCACACAGGTCCACAGTTAAGGGTTGCATCCTCTGCATGCGAGTGAGTATCCAGCTAGGAAGCCTTCCTGTTTGGTCACTATCACAGATACCAAGATGCCATGGGAATCAGTGTTGCTCTGTTGTTTCCAAGGAAAGAGAAGATAGATCTCTGGCAGGAAGCTACTACTTTGAGCTGAAAATAAATACATGAAAATCAGAGTTCTTAAGCACCTTAGGTAGTTCTGCTAAATTTGACATGAGCAGCCACAGTTGTGCATATCAGAGAAACACAACTAAAATTGTAAGAGGTTGGCTTGTGATGGGCCAGGAACAGCCTTACAAGTGTGCAGAAACTTGGCTTTTCATAGCGTCCATCTCAGCATGAGGCACCCGTAGGCACAAAACAGACTAAGTATTTGCCTGCCCTTGGGAGAAGAGATGTGCCAGCTGGCAGGGAGAGCAGGAGCCCAGCCTCCAAAAGCCCATTCCCACACAAACATGCACCTTTCATTGCTTTGTAGGTGCCTCAACTGCATCACATGTGTGAGGTCTCTGCCCTAGCAGTCCTGGGCCCCCTGTACACCCAGGGGAGGAGAAGATTTCCCCTCGAGAGGCAGAGAAGAGAGATGGGGAGAGCTAGGGGCTCGCAGAGCCCACTCAGCACCTTACAGCTCATCAACCTGTGTGCAGCAGCTCGAGCTGGATAATGAATTGGGAGGACAGTGAAATGCATCCTCCAGATTCTTCCCTGAATACCCTGTGCAGCTCCAGGTATGCTTATTTCTCAATTAAGGTGTTGCAAATAGTGATATCACCCAGGCTGATGGAGCTGGGTTAGTCATAGCAGACAATCCCATCAAGGCACGGCAGAGAGGAGCTGAATCATCTCCAGACTCAGACACCCATAGATGTGTCATGGTTTTTGTCCGTATGCCAAAATGTGCCATTATAGGCTGGAAAATCTGCAGCACTAATGTTGCTGTCGTTCTGTTCTGCTGCTTTCCCTCCTGTACCTTTTATTTTGCTTTATAGCGTTACATGACATAGCATAATGCATTCACATTTTTTACAACAACAACAACAAAAAAAATCTTCCTTTGGATCAATAGCAAGTGTAGTATCCAATTGATATTCTTGGCAGCAAAGCAAATAAGCAAGTGCCTGCAGTCAGAATGTGTCAGCAGCCTCAGCAGCAGTGTGGTTCCTCCTGTAGGTGAAAGCTCCTTTACCTGCTCCTTACAAAATGTGTAGGCAGTAATTTCAGCAGGCTTTCCCCAAAGGCTGAGATACAGTCAAAAAATGAGGATGTATTGGGGAACGAGGGAGGTAATGCTTACTTTTTGATCCCTTTAAAATATTTGTTTGCAACCAAGGGCATATAGACCCTGGTACTTATGGTGGGGGAATTGTCTGCTGCCTCTTGACTCAGTTTCCCTCGCTGGGCAGGGAACTCCCCATCAAGTCTCACCCCTGTGTGTGAGACTCCCACAGTGGACTGCAGCTCCAGAGCCTTGTCCTGCCCCTCGTGATACAGCTGGTCCTGCCCCTCCATACAGCTCACAGCTGGTTCATCTTTAGGGATTGTTCATGCTTCAAAACACTCCCCAGGTTTTTGGGGAACAGAGGTGCAGCTGTGCTCAGATGATGGTTTTCTGTGAGATTTCTTTCAGTGTGGTCCATCCACACCCTGATGGAAATTGTACTGATACACTGGGGTGTTATTTCTCTATAAGCTACCTCTTTTCTCATCCAGTGTCTTACCTGGTGCTTGAAATATCCACCAACAAACCAAACTCTATCAGACTCCTGTGCAAAAATAATGGCATTAGTCATACATAAAAGATTTTAAAAGCTAATTTCAGAGCAAGGCGATGGACGAGCTGTATTAAAAATAGGGCAATTCATAGACTTATTGTGCACTATTTTCCACTCAGTGTCTTGTTGTCCTCTGCTTCCATCCTTCCCTTACCCCATGCTTCCTCCACAGCTGGCTCTTGACTGTGCTGGTGAAGGTGAGGTAACACGAACTTCTGCTGTTAAGCTCTGTGGTACAAAAGCCCATTTCCATCTGCCAAAGCGTGTCAGTTTTATCATGGCTTATGTATTTTGCCACCTGACACAGCTGACCTGGTATATTGGCTTGTAATGCTAGTTCAAAGCTTATTTGTTTTGGTAATTTCAGAGGTGTTTTTACTGAAAAAGTCTTCCATTATCAACTCTTGAAAAGTAGTAAATCCCACATTTGCATTATAGTGATCAAAAGTCTGAATTGCAAAATGAGCAAGCTGTTCAGAGATGTTTGTTTTCCAATGAAACTAAAAATTATTTTTATTATTTTTATTATGTCATTAATGTGGAAATATAATTCCTTTTTAATACATTAAAACAGATTGCACAGCTAAAAATACTTTCATAGCATAAACATCTCCTTGGCTTCACGTGACTATTGATCAGAAACAAAACCTAGGTGGCCTAAGACCACTTACAGTGCAAAGTGAATACCCAGAAAATATCTGAAATCATTCTCTTGCCTTAGCCTCTATTTGGCCTTCTTTGGCACATGTGTCAAGAGGCTTCCCTTGAACTGGAATTGGTTATTTTGAGGCATAAATCAGGGTGAGCAGCTAGGGACCTGATGTCCATGCTCTGTCCAATGCCCTCCCTTGTACGTTATAGAGGATACTAGATTCTGCCCCTGCACCAAACTTCATTTGTGGATTGTAATGATGTCCATGAGATTTAGTCTTTTAACATGGGAAATGGTATAGGAGAATAAGTGTGCTGGAGTGTCAGGAATCCAAACCGAGGCATTCAGCCCTATTCCTTCCCTGCCTGAATTCCTCACCTGTGAAATAGGGTTAATATTCCTTCCCCTCCCAAGGATGTTATGGAAACACATTAATAACTGTGAGACAGACACTGTGGTGCAGAAAAGCCCAGAAGGAAACTGGCAATTCTGTGGGCAGACACAACCCAAACAGTGGTCAGTGAATATGGCTGGGGCCAAACCCTGGAGAGGGGTAAAGAGGAGGAAATAATTAATTTCTTTTCTTTCTGTGACCCCGTCCCCTCTTGTGTACTGAGTGAGGCAGGAAAAAATAGTATGAGGTCATTCAATTAAGGACATCATCATAAGACGAGCAAATTATTATTGTGTAAGCAATGTTACCGGAAAGCAGATAAAGGAATACGTGAAAAAAGAGTGCCATGTGCTGACTGAGTGCTTTTAGCCATCCCTCTGAGGAAGGGGTGGTAAGTATAGGAGCTATATCTGTGTTTTTCTGCAGGATGAAGCATGCTTCTACTAGCTACTATATTTTGTCTCTCAAGCAAAATTAGTGGGGAAAAATCTGTGAAGAACCGCAATATTTGGAAACCTGACAGGATCTAGGCATGAACCACATGTCAAACTACTTAGCAAGATGAAGACTTTCACAGCTGCACTTATGCCTAGTCAAAATACAAAATGCAAAAATTCCTGGAGGCATCTAGAAGAATTTATACCTATCTACAAATGCAGACATAATTGTGAGAACTGCATAATGGGCTTTTGTGATTGTTTCAGCTGTGTTTCCTCCGACTGCAATACAATATTAATAAGCCAACCTGGTCAACTTTCTTTTTTAGGCTCACTCTTTCTTTTCAATCACCTTAAGATAGATTCTCTGACATGTGCAGGATCTTTCTCTGGGTGGAAAGACACACAACAGCTGATTGTTCTCACGACTCTGGCAAAAATGGGATATCTTTTTAGACATCGAGTTTGGATGAAATTGGTCACAGGTTCCAAAGTAACTGGACATGAGATGCAAACTGCCTGGCAGACACAAAATGCTTGTATAACAACTGTTTTCTTAAGACATCAGGTTCAATGATTATGATGAAAAGATGAATAAAACATGGAAGAAGAAGAGAGGAAGAAGTGGTCATGATAGTAATATCTAATTAGGGTGAGGAAGGAGATATTCATCCTAAAGGAAGCCATCTGAAAAACCTGATATTTAATGAAATTGGGTACATACTAAATTCAGTCCCCTTCAACCCACTCTGTTCAGTTCCTCAGAAACATCTTCATGACCCAGACCTCTGTCATGCTTAATAAGGAAGGCTTAACACCCTCAAGAGGGAGAAGAACAGGGAAACCTTTCTCTGCCTCATTACCTTCCTATATATAAACCTGTCATCCCAGGGAGCAAAGAACTGAGCTTGTGACTCAAACCCAGGCCCCACACTGTGAGAGAATCATGTTTATCATGTATGTGAGGCTGACTGAGATTTTTATTACACTAAAAAGCAAACCAATGAAAAACAACTGACAGAAAAGAGCCATGTTGTATGAATATGGAGGTCTTGCTTAACAGATATTGAACTTGCTACTGATAGCCATTAACCGCTGTTCATTTTAAGTAGTCACAAGAAATATTGGGCTTTCCCAACCATCATGGGATTATCATTTCTAGACTTTAGAAGTAAGCCTAAAAAAAAAGTTGAAACTATTTTCATAAAATCAACAAAATTATGTGTTTCACTTCCTATCCTTACCTTTTAAACTTTCTTCTTTGCTGCCCACAGGATAGCTGCAAATGCAGTAAAAAGTGTCTTAGGCCAAGTGCTGGGTCCTGCACTTTGGTCACAACAACCCCATGTAGTGCTACAGGCTTGGGGAAGAGTGGCTGGAAAGCTCCCCGGTGGAAAAGGACCTGGGGGTGCTGGTCGACAGCCAGCTGAATATGAGCCAGCGGTGTGCCCAGGTGGCCAAGAAGGCCAATGGCATCCTGGCCTGTATCAGAAATTCCGTGGCCAGCAGGAGCTGGGAGGTGGTTGTTCCCTTGTACTCAGCACTGGTGAGGCCGCACCTCGAGCACTGGGTTCAGTTTTGGGCCCCTCACTGCAGGAAAGACCCCGAGTTGCTGGAGTGTGTCCAGAGACGGGCAATGGAGCTAGGGAGGGGCCTGGAGCACAAGTCTTGTGAGGAGCGGCTGAGGGAACTGGGGCTGTTTAGTCTGGAAAAGAGGAGCCTGAGGGGAGACCTTATCGCTCTCTACAACTACCTGAAAGGGGGTTGTAGTGAGGTGGGGGCTGGTCTCTTCTGTCTGGTGATAGGACAAGAGGAAATGGCATCAAGTTGTGGCAAGGGAGGTTTAGGTTGGATATTAGGAAAAATTTCTTTGCTGAGAGGGTTGTCAGACATTAGAATAGGCTGCCAAGGGAAGCAGTTGAGTCCTCATCCCTGGAGGTATTCAAAAAGTGCATCAACAAGGCACTTCAGAACATGGTTTAGTGGGCGTGGATGATGGTTGGACTTGATGATCTTGAAGGTCTTTTCCAACCTAAATGATTCTATGATTCTAAAAAAGAATGTTGCAATGTCTTCTCAAGCCCCTGTTATAATGTGTAGAAGGAGCCATACTTTGGTCCTGCTTTCTGAAAATCAAAATATTTGACTCCAAGGAATTAGCTCAGCTCTTTACAGGGCATAGGGTAACCTTTTGGGTTTGTGTAAACTTCAATTGGTAGCACAAAGAGCTCTGACAGAGCAATTGTTGGGCCAAGAGAAGTGTAGAATAAAAGATGGGGGGGAGAGGTGGGGGAAAGATATGAGTGAGCATCAGGACTGAAGCTATAAACATTCACTAGGGAAAAGCTGGACCTGAATGGCTGGAATGATACTTGCTCTACTTTACTGGCATTTCAGGAGGTTCTTGACTCTCTGCTCTCCTTCCCTATTCCCTTTCCCCGCTTCCTTGGTTTCTGACCACCACAGTCTTGCTAAACTTTGAACCAGTGACTGAGGTGCCCATTCTGTAAAAAACTGAACCCTTGGTAGGAATTTGGGAACAATAATCTTCATGAAGAAAGAACAAATTTTCCCTATGTGATTTTAGCTGTGCTGACAAGGCAGGGTCATCAACCCTGTGCTGGACCTTGAAGAGAAGAGTACTCACTCAGAGATTGATTGATTGATTGATTGATTGATTGATTGATTGATTGATTGATTGATTGATTGATTTCAAGCTCCTCGTACTCCTTGGTGAATGTTCAAGGCAGAATGGCAGAAATGCTGTTCCAACTTCACTTCTCTCATTGTCACTCATCATTCCCACCTTAACTGGTCAGGGCAACATGACTCCATTTGGCATTTCATTCCAGCTGCCCAGTCTCAGCATACTGAGTACCAGCAGCCGTGGTGGAAATTCAGCTGCTATCTCCTAAGCTGCAGGAATGAAGTTGCTAATTTAGCAAAGGGGATGTGGAAGAAGTCAGTAACTACCACAGCTCAGGAACAGGGTGTAAGTGCGTGCTGCCAGCCTAGAAGGAAACCCAAAAAGATAAGCCTCAGCTGGCAAAGAAGAGACTGTAACAGCCTGTCTTCAAGCACTGTGAAGTTACAAGCCTTTCAATAAGTTTCTGTGATAGCTTAGAAGGGCCATGAGAATGTAACCATGTGGGAGCTTAAAGCTTTTGACATGCTGCTGTAGTATCCAAGGAGACCTATATTTTTTCAGCAGTCTAGTAGATGGTCTATTTCAGGTAGGGATAATACCAGATACTAGATGGTTCCTGTCCTCAGCTTACTGTCCTGCCTGGCTGAATCCTTTGCTTGGAAGAATCCACCTAATGCTGCAGGGATGGATGAGGTGATCATAGAGCAGCTGCTGATTAGCTGCAGTTAGTACATGTGTCTGCAGGGTCCCTACAGTAGTGGGTGGACTCTCTGAGAACAGAACCGAGCTGTGGGAAGAGCTGGGACAGGGACTCTTTCAGCCTTGCCATCTGAAGCCATCCCTGAACCAAGCCCTCAGCTTTTGGTTACCACACAAGCCATATGATTTTCAGAAGACAGCTGCTCTGGTATCTCTGAAAAAAACATTTATAAACTAGATTTCCCCAGACTGAGGTATGGGAAACACAGCAAACCCCTTGGGAAATGTTGGCTCAAGCAGCTAAATGTTCAAAACATTTCTGAATATCGTTGAACTGTAGATATTATTGCTGAGCATATGAGTCAAATATGCTCAGTGTGTCAAAAATGAGTTAGGAAAGTGCTGTAGCTGCTGTTTATGCCAAAGGCTCCTTCGGTTGACAGCTTTAGATATCTTAAAAGCATAAACATTTTAGCAGACAACAAGTTACATTTCCTAAATGAACAGCTTTTTGAAATTATGGGAAAGAAACCCATAAAATGCTTATGTATAATTCTCTTCCCTCACATTCACTTTAAAGCACTTTAGCAAAGTAACTCTCCCCATTGTGGTAATATGAAAAGAACTTGTTTACAAATTGTACACTGAAATTTAAGTTACTGGAAGTAGCAACAGGTTTGTAGTGACAGGTCACTTTAGATTGGAGTTTAATTTATGAAGATTGCTTTACCTGAGGCTATGGTAATCTATGCCTTTGGAGTAATTCACCCTCTGCCTCATTTCGAATGCAGTCAAAGACTGTCGTATTTCACTATGACAATGTAATCACAGATCCACATTAAAAAGTCATTATTGTTTAGAATCCAGCTCGGTTTGAAAAACACTTACTATAAAATTCAACAGCCTTTGTAAATTACCCAAAGGTTTACTCAAGAATACAAGGTGCAGTGATTTAAATCTGGAACTTACTACTTTATTGATTATATGGGATTTTTAGGTCACTGCGTTTACGGGAAATGATTAGTGAGTAATCAAAGTAATAAACTCCTTGATGTTGGTTCATAAATAATTATGAATTGAATTTTCTTTATCAAGTATTAGATAAAAACTGAGTTAGCCATAAGACATCTCTTATTTAACTTTTCTTTCCTACAGCATTCTAAAAACCAACAGTGAAAAAACCAACCATAAGCATAATTTTCTGATTTCTATCTCTCTTGTTTTTTTTAAATGAGAAGTAATGTACTCTCACAGATATACCTACTGTACTCTTCAGCTTAAAGTTTTGGACTGAACCTAAAACTTAGCTCCACTTTCTTTTTAATTCTGCACTGATTTTTCTGGCACTGTTAAAACTTGTCACAGATAGATTCAATCTATTTCATGATGTATTAAAATCCAGATTTACATTCTAACTAGCATTCAGCCATTTACCCATCACTGTGCATATGGTGATTATTGAACTCCTACTTACCTTTATATTGTTCAAGACCCTTCTTCATAGGTTTTTGTTCCCTTCAAATTGAGAGAGTTTTAGCCCTGACTGTTGTGCAAGAGTTTAAAACCGTAATAAAAACAAATGGTGCAATGAACCAATTAAAATTGTTGTATATATTTTTTTTTAATTAGACATTTATGAGCTGTGAATTGGATCAGATATTCCCAATGCACATGACATGCTAACATATAATAGCTGCTTTTGGGATGTCAGGTTAGCTTTTTATGAACACAAATAGAGGTAGGTTTTCTTTTTTTTAATTAACTTCAAGAATAATTTTGTTCTCTGTATTTACAATACAGGTAGACACTTCAGTGTTGCTTACTTGGAAGGTTTGAAAGCATTACATTTATAGCAGTTGTGTTCAGATTTCAGTAGAGTCACCTTATTCAAAAAGCGTTCCATAAATCTTTTGGACTCTAGGAAAAAATGAGTATCAAAAAGCTTGTTTACACAGAGATAGGTTCATTACCATGCTAGTGTCTGAACATGCCCAAGAAGAAATTCTTGCTGGTAACTGAAATCATGTGAATGGTGTTGTGCCTCCTGTCTGAAGCAAATACTTCTGGGTTGAAAAACCCTTCTCACCTCCACATTTTTTTAATGCTGTGACTAAACTGGGCTTTGGACATTTTTTTCTCACAGACCTTGTTCTCAGAGTTGCTCTGTCCATGTCCCAGTGACGCTAAGGATTTTCACTTCTGCACTGTGAGTTGGTGCAACTGTTAGTGCCTTCCAGCTTTGTGGCCTCAAACAAACAGGTAATCTTCGGTGCTTCAGGCAGTGGTATCAGACATATCCCTGTGAAGATTACCAGCAGTATGTTCTTCTGAAGAGTCAGCTTGCATGCACCATGTTCATGGCATGTGGTACAAATGGAATACATCTTACAGACCATCCTGCCTTAGATGGCTTTGGGGAGGTCATGTATCCTGGTGGACGTGATGCTAGGTCTGCTACTGCTCCTACCCTGTCTGCGTGCTTTGGGCAATCTACTTTCTTTGTCTGTTGCCTATTTGGAATAAACCCCACATAGTTTAAAGTTTTATATACCATGCAGCTTGCTAAATAATTGGGAAGTTATCATCTAAATGGGAATGAGACTGTTAAGTATTAATGGTGACCTGTGGCCACAGCTCTGAAGGAAGTGATTGTCTCTTTTTATATGGCATAGTCAAAGCATCACAAATAAAATAAAATTAATAGCCATTTGTAAATTGGAAAAAGTAAAATTCATATAAGTGCTTAAAAGTTATCATAAATAGTAGACACTTAAACTAACAAAACTAACAATTGCTGTAAGATTCCTGTGAAGACAGTGAGCAGTGAGGATACCTAAATAAAGAATTTCAATGCGCAATTCTGAAAAGAGTTAATTAAAGGGAAATAGTTACTTTAATCAGTGCCAACAAGCTGTTATTGAGTCCAACAAAATGACAACAACAATAATAAACAACTGTTGCAACTTTCTCATGCGGACCCACAAACACGTGCCAGAGCAGAGAAGCTCAATGCTGCCCTGCTGAGCTTTGGCCTTTGTGTAAATCTTCTCTTGAAAACTAAGCAGCAGCAAGGGGCTTCAGAGGAGCTGCGCTGCTTTCCCCCAGCTGGGGCAGGGCTGCCATGTGGCTGGCCAAGCTGTGCGGCCACGCGATGCACGGGTACGGAGCCCTGCAGAGGCTCTGACCTCTTGCTCTGAGCTCTTGTAGGGCCATAACCCTAAAAGACAAGTTCTTATCCTCCACAGCCAGACTTTGAAGTAGAAAGTGCAGTCCAATGAACAAGCATCTGAAATGATCTTTTCTTAGTGTAACTTGGAGGTAGTGATTTTAATAAGGAAAGGCTTTATTATCTTTCCTGATATTCAGTTAATTTTCAGTGTACCAGCATCCTACTTGGTTTAAGCAAAAACCCACTCTAATGACACTTCATATTAAATTTCCACTTATAATTCTAAAAGGATGATTCTAATGAGGAATAGTTATTTTAATCAATGGTAACAGATCACTATGGAGTCCAACAAGACAATAGATTCAAAGCACTTTTTGAAGACCACTTTCCCAACAAATAAGAAGTTAAATTCGAGTTACAGCTCTAAATTACTCTTATATGAATTACGTGAAAATAGGCTCTCTAACATAAAGGGCAGCATCAGTTCTTCCCTCTGAATATTTATTCTTTTGAATAAATGGTATCCTCAATGGGTTGGAGGCAGTGGAGTTTCCAGTGGCTCTTGTAAGCCAGTCTCAGAAAAGCATTTTTCCTGCAATTTCCTTTCAAACCAGTTCCTATCAGATAATCTCCTTAAGTTGTGATAAACCTAGGCTTGAGCCTGAGCCTTCCAAAACCTAGCAGGATTGGGCTCTGAAGGCAGATTTTGTAAGCAGGTAAGTGTTGCATTTCCATGAAGTCTATGGCAATGAAGTAAATAATCCTCCTCAGGACAGTTTGCAATAAAATAAGGTACCACTGAGAGACGTGACGAGCCTGCAGTTTGAAGAGGTGGTAGCTAATATCTTATTAGCATAATTAGCCAAGGGTGCTTTCTTCATGGATATCAATTTCTAATTGAGGTACAGCTGTTCAGTGGAAGTCCTAGCTCGATTAGAACATGCCATCTGATTGAGAGAGACTAGGGCTTTTATTCCTACAGTAATGTCACCCTGGTAAACACCTAATTGGCAGGAGTAATTAAGTAGAAGAGGGCAAATTTCTGTGTATATCTAACCATTTCTGTGCTATTGCTGTGATAACAACTTTTCCCAACAACAAACCCAATCACAGGGAGTAGTCAAGACGAACAGGGAAAAGGCAAATGTAGTTTCAGACCAATACAACAGCTGACAACCACAGTTACACAGTGCTGTAAAGAACAAAAGCACTGGACGAACATTCACTGACTGCTAACACTGCTCTTGTTCTTGATTTTATTTGACACTAAGCTACTGGGGTTATTATAGCCTTCCCTGTTGTCCTCACACACTCCCACCTGCCACTGCAAGCTATTCATAGGCACTGATAGGATTCACAATCCTTTCGGCTGCCACTTGCTTGGACAAAAAAAACTATCAATTCAAAACAGCAATAATCTCTTGTGATTTAAGGGCATGGATGTTCAGGCTCAATGTTACTGGGGGAGGCATTGTGAGGGATTCCACCTTGTGCATTAGGACATCTTTCCATACCCAGCCAGCCATAGATTAAAATGTGATGAAGCAGAGCTAGGTGAGGGTTATGTTGATTTTATGCTGATGTAACAACCTCCTGGCTCGGGAGCAACTGCAGGACTGAGCCCAGAACTTCTCATGGGGCATGTGTCAGTCTCAGAGGGCCCCAATGGATTCCATGCCCAAAGGATCAGGTGTGTTTGTCTCACATTTGACATATAAATGGCTACTTATGGCGTCCATATTAAAGGGGGGCTAAGAGTTCCTAAGGCATAGCAAAGCTTACTGTAGCAGGTAATTACGTGCTAAACTTTCCTCTGTCACTGACGACTACTTTATTTCCTGGGGTATTTTTGTATGTTCTGTTCTCCCCAGGCTTTCCTGCTCCTTCAATATAATACTTACATCAGTTATAATGAATGTTAAAGACCTGTCATGTACTTAGGATGCAATACTTTCATGTGGCTTATGATTGGATTGATTGATATTCATTTGTGGTTTCTCCCTTTAAAAATAATAATAATAATAACAATAAAAATTTAAAAGTCCTTTGACACATGATGTTGATAACATTTCATGAATGCCTGCCTGGGCATAAGGTTACATGCAATAGACAGGATTAGTTCCAGCATTCGTTCACCCAAATCTCAGGAATGATAGCTTAAACAGTTAGGTCAACAGTCTGAGTGTGTGCTTTGGCACGAGTTAACGTTCATTTGGGCCTTATCTAAAAGGAGCCAGGTGTTAGTGTAAATTGGCAAAATACTGCTTAATCCCATTGATTTAGATAGCTTCTTTTCCTTTCTTTCCCACAAAAGGAAAAGATGAATGAATTCAAACTATGGAGATGATGGACTCCTATTCAGAGGCTTTTGGACAGATTTAGCTCGAACACTTCTTGTACATCTCAATAAAAGCACGGGCTGGTTTAGCTTCTATGTTTACTCTACCCTGGATTCTTATGCCACCCCACACCCTATCAGCTATATTTAACATTTATGGGAATGAAAAAATAAAGAAAATATCCTAGGTTGAATGATTAGAAAAATCTCCCCTTTCCTTCACACACAAGCAACACAGTGGGAATTACAGTGACACATGCAAAAGAGAAGAAAGGCCAGTGAGAGCCCCCCTCCCAGCACTCTTCTCTCATGAATTGTTTTCTACAAAGTTACCTTGTTTTTTCTTCCAACTTGGTGCTCAGTGACTCAGGATTTTCTAAGAATTTGATTCAACCATTGCCAATGCAGTTTTTCTGGGAAGGAAAGCAGCAACTATTTCTTCAGTATCTGCAGCATATATATACAGGAAACAAACAAAAAAATCTATAGACGGGAAGGGAAAAAAACCTCCCAGTGCTATTAAAACAGTGAAGAAATTCGAAATAATCAGAAGATAAATGGAACAGGGAAATATCCCTTCCTGGACATGTAGCATCATTGATGACCCTTATGTCCCTTCTTGCCTTCCCCTGGCCTGGCTGTGCAGTATAGTGCAGTGGCATGCCAGGGCTGGGTGTCCTGCAGCTGGAGACTGGGGCAACAGAAGAAAGTTGTCTACAGATCAAAGCATCTGGTCCTGAAGCTCTGCACCTATACCAAAATCACTTCAGGAGCTTGGCTTCAAACACCACCAACACCCCGGGTGGGCAAGGTCTCTGCTAGTGCTGGGGCCAAGTCATCTCCTCATGTTGTATTCCACTGATGCACTAACTCTTCTGATGTTACCTCTCCATAACAGGCTACAGTTCATGAAATCTTCACTTAAAATAATCAAGCTAGATTAGCATAGGCTTCTCTAAAGTCTCAACCCCAGAAATACTTACAGATTTCTTTAATTTCCTAACCATTGAAACTTCTCAGGACAGTAAGGTTGAACATGCAGTAAAAAAAAGCAGCAGATTAAGGGTTAAAGTAC
Organism: Elanus axillaris; assembly: GCA_026212715.1. NCBI lineage: Eukaryota > Metazoa > Chordata > Aves > Accipitriformes > Accipitridae > Elanus > Elanus axillaris. The sequence goes on from JANZLQ010000041.1 coordinate 12,372,445, forward strand.
TGGTCAGACCTCATCACTGTTGGCTTGTGAGAGAAGAAGCTCAAGAAGCTACAGGTGAAATGATGCGCATCAGAAAGTAAAATATACAGTATTTCTGACTATCTTCAAAGGTTTTATCATAACAGCTATCTCAAAAAAGGTGAAAGGTCACATTTTTCCCCATTTGAGTATTTCTAGGCCAAAATTTATCAGTTTTAATTAGTGATATAGAAATGTAAAAGTAAAAAAAAATTAAAAAGTCAACTGGCAACGTTCTTCATTGAAAAATAGCCAGGGAAAGTCCCTGAGAGCTATTAATTAAGTTTCTAAATATGTGAACACCCACACATACCTAAGGGGAGAGGAGAAAGCAGTTTCCTGCCAGCTTTAGCTTCAATTAATTTTCCCATTTTGCACCTACAAGTTTGCCAGCATAAATATTTCCTGGGGTCATTCAGTCAGCAAAAAGTAAAAATGGCAGCAGTTGGTTGTCAGTCAAATCACACACATGTTTTCTTACTTGCCTTCACAAACATTTCTGGCATTTCCAGCAATTCAGAAACATGTGTTTTGGATTGCTTTTGCTGCTATATGTTGAAAATTTACACAACATCTAGAGACTTCTTGGGTCAAATCTTCAATATACACGTCCTCTGAAAGCCAGTATGAAAAAAATATGAAACTAGATTGACCACTGGCTTGAACCAATGCTGCAGTTCCTATTGTTCTTCTCTTAATGAGATTAGTGCTGCTAAACCCCATGGCATGTTAATAATTTACCCAGGCTGAGGCTCTCAGCTTTTGCTATCCTTAGAAGGACTGGGATGAAAAGGTTATATCCTGGCTGGAAGTTGCTAGTCATGCAAACCCGTTTTGGACAGAAGTTAGTGTTAGCACCAAAACTGGTGTTGCACTCTGTCCACTCCCAGGAGGGAGAGGGCTGGAGGGACTTCTCAGCCTGAATTCTCACTTCTCCTGCCTCAGAATGTGTTGTCAAGGGGGCTAATTGCTCAAGGACTAATCACAGAAACACATGCAATGTGTGTTAATACAGATTGCTGTGACTTCTTACTAAGGCAAAGCTTTCTGATAGGGCAAACACACTCTTCCATGTATAAAAGGTGGAAATTCTTTACAACTCTCCCTACATTTGCTTTTCATTTTCATTCTAACTACTGGTTAAGTAATAATGATCTGAGTATAGGGCATTTTCTGAGAATTAATGATAGACTGACAGGCATTTATGGCTAGAGGTGTAGCCAAGGGTGCCATTAGTCACAGCTGGTCATTAATCCCTGAGAATGCCCTGTGCTGAGGTCGCTATTGCTATTATTAGATGAAAATCAGAGCAAACACAGGAGTATGGATTTTTTTTTTTAATGGATGATGCTGTTATGATTGGAATGTGTGAGGTGCTTCTAGGAATTAATGACTTACACATTAGGTAATCCAATTGCCTGAATTATTTGCACACTGCATGAAGCAGGTTACTATAATTAAAATGTTTCAAACTTTTTTTACTTCTTCATTGAAAAAGCCTGTGCCAATCTAACACAGCTATTCAAAACCAGAATTCCCAGCTAAGCCTGCATGTTTCAAAATAGTTTCAGAAGCAGCATGTAGGACATGAATTTCCTCACTGGACCTGCCACCCATGATGAAGAGGTACTCTGGTAAAAGCTTGAGAGCTCCCCAGAGTTAGAACTTTGAATCAAGGAGTCCTGATTGAGAGGGTTCTGGTTTTCTATATGCTTATTTGAGTTAACTCCCTGTTATTTACAGTCCTAAAGTAATAGGATCAGAAAAGATAGCAGAATGCCTAGGAAGCAGCATGGAGTTAGCCAACAGGGAACATGATGCATGAGGAGCTGCTGCCTCTCTCTGGATGTAGGACACTACACAAAACAGCCCTTGAAGATCCCTTGGCACTCTCTGCTAGGAAGGCTCTCCTGAAAACAGCTGTCTACACCCTTTCTTCTAATAGCTGGGTGGTGCTTATCCTCTTAAACCAGAGGTTGCGGTGATGCTGAAACCTCATCTATTTTATTCTATAAATAGCCACTAGTTAAAATAATAATATAAAAAATAAAAAGATCCTGAGACCTAGGAGAGAAGCCATGGTTAAATTCTCCCTTGGTAAATAAATTATGGCTGGATAGTAAATGGACATTTCTCATAATCAGAGTTTGAATTTCCTGAACAGTGGTAGGGGCAGAGGGGCAAACAGCAGAGCTAGTTTTAAGATATGTCTTCATGGCTTCTTCAAAGGAAGTATATGACATCATCATCTGCAAAAGCAGGGAACTGGATGCCAGGACACAGAACCCCAAGAAGAGCTGTATGGTTCAGATAAAGGGTTCACCTAGCCCTCTGTCCTTTTTCCACTGGGTCCAAAATCTGACCTCTAAGGAACTGTGCAAACATGGGCTGCTCTCTGCTGTTACCTTTCAGCCTCAAGCTGTTGTCAGCTCCTGGGCTTTCCTGAGCTTGAAAAGCTCTGTCTACTTACTAACCACCCACAAAACTCTCTTCCAAGTACTTTGTTGCATCCACAGTGGCTTCTAGCAAGCACTCCCATGTATCCGTCACTGACTTCGTGAAGAACCATATGCTTTTGCTTGCTTTGGCCCTGGCTTTCAGTAGCTTCATTTGATGGCCACTAGTCCAGTGTAGAAAGGGGCAGTGACCAGTCAATCTCTCTCCAGCTTTTCCTGCCTACTGTCATGGTTTAACCCCAGCCAGCAACTAAACACCACGCAGCCACTCACTCACTCCCCCCCACCCAGTGGGATGGGGGAGAAAATCGGGAAAAGAAGTAAAACTCATGAGCTGAGATAAGAACGGTTTAATAGAACAGAAAAGAAGAAAGTAATAATGATAATAATAACACTAATAAAATGACAACAG
>JANZLQ010000041.1:12384984-12440375 GCA_026212715.1 Elanus axillaris
CAGCTTGAATAAAGTTGGAACGATTTTTACTCATATTGAGTGTATGTCGTTACCCGGGAATTCCGCACCCCGCTTCACACCACCAGCTGTTTCTTGGGTGAACCCCCTCACCGCACTGCTCTTTATACCACTGTCCTGCTCCATGGAGTGCCCCAGCAGTTCTTGAGGATCTGGACCACAGCAGCGAATGCACGCTTGTTGGGCAGGGAGGCTGAAATACATTTGACCATGAGCATATGGCACACTCAAATCACATTCCTACCTCGTTCCTTCTTTAAATTTTGACCTACTCTAGTGAAGCAGGGTGCTCTGGACCATGATTTTATTCAGGGCTATAATATACTCATGCCACCAGGTAGGCAGATGAGCAGCTCTTCGTTTTATTAGCATACAAATCTAACCCTGCAATTCACTATCCCAGGACTATTCATGCTCAATTCTTGCGCTTTTACAGATACCAGCAGGTTGAAGAGTATCTATTTAAATGCCCTGTGCTTAGACATTCAACAAGAATATGGTTAAGAATACCTGAAATTTTCCATCACATCCTTTTCCCACAGACACCTATACTGCTGGAGATCCTCATAAGCACCAAGCACTGCATTGATTTTTATCAGTTGAAAATTTGGCCCTTACACTCAATTATAGAGAGGGATACATCTTCAGAGTATCAGGAAAAGACATCATTATTGATTTTTCTTCAGTGGTGGTGTTTTCACTCCATTTTTCAAAACTTATAGGCTTCTGTTTATTAAATAAAGAAAATCACTGGCAATATTCCCAGTTTAGACACATAATTAAACATGAAATGAATCAGCTTTGGAACACAATCCCCAAGCAATTTGCAGTTTTAATCATACTAAATTGGTCAAAATCAAAAGTTCATCTTTTGAAAAATATAAAATTATCTCCTTCCTCCACCAAGAGCTAAAGTGGTCCTAGCAACAAGAAGTCCTAACACATAGTTTGAGTTGACTGATTTGGAAAAAAAGATATGAGTGTTTGAAGATAATTTCTTTGAGGTGAAGAATTGTTTATTCAAAACTCAGTGTTTAGCTTATCTGATTTCTCCACATGGGATTCGTAGGGACGTGGGAAAAGAAGAACTTGCAGGTGGAATGGGCTTCAGGGGTTAGTTTCTTTTATTTTGTTCTTTGTAGAAGCGGTAAAATTGGATGTGATCAAATGATCCATGCTGCTGATAGTAAATTCCTCAGCAATTCACTTCTGCTTGTGTATGCAATATATCCTAGAGTCCTCTCTGACTGTTTGATTCAGCACTTATTGGAATCAATTTATAGGCTGCCCCTTTGACTCCATTAAGCACATTCTGCACAAGTTGGAGGCACTTGGATGAAACCAGGCGTAGTGTAACTCTGTGTGTGTGCGTGCATGCACATGCAGAGCACTAGTGTCATCCAAAGAACCTCTGCAACTATTCTGCTCACCTGTAAATGGGATAGGATGCTTTACATCCCTTGGAATAGTGTGTGGGAGACGTCTGTTTAAGGTAGTAAAGTCCACAGACACAGCTGTAACAGGGAGACCTCCAAGTTCTTCCAGGGTGTTATTTCTAGAGTTCAGCTCTCCCCTCCTCTGTATCCCATCTCAGGTTAACAAGTGAGGAATGAGGAAAATTAAGCCAGTTTTGCTTCCAGAGTGTTTTGTCCCTAAGCAAACATCACCTGCAATGATGATATGAAGAAAAATACTAAGCCTCTACACTTCAACACATTGTTATTGTTCTCAGGGTACAGCAATTTCTCTCCTTTTACAGTAGCAAAACATAGATGTTGCTTTAGTAACAAATTCTGCCTTAAAAGCAACATAACTACCTTTCAAAATAATACTGATCCAAGTACTGACACTATTATAGCAGAAGTGCTTTTTATTTTTCACTTTTGGCTTGGAAAACCTCTTCAGCGTGGGATACTTCCATTGGCACCTAAGGAAAGGAAAGAAAGCAGCGTAAAGTGGTAATTGGCCTGTGCTGTGATCAAAAGCAGTAACATACAATGCCAAAATCTCCCTGCTTTTTAAGGGTAGTTCTGATGGATGTGAGTACTCCTGCCCTCCCGTGTATGTCAGCTGTGACACTAAATAGAGAAAGCATCTCAGCATATCAGGTCATGATGTGTAAATTCTCATTTGGCTTGAAAGAATGGCTGTAGATGAAGTGTGACTCTCAACTGCACACTGTGATTTGAGCTTCCCTGCAAAGTATTAATTCCTACCTGATGTATTGCACTACATTGCACAACTTCAGATACCATTCTGAAATGTGGTACAAAGTAGATACAAGAAAATTAATAAATAGAGAATAAATTTTCTACCAGTTAAAAACTAAACAGGAGCACAATCAGGGCAATTCTAGCAATTGTATGTCCTGTACAGACACCACGGCATAGCAGGCTTCACAATCTGGAAATCCAGTGTGCTTTCTTTTTGTTCTTAATAATTTTGATACACTACTTCCATTCAATCCATTCCTGATGAAAAGAATTTATGAAATCTGCGCAGACAGAATATTACCTAGGATTTTACAAAAATAACAAGATCTACTGAAGTTTATCTCCTGGTTATCTATAAATGAGGTGAAACCATGAAAGAAAATACAGATATGAAGACAGAGGAGAGAAAACTGACAGTAAACAATTGCTTGAATTTTAAAATTGCTGATTACATCTAGGGCAAACAGTATGTGTCCACCAGAATATAATATGGTGTTTTATTGTGATTTACTTTTTGTGATCACTTCCAGTTTAAGGTGAATATCATATGTCTAAGATTCTGTTTCTCTCTTGCTACAGCAGACAAAATGAATGTACAAATTGTCAAATTGTCAAATTACCTATGTTGACATCACACTGTTGAAGGCATCTGGACACAAGTCCCTTTTCTGCTGAGACATTCCATTCACTCTGTGGACCAAACTATGAAGGCAGAGATATCCTCACGAGGAATTAATTCTGTCCTTGTTGCAATGTCTCACAGACTAGAAAGATCATGTTTTTCTGGATCACAAAGAGCAAGTGTTCAGTGCACTTGAGGCAGCGCAGTAGTTAAAATTGCTATCACCCTGTCTTTCAGGTTAGTAGCTTTTTAGGGTGAGGTGGAAACATCCCTACCCACCCTGCCTCCCTGCCTTTGCATTTCTATTAACAGCAGTAGATCAAAGTATGCTTTCTTGTTCCATTTTGATTGTAACAGGACTCAGGAGTGAGTTGAGACAAAGGATGAATATTTTTGTGTATAATATCAAAGTTTGAAGAACAATGGAAAATGTTAATATAACTCAACAAGGACACTTTATCCAATAAAAAGCACAAAGGAAGCCACATGAAAGCAAACAGTAAATACATACAAATCATAAAAAATAGAGGAGGAAATGAAGTCATTTAAGGTGGTTCAAGCTCTGATATGCAACATGGACCCTTTCACTTGTTTGCTGTATTTAGGAAAACATCCGCTTCATCGGGTGTTGCAAGATGGATGACTGTGGGCTTTGTTCAGGTTTGAAACTAGTCTCAGATCTCCGTAACAAAAGTGTTGCTTCTGATTTCAACAGGATTGCCTCTGATTCATGTTGCTGTGAGCAAATGGAACAATTAGCACCAGACAACTTCACCACCTCCTCTCACACGGTTCCTGATCTTGCAGACAGTTGTGACATAACTCATCTTAAGCGTGAGCCCTCCACAAAAGCTGTTTTCATAACTACAGTTTTGCTTTGAACTAGCTTCTGTCATCATAGGCTGCTTCATTAATTCTGTGAGGCAGGCAACAGCTAAAGTGAAAAAATTTCAGCATCGTCGTAGATGTCTTATCTAGGTTACTCTCAAAATGCTTGCAGCCTTTCACTCCCCACTGGATGTTTAGGATGGTTGTAAGATAAAGTGACGAAACAGTAAAAAGATCATATTTTTAAATTGTGTAATCATAAAATTATTTCTGATAATTTCTAATTTCTAATAATAAAATATCATATCATTACAAAGTAATAAAAATGTAATAAAATTGAGTTCTTAAGAAGATTTAAAATGTAATTGTGTCTTTTAATGTTGTAATAATTACACAATTAAAATCACAAAATCACATATAATAATTAAAACAGAATCTCCTGCCATGACAGTATCAGAGATTCTCACTGCATTAGGCTCATTAATGAAGACTCTATATACCAAAAGCTAATATAAACTCAGTCCTCCTTAGTTGAATTGTGGGGCTTGATTTTGGTCATGCTTAGATGCAGTGTAAATCAGAGTACTGATTTCTGCCTGACAGTGCATCCTTTTTGGTTGCTAAATTTGCAATCAGCCTCACTCAGCTTTCTCCACATCCTACACGAGAAGCTTGCCCATTATTTTTGCATTAAAAGATCAGCAACTGGATTGATGGATAGCATCTGGGGACATTTATAGATGTTTGTGGTATCCAGCACTACACTGCTTTGCCTCCATCAGCCAGTTCTGAGTCCCCTGCCTTCCACAAATGTCACACAGGCAAATGCATTAAAGATCTGCAAGACAGTGAGATATTCCAGGCTGGAACCACTGAAAAAAAATGCAGTCACAGAAATATACCCTGACATGTTCTTATTGAATCTTGGATAATTTGGACTTTCTGATAAAAAAGGAATTTTAGGCCTGAGGTGGAAAGGGGAATGTATAGAAATGCAGCTATAGATTCTTCCTATCAATGTCACAACTTCAGCAACTGTCTTTGATAGGTAAAAGTACACGTACATGCCAGATAGCATTTTCAGTCCATTAAGGAATCAGACAAAAGAGGCAGAACTGACAGCCCAACAAACAGAAAATTTTGCAAAATCTACCTGTTCTTGCATATTTGTTTGACCCTTGTGGGACTCGGGATGATTTTGCTCTTTCTATCCTCTGAACATAAGCTCCTAATCAAATACTCAATCTCCATTACGTGGTTAATTCACATATTAACTAGCATAATGCCTGATAATCCAAATTTTTTTTTCCAGTTACATATACCAATTCCTTACATTTAAGTAGACAAACCACTGCTGTTTCAATATGTGGTTCCAGAAATATATCTGAGTTTTAAAAACCCTAAAAGGATGCTTAACAACACATCTCCAGCTATGTAACTCCAAAGAGATGGAGAATACAGAAGGGAACCAGGGCTTTTGAATTTAAATGACCAGTTTTGTCAATGAATCAATTTCAGCAGGAAAAGTTGAGAGAGTACAGATTTAGGGCCTATTTAAGACTGTAAAAACCTATTTGTTCACACCTTCTTCATGCAGCATCTGTCTAGTATTTAATTTATATTAATTTTTGTGGCTTTCCAAAGTGTAGGTGTCACCTATTACAAGGAGAAAAAAATAAAAATCTTAAAGCACAAGGAGGTGAGTTATATCTACAGAAGCCAAGGACTTCAGAGGTTGAAGATCTGTGATAGCATTCTTCCAGACAGCACCTGACTGTGCTTACAGATAGCAGCTCTGAAGTAGTGTCTGATTAAAATAAAACATTTACAGGCTTCATAAGGGGACAGGGAAAGACTCATAGGCTGGTTCATATAACAGCTCAAAAGCAAAACCACAGTGAGCTGGAGAAAAGGATGGGTGGGAATTCACTGAACTTTCTCCAACCTTCTTGACTTAAATGAAATTTTAATTTGTAGAATGGTTTCTTGTAAACTGCAGCATATATATGGACATAACCAGAAGGCCAAGAGGTGTTGCTGTGGGAAGGCAGGCCAAAGAGAACCAGCCCTGAGGATGTTTAGCTGGTGGGAAAGGGTCAGTGAGGAAGACAGTGTGTTTACATGCTGCTCAGAAGTTACAGGTGTCACAGCCAACATTAGAAATGAGTAGTGGGATCAATACACACTGTGGAAGACTTCCACAGATCTGCTGTAGTGTGCAAGCACTGCTCCATTTTGCTTATTTTGTACCTTGCTCCCACTAGCTTCATTTGGTCATACTTAATTATTGTACTGCAAGAGACAATAGATAGTGGATGCCTACTCCCACTCTCCACTCAAGTCACAGTTGTTTGAATTCGTACTCCGTCCTCTGCAAGTTTACCCTGTTCCAGCTTGAAATGTCCTGACCAATTGTCAAAAGTCATCCACGACTTTGATTACCCATACAGAAAATTTCAGCCACAGGTCTGACTAATATCTAACACATGCGATTAGTAATTAAGTTATTTGAGCTCAGGATCTCCTGAGAGTATAAATGAAAGGAATGAGAATTTTCAGAGAAGAAGCATCTCAGTCATTGTGATCTTTACAGCACCATGAAGGTTGCATTTATAGGCTTGACAACAGGCTATCTGTACACAAAAAGTGGGGAGAAGAAACCCATCCTATATATCATTGTTGCCTTGTACTGCATCTCCTTTACCTACTGCATAAGAGCAGAAGGCTATTGGAAACCCACATTGATGAAACTATCATATTTACTGTCTTTTTTTTTGTTTGTTTGTTTGTTTTTTTGTTCCTCCTTCCAAAATCTCCTTGCTTGAAAGACATGGGAAATAATTGCCTTGGAAAATATGTTACTGTGAATTCTTTACCTCATATGTATGCTTTCATCTAATGGGGGAGCTTTATTTCAGAAAATGCTTTGGGCTATAAGAGATACAGGATCTTACGATTACAGAATCTGCCCCTAATCTCCCAATCAGCCATTCATTACCTCGCATTAAAAACAAACAGAATTCCCACAGCAGGGAAGAAATCCAACCATAATTCTGACTGATGCATTTGTTCTCTGGTTGAACCATGAATGTGTGGGAGACAGAGACTCAGCCAGCAGACATGCAAACATGGAGCTTTTCTCCTTGCTGTGCTTGTAGCAAGGATTGTGCTGATTCTGCAGGGTGCTGAGACCCACAAAGCAAAACTGGAAGAGATGTTAGATCAACCGGTATGGTCAAGCAGCTACTGCAAGGCAGGGGGAACTGGCATGCTTACGCTCTGATGCCAGTTCTGCTAGGGACCTGCTCTGGATTTGGGCAGGACACCTCACCTCTACATGACTTGGTTTTCCTTCTGAATTCTAAGCCATATCGTATTCTCGCTATTAGTTCTGGTGCAGTGCTTCTCCTGTTGAATCTCAGCTTCAGCTGTGGTTATCAGCTACCATCATCCGTAACAGTAAATAAACGCAAGTGGTAACATCTCAGAATGTTGACTCAGGCTTAATGTTTTGTGTCTGCGCGTGTATGTTTATTAGCGCTTGTTATAGTGCTTGTTTCCTAGGGAAAACTTATATTCTCTGTGAAAGAAAGAGTTTTGGCAGGGTTGAGGTGAAATTAAATTAGTCATTTGATGCTGTGGAAGCATGTAGAGCTAAAGCATAGGTGTTTTCTCAAAACATCTGATGACACATAAAATCTCCAAATATGTTTATAGGGAAGATTAGTCAAAAACAGTAAAAAAACCCCAACAAACAACTGCTGTTTGTATTGTGTTCATCAGTCACAAGAAAGGAAATAGACACAGCTGTGAATGTCACATAGAGATATTTCATATCACCTCGCCCCCAACACAAACCTACCTGCCTCCAAGCCACTATGACTCTGCTAGGCAGCTGGCAACCATTTCATTTTCTGCAATAACTCATGAGGGAGCCATGCTAACCACTCACATAAACAAGTGTTGAGCTCTTGACTCCTAAGGACACTGGTTGTAAACAGCCCAGCCCATGTCAATGGCAGTTGGGTGCCTGAAACCACAGGAGTCATGCTCATAGGCTTAACGCTCCTTTGACATATAGCAGTGAAGTGGCCACCACAAGACAAGGGGTGGCACAGGGATGGCCAGCAGCTCCCTGTCTCTGTATTCTTCTCACCCTATCCATACTCCTGCACAGGACAGCAGCTTGCTGTTAAAATTTAAAAAAGGGACCATTGTAAGCCAAAGTCATCCACCCTCTTCAAATGTCAGAGTCTCTTTTCAGAAGAGAACAGTGGCAGATATCACAATAGGGGAAGCAGACAGACACTTTTTGGTCCAAAAAAGCAAAAAGAGTTTTCTATGGTTCAGACAGGCTAGACCTGGCAGAATCCAGCAGTATGGTTCAATCCAGAAGTTTGATCAAAGGAACAAACTGAACATGGACAGAAAGCTCTCATGCAAGGTTTGCTTTTGTTCTTAGTGAAATAAACTATGCTAAGATGGATGGAAAGGAGAAAACTAGAGCTTTATACTGTAAAAAAGCCTTGCATTAACACATTTAAATTCATGGCCTATGACATCTTCCCCACCGTATGCTATGAACAGCAACAGAGAAATCCAAACAGAACTGGCCAGTTATCTCTGTTCATTCACAAGGAAGAAGAAATCAGCAAAAGCTCATTTCTCATAAATTGTAATTTTTCCAGTCAATATCTTGCTGCAATTCTAATCATCTTGAATACATACACAAGAGGCATTTCCAGCTCAGCCAATACGATTAAGTAATAAAGCTAGGCATAAGAAGTTGAATGTTGTTCCCCATTCCACTAAGCATATTGGAATACAATTAATTCTCATTGTCAAGAACTGTTTTTTTTATATATGCACTTATATATTTTCTGAGAACAAGAAGCAACACTATTATATTCTGGTTACTAGATTCTTTCTCCTTAATTGAGAAGAATGTTAGAAAATAAGCTGATAGCAGCCTGCCCCTGTGGCTACCATTTTATTTAGACACAGCTTATTTTAATTTGTAATATTTAATGCACAGTGGGAGTTTAGAAGAGACTGCTCCATCCTTCAAAGAAATAAATGAGATGCAGCAAAAGAAAATGTTTCTGTGACCGCTTTAAATCTCTTGGGAAACAATGAATTGAAAGGTACTATTGTCCGACTGTTGATATAGATTACCAACAAAGAGCTGGCTCCAGTAGGTCACCAGTTACATCAAGGCAACAGAAATGGCTATTTAAGTTTCAGTCACAACTTCACAGCATGAGCCATCTCTGTTATTTATTTACTCTAATATAGTTCTCAGTCAAATACCTTTTACTTGTTATATAGGTACTCATATGACTCTCCTGCATACTATTCTGCTGAATGGCCTAGAAAGACCTAACAAATAACTACAGGTCAATCATGTACTTCTGCCCTGGGGATCATGATTTAAAAGATTGGTATCACATCTTGGTCTTTCTGCTTGGACTGTAATTTTAAAAGTAGATGACACAACAATGCATGAAATGAGTTTTTAAAATGGAATGAAAAATCATTTTCCAATACACTTTAAACTGCCTTTGTTAACTCCCACACTCAGGAACTTTAATGGCACAGCGCTAAGGGGCATATTCCTAGATGATGCTAATCATTTTATCTTATATTTGCTTCAAATGTGTTTATACCAGCAGTGGATCTGGCTCAGCAATTGCAGCTGAGTATGTTTCCCTTAAATATTTCCCCTTGTTTCCCCACTCCTTATTAGCATTGAAATGTCATTTATTGAAGCAGGTTAAGGATTTCAGAAGCCTTCATTTGATATGGGTTAACTCCACACAAGTTGTGGTCTCCTTGGCAATATTTTTTATTTTCAACTTGCACATCAGCTTTCATGTGAGCTGGATAGCGTGCACTCGGGTCCTTGTCACTTTCAGCTCAGGAAATTAAATAAATTAGCATTATTGGATTTTTGTGGCACTTTACATCTCTGCTACATCAACTAAAGTCAAAATGGCAAAGACAGCATTTTCCTAAGTGAGAGGTTCTCTCCACTTGGGCCCTAAGCCCATAGAAAATTGTAAACCTGTAGGTATACTCTCTCTCACATGGAGAAACTGTTGAACTCGATAGTGTCTGAGCAAGAATCATTTAGTGGGGACACAGGGTTTAGTTGTCTTTAAGATGCCAATGATTCAGTCATATTTACCATATCAGTTGCATTCTGTACCTTCTATTTATTGCATTTTTAGTCACTGTGCAAACTGACAGCTGGCTACTAAATAAATCAGGACTTGGAGCATGTTTCATCCCGTGTGCCAAAATGTGTGTCTATATGAAAAGATGGGCAGGTCTATTAGTGCAGTCTTGGATGCACCATAAATGTAGCAGCAACCACACACATAGATGCAGGGCCTTTTCCAGAGTGGAACTGGTCGTAAAGATCTTCAAAAATATGCTGTACAAAGGTATCATTACAGAAAAAAAAAAGTGTTATACAGAGGTTCAGATAAGAGAACCTTCAAGTACCCTAAGGAAACTCTATGGCCCTGCAGGAAACTCTCTGACTCACCATGTTTGTGTGGGATTTTCCTTCCTCCCTGCTTAGTCAGCTTTGGTTTCAGGCAGTGCTTTCTGGGTTTTTTTTTGCCAAGATGTACCTAAAGTTGTCTTTGTTTGCTTTATGACCAAACCTACTAATTCACCCTGGCAAATCCAGCACTCTGTGTTCCCCTGTCCTGGTGCAGGGATAATTCTCCCACACAGTAGAGCCATTTGACCTCTTGTCAATACTCTCCCTGATCAAAAAGGCAGACAATCACACCCTTGATAGCTCCCAGAGGACCAAATGCTCCTCCCAAACTCTGCTTAATCACCAAAGCCATAGTTCAACCCCCAGAGCATGCCACAGAGATGGAGGGCTCGCTGCTTTTATCATCTCGCTGTAGTTTGCAGGTGCCAGGGATGAGGCTCTGATCAGTCAAAGCAGCAAACACTAGATTTGAGAAAAGGGCATGCAATTAAATAGGACAGACATTACTTCATCAGCTGGTGAGGGCCAATTTCTCTTGTAGTAGGAGACTTACCTACCAGCCTGGCTTTGTTGTGCGGATGCATCTGTAAAATACCACACCTGCAAGCACCCCGCAGCCAGTGGTAAGTCTTGAGCAGAGGAGCCTCATCATCGGTCGTGTGGGTTATAACAATGCTACTGCTCAGGGGTATCCCTGACTGTGCCCTGCAGGCCTGGCTGCCCTGTCCCCTCTTTTCTGAAGGTGCCAGCTGAGCACAGGGGTGTAGAGCGCTCTTGAACGTGGCCCTTGGACATGCCTGCTGAGGCCATACGCAGGCAGCCCATCACCACTGTGCCCACTGCCCTGGGGAGCTGCCATGGCCCTGCAGCTCCAGGAGAGCAAGGGATGGTGGAAAGAAGAAAGGGAAGGCAGCGGTGGCCCCATGTGCAGCCTCTTCCAAGTGAGGAACTGAGTGGGGGGTGACTGAATGGTGACAGTCCATTTCTAAATCATAATCTTTTAAAACTGTCTTCCTAAGAAGGAAGGGACCCAGTCCATCTACTGCAGGAATTTGCTTTCTTTACGACTAGATCCAGGGTCTTATCAAAAATGTATACTAGTGGATGGTTTGGTTTTCACATCTGTCTTCAGAGGAAAATTGTCAAAGTTCAACCAAGAAAACTGCAGAAGTCCAACTTTTCCTGAAAATCTTCTGAAAAGAAACCCACCACCCTGGATATGAACTTTCTGCAGAACATCTCAGTTAAAGCATCATTGTCCAAGTTTTCCAGAAGGGAAATGCTGTGCAGTTATCTGGTTTGATCCCCTGCCTGGGATCCATTCAGCTGAGTCATACCTCCCTGCCTGGTGCTGCTGGGCAGCAGTGGGAGATCATGCTGCTCCAAGCTACTCTCAGCAGGCACTGGAGAGAGGTGGGCTAGCCTGTGATTCCAGTGCAGGGTAAAACCCATGTGGTATGCAGCCATACAGCTCTAGAGCTCTGCACACTGGCCACTCCATTGTGACCAGGGGTTTTAGTAGACATAGGAGGCTAGATTTATTTGCCAGCAAATTACCAAACACATGGGTCAGATGTTATTAATTCCTATCACCTGAACTTTCTTTTACTTTAGAGACAATGAGCCTCCTCTAAACTTTCCAAAGTTTATAGCAGACTTTTCACAGCCTTTGTTTATTATTGTTTTTAAACTCTGTGCTGGCATTTTAAAGACTGTGGCAGCTCAATGGAAATTTCTTCAAGATACTGCTTAACAGCCTTTCACTTAACCTGTGCTCTTTCAGGGCTCTCCACTGTTCTTATTTCCAGGCAGAGCAATTCTATGCCCTGAAGCAACCTCCGGACTATTATACTGGTATACACATGCCGCTAATGCTAAATGGTTCTTTTCACTTGTGCACACATCAACTAATCAACATTAGGGACCTGCAGTCATCAATCTGAAAGCCTTGTTTACCATCATCACCACTGAGGCCTATAGATCAATAAAAAGATGATATTCTTTATATAAAACCCAATAAACAAGACCTGTCTGAGGCTTACATATGGTTTCATTCATTCTAATAAAGCAAGTGCATCTCTTATGAGCTTTAGCCCATCAGATTTTGTAAACTGCTTATTCACTTCAACAATCACTGACACAAGGATATTGTCGTATCCAAGTCTAGGTCAAGCAAGACTTACTTGATCTCATCCTATTTCCATAATAATTTCTGTCATTTCTCTAAGAATAAGAAGGTAAGGGCACTTTTATTGCTGCAATAAAAACAGCAAAGTGATCTTCTGATGGCACTTAATTAGATTCATTTTATCTTCTTTGACTGAGCATGACGTACTGTAACCCTTATTTATGAAGTAAAAATGAATGTCTTATGGTTCCTAACACAATTGAAGAAGAAATTACCATGGTATTCAGCTTAATCTGTGTTTGTATCCGACATAAATGATCTTAAGATAAATTACAGGAAATTATTTTCTACTCCTGGTAACCATAACAACAGATGAGAATTGGTTCTAGTTCAACTTACTGACTGTTCCTGAACTCTTCCATAATGTGTAATAAAAATTATAAGACAAAAGCAATCCACAGGCTTTCATTTTTGTTTGTATAGGAACAGTTTGTGAAGCACTGAAAAGTAATTTTAGGTTTAAGTTAAGCTTCAGTCTTTCAGGTCTCCATCAGATGTAGGGCAAAATGCATTTCTGTTCCAAAGTGCCATGGCATACAGATTATGTAATGGATCTCCACAGGGAAGGAACACATGGCAGAGCTTAACAAAAATGACACCTCCATGAATTGTGTGGAAGTGTGCAAATTATGAATTTAACTGGACAGGATTTTAGAAAATACTGCAGACCTGAGCACTCCCTACAAGTGTCTTTGAAGCAAGACAGTAGGAACAGGTAGTGAATATACATCACCATGACAAGCAGATACTAAAAGAAGGGATCTGAAAAGCTTGGAGCCTTTAAAGAAGTTGAGTTGAGCGGGGCAGGGGGGGGTCACTATAATGAGTGAGTTTTCAATACTGCAAAAGAGTCCTCAGTGTACAGTGAGTACAGATAACAGTTTTGAAGAAATTTTGAGCTTCTATTTAAACAGGTCTTTAAGTATCATAGAGTCACCAGACAATTTGGGTTGGTAAGGACCTCAGAAGATCCCTAGTCCAACATAAGGCTCAAAGCAGGGTCTTCTATGAGATCACACAAGGTTGCTCAAGGCTTTGTCCAGCCAAGTCTTGAAAACAGCAAAACCTGCATGAGAGACCTGCTCTAGATCTTGACTGTCCTCATGGTGAAAAGGTTTCTCTTTATATGCAATCTGAACATTTCTTGTTTCTTTTTATGCCTGTTTTTTCTCACTCTCCTACCATGTTCCACTATGAAAAGCCTGGCTCTGCCTTTTCAGTGATGTTCTCTTTGGTACTGGGAGGCTGCTCCTAGGCACCCTGAATCCACATCTCCTCCAGGCTGAACAACTCCAGGTCCCCCAGCATCTCCTCACAGGGCAAATGCTCCAGCCCTGAGCATCCTGTTGGTCTTCTCCTGAATTAGCTCCAGTTTGTCAATGTCTTTTTCATATTTGGGACCCCAGACTAGATAAAATATCTAGATGTGGTTTAACAAGTGCCAGGCAGAATGGATAATCACTTTGCTTGATCTCTTACCTCTTCTGTCGACAGCAACCCAGGATGCTGTTGGCTGTCTTTGCTGCTCAGGCACACAGCTGGCTCATGAGTCTGTCAAGATGCCAGTGTCCATTTCAGCAGAGCTGCTCTGCAGCCAGTTGGTCCCCAGGTCAACCAGTGCTGAGGGTTAGTCCTTCCCAAGGGCAAGACCTCATGTTCTTTAAAGCTCAAGTAGCAAAAAACAAGGCCTCTCCTGAACCATGCCAGACCACTATGGCCTTGACTACGGAAATAGTGATATCCAAGATAGAATCTTCCCCTACTTTTTCAGTTAGCTGTAAGCAGCCATCTGTGTGACATGATATAAAAATTTCCTGGTAAGTTTGGCCCTGTTTCAGTATCCAGCTATGTCTCATACCACCTATTAGACCCAATGTGAGTCTTGGAAAGGACTGGTGACAAAAGGAACCTGGAGAACAGTGTTGACTGATGTATGCTACCTCAGAACATCCCTGCACTCTTTTTTCCTCATTTTTCTTTTCGTCTCATTGTTTTTGTATAACTTCAAAACAATGCTCCATGCAAAGTGAGGGAAAAGGCAGTTTTACATTTGCCCTTCCCCAGCACACAAATTGACCAAAGGTTGGCTCTAGTGCTGACTGTGGCTGGCTAACCAGCACTCTCAGTTGCTTTGGAGTCTGTAGCGCACTGCCTACCTTTCTGGTAGTAGCATATTGTTGGAGCACGGGGTGTTACAGTCACCTTCATTCATTTCTACAAGGCCAGTCATCCATTTTTCAATTCACCTTCAATCCAGCATTTTTGTTGGACTTGGCAGTGGTGCAGTTCTGCCAGGTCATTAATCTACTCAGCCATATGAAAATCAAAAGCACACATCAGCTCTGAGACAAGAAATACCTGACAGTACTCATGAGTTTTGGCAGAAGAGAAGATTATGGCAAGAAGTTACCAACTGTTGTTTCCCCTCATCTGGGTCTTTGGATGCAGCAATTCTGAGATGGGGAGAGGAACATTTTTAAAAGCCACAGGGTAAGCAGGAGAAAAAGGGCAGAATTGTTTTGGGGGGACCCTTGGTCAGAATAATTTGCTGCCCACCATGTGCTAAATTCATTTAATCGCCTGTGTTGATACAGGATGATGGGGAGTGCAACAGCCTTGACGGATGTCCAGGCTAACAGATACTAGAGATAAGAAACAGTCCTCTCAGCCAGAAAAGCTGCATTTTCTTGCATCCACAGGGTATGTTTACATATGATAGTGAGAGAAATCAAGAACTCCTACCTGCACTACAATTCAAGGTTAAAATGGTGCATTGATGTAAGAGCATGGTGTCAAGGCTGAGTGGATGAACCTCTGGCATAAACAGAATTGACAGACTAAAACCAGTCCAGTTAGAAGTTGTGTGGCAGTATCCCTTCTTTCTGCTGGGTCCTATAAAAATCTTAATACACATGGACACTTCCTAAGCTGATCCAGTTAGGATAAAGAAAAAAAAGACAGTTAATCAGTGTGGGACAGCCAGTAAGTTGAAGCAGGTACAAGAACTCTTGGCTGTAGTGTGGGATAGGAGAGGTAAATAACAGCACCTTGCATGTTTAAGGGACTGTATGAAGCTTTATTTTGACTGTAGACTACAAAATGAGTGACTACTGTATGACCTGGCAGGCAGTGGAACAGTCGGAATTGATCAGAAAGACGGCAGCATGGCAAACAATTTGGATCTGGGTTGCCCTGGCATCATGCAATTGGAGGTTAGACCATAAAGAGCACTGGGTGTGTTGCAGTTTCTCATGTGTTCTGCTCCTTTAAGGGAAATGTATAGCAGATCACTTAAATCAGGACACAGCCCTTTCAAGTTACTCGCTTACACCAGCCAGGGACCTAATACATGATTACTGAAAGTCAGTAAAGCTAGGTCAGTTTACGTCAGTTTACATCAGACCATTTGAAATTATTTCTTTCCTTTCTGAAAAACATTTTACAGATAATAATAAAATTACATAGCAATTAAGAAGTGAGTCATTACACCCTTTGGAAGCAATTCAATAGATAGTGAGGCAACATCCATCCTGCAGTGGTTAATTATTTGGCTTAAGAAATAGACCTTCTTCAACTGAAGCATGTGAAGGTCACTGCGTTCAGTTGGAGTATGTCTAATCCCAGCAGATCAATGCATAGAACAATATAGTCTGGGTGTGCAGTCTTCCCTGCAGAAACAAATGGCAAACCATTGCAACAAGAAGGGAAGGAGGTTCAGCTAACATCGGAGTAATCAGATTCACTCTCCCTTCTTATGCAGTTCCACTGAACAAATTCAAAACCCACTAATGTCAGGTTATTTGGTCCACATGATCTATCTTAGTCTTCATACCTGTCAATAAGCACAAATTTTAAAGAACTTAATTCTAAAGTGTGGTTAAAGAGACTTGTTTCTATCTAGCATGTTCAGCGAAAAAAAGTTGGAGTCTAACTTTCTGGCATACAAGCAAGCGCAACAACAGTATCACACTTAAAAAATTGACAGGAAATTCTTGATGATGGCAATGCTGTCTTATGATTTATAAGAACAGTTGCATTCCACCCTAATTTCCCAACTGAATAGCAGATGCTCTTCAGTAAAAAGCTGTTACCATTTTATCTGTTTTACAATATGTCATGTATATTTTGCCAATCATATTTTGGCTCTCATCACAGTGTCTGCTGTAATGCAATTGTAAGCTTGTTTAATCAGTTCAGCATAATCTGGTGCTTTCAACACTGCAAGCACGCACACACACACACACACACACACATGCAGATCATACATTGCCCACGCTATTCCCTTTTGCCTTGTAAAATAGAGATGCATGGCTCCATCCATTTGTTAGGCAGAACCTGCCTTTGAAGGTCTGTGTGAAGTTCTTAAAATGGATGGCACAATATGCTACATGGTTTTTTACCTGGCTGAGCAGCTATTCATTAAACAACATGGCCTTAATTGGTGTTGCCTCACATTTGTTTTAAAGCAGATTATTAAGTTACACATAGCATGATGCATGCTGCTGTTTTGTAGTTCAAAACTGTGAATCAAAAAAAGCTACTTAAACCTTGTACCTGTGCAAATAAAGACTTTCATCTTCACAAGCTTAACAATTTATCCTTCCAAAATTCATCCATCAATCTGTAGACTTATTTCCCTTGAAAACACCTGCTCTTCGCTCGTTCTGTTGCAAACCCTGGTTATTTCCAAGGCTGCTGACACCAATTTACATGAAAATTCCCATTTCACATGTCTACTCACAAACAGGACATCCAGCTTGAGCTGAGTTCTTTCTGTGGTACAGAAATGTTACAGAAGATGGCAGCTGGGTTTTGTGCCTTCTCAGCTCTTCAGTTTTTTTCTGTCACCCTATTATTCCTGTGATGGTTGTTCCTGCTAGCTCTCAGCTAAACTGACCAAGAGGGTCCATGGTCAGTAGGTTTTACTGGGCCTTGCACATAAAAAACCCAAGCCAGCATTAATAAAAAGCAGTTCTCAGCACTTTTTTATACTGCCATTACACACTGCATGCTTTTCATTAAGGGAGAACTAGAAAAGCCTTTCAGTGGATATCACATCATCACGGTCATGGGGTGTAACAGCTCCAGCAAAACCCCTCTGATGAACGGCACAAGGGGCGATGATTTCAGACTTCTTAGGCTGTGGAGGAACCAGCACGCTCACACTAACATGGTAAGTCTCCCTAAAAGAAAGTTTTCTGGCCAAATCTTTCACAGTGATAGAAGCTAATGGAGGTAGAAGCTCTCATTGCTGTAACAAGGACTGGTGCCCAC
Organism: Elanus axillaris; assembly: GCA_026212715.1. Taxonomy (NCBI): domain Eukaryota; kingdom Metazoa; phylum Chordata; class Aves; order Accipitriformes; family Accipitridae; genus Elanus; species Elanus axillaris. Next base: position 12,402,639 of record JANZLQ010000041.1, read on the forward strand.
GTACACTGTAGGACATTATCTTAGCTTGGACTGCAGAGGGTGGAAAGCTGCTACAGCTTGTGCTCGGGTGGTGCACCACTTGGCTCACCCCAGAATATGCCTTCCTGAGCTTTCGGGTACACTTTTTGATTCCTGAGCTACTCAGTCCTGGGAAGCCAATAGATACGGATTAGGAGCTGGCCAAGAAGGATGACAAAATCTCTTTGAGAACTGAAAATTCGTAAGATGTTTGAAAAGGAAGATTTTTGTTAGAAACACAGCTTATCCAGTGACATCTCCATCAGTTGACTGAGGTGAGAAGAAAAGGATTTTCTTTCAGTTAATGGTGCAATAAAATTGTCCTGTGGCAGAGGTCACAAGAAGTCTCTTCCTCCCACCCCGTTCCTGAAGAGACTCTATACTTACCATTTGTGCATCCTTAGTTCAGATAGAGATGCAGAGCCTCAAATAACCCCACAAGGATATAGCTCTGAGAGGGTGTGATCGCTGCTCTATCCATGTGAATGCATTAGGGAAGCATCAGAGAAGTACTACCTTGGAGTGAGAGGTGTCCGCACTTAGACATGGAAGGATTTAAAAAGGAAACATTGCCACCAATAGCAATCTGTGGAGCACGAACAGTGATACTCAAGAGAAGTACCAAGCTCAGAGCCCAAATGATTTTTAGAAGGTGAAGATAGGAAAATAATTTTGACTACATCAAAAGACAAGGGAGCATAGTGCTGAGACTTCTAGAAATGAGAATGAAGCTAGATGAGTGGTAATAGAAATCACATGCAATGATTTCTTTTGCCTCCCAAGAAATGTTGGTATAAAAAACTTAGTGGTGTATACATTTGCCTGTGAGGCAAATTCTAAAGCAAACCTCATATTGTTCTTGAAGTGTTTATTTGCGCATCCAGCCAGAGAAGAGAAACCTCCCTGCAATTTGCCTCATCAATTATAAAAAGCTTGTCTAAACATAGAGAATGAAAACTAATTTAAGATGATACTATCTGCACTGGAGGAAAAGGCACAACCGCATGCCCCATAGACTTCAGCAGCCAGGAATCTGCTTTGTTTTCCTAATGGAAAGAAATGACTAGAGCAGATCAAAAATATCAGTCAATAAAAATAAAATAATCTACCATGATCTTGTTTTGAGTTTCAAGCTAATTTTAAAAATTATTACCAATATTTTGCCAAAGATATCATATACATCTTACATTATATGAGACTATAATGTAAGTATACATATATAAAGAACAGTGCACTTGTTGAGACCAAATACAATATCAACATTTTTAACTTAGTGAAGTCACTGTAAGTGAACAAAATAGGTTGATAATTATTCCTCTGGCTGTTCCAGTGGCATTTTAGACAAAGAGCTTCCCCAAGAAATTCCACTTTGAGTGGGTCTGTTTTCAGTTCTGCAAAATAACAGTGATTTCACAATTTAATAACACTAGAAATGATAATTAAAAGTTACAAACCTGTATTTTTTCATTCTTCTGTTTATTCAGGTTTCAAATCTATAGAATACCTCAGAGGCACCCGATTCTCCCCCAACCAGCTCTTACAGTTATACAGTGTTTTGTGCTGTTTGATGCCTAGTGGGATGTCACCTTTTTTTTCTGGGGCACTGAGAAGGAGGAAGCATATTCCAAAGCCTGAGAAAGCGCTAACAGTTTTCATGCAAAGATGTCAAATGAGTAATGTATTGGGGGAAGCAAATGGAGGTTCCTTTATCTCATCGGTGTTTCACCTTTTGAAACAGCAAGGAATTTGGCCCAAAGGCAGAAGTGCCGTCTCTTGCCTCATAGACATTTGTTCCCAAATCACTGAGAAATGCTTTTGTCTTCCCTGTGAGATAATTACAGTGCATCAAAAGGCCAAGAAGGCAATGAACGACACCTGAACTTGTCGCTTGTCGCTGGGGTTTGATATTTTAATGTAACGTGTTCCATTGTTGCTTCTTTCTTTGTTTCATCTTTGCACTTCAAGCACCGTCATCTTGGGCAAAGCACTGCAAAGCAAGGCTATTTATCTGTGCCCTGGAGGAACTCCACCAGGGTCATCCCTCTTCCTCACCTGTCTGAAAAAAGTCCTGATGAACACATAGGTCAAACCGACTCTTTCAGCTATCTCCCATAGCCTCTGGAGCCTGCTGGGCTTTCTTCTCTGCTCCCAACATTTTGAATTTCTTTACAGACCTTCTCAACCTCTCACATTTCTGAATTGCATGCAATACCAGTTTCCAATGAGTTATTACTACATTCCCAGTTACAATTGGTATGACAGCATACTCCTATCAAGACTTTCTCAGAGGGCTGCAACAGCTCCCACCTTTCAAACAGACAAGGAAACACAAGGCACAGTGATATGATTACAGTTCGCATAACAAGCAGAGCACACCAGCTGTGTGGCCACTATCAAGGGTACTAGAGGAAACTGAGCAGAGATGAACTACAGGGTTTTGCTATTGTGGCTGTGAGCTGACCTGAGTCATGCAGCAAGAACAGTGCACAGGGCTGCTTTGTGCTCCTCATAGATCCTTTCCCATGGAAGTCTGCTGATTATTTAATTAATTGTAAAACACTGTTAAAGATGAGGGTGTCTTCTGGTGTCTGAGAAAACAATAAAATCAAACCATTTCCCAGTTTACTGGTGCTCAGGGTTATCATAATTACTGGAAAGACTAGCTGGTGGGTTGTACATATTGATTCTCTGCAAGTCTGTGGAAGTGCAGATCTAGACACCAGAATAATAAATATAGATACCAGGCAGACATAATGTGTTCTTGAGCTATGCAGCAGCTACTGCAAAAGCTGTCTGCAGAAAAGAGGAACTACTATCAATAAACATATTTTAATCAACTTGTTTGAGGAACACTTGATCTCTCAAGGGCAGAAAAAAACCAAACCTGGTAGCAAACGTCTAATTAAAAGGATTTAGTCCCTGTACCACAATTTCCGTTTTCATAGAATAGCAGACAGATGCACGTCCTTGTGTGTAAAGACCCTGACATATTCCAATATAGTGGTGTTAAATCTGTAGGAAACCTGCTTAATGACATATTTTGCTATAAGAATCTCCTCCTTGTAATCCTCTTAACTGAAGGAAATAGCTGTGTGATACATCCTGCTAATTGTACCACCTAAGCAACTTGCAGCTTTTAATGCACCGGGGTAAGGTCCTCATTCCCACCATGCAGGTGGGAGTTGGGGTACAGGCAGCTGAAGCCATGACAAGCGAAGGGACGATAAACCCTGCTGTGGAAGAGAAGCCCCTGCCCCTGCAGCACACTGCTGAATGTGCAAGAAATCAGACAGCAAAAATGATGAATAGCAAAAGAAAAGTATGCTGGAGCCCATGAGCAATGGTGAAGCTTGTGTAGAGATCAGCTTGGAAAGTACTTTGTATACTTAGCTATTACATTATCTGTATCAATGACCTCTATCCGCAAATGATGTTAAAAGACTTGGGAGTACAGTCAGAGGGCACGCGGCCTTTCAGCTACAGCAAATTTCATAGAAGAGGGAAAAGGCTAAGGACATCAAGCTGCGTTTACACCCACGTGGGAAGAAATACTCTGGCTCTGTTAGTGAGCCAGACGGCTTTGGTTCTCACATCACTGCTCATACTGCTGGCTATTTTCTGAAGCAATCAGAAATACTGTTGTACACTATTAGCTCCTCAAGACAGACAGTCAGCTGCTTTCTAAGAGTCTGCTTCTTATTGCAACAGGGAGATGGGTTCCTCCCAAGCAGCAAACCACCAGATCTGATCACTCCTGTTTTCTGTAGAATCCAGACAAATGCTTTTACACATTTTAGGTATATCTTCCTTTTATAGTGAATTGATGTGGCATAATCCCACCAGGCTTATTTTTGCTGTCATGGAATCAAAAGCAGAATTGGGCCCTCCACTGCTAATATCGTATGGATATTCTATAAACTCATTTTAATCTCCAGCCCACGTACCTTCTTTGCAAGTTAATGTGGCATGTTTCAAGGGGAAGTGAACAGAATCATGATGTTCACAGAATTCTCCAGAACTCTCCTGAGAGTTTCCACATTGGATAAGAAAATAAAGACCAATATCTTGGTTCTGAGGTCAGTGACAGGTAAATCATCACATTCAGCGTCCCCTCCTCTTGACCATGTGTCATGGTTTAACCCCAGCCAGCAACTAAGCACTACACAGCTGCTCGCTCACTCCTCCCCCATTGGGAAGGCGGAGGAGAATTGGAAAAAAAGTAAAACTCATCAGTTGAGGCAAAAACATTTTAATACCTAAAAAAATTAAAATGTAATACTAGCAGTAGTAACAATAATAACAAGAACAATAATGATGATGATAACAATGATAATAATTATTAATTACTATTAATGGCTATTAATTATATTATTATTGTTGTTATTGTTATTATTATTGTTATTATTATTACAAAAAAAAGGGGGGGGGACACCAAACAAGAAAACTGATGCACAGTGCAATTGCTCACCGCCTGCTGACAGATGCCTGAGCAGCAATCCACCCCTCCTGGCTAATTCCCCCCAGTTCATATACTGAGCATAATGTCCTATGGTATGGAATATCCCTTTGGCTAGTTTGAGTCAGCTGTCCTGGCCATGCTCTCTCCCAGGTTCTTGTGCACCCCCTCACTGGGAGAGCATGGGAAACTTAAAAACCTTTGACTTAGGATAAGCACTACTTAGCAACAACTAAAACATCAGTGTGTTGTCAACAGTATTCTCACACTAAATCCAAAACACACTGTTCTAGCTAGTAAGAAGGAAATTAACTCTAACCCAGCTGAAACCAGGACACCATGCTGTTTGCCTTTTGCAGAGAGAACTGTACTTGCAGAAATGTCCCGATGGATGTCCCTGAGAGTTTGATCTGATCCATAACTGTTTAAACTACACCTGTGAATTAAAGCTGCTTTACACACAACCTCTAAAAGACACTAAACTGCAGGAATGCAAATAGATGATGGCGTATGATGACTTTAAATTATAGTGAAGTGATCCATGGAGAGGGGAAAAACTGCTATCAAGAGAGTAAGTGAATGCAAAGACAGACATCAATAACCTTGATTTGTGTGCTTTGCTGATGTACCACTCCTCCCCAAGGGGGAGAAGGGGAGGGGGATGCAAAACAGGGTGACGGACTTATGGGGTATAGGCACCTGTACTCTGATACGTATAAATATGGGTATAACTGTCTTCGACTGGATCAGTGGTGACTCTAGACTAGTATCTAGTTCAGCAGCCCAGCCTCTGCAGCTGGCTTAGCTGCCTGCATACAAAGCCTCAAGTTGGAGGGTGCCCTCATTTTCTTCCCCTCCTTTGCAAGGAAGATACCCCTACATCCAGCAGTCCTTGGAGCAGGCAGAGGACTTCACAATCCTGGTGCTTTGTCATTGCTTCAGGATGGCACACAGGTGAGGAGACACCCAAGACAGTCTGTGGAGCCATAGCCAGGGATCCACTTCTGAGACAGGCTGGCTTCGGGATTTAATAACTCCACCATGCTGTGGGCATTAAAACAGCATTTCTGCAAACATGGTAATTTATGTCTTGCATTGGTGGCTGACAACATTCAAGCGATGGATTAATTGATCGGTTGCTCCTGTTTCAGAGAAAGGTCTCTTGTGGCTTTTCATGCTGCCACGTGTGCAATAACACACGGAGAGACTTTGCTAAGACAACTCCTTCACCTTTACCAAGCAGCTGAGATGGGGCAATGACAAGACTGACCTCTAAATGGAATTTATATCATCCTTTTCTCCACATTAGACAATGTAAATGTCCTCCCTGCCTTGTTCTCCCTTTAGGATAAACTTTGCTTTTCCCTTCAACTCTCATGTGATGAATGTAGAAATGCCTTTGGAGTCTGCTTTATGAATATCATGCCTACCTCATTTCATTCTTCTGCCAACAGTCAGCCGATTTAAAAGACTTATAGCTAATGTTTGAGCCTTTTCAAAAAAGCAGCGTATGCTCCTAATTTCCTTTAATAGTCCATTTTCATTCAATTTATCTAGTTTTCTCCATTCTCTGTAGACCTGAAAGATTTCATTTATATTCAGGCTTTCCTTGTAAATAGAGGTTTATTTGGGGGAGGGGGACAATAACATCCTTTAACTTCAGGCAGTTTGTTTTAAAGAATTATTTCCGTTAAAAGAACAAGAGCAAAAATATCTTTAAAAATTCTCTGCCTTATTTGTGCATCATTTAAAAGGAGAAATGTCACTCTTCTATTATGTTAATGATTTTTAAAAAGCAGTAAAAATTTTTACCTGTAAAGAGCAATCAAACATCTCTTCTTGCAGTAGAAAGGCATCATTAAAAAAAAAGAAAAGAAGAGACAAGTACATATTTAAATGAATGATCCAGTGTGAGGATGCATGAGAGTGATTTGTGCCTTGAAGCTCTGCTGTCACTTAGATTATGCCTGATGAGCATTTAATGAATGTTCACAGGAAAAACATCTACTCATATTATTTTATTTGGGAACAGGGTAGGCAACAGCCATTTTTAGGGGACAAAACTTAATGGATTTTCTTTCAGCTCAGTAGATACATTGACACTTGTAAATCCTTTCGAAGTGTGCCACTGTAATTATAAATCTTTTAGCTATATTTTTCATTAGAGAACATTAAGGTAAATACTCTCTCCAAGAGAAGATATATTTGGCATATAGGTTTTTAAAGCTGACATTTAAGTACTCATTGCAGCGTTGCAGCTGTTCAATAACATTATTCTTATTATTCATTATTTAGGGTTTGTATTCCTGGATGCACCATTCTGCTTTAAAGCAACAAGGCCCTTGATTTACCAATTACATGTAGCCAATTACCTAGCAGAGAAAGCAGAGCCTGCAGGAAACCGCATCTTGTCATTCTCTAATCTACTCTCAGCAATCCTATATACATTTCCCTGGCAGCACAAACTATGCCCCATAACCCTCACCAGCACGGGTGCTACCCCTACACAAGGGGACAGAAGCAAATGCTCTTCGCAGGCTTCCTCCGTGCCAGGTTTGCGTCTAGCCCAGCTCAGCCCTGCAAGGATGGTTGGGTAACAACCCAGCCCTGCACCCATCCCGCCTCCCTTCTTGCTTCCCAACTGCTTCAGCTGTTGAACAGCCCAGACCCCGTTTCAGAAGGCGCACCTCTTCCCTTGCAAAAGCAGACCCGTGCCATCTTTACTGCGGGGGTGACATCCAAAGCCAGAGCAGCGGTGAGTGGTTTGTTGCAGACATCTAGACTGTGTAGTGATGTTGCATGGTACAAAGTCTTCTTTGGCAAGAGCTGTATTGAGAGCTGCAGGACCTATGTTGGCTGTCTATCGGCTGGTAATAAAACTTTCTTGCTGTGCCACCTTGCTGTGTGTTGTGTGTTCCATGTTTTACAGGAACCTGCCTTAGGAATCCTGCAGGATTAAGTTTAGCAGCACACTAGAGCATGCTTAGCATTAAGCACACACTCAAACACCATAGGAATCAATCAGGAGTGAAATGAGGAGCATGTTCAGAGCCTCCACTCATCATATTCAGTGTCAGAAGATTATCTCCAGCATGCTCTGTGTGTTAATAATCAAGGGTATATGTAAATCCAATAACATGAGCAGAGTAGCCTATCTTCAGTTAATCTGGGCATTACACTACCAGCTTTGATCGACTCACCTTGAGACTGACCAAGGCGAGCTAGAGCATGTGGATCCTTCACATCTACCCTGAAATGCAGCATTGACAAAGCTCATAAGAAAACACTAGAGCAGAGAAGCTTCTTAACTTGGACTAATTTTCATTTGTATTTTTTTTCTAATATGCAGTTTGCTTGTGTAGACCTCTGAGTGAAATAGCAGAAGACTCATTTGACAGGTAAGTAAAATCAGGACAAAATCGATCACTTGCACAGAGAAGTGAAGTGATTTACTGAGAGCAGTGGATGGCTCACAGGAGAGAACCACTGCCCCGGATGTGCCAGATAAGGTAGAGAGGCTTGATTCCCAGTCGTGGGCAAGTGAACCTTAAAAAAGCAATCAGGAAAACAAAGCTTTTTTAGGTAATTTCCTCTGAAATTGATTTTTTTGTAGTACAGTATCTGATTTCTTAGCATTGCCTACAGTCTGAAAAAGTAAGCAAACCAAAAAAGCCATCAAGAATTTTCCTCCCATCAAGGGAGGAAAACTGCATAAAGTGGGACCCACCACCCCCATTTCACACAGCATCAGGCTGCCAGGAAGACCCCAGGCAGCTAAGCCTTGTTTTGGAAAATGTTTTGTTCTCAGCTGTTAAGAAAACACAGATTTTATTCCAAACATTAAATGCAGCTTTTAAATACAACTTGTTTCTTCATATTACAACTTGCAGAGTCCCAGATGGTACCCTGTACATTTTCATGGTACTTAAAATGCTAATATATTCCAACTTCTTCAGATGTTGTTTAACATACACACAGGCGTGGTGTACACCTTAAGTGAGAGTGTGAATAAAGAGAAAAATCACAAAGGTAGAATCTGGATATTTCATTAAATGTTGCCACTAAACTTCCTCCTCATGCCTCTGCCCCCTACCCCCAGCCCCAGCAAGAAAGAAATGGAAACGTAACATCAAGGCTTCTCTTAAGCAAGCTATAATTTAACCTCAGGTTATCTTGACATTCACTTGCTGAAGGGAACACTTAACATATGTCATTGTGTGGGAACAGCTAAATGAGAACAAAACTATAGAGAAAGAGGTCAGAAACGAAAGAATAATAATATAAGCAATTTACACATCTCTATAAAGGGTGGGTGATTTTGTAACAGGCTGTGCTGTGTTGATACATTTGCTCAGGACGTTTAAAGTTCAGAGAAATGCTAAAATGAAGCACTAGCTACAGGTGAAACTGCAAATATTCAGGGAACTCTGAGGATGGAGGACACAAAATATTGACACAACGTACTAATGATCTGCTAAGGAGTGGCGGAAAGCTCATATCCCATTCCCTGCAGACCTAATATTTCTAGATGCTCTCACACCATTTCAGGCTATTGCCCATGAATCTCTCCCACCCCAAAATCTCAGCTTTATTCATCAATACATCACAAACGTAAATATCACAGATACTGTGTTGGCAGGATGAGTATTTTGGCAATGGGTTTCACATTTCTGCCCCTAACGCCTCATCTCCAGGGGTAAATGATGAAAAATTAATAAATACTGAAATGCGGAACAATTGTAAATGTGATGGCTAATTACTGGGTACAGCCAAGTAAAGCACGCTATTAAGACTCCTCTTCCTCACAGATGAGGGAATTGAGAGCACAAATGCTCCTACTCATGTACATGTATGGTGTGAAGGAGGAGCAGGTTAGCTTAAAACAGTGCCACCCATGGCTACATCTACCTGTGGTAGAATAGGTGAGCCCAAGGCCAGTAAGAGCAACCAGACCCAAAACAAATTCCACTTTGCACCATTTGTATTACCACATAGGCATCATTTTCTCTCCTAGTGACGCAGACATGGATATTCAGGGTTGACTGTATGTCCTCGCTCACGTGGGTGCCCGCATCCCCTATGGAGCAGCTCTGACGTGGTCCCACGGAGGTCCAGCTTCCCAGGCTGGCTAAAAAGCCTGCTCCTGCCATTCTTCGGCTTTCATATAGTTTGTCCTTTTCAACAGGAGTTCAGAGTTGTGCAGGGGCAATCTCCATCCCTTGCAGGTCTGGGAGTCTTTTTAAAACCCTAGATTACAAGTGAGGCTCACAGCTCTCACAGAACTGAGCAACTGTAGAGCCACCACTGCCAGCTGTCACCTTTAAATGCCTCCTCTCAGCATACCCCTGATGTATGTAAGTTTTTTGGTCTGTCACCGGATGGAAAAACATTTAAACGGTTGCACTGAAGTGGTACATAACAGGACTTGGCCAGCAAACCCTTATTCTGTTCCCTGACACCTTTTTTCTGGCACTTAATGCATGAAAATGGACTGGGTAATGTCCTTCTGCTCTGCATGGGCTTGTCTGTGGGACTAAATACGCAAGGAAGCATCGTGTTGTGCAGCCTGATGATTTCTTCAGCTTCTGTTTGAGATGTTGTGGAAGACAGTATAAAAGACCAGCACATCATGATAGATATCCCATCAATAAAGGATGACTGTATTATCAAAAATACTAAAATAAAAAAAAAGGTAATTATTTTCTGTGCACTTTATAGCCTCCCAGGAGTAACAGCCAGACACTCCCACTCACACAACACTCTAATATTTCACCGATCAAGGACATAACCCTGGTTATTTACAGACTGTAATGAGAGTGTCCATACTTTGATGTTACCATAAATAAGCAGGTAAAACTGCTGAGTTTCAAGAAACTCAGCTTGATTGCCTGGAAGATGTTATTATTTTAATAAAAAAGAATGGCATGTATAATGATTAAATTTATATCAAGTGCACAAGCAGGCCTCACTCAAGGAGAAGTATACAAGCTTTTCCACACAGGTCATGCTTTAGAAAAACTGCTCCCTGGTTTTCAGGAAAAAGTGGATCTTTGTTCAAATGACATAAGGAAACTTTTCCCAGAGAGTGCCTGAAAGCAAAGGTCTACCTGGTTGTGATGGATTTCCGTAAACTACAGGCTCGGTACTTCTAAAATATGACAACCCCTGTCGGATAAACTGTCCTATGTACACCCCAGGGACAGTAGAAGTGATACAGCTCTCTTAAAAGCTTCAGTCCTGCCTGGTAAACCATGCCCCAGATCTCTAATATTTAACTTTTGTCCCATGTTAAATGTTACCTGTATACACATTTCAAAACATCATTTAGGGATACCTTATCAAGCAAGATCTAATTATTTTTTAATTGGATGGATGAATGATGGCAGATTTGAAGAAAAAGGGACCCAAATCCAGAGTATCCCAAAACCACCAAACTAACCAATGCCAACCCTCCCCAAACCACTAAACAAGCAATTTCTGTACCTTCTTTTCCCACAGTGATTTTTAAGTTGTTCCTATTCTAGCTGCGGTAATCTTGTTATATTTTCAGCACAGCTTTCAAGCCACATGATATTGAGGAAAAATACCTGCCTTCTGCAGTGGTTAGCTAACCTGAAGGATTTGGGGAGGTTCATCCATTTTTAATATGAGAAAAGATCAGCTTAATCTAATTCCAGTGTTGAGCATCCCAAACTTGAGGAAGGCAACCTTAATACACAGCCTTTTCCACATTACCAAGTAGTACAGTCTGGCAGGAGTGTGTCTGCAGAATTATACTGCTGGTACTGAGCCCCTGATACCCACATTACAGTGGTGTAAGGGGCTTTCATTCTTGAGGAGCTCTGGTGTCATGGATTGAATTCCCTTTAGGAGTTGCACACTGATGCACATCTGGAACATATTTTCCAGTTTAGTTTGAGCCAAAAAGAAATCCGATTTGTGTGCTTCAAGACTGCTCTTTAACATGAGCCAAAGTGTGGTAAGTAGAAAAAAAATAAGAATATGTGCTTCAAAAGAGCAGCCTGATCCAAAACTAAAAGCTAAAGAATATACATGCAAGGAGTCAGGATCAAAAGGTTAATGACAGCCTCGACTGTACTGTAGGAAAGCTGGTGTCCATCAATGGTAGAAAGGAGCCCCTCCACAAGCTGATCAAGCGAAGAGTCTTACTTCATATCTTGGAGATGCACTTGTTGCTACACATTGTGCTACATATGCTACATATTACATCAGCATCTGTGCCTGTTATCTTTCAAAACTGCCAACATAAAGAGCCAGGCTCAAACACTGCAGATTGGATTTACGTGTCTTAGTTTAAGATAGGTAAAAGCTAGATGCACAAGTCTGAGCCAGTCACCCTAGGAACCCTTTGCAGTCAACAAAGAGTTTTCACACTTATGGGATGCAATTTCTCCGATCTTTCTTCAACACTTATTTTGGTATGAGAGGAAACCACAGGGAAATAGATCACTCTGTTAGCTATGGGAGAGATTATCACAACCTCTTCAGACTCAGATCCATTGTGTTTGAACATCCAGGTAATGAATGCTACCTTTCCAAGTATCTCTCTCTGTTTCTTGTAAAAGCTATTGTTCTGATGAAATACACATATTGATTAATAAATAAGAGTTTCCTAATTTTTGTATTTGTGACGTAGTGAAGTGCGGATCTCCATAGAAAATCAAGTCCTATGCAAGGGCCAAATGTCATGGAGCACTGCAAACTACTTTTTGAGATGGCTGTATTCACAAAGGTACTTTCAGAGACTGAACAATAGGAGGGAGGAGGGCTGTATTTTAGATCAATGCATACCTGCTCAAAACACCTTCTTGCAAACACCGTCCTTTGAGACAGGTACTGCTAGGAATGGGTGTGTTGTGCCAGGAATGTTGACTGATTCATATCGTCATGTCCTTCTTCTTAACAAGGGTTTGAACCTACTGCTCCTTCTTCCCAAGGGGAATTAATGGGGAAGGCAGAGGTGGTTCTGAGATTCAGGGGAAGCAGAGGGAGAGATGAACAGAGAGGAACTCTCTATTCTTCCTCTCAAAGGTGGGTGATTCTGCAGTGAGAAACCTGGGCAAGAAGGAGCCTGTGAGTCCACCTTAACATTGATCTTTCCACCTGTTGGAGATTGTATATGAAGGTTTACTTTTTTGAGGTTTTTTTACTTATTTTTTTCTAAAGGCATCCTGTAGTAGAGACAAAATAAAGAGCTTTCAAACCTGACTCAGGTCTCTCAACAGCCCTTCTGACCCTCTTGCTCAGAATGCTAGAAGAATAAACAGACTGAAACAAATAAATTCACTATAAAATTGCCTCTACCCCAGGTTTTCGTAGTTTATCTTCTGACCACCATCCATTATGCTTAAACAAGCTCATAACTTCTTTATGTTCAAACATAAAGTTGTTTATAGCTCCCACTACTTTCCTACACACTGGTATCCTTCCCTTTTGATACTTGAAAGTGTTCGTAAAAGATATTTTTCTTTTTTTAATAAGGCCTCCCATGCACATGTGTTCCTGTAAACGGCTCTATTTTTTAAAAAAATATCTGAAAAGATACTTGAAATTAGCTGCTTAATTTTTAAGCATGGGCTGGCATCCAAAATTTAGCAGAATTCTAATTTAAAAAAAAATAATTCCTTGGAGAGTTTTTTACTTGTCTCTAATCTTCAGGACAAGACAAGATCTGGAGAAATCTTTTGATTAAAGAGGGGCTTTCAGTTCTGACTCAGCCTTCTTAAGAGGATTTGCTAACACTTACTGACCCTGTTTCTTCCTAGCAGGGTGCAGGCTTTAATTTCTCCCTAGCACACACAGAATGAGTTGTTAAACCTCTGTGCCTTGCTATGCCATAAACTTCAGCCATCAAAAGTGAAGCATGCCAGGTCTGCAGTCAGGCACTCAGGGGATAGGCTACAAAAATTCTCAGGGAAATTTCTGAGCAGATGTTTTTTGGTGTGGTTTTTTTGCAATAGAAACCATCTGCTTCTTTTTTCTTTCTTTTTTTTTTTTAACCAGTGAAAAGCAAAAGTCTTTTCTCAAAATTATCTGAATAACTCATCAGAAATGCAGAATCTTCAAAAGACGCTCACTGCCGGAGCAGGTTTCTCATGCCTGTCCCGCTAATTATCAACTAGCAGAACTCAGTCCTGAGCATCTGCTAAAAATGTAATTCTTGAAAGGCTCAGCTTCAGTTCTGGACACCTGTTTTCCCAGCCTACCACTTTTCTCCTCATAAACCCAGATGTCCTGTGCCACTGAGAGATTCTCCAGTTCTTACTACCTCAGTAGGTGATACATGTTATGCTATGAAGTCTCCTTCAACACAAAAAAGCTTAAGAGAGAACCAAGCCCAAAACACACGGTTTTCCCTAAGGAGCAGGAAGTTGTCTGTCGATCCCACTCTATAGACAGATGATTTTAAGGACTGAATGTGAGCCTAATGCATGTGATCAACATGTGTACATGACACCAGAGATGATAGACCAAAGTGGGGAGGCAGGCATCAGTCTCAAAACCTTTCTGTTTTAATGTGGCAGGTTCTGTTGCTAACATATAGAGAAGCAGCTTTTTCAAGCACACCTTGCTCTGCCTGGTGTGTAAGACCTGTGGGTGAGCTTATGAGCTCCCACACATAGCGAATCTCTCAGCCACATCCCAACTCTGTTTCAGGCTGAGATCTGAGGCTTCATCATATCCCAAACTTGCTTCCATGGGAAGGAAGCACACCTGAAGGCCCCTTTACCCGCAGCCTATGTGTCCCCTTCAATACGCCCATGTTGTCTGAATGTAGGTTACGCTGGCTTGCTGTGCAATTATTTGAACAGGGAGCTACAGCACATCTGGGATCATGGAGGTCACAAATGAGCTGTCTTCACTTAACACATGTATGATGTACCTCTATCCAAATCTTGAAGAAGAATTCAAATAGTAGTTCAATACAACAATTCTCAAACAATCCAATAGGACAAAGGAGCAAAGGCAGCTGAACCTTTAGGATCAGCAGGCAGAAAAGGCCTTTCTTTAGGATTAGTCCCAAGCTGCATATGCAGGATAGTATTGAAAAAGAATATCAATATCACAAATAAAGCTGCCTTTGACACTATATTTGTGTGTCCAGCTGTGTTTTAGCAAGCAAAGAGAGCATAGGCTAAGCACAATGTAGTTTGGGCAGCACTGAAGATACAAAGTCACAGACCAGCTCCCAAATACCAAGGACTTGTGCTGGAGACAGCTTCCCTTAGCACCACACATCAGTGCTAGCAGGAGTTGTGCTTCCCTCTAAACCTGTCTGCTCCCTTCCTTCAGGCAATGGGAAGCCTCTGATGTCTTGGACCATAAGTGGCTGAAAATAATGCACCTGCAATTCACAAAGAAGGATTCTCTGAGGTGCAACAAACCATGTGCCATTTAGAGACTGCTTCTCTACCCCATGGTGCTCACACTTTACCCCCTGCTGCTGCTAACCACCGCTCTGCACCCGGAATATACAAGAATTTAATCCTGCCTGAATATCTGGTGTTGCTGACAGCCGTATTACACTTTTGCAGATTCATCTTCTTTGCCCAGCCCACAGACACACACAGACTGGACTCAGGGAGCACAGGCATCTTCCCCACAGACATCTCTAGGCAGGCAAATTGCTGAGCCCTGGACTGTAACCCTTCCTTCCCCTTGGCACAATGTACACCCCACACACCCTCGCTGCTGTGCCCTGCTCTGCTTTCCGTTCTGCTGGCAGCTGGGTCAGAAACCAGC
The DNA here is from genome assembly GCA_026212715.1 of Elanus axillaris. NCBI lineage: Eukaryota > Metazoa > Chordata > Aves > Accipitriformes > Accipitridae > Elanus > Elanus axillaris. Next base: position 12,417,877 of record JANZLQ010000041.1, read on the forward strand.
TCCCCTGTGGCTGGGTGTCAGGGTTTTCCCCTCTGGGATGGAGTTAATAACTGAGCAACTTCACATAGGAATCTTTTTGGTCAGTAAAAAAGAAGAATGTATCAGAGCTGCACGCTACTCACCTGTGGTTTTGCTATGGCACATACCAATCAGCAGTGCAAGTCCATAAGAATGCAGGGTGAGAGCACTTGTCCAGTGAGTTGCTAAGGCACACTGAGCACATGTGCTAATGACAGGCTCCTCCATGCAGTGTTCCTTTGTGATGCATCTCCATCCTGAGGATTCTGACATCCTTTTTTTTTTTTTTGGTTGAATGGGACATTTTTTTAAGTAGAGGCACTGACCCAAAATTCTGCCTTGCCTGCTATCCACAATTCCAGTGCAGGAATAGCTGTTCATTTGGGTGGCAACAGAAGAATAGCAATGTACAGATGTTAGCAACCCTGCAATGCAAAATGTTTAAGGGCTGTCATATAACAAGCTCAGGCAAGGATTGGAATGACACAAAGTGACTTTGTAGCTGGATGGTTCCATAGATACAGACTTCCCTTCCTTCCATGCAGGGTCTCCGGCTACTACCCCTGCTGTGATGTGATTTAATGGAATTAAATGGTTGTTGAGCCACTCGGCACTAACATGTGGGATTGAAGGTAGAGATAGCTAGCTATTGCCTCTAGCCCAATTCTGCAAAGACAGCATGTGTTCTCCTGATGGCTGGGTTCAAGGTTTTTTCCCACTGAGGGCTGGTCCAGATGGATGAACATTTTGAATGGAACCATAAATATTATCCATTTCTCATCCATTTCCAAGATACCCCCAGCTTTGGTAGTTGGAAGTGGAAATTACAGAATGAGAAACAAATTTCTTCTTCACTTTTGCCACACAGCAAGAAAAGAAATGACTGGCAATGTTTGTGAAAGGCTTCCCAGCCCACCCAGATTCAAGATAATGAGCTTTCTTAGGCACTAGGTAATTCCCTCTCTCGTGCTCTCTCTTTTCTTTTTTCATAAATGCAGGTCTTCCTGCAGATAACAGAAGATTAAACTCCTCACTCTGAAGCTGAACAACACATCACTCACACAGCAAATATAATAGAAAAAAAAATTCCTTTCTTCTTTTTCTTCTTTATTAAATGCCATCACTTAATTTAGAATGCAAATCAATATATAAATAAGGAATGTATAATTTTTAATGTCATCTGTGCAATCACCCTCCTAGATTGATTCTACCTTGAACTCATTGTATTATTGTTAATGACTGAAAGCTCACACTGTACTTTATCAACCAAAGTCTGTCTCCAAGAACTTTCTAATTAGTGCTACTAATCACTTATTCCTTCTCAGTGAGACTAATGCATTATTACAAAGACTTGTGAAATACATCCAACAACATATACATCTTGTTAAAATGACACTCAGGAGATACCATTACCCACATCCATCAATGACACTTAATCCATCACATGGAAATATTGCTTAAATACTGCTACCACAGTCAGCTGGGTGCAGGCATCTTCAGTGAGACCTGCTAGGCATAATGCCTCCCTGCTTATGGCTCTGGCATGCAGCCAACTCTTTTACATCATATAGCAATTAATGTACCCTTACTTAGATAACAAGAAGTTAGAGAGGCAGTGGAAAGTAGCAGTGGAGTGGGACAACTGATGAAATTAGCTGCAGGAAATCTATTTTGTAATAAAACTGTTCATAAAAGTGAAATGTCATTTAAAGGCACAATTTCCATGGGGAATAAGTTTTTATGTCTGTGTGCATCTTTAAGGCAAGGAGTTTTCCTTTTTTTTTTTAATACTTCTTTCATTTAAATGGCTTTATGAAGCCCAGAATATACAGAGATGTCTTTAAACCCTTGGGAATCTCATTATGTTTTGTGCATCCCTTTTTCTCTCTTTTTTTTTTTTTTTTATTTCAAGGTGATTCAAAATGCTGCAGTCATTTAGCTGTGAGAAATACATAGATCACCGGAGTGAAGATAATTAACAATATGTATAAATGAATACACCCATTTCTTTTTAAGTGGAAGAAAAGATACCTTTTTAAACTGATAGGTTACACTGATGGAAGCTGATTATTTTCCTCCTTCCTCTGTGTTTGAATACAAAACCAACTATAAAGTCAACTTTACAAATACATAAAAACCCACACATACCCCAAGCTCTCTAAAGCTAATAGGACATGTTATGAAGTTTCTCCTTTTGAAGTGATCTAAAATGAAATTCAGATTCTTACTGTATCCAAATCTCATGAAAAATTCTGGCATTTGTACAAAAAAATGCATTGAAATCGGAGTGATTTATGAGTGTTTATAAATAAACAAAAGCTTAGTGCATGGACCAGAACACAAGCCTTCTTGAGCAGTTTCAGGGAAGCTCTTGCTGGCAGGAGCCAGATGGGGTCAGATCACAAGAGAAAGTGAAAATAGTGAATCTTTCTTTTTCCCTCCAGGCAAAGAGAATTTGTGAAGATCCCTGCTGACCAGAACACAGCATGTCATCTCTCTGCATGCCTGGGATTTTTTTATTTCTATTGCTAGAGGTTGTAGTACCTGAAGAGGCTGAAAAAAGGGTCTTAGTGTGCAACGAACCACTCCTGAGATTACAAACAACAACAATGGATCTACAAAGGCGGCTTAAGAATATCAAAAGGTGAATATTACAAAGAAAGGCTTTGCAGATCTACAGCCAACACTAACCCCACTGCTCTCTCTGTGGTAAGACTCATCTACAGCCTACAGACAGTATGATGAAAGCAGCCATCCACAAGTATTCCAGTTATTTTAATTATTTCCACAGCTGCAGAGATGAATCTGTAGAAATGATGAAGGAAAAACTCCAGATATGGGCAGGTTGAAGAGAGGGTGGTAACTCTGCATTATTGGTTTTTTTCTGTCAGGATCAAGCTTTGCTCTTGCAAAGTATCAGGCAGTTGCTTAAGATCTGTGTTAACACCTCATAGTCAACAGCAGTTGAATTCCACCAAAATTGCTATCACTTCTCCCATCATGCTCTTTCCTTGCCCCATCCTGCCCCTCATGCTCTCGCCTGTGCAGCAGGGACTTCATGAAATAGGATTAAAGGTGTTTCACTCCACTTCAGGGATAGTCGAGGGGATGCCAGACCTGGGAGCAGGGAACATGGCTGCTTTCCTTGTGTCACTGTATCAGACACAAATTTTCCCTCTGGTACCAACAATTGTGTGCAGACTGTGCATACTTAAAGCAAACAAAGGGAAACAGATTCACATACAGATAGGCAGAGCTGCTCAGAGCGGTCCTGCAAGAGTAGAGAGAAAAGAAGTTCTCTCATCCTAATTAAAGCTGAAACTCACTTCCCATTATGAGCCTAATTACATTTCAAACAGATGCACTTTCAGTGTGTGCAACTGTTCTGGCATTGTGAGAAGCTGAATGGGCTGTGACTTCAGCTACAGAAAGGTTAGACTCAAGAGCGAGACATTTTCAGAGGAAATCTCCAAGAGCACCCGCCAGCCTCCCAAGGGAAAGCATTGGTGAGGAGTCTTTTTATATACAAGATACTACTGCATGTGATTAGTCATAGGTCTGGAATTCACTTATTTTAATTCTTCTAGGGCTTCAGGTTAGGACAGGAAAGACACAAGTAAAAAAATCACTAATCAATTGCTCACAAGAACAAATGGCTACCGAAAAAAAAATATAATCCTGTGCCCTGTTAACATAAAGCTGAGTTTAATAAGCATAAATCTATGCAAAAAGTGTTAAGAATCAAACAATCAAGGCCCATATGAACTACTTCTGAGCAAAGTGTGGTGAGAGTCATTCAATCAGCAAATTTATTGACAAGAAAGACTTGAAAAAGCTGTGGAGGTCTCTAGGGAAGCTCCCTCAGCAGCTGGAAACATCACATTTCCATCAGACCTGGTGCTGTGAGGCATTGCCAAAAGCCACATCTGATTATCTGCTTTCTGATACTGCAGTAAACTGGGTTATCTCCACTAAAGACAAAAAGGGTTTATGTAAGAGGTCTTGAACTCACCTGAATGTTATGGGAAGGGCCTTTGTGCTTCCTCTATCTAATCTCTTCACATTTGCTTACAGCAAATGACAGGGAATTGCAACAGAGCCACTGATACCCACAGCATTGCATATTGGAAATGAGGGACTTGAAGAAAAAGAACAAACAGCCTTACCATCTCTGAATACAATAGATTGCAAACTACCGCACCACAAATGCACAGGAAACATTCAAGGTGGCTAGAAAACCATGGAAACTTTGCTGAAAGGAAAAGCAAAGAAGACACATTTTCAAAAAGGGCTGCAACAAGTAGATTTGCAAATTCACCGCTAGCTCATTTTTGCATCCACTTTTAATAATGTTCCCTTTGCACATTCTCTCATCTGCATGGCCTCTGTTATATGACTATGTTATTTTCCTATGCTAGCCAAGATTAAGGAGTGGACAATATCATGGAGATGGAATGCACAACTTCTTAGCATGATCCCTGTTGGTATCCTTACACTAATGCCTAGAGTGTGCTTGTGCATTCAAGTATGTCTCGAGGTGCTGAATATCCAGTGGGAGTAACTGCTATGAATAGCATCTTCAAAGATCACAACATTTATTCTGAAGCTGAGTCCACTAAGCCAATTCAAGGAAAAATACGTTATTTTTAGTGTCAAATTCTTCAGACAGTACAAACTGATGCAATACTGTTTAAAAGCTATGGAGCTACGCAAATTCGTATGAGAAGCAGATGAATCAGGGGTGGGGATCTGGCAGACGTTGTGATCTGTAATAGAAATCTTAGTCAAAACAAATCCTTTTAAACAAACAAGAGTTTATGGTATAAGCTCATCTAGTGTGGTACAGCTCTTGTTCCACTTAGGGAATAGAACTACTTAAATTATGCCCTAAACTAGCCCTGGAGGAAGAGGCAGGCTTCTGGGTACACTTACATGTGCCATCCCTTCCTCTGTCCATACAAATATCAGCCTAGCGTATTAATGTACGGTGTGGTGGGTCACACTTCATTTTCCCACTGGTCCTATTGTGCCTTCTGAAAAACTTTAAAGTTTTTTCTTCCATTACAGAGTACTTACTTAGCAGTGTGTTTTGCACAGTAACTACAGCAATGACCATTGTTAGAGAGATATAGATAGATACATTCTGTCTAATTCTACACCTGAAGTTATATTGCAGCCAATATGAGATCTAGCCAGCTTTATAATTCTACCCATATGTTATAAGGATTTGCCACATATTTTAAAGTAAGTGCTACATATGTCATCAACTTTGTGGTAAATATGTCTATTTTTCCTCCTGGAATTACAGAAGGGAGAGTTTAGTGTCTGGTACATTCCATTATTTATTGTCTCAATTCAGTGCAATTCAATATATTGTGTTAATTTCCTTTTCCTTTTTTAAAAGAAATAATAATCTGTCACTGAGGTTGTAACAGCTCCAATGTTAATGGAATTGGATGAGACAATGTCATTGAAATTGGATCGGTCCAAATGGAATCATTACTGTTCGTCCATTCAGATCTTAATGGCTCCATCAATCGATGTGTGTAGGACAGACCCCAAGGTGTTTTGAGGAAGCTCTGAGGTGCATCTAAGTGTGCTGAGCCTTTGTGCACCTTCAAAGCACAACAACATGAATTAAAAGGCACAGTTCCAAAATCTCTTAGAGACCCATTAACTGCAGATCACACTGCAAAAGGCTCCTTCAGGGTGAGTGTGGCCCGTCACACGATTGTATAGTTTGTGAATCACTGACATAGTCGATCACAAGACTAAAGGGACACCAGTGTATATTTAGGGATCACTCACCCACTATACTTAGGGGTTGTTCATCCACAGATATAGAACTGCGTGCTTGAAATTCCTTAGGACATTTTTCAGTAAAGCAATAATTAATGCACATAGCTACTGGTTTCTTTCCCCTGTTTAACATTTCACCCTTTTTTATACTGCTGCAAATTCCTGCAGGTGCCATAGTTCATTACCCATTTGCAAGCTTGGCTACTTCAAAAGGCATCAAACACAGGGAACTTCTGGCCTTGCTTTCTAACTGCTGTAAAAGGAGAAGCTGTTTTGGGGAGAGGAAGAATGAGTGTCCCCACAAAAGCCGGGATGGTGCTGGAGATAATTCAGTTGGATACATCAAACTGCCTCAAATCCCAGCACTACCAAATGTTAGGCAGCACACCTGCCTGTGGGATGATGATGCTGAGTGGGTCTAGTGGATTATGCTGAAGAAATTGGTTGGTGCTTCTTTATAGTGTTCAGGCCCCTGAGGCCCTGGTCTGTTGTCGTTGTGCAGTATATGGGAACTGGATAACACAGACCATATCGCAATGTCCAGGAAAAATAAATTGGACAAAGAGGTGTAAGAATCCCAAGACCCATATCTGTGCCATGGCTTTGCTGACTTATGAAGATGAGAGATACTAGAAAGCACTGACTGACCTCCCCTAACTGTTTACTGGAGGGCTAGAGAGTGTTTGGTGTTCTTAACATTTGCCCAGCAAGACCTTTCTGATGTGAATTCAATCCTAACTCCAGTCCTACTTCCACAGCTAGTATTTAGCTTTGTGGTTCATTAATACTGTCCCATCACAGAGAGTTATGAGTGATACTTTTCTTAAGGAACATATTAATTTCTCTGTAAATAATGAACAAGGGCACTCCCACAAGTCTTTGGTGGGAATTTCCTCAGCTGAATGTGTCATTATCATCCCCAGAATTTTTGTGAAACAGTTTTTTCAGTAGCTATTTAGAAAGCTGAAGTGATATAGATTAAGCTAAAGATAGTCCCCTTCTTATACATTGAGGTGAATTCTCAATTTCAAGAAAATGAAACATTTTAAAATTAACTTAATATCAATTTTAATCCTTTATTGTTCCTCTTTTGGCCAGAGAAATAAGGCAAAGGCAGGACGGCGATGCTGGAGTGAAAATTCTGAAAGGAATGAAAACCCAATGGTTCCCATCATTGGAATTGTTTTCTTAATGTTTTTCTCAAATAGCCTCACTCAGTTGGATTTGCTGTAGTGACAGTGTCTCATATTAATTGATACATTTCTGTTTGCTCTCCATTTGCATAGCCTCAGAACTAGAAAGAACTTTGTGCAAAGATGAGTGAAGATGCCAGTCAGCTGTTACTCAGATACTCTTAGCAATCAAGGACTGAAATTGCAGAGGAATTACCTGTAAAAAAGGAATATGATGAAGAAAAAAATGGAAAATACTCACAAATGCAAATAAATGACTTTGTTCAAGCTCAGATGTAATATAAGACCATACTCTGTGTGGGGTGTCTCATCTGTACAGATCAACCAAATTGTTGGGAGCTTGTCTATCAAAGAGTGCAGAAAGGTCGTGTATAGTGCAGGCATCAAAATGCCTCTGGTTATTTTTATTTATTTTACTACCCTGTAATCACTCTGTATTAAATCCCATGTCCTGCCTTTTTGCTATTGGATAAAGAAGGGAATGAATTGGGTTTTACATATGACTGTAAATGCCTGTGATCAAAAGGAATACCACTTTACTCTCTAAAGTAGTCTTATCGTATATATCTTGTCAGTCAGCATTATGGTGCATCAAGGATAATGCTTATGTTCTTACACTGACATCTTAAAAAGAGCATATGTAAATCTCCTTGTATGGCTGGCCCAGAAAATCGTGGAAGGCAGCCATTAAGTAATCTTTTCTTTCTATGTTATGCAGCTGCCACTGCTGTTTCCAATACTCCATTTCGGTTTCATTGCTTGATGGTATTCTCATGAGTCTTTGGCTGACCAAAAAGGACAAGACAAATAACTGGAAAATTCAAAACATATGCAGTCCTGCATCTTGGTATGTGGTCTAACACCATGATAGCATCTTCAATCCTACACAGCTAATAAAGCCAAACATTATTGTTGGCAAAACTTCAGGAACAAAGTACATACAATAAAGGGGTTTTATTCTCATTTAACTCACAAATGTAAGAGAAAATTCACCTTCTCTGCCATCTTATCAATAAAAAAGGAGCATAGCCTGGTGTGCATGTGTGAGAAAGAACGAGAGAAGATGTGAGACAGACAAAAAAATGCAAAGGGCTGTTTTGGAAACTAACCTTTATGATGGGGAAAAAAAAAAAAGAAGCCTGAAATCAAATTGTTTCAGGATGGAAATGGAGCTACCAGGCCTCATAAGGGCTGTAGTCCAAGTGCCTGTGTGCCCATTTGCCTATAGAAAGCAGCTCATTTTTTTCAGTGAGCTTCTGCCACCACTGAGCAGTCACAGTCTCCAGTTTAACAACTGGGTGCATCATGCGAGTTTAACTTTTGGTTTTGGTCTTAGGCAGCAAGTATGAGTTGGAATAATGCAGCTTTCAGCTGAAATTTCTCAGTTCACTTAGTGAGTTCCATGGGATGTTTGTTTACTGTGTAAATTCTAACCCCCAAATTGTGTTGGCTGTTAAGCATACAAAAGGGGAAAGGAGGCCCCCAATTGTTTCTAAGCCAAATATCCTCATTTCTTCTTTCCCATTACTTCCCAAATGAGACATAATCAAGCAGTTTTGCTTCTCATGGTATTAAAACTAAAGACAAAGCTATTTCAGCTATTTCTAGGCATTTTTTTAGAAGGCATATAAAAAACAATCAGTGGTAGCAAATGAGAGAGAAAGAACAGATGGTATGTGATTCCAGATTCTGCCACGTTCCTATAAATGTACTAATTTACTGTTGAAACAAAGTAGGTTTCATAGTCATTCATAAAAGGAGAAGTTGACAGGAAAGATTTGATCAGTGATGATAATGTGGTTTCTTTGGTAAATGCTACTTCCCACAAGTTTCACATTGTTACATTCACCAGATCTGCAAAATAGTTAACTACAAATTCTTTTCTATGGTAATCAAGCTGCTACCTTAGTAACACTGTATATAAAGTCAAAATATTAATCAGTAAGCCTTTCTTTATTTCAATATGTTCTACTTCAGAAGTAATCCAACTGGAGCCTTTTCAACCGCATTGTAATTTATGAGCCAGCTGGAGCACAATATATTTTTAATAAAAATTAGGTACAAGCAGATACAGCGGATTAATAGTTGTATTATAATTTTATAGTTTTCAATATACACTGCTATAGAAAAGACAATCAAATATGGGGTCCATCTCAAGGATATAAAATGCAGTATTTATTTTTAATGGAGAGAGAATTTCATGAATTACTGAGCCATGAAGAGCTGATGAATGCATTCACTGGGCAAAACAAAGGACAACTAGAAAGAATAGGCATTCAGAACAGCACAGCACTACTGTTTATTTGGGATGCGGACACCTCTGAGTATGCTTTGGAATCTCAGCTTTACCAGTTTGCACAGATTTATGTACAGTTTCAGAAATAACCTCCTTTTCTCAGCAGCCTACACAGTCTGGGACTTTTTTTTCATGTGTTTCTGACACACATTAATTAACAATTTATTACACAGGGGAAAATAGGAGTAAAAGCAGTGTTCGTAAATTGATTAAACCATTAGAAGAATTATATCTTTCTCAGTTCTACTTTAAACTATATTGATAGGACTGAGTAGTGGAAGTGAAGCAGCTATAAATTTTTGCAGTCCTTGCAAACTTTAAAAATATGCATTCCAGGAGTTAGTATCTTATTGTACATCTTTTTCCACAAACAGCTAGGAAGCAACAATTTAGTTGTTTAGAAATCCTAGAAGTTTTTGCTCTGATATTCTTGCAGGCACCTTTAAGTCCTTCTAGACTTATGAGTGGGTGTCTCCTTGATCCAAAAACCTTCCAGCTGAATGATGAACTTGCTGAAGAATTACTTATTGTTCAAGCATTTAATCTGAAAAATGATCTGGCAATTGAATCAAAGCACATCAAAGACAGTTCCCAGTAAGAAAAACAAATCCTCTAGGAAAGGGCAGGTCTTTTCTTCGGAGATGCTAATTACACTACAGCAAACCCCTAAATTTGGTGTATGCTGTTCCTCTCCAGGGTTCAGGGGTGTTACATGAAATTGCTTTGAAGGAGACCCCAATGATATGATTTTCTTGTTCTTTTTCTTTTTTTGAAAAATGAAATGAATGGGTAACAGAGGGCAGGAAATCTTCAAATACAGCATGCCAACAATGAAATCTTTGAAGGAGTACATACTGGCAATGTAAAATCTCCACTGGGACCATGCCTTCATCAATTCGAAAGGGAGACTCTCTGTTTGAAAGCTTTGAAGAAACCCCCTCCTTCTGAAGAGATGGGAAATCTTTGAAGTTATTAAGCATGCATTAATCATTTTAGATAGGTAAACTCTGGAATAAAAATTGTCCCAACCTGTAGTATTCTTTCTCAGTGCTTTGCCAACTAAATCATGCAGAATATTTCACTGTGGAGGAGACAGCAATAGCAGCCCAGAGTGAGACTTTTTGCAATCTGGGAGATGAAGTTTAGTGCAACGTGTGAAGTAGATTTTGGCAACAGGCTGAAAGCATCATCTAGGTTAGAAGACACTTAGTATGTATGAAAATATTTCTTTCCTGGATGCTCTTTTATCCACTCTTTCCACACATTTTATTTCTCAGAGAGGCTGGCAAGAAGGCATTGCCCCATGACGAAGCCTCTGCTTGGCCAGCTCAGCTTCACAGGGTTTATTGACAGCTAAAACCCACAGAGGCCCAGGCACATCACCACAGGGAAAGGGAGGCATTCCTCAGGAGAACCAGCTGGATATCTGCACGGCCTGGACCTGCCCTACAGGTCATGGCTGGGTGCAGGGAGATGTGCTTTGAGCCACGCACAGCTTAGCTGGGTCAGTGCAGGGTTAACTGAGCAGAAACAGATGTCCTGCAAAGCTCTGCAGGTCTCAGTGGGTGGTGAAATGACTCCTTCTGGCCTTAGACAGTGTGATTCAGTGAGTCTCTAAGGGAGGAGAGGCGGGTGAGAGGGGAAAGTTGTTAACTGTTAGTAATTTATTTCTAGCATTAGTTAGACTGTGATTTTTCACAGCGGGCATCATAACTGCCCATGTGCTTGGACAGTACTGACTCTCTCTTCAGTGCCAAGAAAGTGCTTGGTTACACACAAAGCCTAGGTTAGGACAAGACCCTGTCCTGGGTTCAGCTGGGATAGAGTTAATTTTTACCAGAAGCTAGGAGGGGCACAGCCAGGACAGCTGACCTGAACTAGCCAAGGGGATTTTCATATGACGTATGATGTTTGACATCATGCTCAGTATACAACTGGGGGAGCTGGCTGGGAGGGGGGAGGGAGGAGGGATCGCAGCCTGGGAATGGGCTGAGCATCAGGTTCTGAGTGGTGATGCACTGTGCATCACTTGCTTTATACTTTCTTTTATCAGTATTATTATTATCACTTCTTCTTTCCTTTTGTTGTCCTATTAAACTGCCCTTATCTCAGCCCATGAATTTTTACCTTTCTCTTCTGATTGTCTTCCCTATCCCACCGGGGCAGGGAGGAATGAGCGAGCAGCTGAGTGGCGCTTAGTTGCTGGCTGGGCTTAAACCATGAGACACCCTCAGTCCAATCGCCAAGGGACACCTAAAGGAGAGCAACCAGGAGGAAACACTGCCAGAACAGTCCGTGCTCACCCTCGGCTCCCACAAGATGGGTGGAGTAGAGGAACCAAGAGGCAGCTGCAAATGCAGAAGAGAGAAAACATTTAACTGCGTCGCTTAGTGGTATGTTAAGACAATTCCTTGCAGGCAAATTGGCATGTTTGAATCAATTATCCTCCTCTCGCCAGAGATACTGTAATTCTGAGCATGAACTGCTAATCCCTTGACTGGTTTAAGCAAACCTGGTGTGCTTTAATGCAGCAGTGGCCTCAGTGCCCATATGCTCTTCTCCCACTGCCTCATCCCTCCAGCCAGGCACAAGCAGCTGAAAAGCAGTGAATCATCATAAATGATCATCAGTCCATAACCTCAGTTTACTGCCTTGCCTTTCTGCCCAGTGCAGGCCTGAAGAAACAGCTTTAGGGGAAGGCTGAGCAAGAGCGATCCATCCACACCAGGGTGGGATGGAAGCAGGCAAAACCAAACAACGATTACATATCTGAGACTCAATTTCAGATTAGGACATGTAAATACATGTGTCTACTTGTAAGCATCTGAACATTCATTAGCAATATCTGGGTAGCAGGGGGAGACAGTTCCATAAATTTGAATATCTAGCATCACTTCAGACATCCTAAGATAACCAAGACATCTGCTGAGGTAGATAAGAAAAAGGACCTGCCTTTTTCTGCAGCAGCAACTGGAGGCTAAGCAGATATTTTAGGTCATCCCAGAGGGCAACTAAACTGAGGATCTGCTGACTATAGCAGGTGTTTAGCTGCCTAGCTCACAAGCTAGCATCTACAAGGACATATACCTATGTTCAAAAGTCTTAATCTGAAGATGTATCCGACTCCCAGAGTCTGAAGAAGCAGCTGACTCATGAAAGCTCAATAGCTGTCCTACAGCCTCCCTGTATATCCCTGGTACTGTCTAAAGAACCTGGTTCAAGGGGTTTTTTACAAGGGAAGAAAAAAAAACAAAAAAAAATAATGGAGGAATCAAACAGAAATGAGAATATCCAGCTTGGAAACATATACATCTGACGTCTCCTGAGGAGCCTATGGCCATACCTTAACATGAAATGTAACACCATGATGCTATGTTTTATACCAATGTCCAGGAAGAATTTGCAGGATAACAATGATGAATCTCATGAATACCTATGGAATGCAGATCAGTGGTTTTCAACAGAAGATCCAGGGTTCTTTCAGTGTGACAGTAATACTGACATTTTGGCAGCATCCCAATTTAAGAACAATGGAGAAAGAGTGGAAGAAAAATCTCTTTTTCTTTGAGAAAACTGAAATGTAAATCTAGATTCAGAGCTTATACTTTCCCAATGATTACTAAGCCAAGGCACAAACTGGAATTGTGGGACATTCTGGATGGCAAATGTCCTTGCTCGGTCTAAAGTATTTGGTGGCAAGAGGACAAAGATGCTTTTATGTTTTCTTCCTCCTAGTCCCTTTTCCACACCTTTTGACAGACATGGAGTACAACCAGAAGGTATATCTTATCCTGTTCTTCCACGTAGGCTAAGTATGCATTGAAAAGATGTTGTGTCAAAGCAGAAATCTGATTGAGAAAGCTGTCTCTAGCCTTCCCTCTAAGGAGGCCAAAAGAATGAATTCCTAGTATTCATGTTTAGCTTTTGCAAAATAGCAGGAAGTTGTCTTTCTCTGACATTATGTAGTTCATGCAGGCCATTGCCCTCAAAAAAGCAGAAATTTATGTCAAAGAAACAAACTCAGTGGTCCCACTAATAGCATCATCATTATTCTGTGACTTGCTAGTGGAAGAATATCGTCAGCTCTAAGAGAGAAGAAGTACATGCCATGTTATGCAGCCTTTGATTATCCCCTCGTGGCCAGTCTTAAGGGCCTTATTAGCAGTCAGACTAGTCATTGGCTTCCCAGAGCATCCAACTTATAGAGATAAGAGACAGGGAATTAGAGGAGAATTACAGTGGCTGGGTAGGAAAGCCTTGTCTCTTCCTCATAGACAATATATAAAATGCATATTCGTCACAAGTTAAAATTGATATAGTGTATATTTGGGACCAGTGTTGTTTTGCGGTAGAGCTAAAAGTTACACTTTCAATCACACAGGTTTCCTCACCATCCATGCACAGCTCCCCATGTCCAGATGCCGAAGGTTAGGCACCAGGCTGTGTCTGCATCAGTGGTGAGCTCTGAGCAATGCTGCTGGTTTGCAGTGAATCCCCTGTTTGGCCCTACTTACCACAGGCTGGTTCGGTTCACAGAGTAGTTCTGATTCATGCACATTAGATTCCTTCTGGAGAAAAGCTGCCTTCCACGTGTGCTACTGATGTACTCTGTAAAGGGGCGTCTTGGCTTGCACCAGTACGTCGTCCTTTGGGTAGCCTTGAATCACAGTTGTGGTGAGGATGTTCAGCCATTGGGACCAGATAAAATCTAGCACAAAGTAAAATCCCTGAACCAAATATAGCAAAGATATAGGGGCCTCAGCACCAGCTGCTTTGAACTAGTCATCTGCTCGTCTGGTGCCAAAGAGGCCAAGTCAGACATAGTAAATTCCTCCTCCCCCTTCCTTTTTGTTTTTGAAAATTATGCATGCATGTAAGTACTAGTTATTTAACTAAATATATTTCATGAGCTGGCCTTAATGTCTCTCTGGGCTATATTCAGACAGATAACTGGGGTGTTTAAATTCAAGAAAATGATGAGCTATTTGGATTGCCTTCATACTGAGGGCTCCCAGGACAGCCAGAGGAGAGTCAGGTGTAACACCCTGTCAGTCAGCCCTCACAGGCAGCTCTGATGGGGCTGCTCATCTCTCTCCTCGGACTCCCAGCTAAATCAGGGTACAGGAGTCCTGACAGATGCTCACTTGTGATCAATTGAATTTAGATACCTGTATCCATTGTCAATCCACTCTGGATGCCACCACATCCAGGACTTACCATCTGAATACACCTCTCTGGGCTTCATTCGCCAGCTATGAGAGCAAATTCCTACTGTCTCCTCCCTCCCTCCCTCCACTGCTGGTGTTGGCCACTTCAGAGTAGCACCCGTCACACACAGTTCAGTCTTTTGTTCATACTCCTATTAACAATGAAGCACTGGACTTGTACATAAAACACTGCACGAAGACATTAATATGTGACAGTTTCCAATGCACCTACCCAACCTCCTCCCAACTACTCTAAATAGAAAACACATCTGTGGTAGGGAGTTAAGCCAAAAGCTCCAGGTCCTGAGTTAATAACAGCAAATGCAGCTTCACTGCAGCAGAGCTGTGTCTGCTGAGATTTGCTCTCCCAGTACTGTCACAGGTAAAAAAGACACTGGCAACTTCAGCAACTTCTAGAAATACCTTCAATGGGACCTGTAAAACAGGTTTTTTAGATTTGCCTTGTAAATAACTCTCCTGTGTGATCAATGATCTATCTGCGTGTGCCCTGAACATTTGCCATTTAATTTTTCAACTTATATTAAATTAAAGAATAGCTGTGGTCACACATCAATTTGTATTTTGGCACTTCTGAAAAGCATGATTTGCAATGGATCATAAGCACATTTTCTTTCCTTATAGATTTTTAGCATCCAGGCAGAAAATGTGCTCAGATAGCCTTTTGGATGTAATGAAAAGCTCACAGTATATTGCATCTTGTACCTGACACCATTAATTTTTTCATATTTGTCTTGCATGTCACTTATTTTACTAACTAATAGATCATTCTTATTACAGGCATACCGTCCCTATTGAGTTATCTAGAGAAAGACATGGTTAATGTCGATGAGGTCCTCATGGAACATGAAAATATCCTAGGAGAGAAAGCAAGGCTACTCCTGGCAGGAATATAGTTTTGCTTTTAAAAATGAGACATATATCTCAGACAGACACAGAGCTTTGTGCAATGCTGAATCCACACCTATGTGCATTTTTAAAAACCGTCCCTCGTGCCATGTCTCTTTTTCTTCTCGGAGAGGATGGACACAGGCCAACATTTAAAATTATTCATTTTGTAATGCAAACATACTCCTGCTGCTAAGCTGCGGATTTCAAACCAGTTTAACAAATGACAAAAATCCCTTTTCAGAAGACAAATTATTTGGAATTATCAGCTCTGATGCACTGTTTAATTATGCATGCTTTTGTGCTAAGCATCTTTAAATATTAACGAGATATGTTTTTGCACTTATGACCTAAAGTAGATCTATAGTAAACTCACATGTCTGTTGGCAATAAGTCATCACAGGACTGCTGTACAGCAACAGCTTTTTTTACACTTGGAGCTTTCCTGTGGTTTTTTTTTTTTTTTTTTTTTGCTTTTGTATCGTTGCCAGCCCTGTGGAAAAGGAATCAGGAAAATCACAACCCTGACAGAGAGCCCTTCTCAGATGAATGGGGCTGAGCTAATTCTCGCAATCACTTTCTGTCTCCATCTCAACATGAGAAAGGAGTGTCTGAAAGCTGCTAGGAGCTGAGCCCGGTGGTGGGCGCAGCAGGCTGGGGGCGGAGAGGGGCAGCTGGCTGGGGCTGGGGCAGTGCTGGGCTCCCCGTGGGTCTCCATCCCCAAGGCAGACGTCAGGGCCTTACCCTGGGCTCTGCATCGGTTCACACAGACCTGGTGCTCCTGTGTAATGGAGAGAAGAGAAAGCCTGTAAAAGAGTTTAAAATTACAAGAGAAAAGATACAGAGAATATCACATTATTTGAGATCAGGTTGACTCCAGAGACTGGGACAACGTTAGGATCCTGGCCAGGATTAGCTGCATCTTGACAGCCGATCCTCTCAAATCAAATGCAGATTTCCACTGCTTCAGTGAACCTCTGAAGTGATGCCTCACCCATACAGACCAGATTCATTTTAACAGAGTATCACTATGTTACTGGTCTCCTGATCACTTCTAGTTCAGTCAGGTCATCAGGCCCAAAGGATTCGCCTGATTCCCCATGGAACAGGGTAAGAGCCCTGGTGTACATGGACGGATATCAGCAAAAGCAGGAAGAGGACTACTCAATAGCCAAACTTCCAGCAGTAACAAGGACATTGATGGGCTTGAAAGTGCCTGTCTGAGCACAGAGCCCTGTCTGTATAACTTCTGGACTATGGGAATGTGTTTCTGCTCTTGCTCTCATCAGACATGACAGAAACCTGAACCACACCAGTGGCTAGTGAGAGCTTCACAGGGGCACGGAGCTGGTACAGTGTCACCTCTCTCCAACCACGGGCCCTGTTACCTTCTGTCTGCTCACCCTGGCCCTACATGTATGCTTAACAACTGTGTGCCAAATCCTCTGCATCCCCACAGAGCTGAAGAAGAAACAGCTTTAACATATTTCTCAGGGAAGGTCCTCACTGGAGAAAGAGGAGAGGAGGGAGGATTTGCTAGACACAAAATCCTTACATCCACTCTACCTGTAAAGGCTGTTTCTGCAGCTCACCTCCCCATGTCACCGCACTGTGCCCATAGTTGTATTCAGAGCTGCCTGATCACGAGGTAAGATAAGCCATCCTTCCTCTGACAAAACCTGACAGCAACACATGCCTCACATATTAAAAACAGCCTCCTTTCCTAGCAGTAGATAGCATCTTTCTGCTCACAAACCACTCACAGTAGTTAGAAGGTGCCTTGTACGTACGAATGTTGTTGCCTGATATATTAAGCCAATACACAAGCTCATTACCTCCGCTTCTTGCATGAACCTTACCCATATCGAAAAGCTGTCACACAGCAAAGCATTAAACAAATACAAGGGCTGCCTTGTTATTATTGTCTGTGGTACAGCGGTGCTTGCAGAGCAAGGCAGGGCAGGGGTCTGGCTGTGCCGGTGCTGGATGCACAAATGGGGTCGGATGCAGTGTGGCAATCAAGAAGTAACACAGGCAGATGAGTTTTACCCTGTTGCACGAAAAGATCACCCATTTCTCACTTGCCAGTCCAGCCAAGCAGGGAATTACCCCCTTTTTTACAAAGCAGTACAGCACTGGAAAATAGCCTTGCCCCTGAAAAACTTCTCCTAAATAGGCAAGTCAGAGCAGAGAAAGGGCAGCAAATATTCTGTCAGGGCATATGGGTCTCCAGCATGTCATAGGGGACTGAGACAGGCACAGAAAATAAATTATTTTCTTAAGGTCCTGCAGGCAGTCTGCAGCAAATTGAGGACAAAATCTGTATATCCCAAGCCATCGGGTGGATTATCTGCCCCTGAAACACAGCTTCTTCTTCCATGTTAGACTGATCCCTCACGTGGGTACGTCCTCTGAGAAAGAAGCCTCCAAACACTTTCTGCCATCAAATGGATTTGCTGGGAAATAAACAATAATGTGATGATCTGTTACATGGGTGCCTGATGACGAATAGCTTCTG
This sequence comes from Elanus axillaris, assembly GCA_026212715.1. NCBI lineage: Eukaryota > Metazoa > Chordata > Aves > Accipitriformes > Accipitridae > Elanus > Elanus axillaris. Next base: position 12,435,814 of record JANZLQ010000041.1, read on the forward strand.
CTTATTCTCTACTGCAACAGAGGAGTGGCTAACCATCAATGCAGCAAGGAGGGAGCTGACCAAATAACGCAGCCTGTTCCCTGTCCATTCCCAAGGGAAAACAGACAGGCAGAAATGGGTGTATGAACTGGCCTGGCAGCACCAGTTTGCTCCCAGCCATCCCTTGCCAGAGGCTGGTATGAATGCAGGGTTGTGTGGCACACAGCCAGTGTATGGGGCACACGTGGAACTCAGGCTCACCAGGCTAGGTCAGAGAGGGACTTAAAGGCTGGAAAATGGACAGAAAAACACAGAGAGCCCCAGAGAAGGACAACAAGAATCTGCAATTCAGATCCTTTCACCCCTGAGGGACTGGTGAGACAACGGCTTGCAATTTCATCAGTGCATTTTAATATGTTAATGGGCCCCCAGCTGCTGGTAACTGCCCCGTCAGCTGGAGTGTGGTCTACTGACCATGTCCTTCTGCTGCTCTGCAGCACCAAGTCAGACAGATTTCCTCAAGAGGGTTAAGTAAACAAAGTTTAAATCACACAGCAACAGACTAGGAGCATACTCAAGGCCAGTTAGGATTATCTCAGTTGTGGGGTGGTAACTGGCTTGATGCGTCAGGAGGGATTTTTCCTAGAGATGCAATGAAATGCACAGCACTGCTGCCAAAGCTGCCTTCTCTTCAAAAACTTGCTTGCATAATTTACACCAGGTGTCATTTCAGGTAGAAAATATTGGGATGTTAAGGAAGTCATAACATTGGCAGATGATATTTTATGTAGTAATATGCATGCTGAAGACAATAAGAGTATCTCCTATAAGTGAGTACCACTCCACATGAATAATGGCTGCAAGGTCAGGCCCCTAATGAACAGTTGTCTAGCTGTGAATATATACACTTTTTCACTGTGTTGTAGGCAACACTCTCTGCTACCTAATTAGGTTGATCCGTGAATATGATTATTCATAATCTGAAGTCTGAGAGTACAGAATTATGTATCCAAACAGTGTGCCTTAAAGAAAAAGCATGTGAAATTCTGATGTCAGATAAGGTTACTGCATGATGAGTGAAAAAATACACTACAAGTCCCCAAACTTTCCATGGGAGTGTGTTGAATTCCACAAAAGTTCACCTGGAAAAAAGTAATAACAACAAAACCCCTATTTTTATAAGGTCAAACTCAAAAATTCAAATCCTAATTTCAGAAGAGATGTTGCATTGTGAATTGCAATGCAATTTCTGATTTAAAAGATATACAAAAGAAAAATAAAATATTTTTATTTTCTAGAAAGATGACTTTTCAATTGTGTTCAAAGCAATTATCTGGAAATCCTGAAACACTGCAGTGTCTACTGGTATGGGGTCTCCAAAATTACACAAGATTAATTCCACTGTACTGAGCCCCTGTGAAAGAAAGAGCTGTAACCTGTTGCCATGACCCTCCTGCTATCCAGTCTCCCAGGGATTCCCAGCACCGTCCTTCCCTCCCTGAAAGATGATTGCCAGGACTAGGAGACTCTTCCACTGACGAGTGGGAAATGGGAGTGCTGGGAAGAGTGACCTGGGTGCAAGGAGCCAAGGCTGCCAAGAAGAGCAGAGTGCTTCAAAAGCTGGATAGTGTCAGCCATTTAGCACCAGAGGCAATAGGAGAAAATAAAAACATGATATAATGTGATGATAAAGGCTTACAGGAAAGGAGAACAAGCTATAGGCAGAGGGGGGATGCAGTCCTGATGTGAACTGTGCCCATTGTACCCCATCAGCTTGATCAGGACAGGCTTGTGAGACACCCTTGCCCAAAAGAAGACATTAACTGTCTAATACTCTTTCATTTCTGATTTCCTGGTACTGACATTGGCTCTGTTCACACTCCCAGACAGCTCAGCTTTTCTCAGAGTCTATCCTGGGGAAAGCAAAGACAAAGGAGAGTTAACAGAAAAGCTAAATATTTGAACTGGCTACTGGAACAAGAAAAGAAAAAAAAAGGAGAAAAAAAAAGAAAAAGAAAAAGAAAAAGAAAAACCCAAGATGAGAAAAAACAGGTGTTCCACCTTCAAAAGACACATTAGGAGGCAGACATATCTAAGGAAATAGGAACAGATTCTCATCTATTGGAAGCAGCATTTTTTTGTCTGAGTCTCTAATTCCCGTCTAATGCTGGGATGTAGTTCCTGGAGACTGGATATGAATCTGAACCGAATGTCTAGATACCAATTTGAAAAGAAATCTCAGTATAAAATTGATTTGGGCTCACCCTGCTTGCTGCAGGTCAACGTGCCTGTGAAAAGAAGCTCCCTGAAACTCTCTGGATATTTCTCTTGTAATGGCTATGCTCTGCTCCCCTCCAGCTCCCACACCACCATTTTCCTTGCAGGTGCCTGGCTGTGGACCTCTTGGCCTCCACCTGCACCTAATCCATCCTCTCACAGGGAAGTCAATGAGCCAGGGCACACAGCCCTGCGACAACCATGTGCGAGAATCGTTAATGATGAAATGCAAAAGGCGTTTCCCCATTATACCCTTTCTCCCATGCCAAGTTTTTCCTTGTTAATTAGGAGGAAAATTTCACAACTTTGCCGCAGTATAATTAAATCTTGCAATTAACATGTGCACTTAAGCGATCGTTTTGAAAATGAGACTTATGCAGTGAAATCTACTTAAGGGAAAGCACCAGGATGGAGGGTGAAACTGCAACACTGTGCTAATGATCCAGAACACCACTGGATAAATGATAGGTCTTACTGACAGCACTCTGCCCATCTGACATGTGCAGGAAAGGGCATATGCTTATGGATGCTAATGCAACACGGTGCCAATAAAAGGGGAGCGGGAGGGAGGGTGACAAAAGCAGAGGTAAATACATTAAGTCTCAATTAGAGTAGTGACACGAGAGAGAGCTAAGGTTAATATATTTTAGGAAAAAGCTTTTCTGTGAGCTAGGGGTTGATCTCTGTAGGATGATGTGACAGAAGTGATGACAAGGGAAAAGGGAAGAGGTTTTCATTTCATTAGACACTGCTTGGAGATGGCCATGCAGTCTCAGTGCTTTATGGCTTGCATTGGCACATGTCTTTGGTTTCCATCACCCTCTAGGCATAGGCACTGGATGGCTTTGGAAGACACAGATTCAGCCGCAGCCTTGCTCTTTGCTTCTATGATGCCACGATAGCTTGAGGTGTCTAATGTGCAGGCTTGCACCCCAGCTCCAGGCTGGCTCAGACTCAGTGCCTGGGGGAACACAGAGGTGCCTGCATGATTTTACTGCACGACAAATGTTCAAGCACTGTACCTTCAGTGTGATTTTACAGCGTGGCTGTTTGTGCATATACTAGCCAGCACGTGGCAAAATTCAGAAACCAGCACACAAATAACGGAGATTGCAAGTTTTTGCTGGGTAGTTACACAGCAGCAGGTAAGCAGTCTCAGGTCTCATTTGATGATTTGACATATATAACAATACAATTAAAGTAAGCTTCAAAGAGGCAATTATTGCAGACTTGTGGTATTTCACACTGTAAGCTGGAAGAGAATAAAACCCAGCAGCTGACCACCTATGACTCACCTCTGCTTCTTCCACATACATTGAGAAAAACGGAATTGCCTCTTTAACAGAAATCTGTGTTAACATTTTAATTGCACTGATTGAATCTTATTCAGCCGCTACTGCTTTCCTCATTCCAAAATAATCCTTATTCAATTAGCAAAGGTGCAGACAGTATCATGAAATAGTCACAGAAGCCCGTCAGAGAAACAAAGCATTATTTGCTTTTATACCTCCTCACACACACGCACACACCACCACACTTATTAGGATGACATCCTGCATTCGGGCATAAAATCTTAAATTACAGAGTAACTGGGGCTTTTCAACTGATCCATAAAAGTATGCACTTAGCAAAATTTAAGGACAGGTAGAAGAGATGGATAACACCCGATGCATCACCTTTTCAAGACAGCCACTGAGGCATGCAAAAATAAACATTTGCTGAGGTGAATGCAGTGTGCTATTTGTACAATGCAACACGGCAATGACCTCAAGTAATAAAAATATCTGCAGATTTAAACCCAGAGGACTATATTGCATATCAATAGCAATAAAACCAGCAGAAATAGAAATGTATTATTTATAGGTCTATTTATAAAACCTAAATACCTCTCTAGTGGACCTACTTCTGTAGAATGAATTGCCTTCCTCCCCCTCCCTCCTTTAGTGCTTTGTATGACAAGGTAGCACAGGACTATACCATTAAGACAGATATTTGTAAAAGATACAGAACTGCAATCAGGAAGAGATGCAACTCCCTCCTGCATAATTTTCCTGGTGAGATGGCCTGCATTTCAATTAAGCAGCCCCACTTTACCCCTTCGGAAGTGGGATTGCAAGCAAGGCCCAGACCCATAGCATAGTCACACTAGGAGGGCTAATTCTGCCTGATAAAGATAAACAGGATCTCTGGCATTAATTTTGACAGTAGTATAAGTAGATTATGACTGAGTTCCCTTCCCTTCCCTTCCCTTCCCTTCCCTTCCCTTCCCTTCCCTTCCCTTCCCTTCCCTTCCCTTCCCTTCCCTT
>JANZLQ010000041.1:12445567-12468367 GCA_026212715.1 Elanus axillaris
TCATACTGAACTCAAAACATAGCACTGTACCAGCTACTAGGAAGACACTTAACTCTATCCCAGCTGAAACCAGGACATTCCTATGAATCTTTGATAAATTAGATCAACAGCATATCCTCAGTTTTTTACTTTCCCATCCTTTGCACAAACGCTTGGCAAAGGTTGGTCCTCCCTAAAGACCATACAAAATCAGTTGTTCAGCCACTGGTAGCCGTTAAATTGAGACTTCCATGTCCTGCCACTGGCTTAGTGATTAAAAATACAAAAGCCCAAGAATAAACCCTGTTGTCCTACCTTATTCATCCAGCATGGTCATACACAGTTAGGATTACAATGGCTCTCAGCCAGATCCAAAGAAGGTGTGGGAAAGGAGTAAAGGCTGGTGGATGTTCACAGGGAGCTCATCCCAAGTTTAAGGAAGAGACGATGAAGTTTGTTTGAAACTTTGGCAAGTGGGCAATGAAGGCCAGTGTCTAGGGGTCATGTGGGAGTCAGTCATCAGCAAAATGGTCACTGGTGCATGGACAGTTTGTGAAAGATCTTGAAAGTGAAATGGCAGAGAAGGAGAGGGTAAAACAGTGGAATAAAAAAATCATCTTAGCACTGGTGTTCAGATGAGCTGTAATGTGGCAACACTGCTAAGGGAAGGAGAAAAGTAATCCTTCGGGAGGAAAGAGCTGGAGGGGCTGTGGATGACGTGTGTGGATGAAGAGAAAACACTGTATGAAATGTAGTGGGAGGACATCTACAGTACAGTGTCCAGATGTGAGGAACAGAGAAGCAGCCGGGGGCAACAGGCAGCGTGGGCTGTTTCTGCAGCCCCTGTGGGTAAAGGAAAGAGAAAGTCCAGGATACACTAGGCTGGGGACTCAGCTGCGTCCTTGCATGCTGTGCCTCAAGATCATATTCTCCTATTCCAGGCAACGTGATTGCTTAGGGCAACAAAAGAGAGGAGGGGCCAAGCTTCCAAAATCCTCAGGGTCACAGGCACCCTCGAGCTTCTGGCGATGGGTAAGCAAACAAGGGAAACCAGCCTGGGAGCACTGAGTTATGTGCTTATCCCTGAGACAAGAATTAGAAGGAGCTAGCATTAGAGAGAGAAGGAAAAGGGTGACCGACACTAGGAAATCTTCATTTCCAATCTGGTACAAGCTATGGCGGAACGACAGTATCAGCTCTTCCTTCAGGGGGACAGGAGCAGGGCGCCCCTCGACACCAAAGCTCTGCCTGCACCAGGAAACTAACTCTGGAGAGAATGTTTTTGGACATTTTGGGATGCACCCAGACATTTCAGAATTCTGTTTTGAAGAAAATGCTGATAGTATGAGTTATGAAGATATGACAACCTGGAATAAGACTGAACAAAACCCCAACCGTCCAGGTTGTTATCACTTTAATCTTCTGATATTTATGGACTGTCTCACAAATTTTAAGTGACCAGACTTAGCAGTATTTCTCTCAGGGATAGGACTCTTCAGATGCCAGATGCTTTGTTCTTTTCTTTATTGAGGATATTTTCACCACCAGAACACCTGAGATGGAAATGCCACAGAGAAAGAGCTAAGCATGCATGGATAACGTGTCTGCATTTTTCATTATTTTAACTGCTATTGTTAAAACCTTAACACCACAAGGAAGCTCCTGACTTTATGCATTGTACATCCAACCAGTAAAAGCTACCAAAATAAGCATCAGAAAAGATCACCTTACTGCCATCAGAGGAATGGACATTTTAAACAATTGTAGTGAAGGAGTCAGATCAAGCTTAAAAGTCATCCTAACTGTGATATCTTCTCAGAACAACTCAGTGTGAGTTGTCCTGCAGTTTTGTAGAAGGGAAAGCAGAATGAAATCGGAACAAATTCAAGCTACAGCAGAACTCAAACTGGAACTGCACCATAAAATACTTATTGGGCTCATTCTGGTTTGCTAGTCATCCCCCACCCTGAGTGTAGAAGAGCAAGAGTGGACAGGCAGCTGTCCATCACATGCAGGAATACAAACACACACAAATCATTGTTTTTGGAGCAAATTTTTCCTGTGTGAAACTCTCCTTAATAGGGTTCCCAAAAGGTCTTACTATTCCTTATGAGACTCGCTCTGTTTACTTGGCATTCAGGGCCATGTAGTGATTTGTTAATGTATAGATCTGTCACAACTAATAAATCTTTACAGCATTATGGATGACATTATTATTTTTGATCAAGATTACAGCATTGGCTGGCTGATGCAGTTGATATCAATGCTTACAGGCTATCACCTACTCCTTGAATATTAGCTTAAAAAACCCCAATGCAATTCAGATCATGTTTCCATTTAAATATTAATGGCACAATGATATTGATGGTAACAGGATCCCTGCAGAGGCTGCAAACCATGTTCTCCATACATGCATTCATAGCATTAGGCAGCAGAAAGAGCACTTGCTGGGGGCTGGCTGCTGATTGTAATGCAGAAACATTCATGTGCAGCTGCTTGTGGGAGGTAGGAAGAGGGTGAAGGCAGGAGGGAAACTGGTTCATGTATAAGTGTGCGTGCAAACACACAAATTGAGTTTCTATAGCAGGACTAAAATAAATCCTAACCCACCTGCTGTATTATGCTTGGACGACACGTAAGGCCTAAAGAAAAAAAATGTATATAAAGAAAAAAAATATAGAGTACAACACAAATAGCATATGTGCCAAATGAATTCTATAATAAAACAGATGTAGCAAATTATATTTAATAATGTTTGACAATTCCCCATGCAGCTAATGGTTTGTTAGAAATTAGTCCCTAATGTTTTAGGGATTGCTGGCATTTACAGTCATTTTCTTTGTCTTAATTTACATTGTTTGTATGCCGTTTTTCCTGCTCCTTGCAGTTTTATGATCTTTCTTGGCTTGTTGGGATTTCACATGTTGTTTTAACTCTATTAGCTACTCTAATAACACAATGTCCATGGGAAGAATTTGGTAAAATTCTTTTTAGGGGTTCATACCCTTTTTCCTCTTCATTATGCAGTGAAAGCCCATTCTACTCTGACATCCAAACTCCTGTGAGATCTACTTGTTGCCAAAGATGTAACTTTAAGTCTTGGATTTCATGGTATGAGTGAATAAAAAGTGAATGTGTTGTGCCAGGCACAAAAGGCAATTCAGCTTGAGCTGAAAGTCCTGCTGTAGCAGATTCAAGTGATATAACAAATCCATTTTAGCCATAAGTGCCCTTTCATCCAACTGTTTAAATACTGTTCAAAAGCACATAAAATCATTTTGCTTTATACTGAAAAAATAACTAAAATTAGGATTATATCCCTTGTCCAGGAGGATGTCTTAAGCCACGTAAATGAATCCGTAAGCATTACTCACAGTGTCATACACTCCTTTGAGAACTGAAGACCATTGCTTTTCTTCCAACACTACCAGCTGTTCTAATTTTAAAAGAAATTCTCTCTCCTTACAAAATTTAACTTGTCTAAGAAATGTTGGACAAGCATGAGAGCATGGGAATCTCATGCCTTCAATCCAGAGCGAAGGGGAGGCAGAGCCATGTCGGCTCAAAACAGCAGGATGGAGCGACAGATCTTATAACATGCCTGCAATAAAACCCAAGAAGTATTGTTCTTTTGTGGCAGAAATTCTAGGTCTGCTTAAAGGAGGGGAAGTATTGCCTGTTTGCAGTTGCAAAGCTGGAAGCCCAATTTCTCCTTGGGAAAACTTCAGCTCCACTCAGGTCTCCTTGAAGTGGGCTGCCCAGACAGATGAGGACGGCAAGCAAAGATACGAAGGCCAGGCGGAGGTCCCTGTGGTGTGTCAATGGAGCTGCTGGTGTTCCAGGGTAGCAGTCATGGCAGTGGGAAGCTCTGTGCCAAGGGACAGCCTTGTCTGCCTGATCTCTGAGTGGTGAACCAATTACTTCATGTCACAGTTTAGAAAAGTCTGAAGTATGGAATAGCAGAAAAACTGATTTTTTTTCCTTACCCTGGGCTTGTTGAGACCAAGCCTTAGTGTCATGCTTAGTTTGGAACACAGATTTTTCTTACCATTTACCTATATTTTTTCTCTCACTAGTCCAGCAGTACTTGTAGCTGGAGACAACCAGCCTGAAAATGGAAATAGGCTAAAATTCAAGGGCTCCCAGCTTGCTTGCAGCCAACACAGCCACTGTGTAGTATCGAAGAAGGGTAGGCGAGTCCTGCTCAAGTCCTGCAGACCTCCCATAATCTCCTCAAGTCCTCCAGGAACAAAATATATTCATCATGAAGCTCAGATCATTGGTAAGATGAAGACACAAACCCTTTAGTGCTGGACATGAATGAATGTGTCTTTTAAGAGGGCAGATAAATGAGTGTCTCTGGGGCCAGACAAAATGAAGATAACTAACTATAGTATATAACAATAATTCTTTCTTCAGTGAAATGGAAGATAGCACAGACACTGGTGTGAATTAGTCCAGCACTGACTAAAATAACTATGCATGAGGCTAAACACCCCCAAAACCAGGGAAGAGATTAGATTTTATCTTTGGATTTTTTTTGGCTTTCGGATTTTGCAGAATTCACTAAAAAAAAAAAAAAAAGAAAAAAGACAAAACTTGTTTCATGCTTCAGAAAGAAAAGAAAATGCACAACTTGTTGCACAACCTCCTCCCTTCTGTCTTTGAAGGAGACCATTACCATTACAATTTGTCAGGACACAGCTGAGTTCAAAGTATTTAAGTGTGAAAGGTAGATGATCTTGATGTATACAGTGAATTTTCACAGGGGACACATTCCCAGGATATAAGTCAAACTAGCTGCCATCTCAGGCACAGTTTTGATCCACCTGCATATACATTTTAAAGGAGGTGTGAAACTCATTCACATACTGGGCTGCTTCAAGGAAATGTATTTAAACGTCGTAACAGAATGGAAGGTGGAAAGATCTGTCATCTGGAAATGTGTTTATATCAAAAAAAGTGTCAGCTCAAAATAGCAAAACCTAGAAGGGGATAAAAAATGCAGAAAAGATAAAGATGCCAGTCTCTCCCTCTGGGCAGCTGATGGCTGAGGGAAAGTCCTATTTGATTCTGCTCCATGGCTTTTTCCCTTCCCTTTAAGAACTGACATGAGTGTAATTAAACACCAGTAAATCCAAAGAGCTTGACTGTTTAAGTTACATATTGTCTAATTAATTACTCCATTAGCCTTACCTGTGCTGCAGCTCCAAGTTGGATCTTACTCAGCTGTCCTCCTCAAACAGTTTTTTGTATAGAGACAGCCCAGTCTGGCTCTTTGACAGGTTTGGGGTGTAATGCATTTAATGAATGGTAGAAGAGGACATGTCGCTGGCTCCAAACCCATTCAGCTAAGTTGTTTGCCAAAGCCCAGATCTCTGGGGAACACCAGTTTCACTCAATCTCTTGCTAACTGTAACTTTAATTCAAAGCACTAAACATTTATTCTGGTAAGCTGCCCTGCTAAAAGATGACAGGAAAATTCAATCCCTGCTAATGTCACTGGGGCACTACAATTATCAAGGCTGTGCCTTGACTTACACAAAGAAAGCTCAGCTGCTTTCTGAAGGATACCACTGGTGTTTAGTTTTCAATTCCCAGGGTCTATCACACCATCTTGATGCTCAGAGACCTTAATTCATCTTGCTGTCATATCTAGCCATCACCTACGAGGCACTTTTTGAATGAGGTTCATCCTGCCTGCTAGCATAACACAGTCATCATCTGCCCTGTCATCTGAAAAATATAAATGTTTCATGCTCCACTAATAAATCTGCTACAATATTTGTTGTTGCTTGTGCAGTCCAGGGCCCTGTTTTATGGAATATTTGTGAATCACTTACTTGATGATAATGATCATTGCTAATTGTGTCTTCCCAGCAGCCGCCCCGGTACATGGGGCAAGCTAGGTGCTCCACTGTGGATCTGAGCCCTCTTTGCTCTCTTCCCATTGCCTTTCCCCAGCAAGCCCAGTCAGGGTGACAGTTCCCCTCAAGGCAATCCTGTGGAAGAGGGGAAACGCACCATGCGCAGATAAAGGCAACATCAAAAGTTTTTTGCCTGATTTCCCATTTAATGAGAGGAGCTGCAGGAGGAAGCTTGCAAAAGGGAACTATGTGATTATTATTAAACAAAAAAGTTACACTTCACCCTCCCCCCCTTTCCTTCACTGGCTGCTGCCTTTAAATGGCCCTAAAAAGGCAATAACACCACCTTATATATTTTCCTCTGTCCTCTGTATATATTCTCTTGCCAACAGCTCATGGTTTGATGGCTGGCAGGTAGAAAGTTATGTGAAGTCAGCACTTGCCAGAGAGAGCTTGGGGTTTGAGTAAGTCATTTACATGCTGGAAAGTAAAAATATTGGGAAAGCTTGGACAGTAAAGGGGAAGAGTTATGGTAACCTATTTCATTTTGCATTTTTTCCAGACACGGAAAAATGTCCTCTGCTCTGCAGTTACCTGTGCTCAGGTGAAGAGGTAGTGAGTTGCCTTTCTGATTTGAGAAGATGTTGAGTTCAGGGCCTGAAAAGACAGGATGGTTTCTGAGGTACATGAGCATGTCATCCATATTTCAGTGGCACCCATGTGCTTCAGTCAGGACAGAGTTCCTTGGTCCTAATATTGTGGTTGAAAAACCTTGAATTCTTCCCAAAGAGCTTAGACCCCAAATGGGTGAGATAGGCCAGGAAAAGGGAGTTTTCACCCTGGATTACTAAAAGGGATCTTGGGGCCCCAAGAAGTCAAGTTCTCTTGCTCAGTATTGCCCAGTATTGTGTGAATATAACTTGCATATAATAACTTAGGCTGAGCTATGGACTGAGCTGGAGTCAGACAACGTCTGTGAGTATCTGCTCATGGATGGGCACATCAGAAAACATGCCCCAAGAGCTTTGGAGTAGTCTCTGCTGGTCCAAGCAGGTGATACCACGCATCCTCACTCTTGCTTCCAAACTCCACCTCTTGTTTTCACAAAACTTGTCAGACCCCAATGTCTTTAACATCCTACACAGTGGATGAAATCCATCTGAAATTGGGTAACAGAGTCCATCAGGGAAAGAGGCACACGCAGTATCATAAACATAATTTCCTGAAGAAAGCAAGATCAAAAAAGAGCTTGTAACCATCAGGCCCTCCTTCCTTTTGACCAGATCAATGCATCCCTTGGTAGGGCTGAGTATTGATTTATTTTATGAATACAGTGGAGTTTGGAGTTTTAGATTTATGCTTCTTGCCCAGAGACAAGCTCGTATCTGAAAGAGCACGAGTTGGTGAATCGGCTAATGGTGCTTGCTCAAACCACTAATCATTCCAGTTCTTAAAGATTTTTAAGTCAGCTATTGACCTATATTATTCTGTCTTGAAAGAGATGTTATAAGCTGTACAACAAATTAGGGGGGAAAAGCCTAATCAAGATTTGTTTCAAACCTCCAAATCTTCCCATTAAGAGCTGCTTCTGTTTCCTATTATTCATTGTTCTGGGTAAAGAACGTTTATAAGGTATTAGGCATTTTATCGGTTTCTCCTCCATTTTAATTTTCGGTGTTGCACATTTGAGTGATAAAACATCATGAGCTGTTTTTCCCAAAGTTATTTATTAATGCTCACTATAAAGGGGAACTGGGGGGAAATGATGAGAAACTAAATGGCCCAGATTCTTTCTTCCAGCAGGATCTGCACTGGAATCTCTTTTTCACCGCTAACAGGCAGTACATGGCCAACACTCACACAGACTTAAGGAAAATTCAGGCCCAAAAGTGACAAAAGACTACTGAATCCATCATTGTTTTTCCACTTCACCTAGCTAACTCGAAAATCACTGACTGCTCACTTCAAAGTGAACACAGCTGCAAAATGACGCAAATACCATTAGCGACAAGTTGACATTTATTTATTTTTTTATTTATTTATTTTTAAAGAGAAAGTTTGGCATGCTGCAAAATCAGACTGCAGGTGCAATGAGTTAATTTTGCATCTCACGGACTCTGTGATGGGGAGACACTGGCACTGTAGTGTGAAATGCTGCACCATTAGAGCATGGTTAACTGGAGTCTGGGCTAGGCAGGGATTCAGAGGAATAGGTTGGAGAGGTGACAGGCAAGGTAAAGAAAGGAATGAACATGAACAAATGGGCTTGGTAGAAAAAGAACTGTCATTGATTATTAAACTCTATTTGGTGTTATTTGAAGCAATGAAGAAAATAGCAAGTAGCTGGATTTTGTTCAGGTGAGCTTGATGTTCACTTATAATGCTGAGAAGCCAAAATGTATTTACAAATATTTCATACAGAGGTGTTATTAATTCTTCATACTGGAAGATTTCTCTCATAAGTATGAGCTTTTGTTTTGCTCTTAGGAAATTTTTATGACTGTATAGTGTAGGGAGGTGTGTTTGCATCTTTAAAATTATCAATCAGCTGTATAGTAGTTGTTCTAAAAAGCAGGTAGTGAAACAGAGATAGGATAGATAATATATACACATCTCTGATAACCACAGGCAGAGGTTGCTTGTCTGTGTGTATAGGATCTTTTGTCTAAATATACATGCATACATATATTTACAGCACTTATTTTGTAGTTGCATTTACAACAGCTTTAGCTGCTGGAGACATGTAGATCTATCCTTCCTAGGACTAACTCTGTGATTCATGGACACACACCTCTACATACTAAACTGGTTCTCAGTTTTATTTTAACCAGAACCAAGCCTGGAATAGCTGAAAAAGTTGTCACAAAATACTATTGTATAATTTACAAACTGCATTTGACATACCATTACCAGAAATTTGCTCAAGCTTTTAAAAACAAGGAAACCTTCAGACTTCTCATTTTTCTATCTCGTCAGATGTCCTAGCGCTAGCGCAACCCAGAAAAATCAGGCTTGCTAAGAAGCTTTAACAATACTGAAGCAATTTAAGTTCATTGAAACAACTTCAAATTAAGAAGCAGCATCATTCCTGAACATACGTTTCTTGAAACAAAAGAAAGTGACAGGAAGATTATGGAATTGGGCAGAAGTGCCAAAAGACTCTCTAAGCTTTTCCTGCAAGAATTATTCTGTGCATGGTAAATTTCTGTGATTTTGCTGGTTTAGACTCCTACTCCTTCAGGTGTAATAAATCTCTGATAATTCCCATTCAATGCTCTGTATGCTACCTCTGACTAGAAGGCAAGCATTGGAGGTCTCAGAACAGTTGCTCCCAGCTATTAATGGATTGCATTTTTCAGGAAGCCAGCTGAAGGCAGGAGGAATCTTCCTCTATCCCCTCCCCAAAAGCAACTCCTCACTTCATTACAAAGAAGGACCTCACTGGAGGCAGAGACTCAGGCATGCTAAGACTTGCAGGGAACCCGCTGTGCAGTTTCCCTAGCAATATTCAGTTTCTTGTGTCAGTGATATAGGGAAAAAAAACAGAAAACCCTGGTGGAACATAAAAAGTGTATGCATTGTAGTTTGAATTTATTCCATAGTACTCCGTAGGCCACGCAGATTCCAGCTGGGAAAAGTCTGCCCACCCTTATGATGACACAACTGCTAGTACACCCCATGCTCTGCAGAAAAGGGGATGTTGGGAGATTAACCACTGGCACCAGCTCACCCCCAGAGCCTTGAAATGTCCATACAGCACAGAACTGCCCTTGGCTTCAAAAGCATCCTTTCTAATTTTCCAAGGCCAGTGTCAGGTCACATTCCCACTGTTTGAGCAGCTGCATTGCATGCCATTCTCACGTGTGAAATGGCAAAATCAAGCAGTCAGATGTCACATCCCAGCACTACAAAACCGTTCATCATTATCAGCAAATGCAAATATGGGGGGCTTGAAAGGAGAGGCCAGCATGAAGCCTTTTTCTGAAAATCAAGAATATTCACTGGAAGACCCCTCCCCCATAGCAAATTGCATTTTACTCAATATATTGACCTTGGATGGATAGATGAATCTCTTAGCGCTCTCATAAGCTTCATTTGCATTTCAGTAGGCATTAAACAATTGAGCCATTTTGGGATACAACTCTGCACATTATTTATGTGTGTCCCTCTGCCCTTCCACAGCAAAGTTCTAAGACTTTAAGAAAGCAAATAAGACATGTAAGAGAAGAAGAGAAAAATCTATACCATTTTTTAAAAAAATTCCCTCTAAGGTATACTGAATATTTTTTGTTCAGCCTGAGCATGTCAGGGTTTTTTAATGCTGTGGAAAAGAGGCAGAGGGAACGATCTTAAAATATATTTTCAGACTTGATGAAGGAAACTACTGCAATAAAGTAAGAATTTTGTAGGTGTTATTCTATAACCCTACACTGGTAACTTCAACTCACAAAAAAGCTTATTTGCTAGCATCTTACATGATTGCAGTGAACCAAGTGATCAGGGTCCACAAAGATGCACATAATTTAGAACTAGCCTAGGCAGAGAGATATGCATGCGATGTTTGTGAATGTGCACCCAGAAGACAGAAGCATGGCTAGAGGAACAGAAGATATATGCTGCCTGGGGATTTGATGCTGAACCTGTCATACGCATAGTCTCAAACAGAAAAATATTTTGATACTGTCTCAATTCAGATGACACAAAGTACTGCTTTCCCTTGACGTTCGGGGGTCAGTTTAGGCACAGTCATAAAAGAAATGGTCCCTGGAATGCACTGCTTGTGTCAGCAATCCTCCTTGGCATTAGGAAAGCGGCCTCGGAGATGATGTGTTGCCTGACTTTTATCCAATAACTCTATTGAATTTGTTGTCTGACCTTTTCTTTCCTTTGGATGGCATCATCCATAGAGTAGTATATCATCATCATCATCATCCTCACTCAAATGATGCATCTCACTAATAGATCATTAGAAAGAAAGCTCACTGAAGATATACGAGTACAATACATCACAACGGAAAAGGGCGTACTGTTGATGTACTACTCAAAAGATGGCAGAGTCCAAGAAGGAGGAGGTCCAAGTGGAAGTGTGTTTAATTGAGAAAGGATGACTACATCACAATACAAAGCATTTAACACTTTCTCACTTTCCATTATTGAAATCCGTCACAGTGGATGCTTACGCTTCTTGCTTCTCTCAGCATGAAAAAAACAAAAAAATTTATTTTCATCCTGTTTCACATTCTGGTTCTTGTGCATTAGCACACGGGGACCTGAGGCTCTTCAGCAACTCAGAGCAGGCTTTCAGGCTCAGCCATGTCCTGCAGCGAGCAGGAAGGCACTGCTGGTGTAGGGAGCAATGCACAGCACAAGTCCTTAGTGGGGAGGACAGGAAAATCCACTGGGTTGACAAAGGTGTCTGCAATGAGTTGTGCTACAGGAGAGGCACATGTGAATCCCTGCTTTGCAATTAATGTTATGACCACATATAGGTTCCTGCCCATGAACTGTTCCCAAAGTCCATGCTCTCTCTGAGGTACCAAGTAAGCATCTCCTGGCTCTTGGCCACCTGAAGATTTTGGCACATTGGTTGGAGGGTCAGAAGAATTGAGATCCCTTCCCAGTATCAAGTCATTTATCTTTGCCTATAAATAATTGCTTTTTTTCTCATCTTGATCTCATCTCTCTCACTATGTGTCCAAACCCCACCTCCAACTTAACTAACATCTATATTTTGGGCACAGTTTTCCCAAAAATGTTTCTAAAATGTTGCTGCTTTGCCTGTTCCCAACCAACCATTTATGTTTGGGAAGCTATGACTTGGTACGGGAAAATATCCAAAAGACATATCCTCAAATTTGCCCTGCAGAACTACTCCCTCGCATGTTGAACCCATCTGCCTCTTTCAGTGTAACACATAGGTTTGAGAGCAAAAGGACTTTGGTGCCTGGCCTAAAAGCCTTCACACTGGATGTGCCAGTCTCCCAACTGTCATTAGCTCTTTGCCTGCTTAATTAGCTCCTCCATGCTGGGGAGGGGCACCTGCAGTGCTGAGTGGGGACAGTGCTTAGATAGCGCTGGTCCTCCCACCCCTCTGCTGTTATCGGTAATTTTGTTCCATATTGTCAACAAGCGTATCAGAAAAGTAAAACACAATTAACTATGGTGCCAAATAGTAGCTTAATGCTTAATTGCACAACCCACAATGAGGTCACAATTACTGGGCAATCAGATAAGCTTTCACAGATGTATTATATAATGCATGAGCTTAATTCCTCCAGAGGTAGCCAGAAAATTACTGTTCATTAACAAAGTGGTTCCATTATCAGAAAACATATTTAAATCATAATTTTCTCCATTCTGGAAATAATGCTATTTCTTCTTCAAAGGATAAATATACTTTTAAGAAATGCTTCAGCTGGAAACTACTGTCCCAAGTAAAGCTAATGACAAATGTTTAATGTGTCCTTTTTTCCTGTTAATAAAAAAACCAAGGAAATAATTTTCTGAACTCCATCAATTTATATCTCATGAAGTTTAAAGGCAAGCTGAAGAGATTTGCAGTGCTGTACCACTTGTGGACACAACTAAATTCTGCAGCTTTGTTCTGTAGCATGTCCCCCAGAAACCAAGGCAGTGACATAAGTAAGGGGCCAGGATCAAGCACAAAGGGTCAAATGTATTTTTCTTTATCTTCAAACCTTTTTAAAATGATTTACTGCCTCACTGTATGGGACATGAAAGGATAATGCTGTTTTCACCACTCAAACAAATGACATACTGGAACTGACATTTTTTACGTACATTTATGCATCTAGATGCAGACGTCTCCCTTACCCTGACAAAACTCCCATGGAAACAAATGGGATTTTAACCTGAAAGTGACTGCAGGATTGGCCCCTCTTTTACGTCTGTTAAGATATATTGGCTCTCTCTGAAAACCCAGAATTACTTCACAGAAGTAGAGAAGACATCTAACTATTTCACTAATTTTAAGAAGTACTAAATCATAGAAATTATTTCAGAATACATCTTTAGAGTTATCCTTAATGTTTTCTCATATCTCTCTCAGACTGAAATAATATAAAAATCCATCGAAGAATAATAATTGTCACATTTGATGTATATTTTTATTAACAGTACTATAAAAATTCAATTATGTAGCAAAGGGCGACAAAAATCTTCCTTTAAATTATGCAGTAAACAAAGCACTCAAAAAAAAGAATCGTTTCCTCATGTCATACTTTAAAAATGTCTGCTCCATTGGCTGAGGTATTTAAACTAAATTCCCTCTCTGTGTTTGGAATCAGGTTTTTCCCTTTCCTCTCCCCCTGCTCCCATTTCTCTGAACACTTTCCTGGTGGAGGTTTATTTAGACAACAGTCTGTGCCTTCTAGACATAGTATTTTCTCTGTCCACTCTGCAAATTCTCATACCTGACATTTACTGTGGGGGGAGAACACAGCTGTACAGATGGATTAATAACAAAATCAGGACACAATAGCTCCCACAAACTGTTTCTCTGCCGATAAATTTAGAAGTAACTATGGGCCACAGGATGGTCTGCTAATTATCAGTAATATCATTACTTGGAGAGATACCGAAATATACCTCTGGACTGTGTTTAAGTGGTTCTACCTCTGTCATACAGAGATGCAAAACCATTTTACCTTGCACAACAGGAGATGATCTAGCATAAAATGACCATTTTTTATGCTTATCATGCAGAACTAGATTGCTACTATCTCCATTCAGATGCACAGCAGAGCAATAAGCAGTCCCCTTCCTTGTCTCGTCAAACCAGGGCTCCTCCACAGAGAAAAGGAGGGTGCTTCTCTGAATTCCTCGGTGTCCCTGTAAGCAAATAAATGCAAAGGAAAAGGTGGAGATAAACCTAGATTTTGCAAGGAAATGGGAGGAGAAAATGTGCTATTCTGCCAGCATGCAGGCAGATTTCTTTTTTTTTTTACTTCCTCACAACAAAAGGAGCAGCAGGAGGACCTGGGAGCTGGATCCTGCCATCACTGCTGGCCCTATCCCGGGGACCGCCAGTAGCAGCCTACCTCTCCTTTCAAAGAAACAGAGAACTATTTGGGAAACTCAGGTCCTGATTGATGACCATAGTGATTTTAGACACGGGTGTGAAACCATCAGCTTTTCACTTCATGTATCTCTATCTAACAAATAAACAAAACTGGTTTCTGCAGGTTTCACCACAACCCTTGGGTTTTGAGGGAGGGGTGCTATTGTTCCAGCAGCCCCAATAGCTGTGACAGGAGCATCAGTCTTCAACCTGCAGCTGATTTCGTCCTACTTGCTCTCTCCGGCAGTGACATCCACCATGTATGCCCTGGTACCACCGTACCGCTCCCTCCTGTGACAGCCTGCACCCAGGCAATGCCTCAGCACACCCCATATGCATCCCTAAAAAACACTTCACATTAGACCTCCAGTGTTATTTCTGTTAAAGTCTTGTCCATGTCTCCAAACCAAAATCCCAAAGGGATCAATGCAGGATTGACCCTTAAGCTAGCAGCAGAAGCTGGTTTCATAGAGCCACTTTCCATCAACCTCTGTATTTGTATGCAGGGACTTAGCAAAGACCCAGACTGCCAGCAGTTTCCCACTGCTCCGTTCCCACCTTTCAGGCTGCCTAACTTTAGATTTATCATATGCAATTTTCTCCTCCTGTACCTATTCACAGCAGTGCTTCCCTGGGGTGCCCGCCTGCCAGAGGCAGAGATGTTCGCCCAGATCTGCGCTTCATCTGTGAGCCCTGAGTGTGCCGCATGAAAATAGTTAACGCATATAACAAGGAAAGGGAGGGAAGAATAAATTATAGTCAAGAAGCTCCACAGAACTAATTAAATTGGATAGGAAAGCTGACAGTACAACAACCACAGAGACTTTTCCCCCGTCTGCTCACTAGAAGTCTTGCTTAGGCTTATATAGCCTGGTGCAGAGCAGCTAGCTATAGGTTTGTTTTTTGAACTTAAATGTCACACATACTGTGGACAAAATTCATGCACAAGAAGCGTTTTTAATGTGGGAGGAAGATTATTTTAAAAGTTAAGCAGAAAGCACAGAAGGTGCCTGTGTACCTGTGTTAGCAAAAGCCAGTCATATCTGGCAGCACAGATGGAAAAAAACTCCAATAAGAGATTGTCACCACACAGGAAAGGCTGGAAAATCCCAGCGGCAAATGTCTTTGTAAAATAAGAAGGAGGGCAGGAGAAGTAGTCACCGCACTAAAAATTTGGAGACACAAAAGAAAATGTTCCCACTCGCAAAGTTTCTAAAGCCCATCAGCTAAGTGCAGTTCCAAACGCAGTGGCGGGGCAGAAGAGACCCAGCCCCAGCCCCTGCTTTGCCCTGTGCCGGCCACGCGTCCCCTGCCACAGGTCCTGCTTGCAGGCTGTGGCTGTGGCGTGGTGCATCCCTGCATGGCAGCTCCAGCCCTTCTGCCTCCGGGGTCGCTGCACGCGAAGCAAGCACTGTGGTCCTGCCACCAGGACCTTTTCCTGGTTAAATACCAGTTCTCTGGAGGATTCGCAGAGCTGATTTCAACCCTTGCTATGAATTTCATTAACTCCCAGCACCTGATGTGACCTGCTCAGGTGTGAAACTGGATGCTTGCAGGGGTACATGAGCTTCAGTAGAAGGTTAGAAGACATCTGTGGCACCTGAAGGACCTTGGTGAATCAACCTCTATTCCTCACCTGAAAAAAAATCAAGGCATTTTCTTCTCTTGCAGAAATGCTGGGGAGAGGATGTTAATAAAGATTACAAGGTGCTCAGAGTCTGAAGCAGTAAGTACCGTAAAAACATCTCTAAAAGACTGAGGTGTGACCTGCCTCTTGCTCTGTGACAGCGTGCAACCTGCTTCTTAATAAAAGGGTCATTGATGGGGGCTGAACTTTCCTGCATGAGCTTTGATTTGCACACTGATGTGGATGGCATGGGATGGGGGTGGCTAACTAAGCTGGACCCTCTGAGGCCACACTGATGGCATTGTAGCAATTACTGTACCAGGGGAATGTGGAAAAGTCTCCTGTTAAAGACTGAAAGAGGAGGGAAGACTCAGTGTAGAGGCTGTTCTTTTCACTTTGCCACAATAATATCTCCCAAGTCCTGCAAGTCTCTGACACAGACAATGACAGCTTCCCTGCCTTTATCTCTGCCATGGAAAGATTTCCCTCTGTGGCTCCTCTTCAAATTCCCATGAAAAGGCCAAACTGTCAGCCTTATCTGCTGACCTCCCTTTTTCCCTTTACATCCATCAGTGTCCTGCAGCACCCTGGGTGCCTGCAGTGTAACCCACCAGGCGCCCGGCCATGGCTCTGGGGCTTGTGCAAGTATACAGGGAGCCTAGGACAGCTTTGCCATCTGCTTTGTTCAAAGTGTATTGTGCTCCCTCTAAACCTATTATTTCACAGGTGGAATTGCTTTTTGATAGTTCTTTACACTAGATTTGCCTTTTTTCCCACCCTCGAACTCTCTCCTCTTAGATCTTCTTTTCCCCAGACTGCCTGTTATTAACTCTTTCTATGTTCTCTCCCTACCTCTGTAAATGTCCGAAGAGGGGGCATGGTCTGACCCACCACACTGTTCCTCCACCAAGAAATGCTTCCCCAGTTAGCTGTGTAAATCCCAGGATTATCACTGAACTGGTGCTATTCACCACATGAGGCAGTTGCAGAGAGGCTGCTATGGACATTGCATGGGTGCCATTAGGAAGCTGCATGCTGTATTCAGAGCTACAACAGAAATTGGATTTCCCATACACAGCCTTGCACACCCCGCTACTTATCTCAAACACCATCCATAACAGACTTTTGCCTGGTGTGCACTCTATGGAAGAATGAGAACTATAATTTAGTAGCTAAAACCAGGAGTGGCAGTAGTCCCCTGTGACTCACTGGTATTTCACACCTCCATTACCTTCCTGAACTTCATCACAGTCATTTCAGAACTGTTTATTCTAAAAGAAAAGGGAGGCTGTCTGGGATCAGTCTTTGTCCTTCCCACATACATTACGTGACATGAGACCCGTCACTTTGCCTTTCTGTGCCTCAGTTTCCCTGGCAAAAGAATGGAAAGAATAATCATGAGAACTCCTCTATGTAACCAGTGAGTACTTACTAAGCTCAGCCCTAAAACAGTGTTGTTCCTCAACTGAGAGTCTCAGCACCTCTCCAGGGGTAAATAAAAACAGCATTTTCACTCCTCTAACCCATAGCCTTCTCACTGAGACAGGAACAGAAAGTCAGTTTGAAAATTTCTGTTTTATTTTAGAAATGCTTGGCACTAAGCAGAAATAAAAAAAAAAAAAGATAAAACCCTTCTCAGAGTTATCTCTTTTTTCCCATTCCTATCGTCTTCTAATCAAACCAGCATGAGATATCAAGCAATTACAATGCCATTTGCTCCCTGCTGGATGCAACAATTAGCCTAAGATATCTAATGAAAGGAATTAAATTCTACATGTTTTATAGCAAATAGCTTTAATTTTAATTACAAATCCCAAATACATCATCTTCAATAACGATCAGCCCATCACATCTGCTAGGGACTGATGAGGATTTGCCTTTTGCATGGTTTGGACTGAAAACGAAACCACTCTCCCCACATAAGAGCCCTAGTGAAGAGAACAGAAATTTGGGTACAGCAAGGATTAAAGCCCACAAAATCCCTGCAGAATTTCCCACAGACTGTGGCTGTTACCAGAACACTCTTCATCTGCAGCTGTGAAAAGCATCCTTACACATCAGATCTGCAAAAGTTGTTTGGGGATATAATTCATTGCCGAGTGTCTATTACATCTCCCCATTTGGACTCTATCCACATAGTCCATTACATCTCCAACTAAAGCTCATTTTAGCAATTTGCATTATTCCAGGTACCTGTCCCTGAGCACAAGCCACCCGTTGGCATGCAAGCAGCAGTCCATTAAGAGAAGGTGAGGGCTCAGGGCAGCTCATCTCCCAAGCCTCCCCCCTCTGCCTAGGTGGGGAATTGTCGGTAGTGATAGGCAAGGAAGAGCCCAGAGCCAAATGCTGTCTACTATACCTGTCTTTGAGCCCACCAGCCTCTGCTCATGGGCACACAAGGGTTCACAAACTGTCTCCAAGCCCACGCAGATGATTTTGGATTCCCTGTCCCAGCAAGTAAGGAAGTCTCTGACGGACCATGCTTTGTGATCCAGTTTTGCTTTTGTTCTGAAATCTCTGCAGCCAGCTTTATCACCCAGTGCATGCCTGGAAGTAATTGCCAAAACACTCATGTCCCTTCTGAAGAGAAAAACATACTTTCCAAAGTCATTTACACACTTCTGAATGTTTTACCTGAGAGCCATTTGGAAAAAGGGCTAAACTCTCCTTCTCCCTAAAGTTGTGAGTTTTTCTCCTTTGAGCACAGAAACAATTTAAAAAATAAAAAAGGTATATCTTTGTGGCTGAAAAATAGGCTGTATTTTGCAATGAGATCTTTGCAAATGCTCTATTGCTTTTTCTGGTTTCATATTTTTATTCCAAAATACTTTGGTGGAATACCTCTAGTAAAAATTAGCTCTGTTGGATCACTGCAAGTCATTATTTTTATTTTTACTCCAGTTTGAATATAAGCACTGCAGAAATGTTTGGATTTTGTTACCAGGGGAGATTCAAGAATTCCCTCCGGCACTCCTGTTCTGTGTTTGTTAAATCCCAGGGAGTTATACTACAGTGAAAAACTCCCAATGGAAATCCCTCCTGCCTGACAGCTACAGACAGACTGAACCCCCCAAGGGGGCTGGGGGCTCTGCCCCATCCCAAAGCCATCCCTGGTTCTCATGGGCATCACTGAGCAGCCCTCTGATCCGTGGTGGCTGCGAAAGGCTCTGTAGTTCTGCTAGTTCCTAAAGACCCTATAATATAGTGGGTGATCACTCCATGTTCATGGCATTGTAGCTGACCTTCATTTTCATGTTATGATATCTCTTATTCCCACGGGCCTCCTAACTGCTTGCAGGGGCTACAATTCATACCTGTCAGTTACTCGTAGCCACCCCCGAGAGTCCCACTGTTGCACAGGCTTGCATTTTCAATTCCATTTCATGTTCAAAAGCAGCTGGAAATGAGAAATAAGGAACCTGAGTGATGAATCACAGCTTCTGCATATCCCGATATGGCGACCCACGTAACGTCACTGAATCTCCCCTGCTACACCAGTCGGTTCTGCCTCTCTGGCCGTGGGGCTGCCTGACCACACAAAGGTCTCAGACAGTGCTGCAGTCCCGGAGAAATGCAACGCTAATCCATCATACCTAATCTTCATACCACACATCCGCACTCCATCCACACCAATTTGTCTCCTCCAGCACCCCAGCATAACTAATAACAGCAGCATTTATAACAGCGGTATCATGCCGTGTACCCCATCTCCCTCCATAATTCCTACAGGGTGATTTATTCACAGTGGACACGCCTAGAAAATATATTTTCTGCTTCCCTCCCCTCGTACATTCACTGTAACATCACTGAGGGCTGTGGATGAGGTGCAGAGCTCTCCTAGTCGGGGCACAGCCCCAGGCAGGCTCAGCCTGGGGTCGGGAGCCGTGTACTTGTTTGGAACCACACTGCAGCAAACAGGCTCTGGTTGGACTTAGCATCTTCTCCCTACTTTCCGGACAAATGCTGGACTCATCTGGAATTTTGTAGTGCAGTGATTTGCTGGCTGGGATGACAACTTTTCCCAGAGAAACATCAAGAGGCAGAAACGGAGGAGCAGAAGGAGCTTCAGGAGATCCTCTGGTGAGGACCGTTTTTGAAAGAAGGTTCACCAGTCTCTGGAAATCCTTCACAATATGCTTGCTCTGCTCATATTTTAATGCAAGTTTCTTCTGCAAAAGAGACTCCACAGTTTCCAGCAGCCTGTTGTAGTGGCTTGCCCTCCCTCCATTTGAGACAGTACTAATATCCAACACGTATTTTCCTTGCTGCTCATTTCTCCTGGTACTGTATAGTGGCCAGGGGCAACCACTAGCCACCATTATGTATATACTATGTTTACATACATAACCTGTATGTTTTATGTAACAAGACAGATAAGACCTTATCAATTCCTTCTCTTTTCTAAGCTTTCTCTTGTACTTTCTTTTTTCCCACTTACTAGTGGATGTATACCTACAGGTTTCAACATGCTGGAAAACATTACTCAATTCCTCATCACAGTGATATAGGTAGAGGGACCACAACAGCCATAACTCAGATTAGGAGATGTAACACACCAAATGGCCTATAAAGCCAGGTCTTGTCTTACTCTTACCTTTCTTAGGGATTCCTTGTTGAGGAAACTACCACAGCATCCACATGCGAGGCTGGCTGCACAGCCAGAGCATCGGCTGGGATATCTGCAGATTCAGAGCAAAGAACTGACCCTGCATCTCCTGCATACCCTGTCTGGGACTATCAGGTTTCACAAGGTAGGATTCCTTCCACTGTGCTATACTTAGACACACAGACACATGCAATTTTAAGATCTGGTTCTCAGACCATCATAGCAAATATTGATTCAGAAATCCTCAACACTGCTTGTTAAAGTGGAATTTTCCTTTTAGAAATAATCCGGTTCACAGGAAGGACCCAGAACAGCACACGTATGATATGATGCCTTTGTGCTGTAATTTGTTCCCCCAGTCATTCTGCTCTGACCATTTATACTAGCCTTATATAAGCATGGAGCAGGGAGTGTTTTAATATGTAATAGCTTTAGCCATCATCACTAAAAACACCTGTATCGGGGAACTGGGATGTTCAGATTTCTAACGATATAACTGTCTCCAGCAAGCTCTAGAGGTTCACTGGCTCTCTAGACCTTAAGGTTATGGCAGTGATGTATGGAAAATCTATCTCTGATGATTTAAAGGTTTTTAACATTTATTCTGCCATCCAACACATATAGGTAGTGACTAGGTCAAAGTGGATTTACAGAAGGGTGAAGTGGGTAAAAAAGAAAGATACAGTAAAAAAATCCTACAATTCTAAAGGAAAAATTTCCAAAACATTTTATTTACAAATACTTACTAGCATGTCTTATTACATATCTGATTTTGACCATCTTGGAAATGAGCAGGGGTTTTATACTATGCCTTTCATGGTGATGTCTAAGCAAAATAGGAAAATGTGTATGGCATATCATTTTCCCAGGGGCTACTGTACTGCCTCCTGTATAACTTTTTTTCAGTAAAGCAGATAAAAAAGATGGATTTTTAAAACACTGGGTTTTTTAAAACAACAATTTTCATATTTTTTAATTAAAAAAGCCCCAAGAAAATAATCTTTTTTTTTAAATTTAAACAGTTTGACAGGCTTCTTCTGTGAACAAGCTCTACTGGTATGTGTTCATGGCAAGCTGCTACTCCCATTTCCCAGCCATCCTCTGTTTTGTCTGATTAGACTATAAATTCTTTGGGAAAAAGATTGTGTCTTGGTGTGGGAACTCAGAGACAGAGACTCCTGGTGTCTGTGCACTGCCCAGCATGATAATATACTACTCTGACAGAGTGTCCCTATGTTCTAAACATTGCAGGAATCATGGGGAGAGAAATATAATTCCACTTTATGGACTTAGTGTCAACTGTTTAAAATTTGCTTGCATTTGATTTGGAAGATAACCCCTGAATTGTAAAAGGGAACAGATAGCTTCAAATAGTTGCCTTGGACCTACTGACCTTGGTGAGGTGGCCAGTGGAAAAATGGCCATGTCTCCATTCAGGTGGCTAAAAAGCTAAAAAGCCACCTGAGGGATCTGGCCACTGAGCAGCCAAGAATGGGAGAGTGCTTGGCAGCTGGCTCGAGTGAAAAGCAGCCTGTGTCTTGCTGGAAGTTTATCCAAATAAAAGCATTGCTGACAATTGTTTTAACAAATGAGTAAATGGCAGCAAATGAAGTTTTTTCCAGATGTTTCTGACAATTTATATACAGTACAGCCCTGTGTTGCCAGTATTTCATGGCAGTTTACTGGGAGGATAGGGAGCACATTGCCATTACCTGATGCAGTTACACAAAATATTTGCTAAAACATTTACAAAACCACAGTAAGGTCCTTGAATTCAGTGAGTTTCAGCCAATGCCATTATTTTGACCTGAGTTTTGACGTTTTTCTGCATTTCACCTCTTTTTGTATCCCCACCTGTATACCTATGCAGAGAAACTAAGCACCTTTTCTCTCTCCTTCTCTACAACATGGCAGTGCCAGCCAACTGGTACATCCCTGCAAAATGGGCAGTTGCTGTAGGCATGATACCTGCATATAACTATTGTCCAGGAATATATATATATATATCTTTTATATCTCTTTTTATGCAACCTTGATAAATGTGGCCTGCTTAATATGGCTAAGATGAATGAGCCAATAATTTCTGGACAAGACACCAGACAGGCAGACTGTTTTGATTTACAAGGCTATGTTAATAAATACCAGTGGTGTTTTTTTGTACTTCAGGTTGCTGTATGTGTCTCTTGCTTCTGGGCTGTTGTCAATGCAAGGCTGTGAATTCACCTGCTGTTGCTGAGTTATGGGTAGGGAGGTACTGGAGGGCTGGAAGGAAAACATGGTGAAAGAGCAGTTACCTAGGCCATGCTGCAGGTGTTATTTTTGTCATATGATGTAGATGCTGCATAATCCTGCAATTGGTAGAATCAGAATGTTACAGGGACTTGCCTGTGTCTCCAAGCTGGTTAACATAGAAATGCCCAGTGTCTCAGCTGTGCAACATTTCTCCACTTCTGCATGCTGTTTTTTCTCTTTCCTAAGGGGGAGTTCATGTTGGTGTGTGGAATTGCCAGATTTTGGCTGAGTTGTATCCATCTGTCCTGGTTCCAGCTGGGATAGAGTTAAGTGACTTCCTAGTAGCTGGTACAGTGCTGTGTTTTGAGTTCAGTATGAGAAGAATGTTGATAACACTCTGATGTTTTCG
>JANZLQ010000041.1:12475280-12534786 GCA_026212715.1 Elanus axillaris
GGGGGGGGAAGGCTGGGTAAAGAGATCCTTTCTGGAGAAAAGCAAAAGTCTGCTCAGTTCTGCAAAGAGAGAGAGAGAGAAAATGTGATATTGTGTTAAACAGCTGCATCTTTAGCTTTTTCTTTGGGAGTGAAGGTCCTTTCCCCTTGGCATAGAAAAATGTGGAGAAAACTCTCTGATTTGATATTTGCATACATAGTTTCTACACAGAATGAAGACTTGCTCAGTGGAAGAGAGACAGTGGCTGCAGGGGAGAGGGAAGAGTTTTTGAATTGTTTGCAAAATCATCCCAACATTTTATTTTGAAATTTTGCAAATGCAATTGAGCCAGAGAGCTCAAGTGCCAGGATTTCTACCTGGGTTTTGGGTCCCTATTCCTGGGAGTTCCAGCTAAGGTGGGGCTCTGGGAATCTGAGCTTGAAGGAAGCTTTTCTACCTCCCTGGTTGCCTATACAGTGCTGGGAGCCCAAACTCCCACATCTCCAGCTGGACTTTTATTGCCCTTATCAACTTCTTTACCCTTTTTCACACAAGATCCAGAGACTTCATTACCTCACTGGTAAGTTGGGGTGGATGAAGACTTCAGGACATGTAAAATCATATGAGTCATCTGTTCACATGTAGTGTTTTTCAGTTCTTAGTAATGACTTTTTCTTTACTCATTTAATAAACAATTAAAATATAAGCAATCACCAATGAATTTAACTGTGGGATGGCAGTCCTTGTGATAAGCTTTATTTTTAATGAACTTCATTCTACCTCAGCCCCTAAATTTTTTTTTTCAGAATATTTAATAGGAAATATTAGTCCTTTAAAAGCCTGGAAACCCTAAGAAGCCACTGAAATCTGTAATTGAAATGCAAATGGAAAGCCCCTGGCACATCAAATCAATTTTGCTGTTAATAAGAAACGGAAATAGAATGTGACATGGAAAAGTCCTGATGCCCTACATAAAGGCAAGGCTTTTAAAGTGGTCTAGTGCAAAACAGAAGTTCCTGTTTGCTGTAGTCACACTTCTAAATCGCTCCATTATCAAGTGATAATGTGATACAATTAACAGACTGCTGTTTGGTTATGGAAGCCATTTTCTTCAAGGTACAAATCTCCCTTAAGACCATAAAACAAGCATTTCCAAGCTCATGTCTGCAGTGCCTGGCTTCACTGTATTTACAACTGCTCCAAACAAATTTACTGCGGTGTAAGTGTCAGCTCTGTGTCTCATTGCCCTGGTTTTACCCCGGTGTTAGGATACCTGGGCCAGAGAGAACCTCACTGTGCCCAGATTCATTATCAAAGCCCAACTCTCGTGATCATGTTTCAGTGTTTGATCCAAAGATCATGGAAGTTAATGGAAAGATTCACCTTGAATTCTGTCCATAATTAGGGTGGAGGAGAGCAGAAAGGACTGACTTTTTAGGAACTCAATCATTCATGTAATCAATAAATAGATGGAGTTAGCATAGTCAAACAAGGTATTCTCCTGAAAAGTTTTAGAGGGAACTTAACTTTCTATCCAGAACTTCCCTGGATAGAAACCAGACACATTTTTTTTTATATGTTTTATTTATTTTTCAAGAACCATTCTATCCAATTTTATTTGAACTAACCCAGCTTGAACTGATCTAGTATAATTTCATCCAGAGCACAAACATGAAGCTAGAGAGTGATGTAGATTTTCTGGTGCTTCCAATCAGAGCATAGGTGATTCACTTCCTAAAAAATAAGAAAATAATAATTTATCAAACAAAGAAATATTTTTTTTATTGCAAAAGTACCTTCTGCTGGATTGGTGTAAGAACGAAGAGGTTGTGAGGGTGAGAGTCCTGGCAATAAGGACCACGTGTGGTCAGAGCAGGGTCGGTGGAGCCGTCGTGGCATTTGAAAGTTGTCATGGGGTCAGCCCAGCAAAGTTCTCCCAATTTCTGTCCCCTGCCCCTAATTCTGCTCAGGTCAAATGTGATGCTCTTCTCCCATGTGCCCTGATGGCTCCTCTATCTGAGGTGCAGAGCATCTTCTCTCAGCTCTCGATCAAAACACACCTTGAGAGTTAGGAGGAAAGCCATGCTGTGATGCACTTCACATATGTTTATATCTGGAAAAGAATAAAATCTCCGTACAGTGCCACTTAAGATGCTGAGAGCTGGCTGGCATGTGTGACCTTGATGCACAAAATGCCTTCCTCACTTTTCCTTTCTCCCTTAGTAGAGAATAATTACATTAGTGGGACATTTCAGTCCAAGAACAACCTGCTCCACTGACATGAAAAGAAATATTCTGGTGATTTCAGTGGCTTTTGGATCACACTTGGGAGTCCTAATTCTGCATGATGCTGAGTACCCTCTACTGTGGTTAACACAGGTTACTCTTCCCACGAGGAGTCCGGGAAGCTCCAGAGCTTCTAGGACATTGGTCTCAGAAAGGGTTGCAAAGTGTGGCAGAAGAACATGTGACTGCAATACTGGTGGCCAGACACCCGACTGACCCATGAAAACACTCCAGCACCGATTTTCATTTTTCTATACATACTGCTGGTGTGTACTCAGTTGATCAGCATAAGCTGAAATCTTGGCTATTAACCTGAATCCAGTGAGATGAGGCAAAGCTAACACAGCTGCTTTTATCCATGCGTGATCGTGCCTTTCCTCACTGCACAGGCATGTTTTAACTCAGTCATTTGCTTCATTCCCCAAACAGCATAGAAACAATCTTTATTTATTGGTCCTACCTCATACCGATTTGTTAATTATAAGGTTTACCTGGTATATCAAGTTTATTTGTATAAATTGCATAAAAGTGTTATATGGCAGAAAAGGAGAAAAAAGGGACTGAAAATGCCATTGTTTCAATCCTGCTGTATTTCCAATATGAGCAGTATTTTACCTGGTAAATGACTGTCTATTATGAACTGTGCTGCATACGTTTGTCCCTGCTTAGTACCCATTCAACAAACTAAATATCTTGCTGTGGGTTAAATGCAATGTCAGAACATGCTGTCTCTCAAGAGAAATATATAAATGGGTGGTTATTTCACTGGAAAAAATGATCCACGTTCCTAGGCCATTAGGGAAATACCAGCAAAAGTTATATGGTATAAAAAATATAGGAGCTGGGTTTGCAAGCCAGTGTTCAATCACTGTAGCCTTGAACAGCAGGTTAAACTCAGAGAAGGCAGTAAATCCAGCCATGGCTCTTTAACCAGTAGAGCCAGAAGCATGGATCTTGTGCCAAGAAATAATTTAAAGGTGAGGAAATTCATTTCCAAAGCTTATTCAAAGACAAATAGGAAAAAAACGACTACGTGTGGAGGTTTGAACCCTCATGTGTTGACAGCTATGGATGAGGCTCTGAACAGGCTCTGAGATCTGTGGGTATGAGAGAGGACCCATGCACTGTGCTAAGCATGCTGGCCATCATTCGGCACAGCATCCTGGCATGGCTCTGACCTCACACGTCTTCATCATCCTGGGTAGACAGTCCAAGGGAAAGACATTTTTGGAAAGGGTAAATGTCTCCCATTCCCAAAATGACCCTTAGCTGAAGTATGTGGGAACAAGCAACATGAAGGCTTCTCCCTCTGTGAATAAAACCTGTAAACTGAGTAAAAGAAGATCACAGGGAAAAGAGTAAAGCAAAATTCAGCCCATCAGAATAGCTGACTCATGTGTATTCCTGAGTGTGCTGTTCTTTATCTGAGATAAGGCTTTCAGTTAGCTCTTCTTCTATATTTTGGGGGGAGAACTTGCACCTTCCTGTCCTAGACAGCACAACGCTGCTGAGTTTTGTTTAAAAAGAGTGTTAATCCTGGCTGATCTTAAGCTTCAGAACAAAAGTCCACCCTTGGCCCTACTCACACCTCACTCCTGCAAGTCTGAGATGGGGATGATACATAGCTTGGGGAACAATACAGGAGGAGAATACAAGTGTATTTTCCCATAAAGAGCAAACCTAAAAATAAACACAGAAGAAAAGGACCTGGAGACCTGCTTTGCTGTGACTGGGTTATATATTTACCCCACAGAACCACAGAATGGCTCAGGTTGGCAGACACCTCTGAAGACTATCTTGTCCAACCCCCCTGCTCAAAGCACAGTCAGTGAGAGCAGGTTGCTCAGGGCCATCTACAGTCAGGTTTTTAATATCTCCAAGGACGGAGATGGTGCAACCCCTCTGTTCCAATGTTTGACCACCCTCTTAGGAACACAGGCCTGAAAATTATCTCCTGAAACATCACATCTGGTTCCCACATCATACAAGATCCTTTGTCGACTGGTACAAACCCAGTTTGGCTTTGTACAGATCTATTACCAAGCTGTTCCACTTCTTCTGATGGCAAGAAATCTTCTTGCTGTTTCCAAGTTGAGTGTATTCTTAGGCCATTTGCTCTTGTGCCAGTACTGCTGCTAGTTTGAGTAGCTCATCCTGCTCTCTGATGCTTAACTGCACTATGCTACAGAGACCTGCCATGTCCCTCCTCCCTGCCCTTACATCTGACATCCCTTACTGCCTCCAGGCCCAGGAGACTGCTGGCCTTACAGCACTTTAGAATGAGCTCCAGGTTGGCCTATACATCCTGGCACACAGCCTCATACCTGGGGGTTCTTGATTACAGCAACACAAAATTGCCTCATCAAGATCTGTGTGTGTGGCTTTAGACTTGACTCTCTCCTCACAGCTCTTCCTGCCTCCCAGGTGAGGATCATAACTCATGCAAACCTTGACGGCAAAGGCTAAGGCCTTTGTATGCAACTAAATTAACATTTTTGCAAGTCTAGCTTGGTTGAAGTGGTTTTTTTAAATGTTCTCTTTTTTTAATGAAATATTTCCCTTTTGCTCCCAGCAGCTACAGCTATGCTGGAACCACTTTGCAGTAAGTCTGAATACTGGTGCTGCATATGAATTAAGGCCTTTCAGAAAAGAAAAAATCCATTTATTTAGCAAACCTCATCACAAGAAGCAAGTTCAGTTCTAGCTTCATAAGCATGCACACAGAAAATGTAATTATTTATCTGGCAATACTTGGAAAATCCTGAAAACCTGCAGCTGGAACGCAGTGCAAAGTCTGACCACTGAAACAAAGACGGGGCTGCAATAACCACCATACACCAGCAAGGGGAGACGAGGCTACTCCAAAGCACTTTCATACCGCTTTCCAACCACTGACAAGGTCAGGTTTTGTTTGCTCGCTTTCTTCTACAGAAAAAAACCCTTATGGTTTGCACAAAGACTCTCTCTTGCACAGGCATTTGACAGCATGTAACTGTAGTTAATAAGCAATGAGAATAAGTTTTGTCTCCCATATTTCTTGGATCCTGGTTCTCGCTCTGAGTGAAAGCTTGTCAGGTCTCATGTTTGGAGAGTGACACTATGACAGTGTCTCCCCATACATCCCCACCACCCTATGCATCTGCGGAGGAGAGCTGTTGTTCCTCCTGCATGCTGGAAACACTCCCAGTGCCCGCAGCAGTACAGTGGGTGCTGTATCTGCAATTCTCCTCTCAAGGTCTTGAACACAGAGCCTCAATTTTTATGTGCTAATCAAAGGATTTGGATCAATCCCTCATATCAGAATTGCACTGTAAAAACATCTAATTCCATGGCAGCTTCCACAATCTTTGTTATTTGATCAGCACTGATTGTGGACATTATTGCAAGACAAAAAAAGCAATCAGTCAAGGCTATATCTTTGTTGTCTTGCTCACACTGGTATCGCTTCATCTCTCTCTCTCTCAGTGCTTTCATGGCCCTCATAACAATAGCATGTGAGCATCTCATAATCTTTAATGTACATGTCTTACAACAGTCCAGTGAGGTGTGACAATATTATTATTCCCATTAGAAGACTAAGCACCAAGCAACTAAATTTTATATTCACCAAAACTGTTTAAAGCCTTACCCCTGATAGCTAATTCCCAGGGATAACAAATAAAACAACATCAGCAAAGCGACATCAGTGGGACTTACTTTCTCAAGCAGAAGTTATGTGTTTGAATAGACTTGTGGTTGTAGATGGACACTTCTCCAGGCCTCAGCATGAGGTCTCTGTGGGAGCCAACACTCAGCCCAATGCCATATTCCAGGTCAATGTCTGTCCACCAAGCCATCGTTGGAGAGCAGGGTTGGCAAAATGCTCCCATGTGAAGGAGAGGAGGGGGGATGTGGGACTTGCTGTGCTTCTGGTGACATTCAGGGCTGGAGCAGCATGAAAATTGCCAGTGATTTTAGTTAAAGACTAATGGTCTTCTTTTGCCCAGACGGTATTCCCACTTGTGTGAAATCTTTGGGGAACAGAAGAAATTTCAGTACTATCAGCAATTGCCACCATTAATTTGAAAAGTCTCCTCCTGCTCTTCCCAGAGTCGCTCATTGCCCTGCTGTGCTCACAATGTTGCCACCTTGCTGCCTCACTCTTCTGAGACCATTTGGTTTCAGATGTGAAGCAATTAGCCAGACTAAGCATCAGGGGAGGGAGGCACAGGGGGCAGGGAGGGGGTTCAGCAAGTCAGACCTGAAACAGGAGTACAGCTTCTCATTCCTGCAAATGAAAGGCAGCAGGGCATCCATCTAATGGGACACTAGAGCTACCTTAACCCCACAGCTAAGCACTCTTGTCATGGTTTGCATAAAGTGGCATGGCAGAGTAGCCTAGTGTCTGTCTCAATTATTTGTATGGCATCCATGGTAATAGTAACTGAGAAGCCTCATGATCTTTCATGTATTTGTCCATATAGCAGCCAAGTAAAAAGGTTTTATTATGCCCCTTTTTATAGGAAGGAGTACTGAGGATAAAGGAGATTGAGAGTATGTCCCCAGCAATAGATTCAATACACAGGCAAGTTTGTATTTTCTAAATCAGACACTTATAACTATAATTTCAGGTGTGTGGGTTTTACTTACTGAAAACCTACCCAGTGCTCCAGGTGGAAAATACATTAAGATTTATGCTTGGATGTAATGCCAGTAATGCGAGAAGCATGGAAATACCTTAGTTGGATAGACGTTGGAAGGGTCTCCTTTCCAGCAGGCATGCTATTAGTAGAGCCTGTACTGCTACAGCCACCCAAAACAGATTAAATCTATTTAGACAACCCTAATCCACCCCTGGCTGAATGGAGACAGTAGCTTGCCCAGGACCAAAGTAAAATTTCCAACAAATTGGAGAATTGTTCCCAAAATTTCCAAAATACCTGGACACCTACTGCATCTCAGCAGAACCAGACAACCTCCCATCCATTTGCAGTTGGAGATAAAAAGTCCAAAAGTGCTGCATCAGGTGGCCTGAACACATTTGGCCTGAGCATTTCCCTTGAAGCTAACCTTGAATATCATAAAAATACTTAGGTCTCCTTGATTGAGCTATATTGTTTAAGGTGATAAAATGTGAGCAAAAGATGTAATTAATGGGCTGGTTGGTTACATGAATATTCCTCCCTGAAGTATTATGGTGACATTTCTTCTCTTAATGCCTGACTGATTTTGTCGAAGTAGTTGACTATTGTCTTATGCATTAATTTGAGGCTTCAAGGGGGAGAAGAAGTGTTAAAAAATGAAATCGATTTCCCACTCAGGCCCCAAAAGCTTTCTGCAGCAACCTTACCTACTCTCTGAGGATTCTACAATATGCCGAGAAAAAAACATTTTGTGGAAGTCTCTGGTTTAAATCCAGGCAGCATTCCACTGAATTTTTAAAAGATCTTATGAGAAACAAAACAGATTATAAATAGGTACAGCAAAGTTCTGGGTGAATATTCCAGGACTATAGCTAATCAATTCTGCACACATAAGATAGAAGCAGCTCAACAAGCTGGTGCATGTATAGAATCCAACCCTAATTAACTGTGTGAATTTTGGATTACTGAAAAAACATGTGTTGTTAATTTAATAAATCTTCATTAACATTGCAGGTAGCAGCAACCACCACAAGAACCATTACAAATTGACCCTTTTCAAATCTTCATAATCCTGCACTGGAGAGATATACCTAATTGGGCTCATTAAAAGTAAACATTGATTGACAGGACCACTGGGATCCTTAAAAGGGCTGTGCGGTCAAAAAGAATCACTGTATTCCTGATCTCCAGAGCAGCAGCCGGTTGTTCATTGCTTCTGCTATGGTCCACAAAACCAGCAGGAAAACTGCTGACAGCAAGTAGTGCATAAGGCAGCAAGGAAGGATGTGCGGTTACATTTGCAGGTAAAAGGCCTTAAATACAGAACATTTCCACAGTCAGGTCACATTCACTTCCACATGGCTGGTAGGGAATGTACACCACAAATAAATACGGAGATAAGGGAATTAAGGACCTTTGAACTGTGATTTACTCTAGTTAAGACTTTGAGGCTTTTCACCAGTGTTTTATGTTTTGTAAGTCATTAGCACCTGTGCAAAATGAGTGTAGGAAAACACAAGCAAATCAATAGTGTATTACATAGGCATCAGTAATTACATAACAGTAGGGAATTGGGCCATGGGACTTTTCAATTATTTTCTGTTGCAAATGATGTTCAGACACCATTTGGGAAATCATGTTTTGATCAAACACTATGTATTTTGCTCAGTGTGGGTCAGTGTTATGGGGGTAATCAAATAATATAGATCTTTCTGGGCTTAAAAAAATTCTATCAATCTGTAAATCTCAATTTCTGAGTTCAAGATGAAAAAAATTTTATTAGCTTATTACATAGCTTGAACGTCATCTGACTGGAACACCTGTGTCATTGCGAATGCTCAAACATTGCCCTGAACATCTAATTCAATGCACACTTTTCAGTGTATAGTTCGCCTGCTTTTAAAGTCAGTCTCCAACGTTTTCTTCCATAGAACGTGTAAACTTATTTAGTCTTTCTGTATTCCAGAACTACACAAGACATCTGTGCACTTCAATGACATCTGAAAACCCTACTACACATCAGGGGAGTTCTGGTAACAGTCTACATAAGCGTTCCTAATGTGCAAAAAATGGACAGTAGTGTGACATAGTGTAGATCTCTCAGAGCAGCATCAGATAAGTTGAATTATCTCACTGTTGCCATGATCAGTGAGAGCACACATTAGCAGTTACTCTGGACCTGCCGATGTGCAGTCACTTGCTCAACTGCCAGAGTTGCATGGCTTGCCTGAGCCCTTTGCTTCATCTATTGCCTTTAGATCTCCTGCACCAAAAACCTCTTGGGTGACTAGGAACCACAGGAGGCTGTCCCAGTTTGTCCCCCCACTGCCTGCTCTCGTTTCTCACAGATGCCTGAAGCCCAGATCCAGATTGTTTCCCACGCAGGGGTACAGCAGCTCTGCCTCCTCCAGGACAGAGGGCAAACACTTCTGAACAAGCTGTGGTGGAAGCCTGGGAGGCACTTCATGTTTCATTGCAGCTTGAATGCGGTAAAGAAGTGGAAGTGTCAAAAAGGATTAGTGTGTCAGTGGTTAAAATGATTGTAGCATGAAAGGACCGAGGGCTGCCAAAACCAAAATAACAAGAAAGTGTCTCTGAAGGCACTCCTGATGCATCACTTTGACAGATTTGCAGCTCCTTGTTAACTGTAAGTAACAGGGCAAAGCAGGCTCCTCTGCAACAACCTCCCTGGCCTGGGACTAGGAGATTTGGGATGAACTGAGTAGAAATTGCTGAATGCAATTTTGAATACAAAACCAGCTGCCTTGGTCAGATTAGAGACATTTCTGGCAGTCTGTTGCTGCACCATTGCAAGCAAAAGGGATGGGGCTGAACATGCAAATAACATATTTTGCAGCTTTAGGCCTTAGCAGGGCCCAAGTAGGGTGGATATCGGTGATCCTGTGTCCTTCAGCATGAGAATCCAGGCTATGCTACTGTCAGAGGGTCTGCACACTCACTGGAAAATATCTGGACACTCAGATAGCAAGTTTGGACACTCTTGCCAGGAGCTCATAGAGACCCACTGCAGGAACCTGCTAGAGGCCAATATTCCTTGTCTCTTTTTGCTGATGAAGAAGGAGATATTTATTCAGAATACAGTTCAACACACCCTCTGAAGTCAGCCCTTTCCTCCCATACTTGCATGGGGAGCACCAGAAGAAATTTCCACCTTGAGTATGCAGAAATGCTTCTCCATTCCTGCTTTCACCAGATCCCACTCACAACCAGCATATGCTTTCACCCAGACTTACCTCTTTTTACCACTTAGTCTAAAAGCTGTGCGTCTGTGAGCTGTGTTTGACAGGGGCACCTCTGTGTTTCTGCTGCACATCTGATGTGTGCTGTACATCCTTGTCCTGCTTTCCGTACCTCCGCCTGCTTGCCAGATGGGCTCTGGACCATTCACCAAGAATGCAATAGCTTTGAATGCCAGCCAGGATAACTAACACTGCTCAGACAAGCACTTTGTGGGAATCTGAAAAGGAAATAATGCAAAAAAATTGAACACAAAAAGGTAAAGGCAGTTTGTTATTATTGTCACTTGTGTTTCTGCCTGATTTCTTTGGAGTTGGTTTCCTGACAAAAATAGAGCAAACC
This sequence comes from Elanus axillaris, assembly GCA_026212715.1. NCBI lineage: Eukaryota > Metazoa > Chordata > Aves > Accipitriformes > Accipitridae > Elanus > Elanus axillaris. The sequence continues at coordinate 12,485,768 of JANZLQ010000041.1, forward strand.
CACTATGTTAGATGTGCAGCATAGCCTGCACAGTGCTCGGACTGCCTGCTGCTTCATATTTATTAATTGAGAAATCCTTGGGCAAATTGCCACTCGAGCCACAACATTGTTGATAAATTCAGCAGTTGCTGGTACTCCATGCAGCATGCAAAGAAGCTGAACAAGACTGATTATGCTGTGCAGCTATATCTGCAGAAGGTTGATTATATGGTTTGCTTCCTAATTAAACTTCTAAACATCCATTTACTGAGGAAAGTGAAATTGAGGAATCATCATTTACAGCAGCCTTGTGTGGAATAAGAGAGCCAATGTGAAAATTCCTGGACCACAAAGACACTGTATTGGTCGAGCCCTCTCCAAAAAGCTGGTTGGAGCTCAAATGCAGTTTGGCATAATGAACATACCTTAAATCTTGTTACTCTCATGAGCAAGGGTGAAATGAAATCAGATGTGGAAAAAGCAGTAAAATCAGCTTCTGTCTCAACTTCTGGTATGGACTGGGATGGAGCTGTGATCATGAGCAGGAGATGCCACAGCATCATGTCTGCTGGCATCATCATAGGGACTGCTCAGAAAGCAGCAGAGAGACTTTCTGAAACGATGTCTCAGTGCAACAAGAATCTCCATTCCAGTAATTACTCCAGTCACTTCTGAAGGCTCAGAATGCAAGAGGCTCACCACTTAGAGGAGGAGAGGTAAAGGAGACGGAGGGAGAATTTATTTTGTAATGTCTTTTTTCTCATTCTCTCACTACTCTGATGCTGAATCAGACATTTACAAGCATACTCAAACACAGAAATTACCATATGGGCTCAGCAGGATATCTGGGAATGATTTTCCCCATCATAGCTACACATCAGGTCTCATCGTGATCTTTTGCATTTAACAGCATTAATTCTGATATGAATAATTAAAAATCAAAGTAAAATCGCACTGCAGTTTCTTCTGTGTAGGAGCTGTGGAAGCTAAAGGATGTTGCCATGAGGATAAATTACTATATACTAGCCATCAATAACTTTAAACATGATGATTAGAAGAAGAGAAAGTCTGGAAAAGATTTCTGATGGATGCTGAGGGCTGAGAGTTGTTTGTGCTGTCATTTGTGTGAAGGCTGCTGCATTTAGAAATGAAATTGTATGATGTGATTGCCTGTAACAGGGGACTGGATTTAATGCCTAGTTCATCCTTTTGCTTCTCAGTCACCACTCAGCATATCTCCAAATTCATTTCTTCATTGCTGATTTTAAGGACTGTCATTTTGAGACAATACAATCTCCATGAGTGCTCTTAATATCCTGTCTGGCCAAAAGGTGCTAGGGAAAAAAAGTCACTAAAAGAGTGTGAAAACAAGAGCCAAACAACCTTTTCTTTCATTTTCATTTCCCTTGGGTGGACCCCTGCATTGTTGTTATTGTTGTTATTATTCAGCTCAGCTAAGTCACTTGCACAAGCATGACACAGTTGATAGAAATGGGGTGAGCGAAGAGTTAATGGAAAGAAGGGCTGAGTAGGACCAACACCACTGACGGTGATCCCAGGAGTGAGGGCAGGCATATTATGGAAGTAGTTTGGGGTTCAAGGGAGGACTGGATGAAGGAAGCCAGTCCTGATGGTGAAGGTGGCAGATACAGTTAAGGTGAAACACTACTCTCCTGTGCCTTCTGTCCCATTGGTTGCTGAATATATCAGAAAATTCTCAAACCACTTAAAAATATATATATATAAACGACCCAAACCACACCCCACAAAACCTCAAACTGCTTGATAACTTTCTTCTTGGGTAACAGCTGGTTTGTTTGTTCCTTATGCCTGTGCTAAACAGAGCAAGCGTGCCTTAGCTGGCTGCTCCAGCAGACTGTCATCCTCCCCACCGGCCATCAGAGGTCAGCTACTCATGCTATTTAAGTCCACATTTTAGCTGTGTATTTAAAAGCCAGTTTTCCTCCTAGTCTTTCTGAGATCATATTTATTCCAGCCTGGACTAGAAACAGAAACTTTGCATGAGCCACTGTAAGAATAGGTTAGTAGTATCCTCTAACAGACAATGCCTTCTTTAACTAAAAAGAAGGAAAATTAGCTTTTCCATTACACTTTTCTCAGTTGTGTGATTATTCTGCTTTACGATCATACTCAAGTTCACGTTTGGACAAGTTGGTCTAAATTAGCACCTTTCATTTCATTTAACAGAGCTACTTCCATTTCTAGGTGAGGCCAGATGAGGATCTACTGAATTGCTTCTCAAAAGTCTACTTCTTACTTCAAACATACCATCTAACCTCCATTTTCCATATAGCTCTTTGTTAGAAAAAAGGCCACCATATAAATACAGTCCATCATTACAGTGTCTGTGGTACAACAGATGGTATTTGCAAAATTAAGGGGACAATATAAGCACAAAATGATTAGGACAAGGCACAATTAATACATAGGAAATGCATACAGTTTAGCTCCAAATTTAGTGGCAAGAAGAATCTGTTGCACATCAGAGATGAAAAGTAATGACAAAAATAATGACACAAATTGCATAGTACTGGACTGTTAAATATTATTACCCTACCAGGAGCCCAAAGTAAGTAATATTAAGAGTTGACTATATGTGGCTTTCTGTAAATGAAAAGCATATGGTTTAAAGGAGACCATAGTCACTTAAAGTTATCAAGTTTATGTAAATAAAGAAAACAGATACATTAGAGTCTTAAGAGCAAGCTTCTGTAAGAATAAAGCAGGCCACAAATGGTTCAGTAATTTCCGAGGAGCTGGTTGGGGCTGACTGTGCTATTTAAGTGATGTGTCTAGTAGGTTACTAATGTGAGCAACAGTCTGCCTGCTGCATTTTAAATTACCAGCCACTGCCAGCCCATTGTTTTATGAGATTCCCCCTCTGAATAGACATATTTATTCATAAATAGCTGGCTGTTCAGTCTCCCTCTGCCTCGTGGAACTCATGAAACAGTATATTTCTTTGGTCAACTTGCATCAAAAGTGCCCTGTACCAGCTTCTGCGAGCTTCATTCAGACGTACCAACAGTGGGTCACTGTTAACCTGTGAAGCCTGAGCAAAAGTGCCCCTTGGGATGTTTGACAGGATACAATGTCTGAAGGAGGGTCAAAATTCAGTTGCTAAATGTTGTAGTCAGTCAGGAGAGCTCTGTCAAGAGCAGAAGTGCTACAGGGGTTTTTGAAGAAGCAGGAGGGAGAACACTCCAGCTTGGGACAGGCTCCACTCCAGGTCGAGGGCTCCGGTTGAAAACAGCCCTTGGGGACATGGCTCGGGTTGTCATAGGCTAGTGTCACACTGATGGCACCAGCACAGTCCAAAACTGCCTGCCTGCTGTAAAATCCTGTTATCTGGGGTAATTTCCTGCACTACAGGTCTCACTGACTTCATAAAAAAAGGAGACTTTCGGCAAATTAACCCCCCAGTGGAGAAATGGATGTGCTGCAGAGGTGACCTGGTGGCTCTCCACAAATGCCACCAGAGCTGAGCATATTTAAGTCAGCAACAAGTGACCTGCAAGGTGTTAGTGTTGCAGGTAGCAGTGGTGTCAATGAAGCAGGGACACTGGGGCAGGGCATCTGACCACAGTCCTCCCTCTGTGCAAGGGCAATGGCCACCATGTTGAGCCCCTGAACTAAGAGCAATACCAGGGCACTTGAGAACAAGAAGCCATCTCTCCATTGCATAACCCACCAGGCAAGGGGATAAAGGCAAGAAGGAGGATCCACGTCTTTTTTAATAACAAGCGTTATAGTTATTCTGGGGACTGGAAGGTGATGAAGCAATCCTAGTAGTGATGGGACGCTGCCAACTGATGTTTGCAATGCTGTGACACCGCATCCAAAACTGAAAATTTCATCATGCAACACCACCCTCAGCCACGGGATCATACCAGAAGAAAAAGTTCAAATGACGAACCTCACAGCCTGTGCTGACAAAGCAGGGATATCATAGGGCTGGTAAGATTAAGGATTAATTCCTATTTTTATTCTCTTTCATTTGTGTCCTGTGTTTGAAGAAGAGTTGAAGGCTTTGTAAGATGAAGACTTCAGCGTACAGTCAATTTCTGAGCAGAGTTATTACCTCTGGTGCCTGGAGCAAAAGTGCCCCTTGGGATATTTGACAGGATATAATGTCTGACTTGATGATGGAAACAAAAGAAGTCCTCTCGATGGCAGATTTAGTCTCTTGAATTTACTGATAATGCACTCTCTTCCAATAAATCAAAATTCCACTTCACCCACTCAGATGTCTGTTCTGTACACTGCTGAAATACATGGAAATGCAAACCTCCCATAAAAGTAAAAGAAAATGTAAATTATGTTCTGATAAACAAAGAGAGACTTTGGAAGAGGGCAAAGAGCCTTGGTTTACATTTAAAATGAACTCTGAAACACAGTTACAGGGAGAGAGAGAGATGTAAAGAGGTGCCGATGCAGGGTACATGCAGCTCACCTGGGTAGTTCTGCACCAAGACTGATAGTCTTGGTTAGTTTGCACTTTGGTAAATCCTCCTTGCCTTTCCCCTTGCAGCCCAACAGGCTGCATTAGGGTGGATGAATTGCCCCTAGAAACACTGGTTTGTCTCCCTTGACTGTAGTGGGAGCCTGGGGTGATGTACTGAGTTGGGGGTATTTGCAGGGCAGCAAATGTCAGAGCAGCTGCATCCTGACTTCACAGTTAGTGAAAGAAGCTCTTTTCTGGGGTGGGGGAAATCCTACACAGAGTGAAAGTGCTCATGCTTTTAGACCTTCCAGATAAGCGTGAATTTGCTTTTGGCTTTTGCCATTTGGCTGACATGAAGAGGATTTGAAATGAAGCTGGACCTTTTGCAGCTTTTTCAGTTTAGGCTGGTGAGCATGGGAAGGAACAGGAGAGGGAGGGAGCAGATGTTGGATTTACAGCACAATAGCCCATGTGTGATAGGATGGCAGGGAATAAAACAGAGGTCTGGTCCATGCCCAGTTCCTCATGTGGCAGAGCACTTGAAGCCCTGCGGCCTGCTGTTCCCAAAGCAGCCAAGTCCAATGTGCACCCAGCAATGAAACCATGGACACTGGCTCCTTGCATTAATGCGGTCCCACTCAGAGAGGGACCCAGTCCACATGTCTTCTCAGCCACGTAAAACTCAGGTATGTGATCTAAAGTAGCCACCGTGGTTCCCTGGAGAAAGCCTACCAGAGACGGCTATTGGATCACCTGGTTTAAAGCTGCTAAAGGGATAAGTGCTCTCCGTGACTGCCTACATCTCCGGGCTGCTCATTCACCCCATTTACTGAGGATAAATTCCTCTAAATGAAACTCAGCAAAATACTGAGAGCACTTTGAATCCATGTGGCTGTTCAAAGCAAACTGAGGGCAAATTTAACCCATCAACCCACAGCACAGTGATCCTTGCTTGGCAGGGGAAGCCTCCGTTCCTTCCTCTCATCCCAGCCCTTGCAGAGAATTCAGGAGGTGACAGGTGCTCCCCAGCTCTCAGTGAGGGGTTTCTGGAGCTGGAAGCCCAGCTAAACAGATTTAAGGAAACCAGGCTGTGTTAATTTACCCCGGGGTCTCAGCTCTCCCTAAATCAGCAGTCTGTACAGTCAGCCAGAGCCTGCCTGCACATTCATATATATCAAACCCAAATGAAATGCTGACAGAAGAGCCAAGTTTCACGCACTAATTCAAGAAGGGACCTGGGTGAGTAGATGTCATACTAGTCTCTCCTTTCTGCAGCTCCCCGTTGCACCCAGCTCCCTAATTCCAGCAGCAAATTGGAGCACAGCCAGCCCCCCATAACACAGGGAGGGTGTGCAGGAGCCAGGGTGATGTGTGGACCCAGGCTGCAGGCCAGGGACAGCCGAAATGCAAAACCCCCTTCCCCTCCATGCACTTGCTCTGTGTGGGTAAGGAGCTGTTGTGCCTGACAGATGAAAGCTGCAAAGCAGGCAGGTCAGCGCTGTGGCAAGGTTCAGTGCTATTTCGATGGCTGTGAGATGCTCTAATTATAGTATTGGGAAGACTGGAAGCTGCCAGATTCAGTACAGGAATAATGTGGCACAGGAGCTGCAGAGTAAAGGCACTTGGTTTTTTTGTTCTTGGTCACTTAACTCAGGGACAAAGCCTCTGAGGAAGGAAAAGCAACTTTAAGATTATAATTCCCAGGAATTCTGAACATATATATAATTAGACACAGCAAAAAAATCAAGGCAGCCTTGTGTTTATTGCACTGGCTCCATCTCCTGTGCTTTTGGCACTGTGGTTTTTCAGCTGAGCTTCAGTCAGTTGACTGGGCTGTTAAATATCCTTCACCAGGATAAACAGCTAAGGAAGCCTTGCAGCTCACTCCAGCACAGTGCCTTTGGTGGGTGTTGCTCTTCAAGAGGGTTCAGGCAAGTACATGCCTTTATATATATTGCAATATTCCTCTCTGCTACCTGCTCCGTACTCTGTTCTGCCTTACTGCAAAACTTTCACAGGGTTGATCTTCAGTGTTACAGGATTTATAGCAGCATTTCCCACCGTTTTTATGCTCTGATTATTCTTGATGTACTCTCCCTGGATAGTTGTGAAGTTCACAGCCTGCAGAAGCCTTTGGCTGAAGCATCTCAGAGCAGTCATCTGCCCCGGTAGCGGGGGATTTTGTAGGAGGTGGGTTGAGCAATCAGTTGACCCTAGCACTCAGCTCTGCTGCTGGCTTGCTGAGTGGCCTTGGGTGAGTCTCTTTGCAACCTGGTACCTCAGTTTCCCCGTCTGACAGATGGGAAAAGCAGCACAGAGCCAGTTGGGCGAAACACCCTTGGAGACGTTGATGAACACAGCAATCAGAAATGGGAAATGGATTCCTTGATATCACTAATGATTCACCTCCTGGGACTGCTGCCCACTCCTTGCCTGCACCAGCTTTCCCCATGCCTTACTGCTCTGGAGTTGCCCTAACTGCTTCAGAGATCCCCGTGCCCTCACAACACAACACACCCCCACCTCTCCTGTGCTTCAGCCACCTCTCCTCCAACTATCTTTTTTTCAGAAGCTCAGTGGAGCCTATTACCTTCATTTTCTTTCTTCCCCCCCACCAGAGTTTCCTCCCCTTAAATACTGGCTGCTGTTTGCAGTTCAGGCAGCCCAGCACGCTTTGTCCTCTCCTCGCCCATGCCCGTAGCAGCAGCATCCTGGGCAGCTGTAAGCCCAGCGGCACCAAAGGGCTGGCCAGACCATCAGCACATCAAGTGTCTGATCAGTCAGTGATTTTCCCCAGCTATTCCCACCTAGGAGAGAGGGAATTTATTCCTCATTTTTTCTGTAGTTATGCAAATATTTGCACCATGCATTGTGATGATTTCTTCTTTTTGAAAAAACGACCAATAGGAAAGAGCTGGGAACCAGTATTTGGTGTAATACCAGAGCACTGGAGAAGCATTAAGGACAAATTTTGATCTATTTACTCTAATGCTATTCCTCAAGCAGGGATCAATCACCTAAAATCGAAGACGCTGTAAACAATATGCTGTAAATACAGCTAAAATTGAATACACTGGTACCCTTTAATTTTATCCAAGAATGGATTTAGTCGAATCCCAGCCAAATTTATCCCAGATGTAACTCCAGTAACAGCTGTAAACCTCGCATCAGAGAGGAACTTGGTCCATTTTCTCTTCCTTACTGACAAATGATTTATGGAAACCTCAAAACTGCTGATGCAAGCACAAGTACAAGAGAGGGTGCAAATGCACATCAAGCCCATCTCAGTAGTCACCATGGCTATTGTGCTTTGTTCCAGTCTATTTACAAATTATTAAACATATTGACCACAGCTTCGTGTTTTGAAATCAAGAAGACAAAGAATCCATTTTTATTACTTTATTAACCTTTTTTATTTAACCTGGTAATAAAACTACTCAACTGTGTGGTGAAAACTTGATTAAAATTTGCCTTAGCTCCAGGACCCACACAGGCAAATGCTCCCGTAGTTATCTAAGTTGGTTTCCTGGTAAAAGCTTTGCTCTGTTATCACATTCCATTATGCAGTACATAGATCCCTGCTTTACAGCCAGCATCATTTCAGGAGGTAGTTTGAAAGCTTTCGGGCTCTCCCAATGATTGCTTCGCTTTTCTTTCACAGCAATTACAGTCCCTTCATTTAATTTCAATGGAAACTTTAGTGTTTTAGACCTTGCCCATGTAGCTGAATGCTCATCTCTGGATCTTATTTCCAGTCCTCAGGAGGACTGGTTTTGATGACCTAGTCTGATTACAGCATCTTTGACAGCTTTAAAGGAATTTGCTCGGGGGAAGGAGACAGCTGCTGCTCTGATGAAGGATTTTTCTGAGCAGGCCTCCCAAGCTAGACATGTCAGTATGAGATGCTGCCTACGTTTTTCATCGTGACCAACAGGTACGTCTAAAACCGTTTTGTGTTTTTGTCTGTATAGGCCAGTGTGGAGAGAGCCTCTATCATAAAGCTGCTTAACCTGCTCCTGTCAAAACGCTGCGGCTTCTTGGCTTCTTTTCCCTTCTGTTGTATATCCAGCCTCTCTGGAAACTGTGGGCCAAATCTTTAGTCTGGTGTAAACTGGCATTGATCCTTCAGTTTATACAGGCTTCAGGGCAGGAACAGTCTCTTTACCAGTATCTATGGCTCTTATACAGCCCTGGTCTTAAACAAGACTGATGAAAATGGGCATATTATTTATGATCAATAAAAACCATTATTAGGAGCTGCAATAAAATCTCTTAGCAGACTTTTTAGAATTGAATCAGTATAAAAGCAACATGACAATCTGTTCCTCTAGAGCCTGTTTTGCCATTAATGTTGAAAACAAGGTAGACAATATCTCAGATCCCAAACAACCCAGTCTACCTCCAGAAAGGAGGTCTGACCTGCCTAACATTGTGTAGATCAGGAAAGCTCTATGTGCCCTTCCTAATGCCATTCTCAAACCCAGGAATTAATGTCCATTTTGCTCATATAAAGCACCTAGAGTGAATGGGTCATTATTCATACAGGACTGTTTTGCAATAAAAGGTTTTGGCAAGTATCTGAATTTATAAAGTTCTATATATGCATCCTGGGGCAGCTACTTTACTTTTGGGGGAAACAAACAAAGCAAATACTTCAGATAGGAGAGGTTTAGTTGCACATGCCTAGGGCCAGAGCTACTATTGCATGGACTGTTCAGCAGAGCAAAGGTTTGAAGGAATTCATCCCCAAAACCTCCAGCCTTGGTTTTGTAAAGGAAATTCCTGTGTAAGCAGATGGCTCAACAGACTGAGAGCTGCTTGGTACACTGGAGCACTAGCTTCTCCTCTCCAGGGCCAGCTTGTTTCCACCACTACACTCTGCCCCAAAATCCAATTCTGAACCGACAAGTAAAGGTGACAACCACCAGTGGCACCTGCTTCAAATTCTCCAAATTCCTTTTCTTTTTCCTTCTCTGTATTGCTTATTTATGTTGCACATCCCCAGGAAAAAAAATGGAAGCAGTGTCATTTTGCTGCCTTGCAGGTGTTTGATTTGGTCAAAGCAAAGGAGGTGAAAGTGTCCTTTCTGAAATAGCAATGGGGAACACAGAACAGAGAGTATATCATGGTCATGCAAACCCACCAGCCCTCATTAGCCTGGCACTTGCTTGGTCTCCTTCTCCAACACAGGATGCTGTTCACACCAGATCCTCCTGAAAGACATGACAGAGTGGTGGCTCAAGTATGCACCTTCCTAGGGGTTAGTTTGAGGAAATCCTTTCCTCTTCTAGTCTCAGATGTGGTTTTTGTATGTGCTTTAGCAGAGGGACATATTTTGCATCCAAGGAAAATTTGCAGGCTTCAGGAAAGCATGTGCTTCTCAATATAGTGCCTACCTGAAACAGGAGAGGCACCCAACACCTGGATCACCCACCCATCAGTCTCTGGTAGCAGGCTGCAGCCACGCCTGCAACGCTCGCTGCCACCATGACAAACGCCAGGTAAAGCCACCCAGCATAGCCTGGATGAACCCAGGCTGGGGGAGCAGGTGAGGAGTAGGCTGGCTACCAGGCTTAGAAATGGGAACCAAGTGTCATTGTGCAGAGATGAGTGGTTGTGAGGAAAACTCATTTAAAGAGAAGGAAGCGTGAAGCAGACAGATACTTTCTTCACTCATGTACTGCAAGCAGAGTATATTATTCAGAAGTTTACGGTGTGTGCCAGTGCATTGGAAGTGCCAAATTCTGGAAATTCACCAGTTATAATAAGCTAGTGATAGCAGATCAGGCAGTGGGAATGTGACAGATGAAATTACTTGGCCTTTTGGCAGAAGCCAGTAGGAGCCATAGCTCAAGAGAGCAGAGTGTCAACCTCACAGTCAGACTGTGCCCCTCACAGTAACGTTACTTTAACCAGAGGAAAATAGAAATTATTGCTCTGGTCAGACAAGAAACTTGATATTTGTGTTTTGGGATCAACAGTACTTTGCCCCAGTCTTTGTATTTCGTATTACTTCACTTAACCAAAGAGCAAATGCCGTTACACATGCCCTAACGAATTTCCATTCACTGTAATATTCTTTCAGGGGTGTAAGTAGAAAGGCAGCTTGACCCGAAGTGGCCTAACAGAGATAAGTAAGTTTTGCTCTTTTAATGGAGATCTATGAGTTCTATAGATGTGAGTAACAAAGGTGAAATCCTGCTGGGGTCCCATATGTGGAACTCTTCATTGGAGTCAGCGGCATCCCTGATTGTGGGGTGGGGAACAACCAGGTGTCCTTTTACTTTCTTTTAGCACAAAAAAAGACTTGTAAAGAAAATATGTTGGTCAAACAGAAGGCAACTTTTCTGTAAAGAAGTCTCATAGCATCCCTTGCTAATAACTTTCTGATTTGGACTGTCAAATATGTCCATCAAAGAAGTTGACACTATTTCCCAGCTCTGGCTCTGTCCATGCAGCAAGTGACAAAGCTGGCCAAAACCAGGGGTGTCAGGAATTGGTGTTTCACTTCTACACCCTCAGAGGAGTCACAGAAGCAGGAGAGGTCTTCTTCTGTGAAGGGTCAGTGGTGGCCTTGCCTTTCTATCATCTTCACTTTAGAGTTGGAAAGAGCCTTTTGGCCCAGGACGCTTCAAAAGGGATCTAATTTTTTCCAGCTCTCCAATCCACAAGGAGAAATGCTAACACTAGATAGAGAGCGTAAGAGCACTCCAGTCTCAATACTTCTCCCAGAAATGCTTGCTAGAGCAGGTATAATGCATGAAAGAGAGAATGCAAGACACTGAACCAGCTCTCTGTACCAAGAAGTTCTGCCTCTGTCAGGGAACAGCCACATAGCCAGAATCATATGATAGATCAAGAGCTCAGTTTCAGTTTTCCTCCCTTCAGACACTATTAATTCAACATCTCCATAGCTGTCCAGTGAAACTTATTTCTTGCCTTTGCATTTGTCTAGCTTTAAAAGAAAAGGCAAAGTAATTTCCATTGTTTCATTGAGGAAACTGATTGAAAGGTTTGTACATTTGAGATGAAAAACATGCTGAGGAAAATGTTCCACAACAGAAAAAGTGCATTTGTTGAAGCAGAGATGATTCTGACGAGCATATTAATTTAAGCTGAGAGGTTTCCTGGTCCTGGACCAAATTTCCAATAGGAATGAAGGAGAGAGAAGGGGTGAGGGGCAGGGGGGAGATGGTTATAACTGTTACAATGATCTGATCCAAACCTGCCAGAGATCAGAGCTGTACCCCAGTTCCACACTTTCCAGTAAAAGTCCATCCTACTCTCAGCTACTCCACTGTAAGACACAAATTGTCTTGGCATGACCAGGACCCTCCAACACTCCTGCAGGCATGCCAAAGGATGCTCTGCTTTGGAACAAACCCACAACTTAAATCTTTAGCTTGCCTTTGCAAAAACATAACTGGCTTTCAACCTGACTTATCTGTATACCCTGATGTCCGCAAGCATTCTTTGATGTGCTGCCTGAATTTTCCCTTGCTTAGTTCCCTTGCCTCAGCTTAAATTGAGATGCAATTGAATATAGGCTCCAGAAGCACTTGGCCAGTTTTGGAAATTGTACCAATTACTCTTTGTTAAACCTACTTGTTTTACTCTGAAAACACCAGCCTCCAGGGCTTGGGGAGGTGGAGGAGAGAGACTTACATATTAATTACAAGAAATTAAATCCAGAGCAAATACCAGCATTAATAGACTTAACACTAATGTAAAATAGCTGCCAATGACAGAGGGATTTGCCACTTGCTTTTTATATTCTTCATTGCCCAATATCACCATCCAAACTCTTTCCAATTCATGCATATTTTACTCATTTGGGCTTTTCTTATGCTTCGATCTGCTCTTTTCTCCATTTTTTCTGTTCTTCTTTCATGTCATTAATCTAATCTAATCCCCTTCCAAGGTGACACTGTAAATGGAACTCAAAAGCATTTACATCAGTGCCTTCAAAGCATCTTATATAGCAATGCCTGCACCTAGGTGCTTTATGATTCCCTTGGCTTCTTCCCTTCCCATTGCTGTGAGTCCCACTTGACACCCTTCTCAGGACCAGTTTGACATTAATGGCTACCAGGTTTCTAAAATCCATTAAGGACAGACAGTGGCTTGTAGAAGTCAACAGAAGCCTTTTGATATCTGGGATTTAGACAAGACCACTAATCCCCTTTTTAGGCTATGCCCTGCAGTCATCCTAGCCCAAATTCTCCTCAGACCAAAACTCTCCCGGGAAAATGGGGAATTGTTACAGAAAGCCCCAATCAACACAACAGAGAGCATAAAAAGATTACTGCTAAAACGGAACTCCTGAAGATAATTCTGCTTTTGCTGTTTCTAAAGGGTTTTTTTTTCATGCCTTTTTTGCCTTCTTTTGTGTTTTATGCCAGCTCAGCCATCCTCCTGCTGGCAGTGGGTTCATCCTTCTCATTCACCTCATGGCTAGTGGCAGCCCTGCCATCAACAGCAGCCCAGGTGCTTTACACAGATGTTCCAGTTCTGCTCCTTTTTGTTCCTAAAATATGATAAACGTGTGATAAAAGCTGACTCAGAATGAACTTACTCACTCCAGCCCTGTATACCTCCTAAACCCCACGTCAACAGGACTGGCTGATGTGGAATCAGTGAGCCAACAACAGATATTAGCATTTGGTTACTTGGTAACTCTTATTCGATCAATACATGCTTTACATTTAGGATCCCAGTGGCAGGATGAACCGAATGAATTAGAAAACCTCAGGTGAAATAAACCTAATGGCTTATGGGACATTTCCAAAATAAAAATGCATGCTGAATTACAAATAGTATCTTGTCTGTAATCTCAGGAGTCTAATTATGAAATGGATGTGGAATCATTATGTAATTATTTAGAAAGTTCATTTCAGCAGCCAGAAATTCTATGTTTAATATATATCATCACAAGTACTCTGTGGTTATTTGTAACATCTACCTGGAAAGACACGTGAATAAGAGAGGCAATTTTAAGAAATGGAGACAGATCCATGCTTTTTATATGTCAGTGGATTCATACCAGGGATGAATTGAGACCAGGTTCCTCAACAGAGTTAAATCATTTCTAGCCAGTCCCAATAAAGCAAAAATCACTGTGCCCTGCAGCTGGGACATTCTCACCATAATGCAAAAACCCTACTACACATTCTGCTCAATGCTTGTGTCTTTGCCTTAGAAAAGAGTTCGGTTCAAAACTAGTACAAACTCCTACATGCTGTGGATTTGAAACTGGTGCCACAGCTCCAGGAAGGCAATCATCACTCAGAAGGACCTGCTAAATCTACAAATGAAGCCAGGGGTCTGCCTTCAGAAATGAAATCTGTTGTGCTGGATCAGATGGCTGCATGTGGTATTACCATGCCTAATCTAATTTTTGCAAAGAATAGCAATCCAGGCCTGCAGTTCCTGGATGAATGGCCTCAGGTGTGCCTACCTGCATCGAAAGGGAGCTTATAGATCTGTGTGATCATGAAAATTTCCAGCACAGGATAGTAATAGCTAAAGGGCAAAGAGAAGGTCTCATTGGGAGGATAGGACACTTGTGGGTCCTTCATGGAGCACCGTAGGGACTGTCGATGTTGTGCTTTCTGCTGACCACACTGCCCTTCCTTAGGGACAAATGCACATGGGTACACAGATCTCTGGGCATCACAGGAATCAATTCATATATGGAAAGAAAAACTGATTGCTTTCAGCCTAGCTGGCTACACGCGGCAAGTGTTATCAGACCATATTCCCCTTCATTGCTCTGTCTCCATGATGCTTTGTTGTTGATCTTTTTTTTCCCCAACTCCACAAAAACACCCCATTTTGGAGTTTCCATCAGACAAGACATTAACCACGATCCTTCTGGTTGTGGAATACAGATGGAAATGCATAGTCCAAAGGCCTGATTTTTGTCTTGAGGTTGGGATTTATACAGTGCTTTCCTCCCTGGGAGGTCTGAGGAGCAGAAACAGTGCCGTATGACACCTCATGGGTGTCCCACACCTTTCAGCAGTAAATCTGTTTCTCCAGAGGCAGAAAAAGGAAGAAGGCACACAGCTAATGATACTCTGCAGGGCAATTTGCCTTTTTATTTCCTGATGTATTCCCTGACTGTTGGAAAATCACTCTTGGCAAACACAAAACTTACCTTACTGCCAAAAGGTGCATCTGTAAATTATTAATCAAGAGCACACAGAACCACGAAAGGTGGAATATTGAACAAAGGCTCAACTGACACTCTGGAAGTTGAAGAAGATATGGAAGACTCCCTTCTAATTTATTTATTCCTTTTCTGTTCTGTTATCCTGATATGCTGCTTCCAGTTACCACTGCACCCTGCACTGTATGGTATTACGTGATTTTGTTTTCAGATTGTTGGAGATAAAGTTGCTTCATTATTAATATATATGCACTGTGCATATCCATAAATATTGAATATATACGTGTGTGTAAACCTACTGGAAGTGTTAATAGTTAAGATAAACTAAGCCCATTATTGCAATGAGTGACTATTTCTATGACCCTATTTGCAATAAAACCAGATTCAGTGATATGAGAAAATTGCTAGGTTTCAAAATAATTGAACCAGGCCAGACGAATCCCCACAAAGGCATCATTTACAAAGTACTTTGCTTGTCTAGAATATTTATTCCCACAGAAGGAAATGGAAAAAGAGTTCATATGGTTACACAGCTATCCTCTGAGTGTAAAATTGTTTTATCATGTTATGTTTATTTCCTAGACATCTTCCATTGGGGTATTGCAGGGAAATACTGGCTGTGCACTTAGTTTCTTTGTGTGGACTGTTCATATTTATTCACTGGGAAGTCAATCATGTTCTGTTCAGGCTTGTTTTGGTTTTCTGCTGAGCAAACACTTAAGAAACCCTTTTCTTGTAAAAACTTATTTGCATATACAATGTGCACCATTCGAAGTCGGCATTACACAGACAGTTGAGATGTCTTTGCTTTCCCTCCCATGTACCATGGGAAGTAGTGGAGTTCTTCCTGAAAACACTGGTATTGCTCATTAAGACTGCAGTATATTGTTCGTGTTTAAGGACTCCATCAGCAGTTACAGATATTTTTAGGTTTTCTTGTATTGAAAGCCTGGATAGATTTTTACTATTAAATGTTCACAGCAAAATGCTTCCAAGCAATCTACAGACAAAGAATTATTCCCAGCAATTATCCACTGAATAAATCTGAATAATGAATACGTTTACAAAAGTCACTATCTATTTGTGAACAATTAGCTGAAAGAAATAAAGGTGACACTCATCAGCTAAATAATTAATTTACTGATTCTTTGTCCAGCTTTGCTTCTGACATATGTTGCATGAAATGAGATCAAAGCTTAGATGAAAAATTACTTTAAAAGAAGAGCAATGTTAAAGGAAATTCTTCAATCTTCCAAAGCAGAAATTATCCCACTATTTTGACTATTATTTATTACCAGTGATTTCAGAGGCTAGTGAAGTTATTTTCCTGGAATCTTTCACCTCACGCATTAAACTGTGTTTTATTCCTCATGTATATAAAATCTTAGGCTGTTAAACTGCAATCAACAGCACTTAGTAGGAATGGATCTGTCCCTGCTATGAGATTTGGACTCCTGTCATCTTTATCCACTGGAACTGGAGTGCCCAGGTAACTACTAATTATTCAAGCATTTACAACATTTCTATCAATATAATTAACACATTGTGGGATAAAAGTGAGAATGACACTATGAAATGATCATTCTTAACATTTGGATAGCAATCTTTCATGAAAACATTTATAAGCTGCCCAATTATTTTTCAATAAAATTAACAGAAAAATTATTACATTTAAGGGGAATCTAGAACTGAAAATAAATGGTTTCTGGCATTGAAAATGATAAATGTTGTCTCCATATGTCCATTTCTTGAAAACAACAAACCCCCTCAGCTTTTCTGCAGGGTTTTTTTAAAAGAAAATACCAGAAATTTTCTGACAAATTGTTAAGAAAAAGTGTGAGACCTTTCCTTCAACAAAACCAGATTCAGTGAAAAAGACAGGAACAAGGTTTTTCATTTAGGTCTAAAAGTTCACAAGCCCAGCGCCGTGCTCCTCAGGAGTAAGAGGCTGCACAAGACTTTCTTATGTGCCTTGCTGGTTGACGCTAGTAAAAATAAATGAGAAAATTCACATGGAGAAAGTCAAAGCTAGATGATGACTTCCCTCTTCCCACCTCCATCAGTTTTGCTGGCCAAAGCAGGCAGGTGAATTCCTTCTTATGTTAATTAATAGCAAGTGATTATCACAACAGGAGGAAGGAGGAACCAGAGGAGAAGCTAGGGACCACGGTTTGGAAGGCTTTGTCACCTTTCTGTCTAGGATCTACTATGAACAAAATTTTGAAGAATGACTTTTCCCAACCAAAAGCTCAGCTTAGGTGTCCCAAAATAACTGCTGTGAAACACTTGCAGGATACACCAGAGAGGGGATTTTGAGAGCGTTTCACAAGCCCTGCAGCTGTGAGCCGGTTGCAGCATGAGGAAAAGCCCTCCATCACCCCAATGTACAGGAAAGAGAAGGTAAGGTGACTCTTTCCAGGTGGCTTTTAGATATGGTGTGTTCAGTGAAGAGCCTCAGGACAGCAAAATCAGTTCTTCTCTATGTTGCCACTGCTTTCACCACTGGCCTCCTGTGCTGGCCCACTTTTCCCTGCAGGAGGATGCCAATCCTTCCCATCTACTCACGCACTCCCCAAATCCCTGAAAGGAAGGTTAAGACCGTGAAGTCCACAGAGCTGCTGTGCCCTCTGGTTCCTAGTGCCAATGAAAGCATCTTGCAACCCTTGCTCCACTGGGTAGGTGCAAAAGGAGGGCCAGTCTGAGCATGTCATGGAAGAATCCATCCAACCACCTGGAAAGTAACACAAAACTGGAGTACCTTAGACATGTCACAGAAAATAAATAGCTCCAGGAAAAGAGCAGCAAAAAAAGCTCAAGCTTGTGCTTGTAGACACAGTAAACCACCATATTTCAGCAGTCATGGCAGGTATTTCTGACCGGAAATTGTATATTTGATGATGACCAGCCTTCAGCATTTGACAAGGGGCTGTTAAAGCCTCTTGAACAGTAAATCACCCTCTTCCTATCAATAATCTTATAATATCTGTAGAAATGTCTAATATTAAAATCCCACTTTATTACTATAATAATGGATCTAATTTGTAAAACATATAAAGTGAGGCCGTAACTGTACTGGAGGGAGATATATGTGATCCCACTACGTCTATATCATTTCCTGATGGCCTTACCCATATATTTTGAATGGGAGAAGGATTAAAAGCAATCCCACTTGCAAGATTTTTGAGATTGGGAATAGCTTCAGGAAAGGAGATCAACATGATCATGGAAATGCAGCAATCATTATAAAAAGAACAGCCTCAACTTCATGTTTAAGCATATAAATACGTAGATGTTTATTTGTGATTTGCTCCATTCAGGCCCTTTCAGTTGCCAGGAAAGCCCTGCTTTCCAGCTGCACAATCAGTATTATCACTATGTGCTATTTTTGGCGACTGAGTACATTTCAAACAACGTCATCCTTCCCAAGTCAACACTGGTATGAAGGGCGGAAACTCTTCTTTCCACTCCTCTGTCATTTGCTGCTGCTCCCATCTGCTCGGTGTCACTGTCTGCGCAGTCCTCACTGCAGAGGGATCTCCAGACGCTTTCCCCTGGTCCTTCTCATTTTCTTGAGCAAGTGGCTTTCCAACCGAAGCTTCTTGTGGGAGGCTTCATGTTGGCATCCAGAGTACATGTCCCAGATATGTCCAGCCCCACCTTCTAGTGCAGAGGAACTGCCGGTAAGTAATCTCTTGATGGGCAATAGAGTCCTTGTGTCCAACACCCGGAGCTTTTCACAAATGGGTTGTTTTTAAGGGCAAATAATTTCCCGACTAGCACTTTGGTAGATTTCCAGCTCTTCTCACAGTATGGTAACACTAGGTTTCTGTGTGAGGGGAGAATGCATCATTTCTTCTTACACTGTGTAGCTTTGATTTCCATAAGTTATTAAAGTCTACAAAATATTGTAAATACCACTTCCTTTTTAGGGTCTTCCTTGGCTAGGTGCTAACCAACCAGCTAGTTGTTTAATGTTTTTCTCTTCTGGTGTGATGTTGCTATTGTGTTTGGAAAAGCTCCTACGGACAAGCTATAAATCTCTTCAAACATAAGGTTCAGTTTTCTTGGCTGTGTCATGGGAGGAGCCCTCTTCACTAAAGCTACAACCACCGCTGCTCTGAGCTGGCCTGTGTCTCCCTGAACCTGTTTCATTTTACACAGACTAATTAAATATTCATTATGCTAGAAAGTGTGTGTGGCTATAGCAGTGATTAGGGTACTCACCTGGTAGATGAGAGACCCTGTTCCCAGTGACTGCTCCAATGAATATTTAAGTATTTCTTATTAAGTGTTCATTGGAACAAGGATAGGAGCAGGCTTCTCCCACCCCCAAGGGAGCACCCAAACACCAGGCTGTGAAGTCGTTCTTTCATTCTTTCTTTCTTTAGCTCAATGAATATTTAATTATTAATTATTTGAGGCCAAACAAGACAGCTTCAGGGGCAGAGACTGAGTGTGCACCATAGCTCTGATGATGAGGGCATGCATATGAGAGGTGTGGGTTCCTATTCCTTTGGACTTAGAAGCTGAGTCCAGGTTTCCCATATCCTGAATGGGTCTTCCAGCTTCTGAGCTGCTGAATAAAAACCACAGAGCTCCAACACACGTTGTCCCTGGTCATGAGACAGAGATGGTATGGATGCTTGTATGACACCAAGATCAGAGAAAGCATCCTTAACAGTGATAAATTAAGCTGAAATCTGGTTTATAAATCCTTCAGGAGAAGGTATCAAAGCTGAAGACATTCCTCACTCCATGGCAGTACCTGCTGCCTATGTTATATGCCTTTCTGAGATTATCCAGTGTGATGTGTAAGGAAATCTACTTATCCTCTGTAGTCTGGGGTCTGACACCCCCAGACTGTAGTTAACGGGACTTATTCCTGCTTCTGCAGCCCAAGGAGCAGATGTGTGAAATGGTGAATGTGGGGAAAGCATCCAAAGGTAAAAGGTGTATGGCAAGGGTATTTGAGTCTAAAAATGGGGAAAAGTAGCAGGGATTAAAGAGTAGAAAGATTAAAGCAGGAAGAAAAATGTAGAGGAAGGAGTGTGCAATCACTGAGTGGGGAAATGACACACAAGGGAAAAATAAGGAGCAGGGACAGTGACCAGAAGGAGCAAACAAACTATCTGAGAAATAATACTCCTTACCTAGCAGAGGAACAGAGGGAAGGGGGAGAAAGGTGTAGCGAAGATGACTTTGATTTTAAAGTAAAAATAAAATGTGGAGAATCTCTGTCACCCACTTAGGCCTTTGAAAAGTAGAAAATTTGCCATCTGTTCTCCAGTTCTAGAGGACAGTGGGTGTCTCTGAACCAAGATGCTCAGGATTCACTTTGGGGAATTGACTGTGGGAGCATTCCTAGGCAGAAGAGGGACTTACTACTATTATTGCAGCTCTGTTTCTTGTCATTTGGCAGAATCCACAGCAATCTGATTCCATTATCAAAGACTGAGTGTGGCTTCCAAGCAAAAGCCAAAGCAACAACATAATTGTGATATCAAAGTGCAAACAAGTTACACTCATACCCATCAGGATCGCGTCCAAACCCAAAACTGCTGTATAGTCTCAGTTGTTGAAAAGGCAACACTGCATTCAGAATGGAGCTGCTTAGCCCAGAAGAACATTTCAAAGGTGCTCCCAATGATACGGTTCATATATTTCATATCACATTTATGTCCATCTACCCCAGGGTTGTTAGGAGCCACCTTCAGTAACTGTTCACTCCAATTCAGAGAAATCCTTTCTGAACACTTTACTGTCTGTTACTTTAACCAACCTTTTTCCTGAGAAAACAGTTGTGGAGTACTGAAGACCTATGACAATGAAGGAATATCCATATTGTCTTGCTATAAATATTACAGTGGTCTGACTATAAATGTCAAAACAGATGTGCTTTGTATCATGTCCTGTGAGGGACATGGTAACATAGCCACAAAAGCTCAAAGCTTCACCCAGATGCATTACTCCAGTTTGAATGGTGATGTGTTTTGTGTTTTAATCAACTCTTTAGACAGATGACAGTAGCTATCCTCCTTCAATACTGAGGAGAAGGCCACCTGTGGACCAAGCTGTGGGGGAAAAGCGGAAAGCAGAGAGAAGGGTTCGATTTCGTGAGCCAGAAGTCATTGAATATGGTATGCTCAAGCTATTAAGCCTTTTGGCATGAACTTTCTAACTTCTAACATCCATCCTGTCTGCCCACATCAGCTTCTCCCTCTGATAATGTTATCTGTGATTTTGACCTCAGCATGGAACAGACAACAGATAATTTTTGCTCTGTGCTCTGCAGAATTGCATCTGGTCCATTTACCTGCCTGCTCTGGGAGAAGACAGGCTCCTGCATCGCGTTAGAGCAGCCTGGGGCTGTTCTCTCGGTGAACTCCTGAGTCAGCCCCCACAGGGATCAGTGTAGACCATGGGTTTGGCTGAGCCCCAGGTCTACCCCAGAACAATGCTTCCACTCACAGAAAAGGATCTCAGACCAAATTTGAACACGCTTATGTCATTCTGGGTAACCACAATGTAATGGTGGGGAAGGAGCCAGCCCTTTCATGTTTCTGAGCAGCATGCATGCCATGGGATACAATAGCAGAGGTCTGAGTTTAGCTGACCCACTGGGATTAAAAACAGCCTGGATGTAACCACTTTTGCCAAGGAGGGCATCCAAGCAATGATAAGCTAAGGTAACCTCTGATCTTTCATTCATGAGCCAAAATAACTGTTTGCTCAGTCAGGTGAACTGGGAGTGACCTTAAGCAGAGGGCTAGCACAAGGATCCAGTTTGCACTTCTGCACATGCTATATATAATCCATAACCAAATAAGACTGTTGTTTCATTCTGAGTTCCACAAATGGACCCAACTAAGAAAAACTGTGTTCATTATTAGGGAACTAAAATTGTGTGGTTTTGATACATCAGTCAGTAAAAACACAGGTGACAGAATGGTAAAATTTCTATGTCAGCCACCTGTTTGGACTGCTACTCAGCTTCTGAAGACAAGGGTTGGCATCTGCTGATACGTCTAAACAGACTTCCCATTGGTTTTGCAATACGTTGTTTGTGGTGCCTCCTAATGCAGGAGGGAAAAGCTGTTTCTTGATAAGGTTGTTGACATGGCCTGGGCTTTCCCATCAAAACTTAACTTCTGGGATGATTCAGTGAGTCAGTGCTAAATTATTCAAAGCTCATCTGACTGCTCAAGAGCAGGATTTTGATGAGAGCTAATACCTCCTTCAGCTCCCTGCCAGAGTCCATGCCCTCAAAGCAGCATTGGTAATCCTGCAGTCAAATCCAGCCCGAGGGGACCAGGTTCATCTCCCACTGGCTCTGAATTCAGCACAGCCATGGTTGAGTTCCAGGGAGCTGCAAGGACGGAGAAGATTCTTACTCTTTTATGTGAAGGCATGAGAAATGTCACAACCCATAGTTAGTACTCTGTCTTGCAAACAGCCTGTGATTTAGATGATTTGCTGTTTGTCCACACAACTTTATTAACATAGAGGCTGGTAAGATGAAGGTTGCTGGCACCACTGAAATTTTTCCATTCTCTGGACCTTTCTTGAGGACTGTGTCTGGGACCCAGCTGGCAAACAGAGGCAGTTCCAGGATATTGTTGGACGAAAATTGTATCTGACAGTGGGCTTTGTTTCTTTAACTTTCATTCTTCTCTCAGCCTGCTGGTCTATCTCCTTTCCTTCCTAGAAATTATGTGGAATAGGGAGGTCTTTTTTGCAAGAACTGACTCCTGGCCTACCTGCAACAGCAGCAATCTCTGTCTCTGAAGCCCCTGTCCTGGTTTCAGCTGAGATAGAGTTAATTTCCCCATACAATAATTTTTTCTCACTTTCCTGAAGTGCACCTACATCTGCATGTTTGCATGGAGTGGGTAGATCCTCATCTGACATAACTCTGTACAGCCGAAAGTGGTGTAAGAGGTGGCCCACAATCTATAAGGTGACAGGCAATTTCAGAAACACTGCTTGTGCTTGCTTTTTTATTCATCTGCTGCAAAGAGGCCTTTCCAGGCATGTAAGAACATTTTCATTCTGTTTTCTAGCCATTTCCTGCTGTGACTACATAGTGGGTAAGTTGGAGTTTCACATTATAACTGTGAGCCATCCATGGCACTAACCTGAGTTTGCTTTCTGGCTGCTGGGATGCACTGTGCAAATATGTCCTCCGTATACAAAACATTTCATACTGTCAGTGGTTGCTGCTTTTTCTTCTCAGCATATGAAGCACAAGGTGTTGGTAAGGTCTGGTGCAGTATTTTAAACAAGACATCTAGTAAGACAAATGGTGGAAACAAAAATGAAATCCCTGAAGCTATTTTTAATTTAAATATAATTAATATATTTTATGGCAATAGAATAGGTACAGGTTTTTCACTAAGATATGCAGGGAAAGCACCCCAAGCGAAACAATAGTTCTCCCTGCTGACTTTCATATGTGGGGAAGAGGCAATTCATTTATATGCTGGCAGCAGGGTAGAAATAATAAAAATAATCTGGTTTGTCTTTTTTGTTTGCAAGGATGTTTAAGGCCAGCCGGCCTCACAGATGCTCAAGCAAATGTGCGTATCTGGATGTTCTTACGATGGTGATCATTTCTAGAGGCCCTGGCCAACATCCAGCCCCTGCTGTATGCAATGCAGTAAAGGGAGAGGGGTACTTATATACATGTATTTATACACACACACACAGAGCCATAGTGTTGTGATGCCAAAAGGCCTCCCAAGCAAATGTCCCCATATCCCCTAGCTGTTACTATTGCCCAGGAAAAAGGGGTTGTATGCTCATGCCAATGGCAGCATCAGCTAAAGCAGTTATTGGGCTAGGAACAAGGTACTATAGGCAGGAAAGATCCAGGTGAAAAAGAAAAGACCATATATCCCTCAGGTGACAGTGGAAATGTCCAAGGTAGGAACTGAACCGGGATACCGGGATACTCCTGTATCCCGGTCCAGTGCTGTTCTTAGATGAGTTGCCTTTTTCTTAGACTGGGCACATGTCTAGGGCTGAGTGTATAGTTCCAAAAAGCAACTTAACTAACAAATTTTAGCATTAATTTTCTATTTGTAATCTAGAAAAAAACAAGCTTACACTTAAGCATGTAATTGTACTGATGTGCTGAAGCTGTTGTGAGCACAGCTCATCACTATTTTGTGAGTGGGATTATTTTCTTACATTATTTTTTTACTGTTCCTGCACTGAACATACTCCCTAATTGAGAGGATGTAGGGAAAAGCCAAGTTTGCATTTGAGATCACCCAGAAATTTCACATGGAAAGTAACTTTCGCAAGAATGAAAAAGGTTATAAGCACTTCATCAGAGAAAAGGGCTGATGTGAAAAGCTGTTAAGCTTTCACAGAGAAGTTTCACTGTTACCAGGTATGCTCATCAGCCAGGCCCCATGCTTTGAAAGGCAGGTGGTCACCCAGTCGAGAACTGTATCGTGTGGTGTGGGAAATCACACGAGGGAAATTCCAACTTCCAAATCACAAATCTCTGCAAAAGCAGAAAGTGATGAGTAATTCCCTGGCTAAATACCTTCATATAAACCATTCATAGAATAATGCCAAATAAACAAATTTGTAAAAATTGAAGTCTGCTCATGGATAATTTACAAACAGAAAAAAAGGCTAAATTCAAATGAATAAATTATTTGCTGCAAATAATTCACTCAGGTCTATTATGGGACATTGATTTGGTTTCTGGTTAGCTATAAAATGAATGCCTATTAACATTTTACCTTTTCCCCATGCACTTTTTGATACATTATTATGTGTTTCTCGCTTGGTTTTATGACTTTTACCTTCCTCTCTGTACATCTGTATGACAGTTTAATTGACTGGTGTGTATTCCAGGGCTCATACTAGAAGCTAATTTAAATATGTTACAGCTAATGTTGGCCCTTTACCCATAATAATACACACCACATTTTTATCTCCTTATTGATTATGTGCATATGGCAGGAAAATAGCTGCACACTATGGGTTTTTGTTCAGGCATGAATTTGGCTTTATACTGCATGTTTAATACTCGGAGTGCTTTATAAAATAATACCGACTGTTCAATGGCCATGCAGTCAAACAGAACAGCCAGATCTGAATCCCCAAGGCCCATGGATGGATACACGCATGCAAGGGCTGAGGCACAGATGTTGGCAAGCTAAATGTAGCCCATTGATTTCCACATATGTACTGTGCCTGACCTATGGCACTTTAAACATACTTGCACTATATTTTGAAGGCAAGAAAAATGTTTACAGTGCCTCTGCTTAATAGCAAGTGCAGAGGATGTTCCACTGCTATTAGCTCACCTAACACTTACAGAGAGGTTAAACCTGCCAGAGCTTTCTAAATATGCCTTTCAGTTAATGAAGCCACATTTTGGTTCTTACTGTAACTAGCAGGAGCCCCAAACAAGCTGAGTTACCAGGAAAGGAAAAGGACAGAAATCTAGATCTTCTCTCTTTTATGGAACATTTGTGAGCATTAAATAATCAGACGAGGTAGCTTAATATTCTCCTAGTATTTAACTTAACATTTAGCATAAAGGTATAAAAAATAATTACTGGAGGGAAACTAGAGATCATGCATTAGCTATGGTAATCCTGTTCTTATTGTATATAATTAAACTGTTTAAATGTTCCATTAGATGAGATCTTTTGTACTCACCACCCTCCATCAGGAGGTGTGACTCATGATCATTTAACTGATGCCTATGGAAGTACTCACAACCAGAGCCCTGTGTACCCTGCTGTTCCCAGAAAAGTGGGACAAAGGCATCAGCAGGGGGTCAAATTTGGGAAGTGTTTAAGATGACACTAAATTAATGTTGCTTTCTTTTTTCTCCTCATCACCATTCAGTAGATGACAGGTCATCATCCGGATTGCCAGTGCTCCTGTGGCTCTCATTTTGTGCAGTGCTGATCCTTGCTGTGAGTCTCTGCTACACCAGCATGAAGAAAGACGTCAAAGTCCTGGAGGAATTTCAATCCCAACTTGTTATCTTCTTTCTTCAGATAAGACACGTTGCTCAGAAATGCTGGACTTGGTTTATGAGGCAGTAGCAATGTCCTCTGGCCTGACAGTCTACCCCAGCCACATGCAGGGAGCATGTGAGCATCCACCCAAACAGCAAGAAAACCACCCCTGTTGTGCACTGTCCAGCAGCCACTTGTTCTCTTTTTTCTTCTTTGTTCTTTTCATATTAGTGGGTGGTCATACTAGCACCTAGAGGTCCCACCAAATTCATGCTCCATCACACTGAACAGCAAAGAAGTATCTGAACTTTGTCCCCCAAAGAGCTTACCAACTGCTGATATGATGAGCAGAAGTGGAGAGAGAAACACATTGATCTGAACAGGCAGCAGCAAGCTCTGAATAAAAGTCTCCTGAGTCTCAGGTCAAGGCTTTAAATACCAAACCATCTTTCTCCTTAAGTCTCCTAAGAGCTATTCTGCAAAAGTTAAATTAAAAGCTGAGCTATTGCACAAACACTGCTCTGGTGGCCAAAGGCTTGGCAAGCTGCTATATTTATACACCTGAAATGATTATTAGTAAAAACCCGGCAAATGGCTTTCTTGTTTCCCTTCATGCATTTCTTTCCTCCATGGGCAAAAGCTATTTCTTAATGTTTCACTTGACTCCCAGGTGTGAAAAAGAACATGAAAACTCATTTAAACAGTAAATAGTTTATTTGCCTAACATAATAAATAGCAGCATTGAATCCCAAGCTAATTATCAAATCAGTAGTCTAATCCTCTGGGTTTGATTCAGTCCATAAACCCCACTAACTGAGCTTACAAGATTTATGATAGTGCTTGTATTTAGTCAGAGGTTATGCTTTTAAGCCTGGGTGTTCAAGGCCTTATAAATGGTAATATGGACTGTTTATGACTGTGTGGGAGGCAAAGCCCCTTTATCCCTGCATTGTCCCACCACAGTATACACGTCTCTGAGGGCAATCCTTTTAATGGAGATCATGCAATAAATGTGGAATGGTTCTCTGGATGTCTGAGAGAAGAATAAGTGAGTGCAAGCTTATGAGCTTCAGCTATGTTTTTTTTCCTAGACAAAACCAACACAACCAGCTTTTTAGGCCTTAGATTCTTGTCAAGAAGCACCTGATGTGTGCTCGGGTTTGTTTGGTATGGTAAGATTGACATCATCTGTAAGAGCTGAAGAAAAGGAAAAAGAAAAAAAAGATTAAAAAAATGCTGCAAAGAAGGTGAAAGAGATGCCTGCAAGACCTTGGCTCATATTCCCCTGCCATTGCAACTCACCAAAATGAAAAAAATGGTACTTTATTTTTAACTGAGGGTTTTTTTTTTTTTAAAGAGGGACATACCTCTCTGCCCCACCAACCTTCTTCCAAGCAGCCCAATGTCTTTAACCAGGCAGAGGATAAGCAGAAGAATAATATGCATCCTTCTCTCAAAAGGAGAGTGGGCAGCAAGTTGACTGAGAACGAGTCAAAAAAATTGCAGTTCAAGACAGAAAAAAGTTACTTCAGTGGCTATTCTCATGCTCCTCCCAAGATGTCAAAGGCCACAGCAATTGCATTCAACACGCTGCTGATCTGGGAAGCAGAGGTTGCTGCAGGAGGAGTGTTTAGCTCAGGGGCTATTTGTGCAAAACGCTTGGGTACCCCAGCTCTGAGGGTAAGTTTCACCGCCGCTTCCCTTCCCTCTCCCCCATCTCAGCCCTGCCATTTAGGTAATAAAGAAGGAAGGTTTTAAAGTTGTGTGCTGGTGAATTTCTGATGAAAAGTTTTGGATTGGTACCTGCATGGGGCAAGGGGCTCATTGTAACTTCCATTTGCATTTGTTAAAGTTTTGGGTCTTTTTAATGTTCATGTTGAAACTCTGGCAAATCAGTGGCATTCCTTTTTTAGCTCCGGGCTGACATGTCCTCCAACACACAGCAACTAGCCCCTTCAAAACATGAGCCTTTTCTGAAGGAATAGTTCCCTCACTGCAAGCCATGGCACATTGCAACAAGAAAGCAAAGCCTGAACTGACAAGAACCAAGCAATCTTAAGAGCAAGAGCAGTAGAGTGAACCCTTCTAGCATGTTAGCAACCTGGTTTCAGTAAATTTAAAACAAGCCAAAGGCTTAAGGTAAAACAGGAACTCCTTTTAGGACTGTAAAGGAAAATGCAGACGCAGTGTGAAGCCCATACGTGTGCTCACCTCCCAGCACGGCTCCCTAGGAGATGGGCATGGGACCACCTTTCCAGAGGGTCTGCTTTAAACAGAAAACAGCCACATTCTCCCTGCTGGGGCCCAGCTTTATCAGTGTGAGTGAGAATGGCTATCGCATCTGGGCTGTCAGGGAAATTAAGCAGAGGAATGGCTATTCTTGGCTTCTGCCTAGGCTCTGGTTGGGACAGTTTTGGACATGGACAAAGGCAGCACTTGAGTTGTCTGTTGAGGTCTCACCATGGCCTTGCAAGGCCTCCCAGGTCAGGATTGTTTACTGTGGTCAGCCAGATAACATGGCTGGCTGCAGAAAGTCAAAACAAATTTGCTACAAAGCCAGAACATTTGAAATAAATAAAAGTTAAGCCCCATTCCTAGGAGAGTGGTGGCATTTTGCAGGTGAAGAAACTGAAGCTGAGAAAACCAATGCATCTGTGCAAGTGAATGAAGCCAGTCAATAACAAGGCTGGGAATAGGAGAAAAAAATCCCAACTCCTGGGCCTGCATTTATTGACTACTGTGCAGCTTCACTGTGGACTTCCCTGCTTTATTTCCTTCTCACACTGAAGCTTTTTTCCCATTCATCCATCCGGCTTACACACACACCCACACACCCCCCCCACTCTGCCCCTTCTTTCTGTTCTTTATCCATCACAGATCTATCCTCAGCATTGTAAGCTGGATGGGATTTCTCCTTATTCTTGTTCAATGCTGTTTTTTCTAGGTATGACACCTTTATCAGTTTGGAAGAGCTAATAGGAGCTCTAAAGTTACACAAAATCAGTCATGGTGAGTAATAATTCCCTTGCTGGCCATTGGTTGATATTTCCCTTCAGCGCAACTCCTGAGAATTGCCCATAAAGAGGTAAAAAAAGGAGGAATACATAACCTGTTGCAAACAGTCGAGATGCTCACCTGAATTCACGCTGGTGCCAGCATGGTGAATCACTTTAGAAGTCAAGAATCCTGCAGCCAACCAGCTCTGAGCATCTATTTAATCTAGCTTGGAAATGGTCATGTTTTAGTTTTAAAGGGCTGAAAGAGGGAGTGGTGGAGGTCAGGACTCTTGCAGCAATTTTTCAAGCAGACAGCGAGTAGGTGGGCTTCCCAGGAGCAATGGCTAGGGTGGCAGGAGTCAAAGGGCCAGAAGAGAGTAGAAGGAGGTCTGTGCATGAAAATGGGCTAGTCACAGCCCCTAAGGGTAGAAGTGCTGCCTAATATCCCTTATGCAATGAGTATGAAATTAATACACAACAGAAATCAACAGGCCACAAGAGTATGGGGTAAGTGTTGTTTTGACAGTGTTCAGTACACTCCTGCAGCACGAACGGAGGGCAGCTGCCAACACCCTCTTCGGGCAGGCTCACCACATCAACAACACCTGATTGCATTAGCAGGCGTATCCATACCCGTATGGTTAGAGGAGATAGAAAAGGACACAGTGAGATGACACAAGATTTTTTTGCATTAACCTTTTAATGTGCTCAGCATTTGTGCTGGTAAAAGGCAGCCCCAAAAACTGCTTCTAGTCCCACTCCCTCCCTTCATCTCTCCAGCTTTGCTAGTCTGGAAACAAATTAATGGAGCAGGAGAAGCCCATAGCAGCAATTTTAATTGTCATTTCTGCCTTTTGCCACTTTGAAGCAACCAGAAGGGCTGGCAATATGTGACTAGAAAAAGGGTATTACCAGCTGCCCTCAAGGAATAACTCAGGAACCTCTAAGATAATAGTGTAGGCTTGTTTCTTATTAATTCCTCACTCCAGGATAGCTGTTGGGAACCTTTAGGCCCACCTCTGAAGAGGAAGGCTGAGGCTACAGGAAGAAAATTAACCAGCTGGCATTTAGAAAATGAACATGCCCATGCAGCCTGTGCTCCCCCTTTACATTTGGTAACAAGCTGCCTTTCAGCTGCATGCTGACATGGGAGCATCTTCTCCTTGCCTTCTATGGCCTTAGGGTTCACTGCTGGAAGATGGTACCAAAAGGGATCAGGCAGCTTAGGATGGTTGGCCATATCCTTGACTATACAAGCTGTGGCATGGAGGTGCTGGGGAATGAATACACACACTAAGATACTACCACTGACTTTGAGAACAATTTTTTATCTTACACTGTAACAATTTAAATTCACCTTCAAAAAACAGGCACAGAAATACTGACTTTTCAAATAATTTATTTATATATATCACCAAATCATAAAAGGCCAATGCACTGTCCAGCAAAAAGCATCAATATATAAAACACATTGACTCATTGTCAGTAACACTAGAGTGTATCACTTATACTGAACCCAGTCCAGCTCCTGCTAAAGCCAAAGGAAACTTTGTCAATTACTCCATTAGCAGAAGGGTTGGACCCAGAATTTTTATTTGCTAGGTGTTTACAAAGAGCTATATTAAAATGCTAGTAAAAAGCTTTCCTTTTGAGACCGTATCAAAACAATAATAAACCTCACTCCACTTCTGTTTCTGTCAAATACATGCAATTAAAGCTCCAAATCAGCAGTCATTACACTGCAAAAGACCATAAAAATCGAGAGAGATAATATTTAAAGCAGACCAGGCTCTGTCCTCAGCTTGTGTGGGCTGGCATGGACTCCAGCACAGCTCACAAAGCTAAGCTATATACACCAGTGAAGGATCTGCCCCTCTACGGCTTTCAACAGTTAAAGATATTATGAAAAAGGTTTCAGTTTTGTCCCCAAATACCCATTACGTGGGGACCTCTTTAGCAGCATAACACAATAGTTAATCTAGATTCTTAAAAGCTTTTCCCACGTGGCTATAAGAAGAGGCAGTGGCTCACGAATACATAAGTCATAGGACATACATTTCAGAGAGGCTGTAACAGTTTCAGGCTCTGCACTGACTTATAAGCAAGCAAGATTTGCTTCAGATCTTTGCAGGTGGTACCACACAAAACCCCCAAACCTTCTAAAACCATGGGTGTTAATGAGCTACTTTCAAAAGTGGCAAGTCCACAGAGGTTTGGGAACAGTCTTTCCTCCCCCACACAACCACGAGCTGCACAGGGCAAAGGGCCAGCTGAAGGGTATCTGGGTCTGCCAACATGGAAGAAGGTTTCCAGAGCAGCCCCTCCAAACCTGACAGCGATGCCAGCAGCTTTACACTAGATATCTGCACAGCTGTCACAGGTGGCCCTCTCCAGAGGCTGAGTTTAGGCCAACATATGCTTCAAGTTGATGCTCAGCAGTTTGTGAAGCCACATGAGCAGTCAGTGGCTGAGTGGGCCAAGCAAAGGCTGAAACCAGTGTCAGCATTGCCAGCACAGGCACTGCCATGCTGGATCCCTCACATCGCAGCCCAAAAGCCGGAATCCCTCACAGGTAATGCACTAACAATTCTCCTCACTACCTATTTCTGTTCTGAATTATGGCACTTCTCTGTCCCCCTCAGCAGTCCCTGTCCCCACTAGGAAGAGACGTGAGAAATAAGGTCTGATCATCAGCTTGATGGAGATAAACCCACTGTGAAGTTTGCAGGAATGCTTCTGGAGATGAAAGGATCCAGGGGAAGGAGATGTCAGTAGAACTCTTGGGGGTTTTGTTGTTGGGTTTTTTTGTTTATAAACCTTCAAAAACTTCTCAGGAGTGTACTTCAGATCACAATATATTGGTTTCTCAGTTGTGTAGCTCGGGTTGAAAAACTGCAATAGTTTTATTCAGAGAGCATTTGACCCGAATTGCTCTGATACCATCAGTCTGTACTAGCTGTGGACACCAATGCAGTGGTCCTCCTCCTGGGAGGATGCTGTTCAACACAGAGCTTCCCAGCATCATTTAGCAAAAGGACTGATTGCAACTCCAGGAGACTGTGGTTTAATAAGGAGACTGTTGGCACCTTTTGAAGTCAAATGTTGAACACTGTTTAACAATGATGGTTAAAACTGTTGCAGCAGCCTATAAAGTGGAATGGGTTAACTGATGCAGTCAAGATCCAGTATGTTGCAGGAAGATGTGCTATATTTCAGACATAAGTTATTAGACTTCACAGTGTTAACAGGGAAAAATAATTCCCTCCGCTGCAGAGGTGAGGGGGTGAAGAGCTCTGGACTGTGTTGTGTGGGATACCATGACGGAAGATTTTCAAACATTTCCCTGCCTTAAAAGCTATTGTTTAACATAGCACTCATCTAACTCCACCAGGTTCCTCAAGGGACTGCTGGCACCAACTTGGGAACCTGCTAGAGCAACATGTCACCCAAATCAGGCCTGGCATATGTATAAGGGAAGAGTTTGACATCACACACCAGAGAGCCCAAGTGAGAACAGGGAAAGTCTATGACACTTTTTCTTATTTTTTGACAAAAGGTAATGTTTGCCATAGGAGCTGCAATTTTTCTTATATTCATATATATTCTTCAGAAGCTGTATACGAACTGGAATCAAACTTGCCCAGTTCAAAATGAGGGGAAAGTAAGGAGGAGATAGAGTAGGTTTGTCCAGGACTGTTTACTCACTTGTGTGAGAAATCATCCAAGACGTCAACAGTAACAATGAATCTTCATTCCCACCTCCTGGCAGGTTATTTCAACCCTCACTTTACAACATAGTCAAGCAGAAAGGGGGAACAAAAACTTCTCAAACTGGGTTTCCACCATATATAAATAATTCAAGCTATTTTCGTGAGCAGCTCTTGCTGCCAAGTACTTTATCTCCCTGATAAACACCAGAACCACCAGGCTAAAACATTGGTATTTAGGAATTTCAAGCCAAGTAGAAGAGCTCCAACAGGAGGATTTGAGGGGGATCCAGGATAGCACCATGGTAGCAGCATTTGCCATGTCAGAGGCTTGTGTATCCCAAGGCAGAGGGGGACATTAAACCTTGCCTTGCAGTTACCCGCCAGTGGGGAGGGCTAGGAAGGACCATTACAGGCATTTTAACAAGTAGCTCATGACTTTCTGCCACCCTATGAAATGCAACTTTTCAGGTAACATATGACCTTCCATGTCTAACAAACCACAGTTGCTGGCTTTTTGTTTTGGTGAGAAAAAAAAATTAAAACAAAACAAAATAAAATCATTCTTTGACCAATCAAAAGGGCTATTCACACAGCCCTTCTTGGGTGCCTATGCCCATTTTTTTAGGAATGGAGATCTGACAGGACACTAATAAGCATCAAATCCTAAATCCTTTATCTATCTGTGAAAATAGGATTTAGACTTCCATGTGGATTCGATTATTTTGACTATTTTGTGCAATAACAGTTCCAGTAGTAGCTATGAGAGGTAGAAAAGTTTAAGCACTCAGGTGAATACATTCGTGTTAATCTATGTTTGCAATAGCAGTTCCCTTACACTCTTTGGCATGGACAAACTGAAGAGAAAGCATTGCTCTGTAAATATCCTTCCCAACAACAGAATAGAATGACACTGTCAAGTACATGGCTGCACTGAAATAAGCAGTACTTGCTATATACTAAGTAAATTGCCATCTAACGTCTCAGAAACAAATGTTTTCTGAGAGAGTGTAGTTGTGTTTTTTCCCTTCTACATCAGGAGTACATCAAAGTGCTGTTTTCTATGCAGTTGTTAGCTTCATAAATTATTGAGTGGAATTTTGTCATTTCAAAAAAATTTAAAAAACTTTTAGGTGTGTATCTGTGAATAATAAAATACAACCCAGGTTAGTTTTCCTCTTTCTTATGGAGGACAAAAGTAGAAACATAGACGTCAAGGCATTAGGACCATGAACAGGAATAATTCAAAAACAATTTCATTAAGCTATATGAGCATTTTCTCACGGCATGCAGGTGTGGAAACTAGCCAGACAAAACCCGCCTCTCTTCCCAGACTGCCTAAGCATGAGGAAAGGACATTTGTGGTCTCCAAAGCAAACACTCCAATGATATAAAAATGGGCTATTTCCATCAGGAAAGGAAATGGTCTGAGGTACAAATTTAGGATCTGGATACAGACAGGATTCCCATTAGCTCACGGATGTTCACACCCAGGCCATAAATTTAAAAGAAAAGACAAAAGTTTTGTCAAAATCCAGATTGGTTTGTCACAAAATACTGTTAGTCTTGCCAGTATGAATGACTGTCTGGACTTTTGTTAAAGTTAACATTTAAATAGTAAAAGTGGTTTTACATGCAATATGTTTGAGGTGGGGGTCTTTGGAGAAGTGAGGTGATAAAAGCCACATTCACTCAAATACCAGATTTTATGTACTTTCTTGCTCTGAATTTTTTGCACCTGGCATCCATTCTGAATTTGGACATTTGATATTGCTTTTTCTGAGACCCATCACGTAGATCGATGTGTGATTTGAGCTTGCGCAGAAACCCTTTCCTGCATAAAGCCTATACAATGGCCTGTGGCTCACACTTCCCTAGCAAGGGGCCTCCACGTTCTGCACCCAGATCAGCCTGAAGAGGCTCCTATGCACAGCCCTGTTTCTCAGAAGATGGTTTCCAACCACCAACCTAAGGGCTAAGCTGCATGTGGTACTAACAATTGAGATTGGACCAATATGCAACGGAGACTAAAAGATTCTGCAGGACAAATGAAGGCAAAGCATGGCTTCATATCTCACTGATGAGAGCCTTCAGGTGTCCAGGGGAATCTTGAGTGTCCTCTCTCAACCAGTCATGCATTTCACATGCAACAGCCGTCGCACCAGGAAACCCCAAAGGCCTTCAACCAGGAATAGGTTTATCCAGTCTAACCTTCCATTTCAGAGAACAACACAGCCTAGGGCATACTAACCTGCAGTTTACATTGGGGATTTAGAAGAAACAGGGCAAGTGCACACATTTTCTCAAGGTGAGTTTTCAGGTTACATTAAATACAGAGGGTTAGATTGGTTAGATTCTCAGACACCATAAATCAGCTTAGCCCTTCTGTCCCTCAAGAACTACACACTAACTTGCTACACCAAAGATCTGCTTGAGTTTCTTCAACCATTAAGACGATAAATAAGTTTTCAAATTAATTCTCCCATCTAAACTCCTGCTACTAAATAACTAACTGTATTATAAATACATCTTTTTTCCCCTTTGTCACCTTATCTTTTTTAATAGCAAATGAATGACTGTTTACAAAAAGACATGCTGTCTGTTCTGAGCTAGAATATTGTACTGTCTTGCAGAAGAGTATGGTTTGGCAACCAAAGGATTGACACTTCTAAGAAAATACATTCTGTTTGTTACCTGCAAGCCTGTATTTTAAATTTATTAATAACAGCACCATGTTCATGCCAAGGTCATTGGTCATTTAGGAGTCCATGTTGCAGAATTCCTGAATCAGGGGAAAAGTATCCCTTGCTCATGCAATATAACTGTAAAGTGTGTGCCCCTGTTTCTTGCAGCCTTGCTTCCATCCTGAATACTACAGAGGTTAAATGAACAGTGTTTTGTGTTGCTGAGAGAAGGCCTTGAAGGGAGATGTGACTCTCAGGACTAATACAGGTAAACATCAGGGTATTACTCAGAGACAGAGGAGGAATTAAAATATTTGCAAACTCACATTAGAAACCCATCTCAGCCCTTTGGAGGTTGTGCACTGGCCAGTGCTTTCCTACTCCACTTACATCACATCCACATCCACCTCTGGTTATCATAACCTGTATGTCATTGCACAGATCCTAATACTAAGTAAGAAAAAGGCAGTGTAGAAAGTTAAGGCAACCTAACAACTACTCCAACCTAAGCTGCCTGTTAAGAGAAGAGCAGTGGAATTATTTCTGGCATATATCTGTGCACATTGTACATACACACATACACCACCTCCCTGACACTGAATGCTTTCATGACAAGGTCCAGATACTCAGCCATCCATCACTGGTATTATAACAACCAGTTTTCTAAGGGACCATAGAAACATTGCCATAGCATGCATGTGTCCTTCAGTTTTTAAAGTAATAATTACACTCTTATTTTTGTGATTCCTATTGAAAGTTCACAGCTAAAAGATACCTCCTGAATTAGTGGGATAAGAAGTTATGTGCATTTGTGCCCTCATGAAGAAATTCTATTTAAAAAAAAATGGCTTCAATTTTTTCTCCATCATAAAAATAATAATAAACAGCATTGATCAAAAAGCTCAGGTGACACTTGTTAGCTCAGATTTTTCTAACCCAATGTAGACTGTTGGCAAGGAATTGGCAGGGAAATTAACCACAGGTGGTAGGTAGGACACAGGGAATATACTCAATAAACAGAATAATTGTGTGGCAACACGGCGGTGCCTCAGAAAGTAGCATCCAGTTGCATTCAACCAAGTAAGGCTTTCCATGCATTAGTAGCAATTTTCACAGGCCAAAAAAAGACCTTTTAACTGTGGTTTTAGCATCAGAGGGAACATGGTGACTAAACAACTGCATCCCACACTCCACCAGAATGGCTCACAGCTTTGCAATGGGCAGCAGCAGGAGGGCTGGCATGTGCAAAGGCCACAAAGCTTTTTCCCCTTCCACCATGTGACAATAAATAAATACAAATATCAATACTACAAAGGGTTCTAGTTCTTTGAATACACCTCTTGCTAGAGTGTTCCCAGAGGCCTGCTTCTGGAGGTGGCAAATTAAAGAAGGCATTGAAATATCACAGAAATGCAACATTTGACTCAGAGAAACTCCTACTGCGACCACACTCTGCGCTGGTTGGGAATGGATGACTATAAGCAGAGGTCATAAATGTACAAGAGAGATGAGTGTGAGAGACAGCATAGGTAGGTATGTATGCAAATGTGTATAAATAATACTGCTATTCTAACACATTTTGAGCCTGGCATCATTAGGTTGGCCTGAGTCCAAGCTTTAGGAGAAGAGGTTGCAGAAAGCTAAATGCAAACAAAAAAGACGAAGCGGGTCCAATAACTGCGTGGTGCATGATACCCTTCCTCCTCTCGAGTCAGCTAGAGAGCTTCTCACTACACGTTCTGCCTTCTCACCTATGCAGGGGCTGCCTTCAAAACTAGCTTTGCTTTTAAGCATCACTGGTGCTTGCAAGCTGGGTGCCAGCCTCACCCCACCTAGTCAAGTGAGGGAAGCTGGGGAAAACAGACTGGGATGCATGTGGGACCCAAAGAAGAGCCTCAGCCTCCTTTCAGTTTACATGCCAACTCCAACAGCCAAGATGCGTACGTTCATGGGCACTGGAATGCAACTGGGCTTAGAAGAATTCACCCAGGTAAATGAATTAGAGATGCTAAGCTTTGATGCCAAAGTTAACAGTGAGTCTGTACATGTACAGGTACAGGTGTTGGGCTGGACTTTCCAAAGGCTGAAGCAAAGTGTTTTGTTGCTATTGACTTCTATTTCAAGGTGGAACCCTGGTTTCATCAGGTGCTTTAAAGATCCTGCTTTTTGTCTATTGAGCTGCAGAACAATGAAGGTAGTGTCAGGATGACAAATGCTGGCAAAAATGCTAACCACAAAGTCAGCAAGAGTAGAAACCCCAGGACCAGTGTTTGCTGTTTCTTGTGGAAGTGGAAAGAAGGAAAAGACGCCAAGACAGGAGAAAGAGAGGTAGAAGAGAGCATGAGCTCTGGACAACCTCACCAATGAGTAGCATCTTCTGCCTTCTCAGAACCAGAGACAAGGCTGGAGCCCTCATAGCTCAGAGCAAGGATGAGGAGGAGACACTTGCTGTCTTCTGCCTCCTGGTTCTTCAAACCCCCAGGCAAGACTGGGAACAGTGGTCCCAACCCACATGTTACTTCAGCCTAAGCCTGATTTGGCACATACATAAAATCTGTTATCCAAAGCAGCAGCATGGTTCCATGTGAGGAGTAAGGCATGCAATGAAGTAATTTGTGAGAATAGACATCGCTGCTGAATCTTAAATACAAAGTGAGACTGGAAGGAGAAGTAACGTCTTTTACAGTTGGAGAAACAACTGGGGAAACATGAAACAGGCTAACTTCCAGGACCCATGTTCTTCTTTAGGATATGAAGGGGAAGGTCATGCCCTGGCAAAGGGCTTAGGTACCTGCAAGAGTGTATCTCTTATTAGACCAAATGAATAAAAAAAAGGCACTCCAACAGTCTTGATCTCTGAATTTTAAACTGGTATTAACTAACTTGATCCCTGATTCCCTTTTCAGGATCTCCTCCTCTGATGTCAACTCACAGCCACGAAAAAGCTACCACTGTAAATTTTTCAAAGGAACTGCATTCCCCTGTGGGCAGAAATCATGCTGAAAACCAAGATATCTCTATAGATAGCTGTGGCCAGTTGGGGCTATAAGTGGTGTTCACAGGGCTGACTCACTGCTTAGAGCCCATGGAGGGTTTTTTCCCTAAACCTGTGAGAACAATTTGGCTGTTAAATGTAATGTTAGATTTTATGCCCTAAAATGCTTTCTAATTCAGGGATTTGTTATGACTTCAAATTCTGTTTCAACCAAATGCTTAAGCCAGTACTTAACTTTAAGCATCAGATAGTCCCCAGAGGACAACAGTAAATCTGCATGGTGCGAGCCTCCGCTTGAGCTCTGACAGGGTAGAAGACTGCTGTCTTCTTCTCTCCCCGCCTTCCTATTTACCAGGCAATATAGCTGTGCATGGTTTGCACTCATGTTGCAATAAAGTCAGTCTCAACTCAAACACATCTGCCACAGGCAGTGTCAGTGTACTCTCAAAACATCTTCTTCAGCCTAAACATAACTGCTTGCTTAAGTTTTCTGCTGAATCGGGGTTCTTCTGCATCATGTGTACCTGGGGATAACTGCATATACTTCTAGCACAACTTTACTTCTCTGTCATATAAATCCCACATTGATCTGAGTGACTCCTTAATTATCAGATCTATTCCTCGTCTCAACCATCCACCTTATTTGTTGAAGCACTGACCAAGCAAAACTGAAAGCAACAACAAAGTCACTAGTAAGCTTTGTGAAAATAACAGTTCTCTGTTTTCACAGCAAAATTCCTCAGTCCTGCAACTCCTGCCCATGAGTGGGGAGAACAGACCCATTCAACACTGAACTACCTATAAAATAACCCAGCTGTTCGAGCGCCTTGCTGTGTTTATAGATATATAGAGATACCTACAATGTAAATGTTTACAGTAATTTTGCAGACCCTATATGAAATAAATATCACAAGTAAATTCTAATACTCAAAACTGAATAGTATACAATGGTAGGGACCAAGTTATATTTATAAATGCACAGGCATTAATACTATCTATTCAGCCTAATTTCTTAGTATGCAAGCATCAGCAATTGCTAGCTACACTACACTTCAGGAGTCATAATAAATGTTGGTCATGCCAAAATCTAAGAAGAAACAAACCCACAAAAATTCTTCACCTTCCTTCCAAATGATACACAGTTTTTGACAGATACTGTAATAATATAGTGGTTTCATGAATTTCATTAACACTGTCCAATATTAAACATCAAGTCTGGAACACAGGTCTCTATGTTCTAAATAAATTCAAAATCAGAGCAGGAGAAACAGGTTTATCAGGACAGCATCCATACATAGCAAAAGCAGAGACAGTGAGAGTCTGTACCTGGACCAGAGCTGCAATTACCCAGAATAAAGTGAGAACTGGGACAGCTTTACTGGTAAAAGGGAAGAGAGGGAGAGAAGAGGGACTGGACACAGTCCCGGTTACAACTGTTGTTGGAGAACAGTTTGAAGGAATAGCCTGGACTCTGTAGCCTCATCTTGCTAGCTCAGCCCTCAAAAATGGCCACTGTCCCAAAAGCCAGTGATGGCACATAGAAGCTCCGCTAGCAAGAGCAAGTTACAGATTGTGCCTGTGCAGGACAGAAAGTTTGCTGTGCGAATGGCATATGGGCCCTTTCATTCTCTGTAGCCTAATGGAAGTATTTCTGCCAACAATTTCTCATGGAGGAAGTGGGTGATTCGCAAGTACATCTCTTTTCAGGAAAGAAAAGGTCTCACACACTCAGTACCCTAACTCAACTTCAGCTCACACTACTGAATAATAAAATCTAGATCCTGCCCTGGAAATTTGCTTACACTTTAGATCATGCCACTTTTCTCATCTTGCAAAGAGGTTCGTGAAGAGGATCTTCCTAGCAACAGCTCCTTCTCATGGATCAGGCTATCTAGCAGGTCCTCCTGTCTGTAGTTGTGATAAACCTTCAGGAAAGCCAGGATGGTAATTCCCAGCCAAGTCAGCCAGGCAGCCCAGAGACCAAACTACAGAAGAAAACAAATAATAAAGCGGTCAATACCATATTGTGGAAAAAAAGTCAACTGTCCAGGTGAATATCAAAATCTCAGCTGGACCAAAACCCATGGAGTCGCATCAAGTTACACCCAGTGATGTCCTGGCCCCACTGTTCCTCAACTCTGTCAAGTTATTCCTAGCTTAAAAGGAAAAACTCTTTAGGTACCAGAAATACTGAAGCAAAAATGTGCTGAGTACATTAAGGATAAAAAGAAATCTGTATAATCTATATGCATCTGTTGAACTTCCCATATCTGACATTCTGGCTGGCCCAAAATTCTTGGGATTATTTCACTTTGTTACTTTGGAATTGCAATATGTTTTAAGACATTTTCCAAAACTTTCTTCCCAAGTCATTCAGGCCTTCCACTACCCCTGCAGAAGTGGTAATTTTAAGGTATTTTTATTTAAAATATTGTTACGAAAATCTTACAAATTGAACCTTTACATTCTGGGATAACTGGTTCAGATTAGCATGAACTCAGAGAGTAAGAAAAACTCACTACAATGCATCAAAGTGCCTGGGGGCTCATTTATACGTGGCATGAGAGACCTGGGCTTAAAGCCTCAGATATGCAGTAAGACCCATCACTAACTTAGTCCTTCTTGCTTAAGTTTGTAGAAATAATTACACTTTGATTGGTTCAGGTACTTGAATGTTGGCTTCCCTGCCTCAGAGGAGGCTCCTTTGTAGTAAGGCTTTCTGGTAGAAATTTCATTTTAATTCTATGATGCCTTTAGCAAAGAAACTTTAATTGAATCCCTGTATTTCGGTTTTGACGTACTGAATTTTTAATTTAAAAAAATACAACAATTTAAACACTTCCAGACAGTAATACAGCCGTATATTCTAATAGCCAATTTAGATAAGCA
This sequence comes from Elanus axillaris, assembly GCA_026212715.1. Classification (NCBI taxonomy): domain Eukaryota; kingdom Metazoa; phylum Chordata; class Aves; order Accipitriformes; family Accipitridae; genus Elanus; species Elanus axillaris. Next base: position 12,526,645 of record JANZLQ010000041.1, read on the forward strand.
AGGGCCACTATTTTTTAAAGGGAGCTTATGTTCCTATATATCTTACACACTTTGGAAATTCTCTTAAGTATTACTGCCCATACTTACAATTATCTCAGTTCACCAGTAAAAAATATTTTTTAGCTATTCTATGAACCTTGGAAATAAGGAGATATTAATTTGGCTTTATACGACTATATCTAGAGAATTGGAAGCTTTGCGTTCATTTCTTAAGCACCACTTCATTAATGAAATATCCTAAAGGCATTCAGATATCTGCTACTGCTGTGGTCTTCTCAGCATATTTGATATGAAAGAATCTACTTGGATATAGCCAAATTCAGTGAAAGTCCCAGAGCCATTCTGATGTGTTGGAAGCATCTGAAAGGAGGAAAGCAGACAGAGACAGGAACAGAGACTGCTTTTAAGTAAAGCCTGCTGTGGGAAATTATTGCACTTATAAGGAAATGTTTGCTTTAGCTTGTAAGGCTAGTCTTTCTTGGGTTTTTGTTCCTACTGTTTCAAAGAAACTTAATTGCCCATTCTCTTCTGCTTACCACACCCTGGATATCAGAAGACAATGATGCACAACTTTGTTCCCTGCTTGGTCTTTTCTTCAAACAGTTGCAATCAGGATTCACTTTGACACTACCACGTTCAGCTCTTGAAGCCAAATGGTGGTTTCCTGGAGCTGTTATGCTCCCAGGGTCTTCATACTTGGGTGTTTGCAGAGCTTAGTGGCTGCACCTTGCAGGCTAGCTCTACCCAGGGACATCTGGAGGGATGTGGATTGGTGTGGGGAGCTGCCTCCGACAGCTTGGGCTGATCCATCTACGCTGTGGTATGTTAACTCTCCTCCAACTGAAGTGCTACGTGCATGGACCTTGACTTTTTAGGCATATCTGCCTGTTAGAGAAGTGCCTTCTCTTGCATATAGATTACCAATTGTCCACCCTGAGAGCACAGTGTGGACATGGACATTTAGTTCCCATGAACTCAAAGCTATAGACTGATAACAGGTTTACTTCTCCTACCCTCCCGCTAGCTGGCAAATTAGGAGCTAATGGCAAACTCTACTACAAAATACAGCTTGGCCTTTGGCTAGCATCATATAAAGAGGTCACTTCTAAGGCATATTTCTGTCCTACATGCAGATATGTCTGAGCTGGGTGTCTAGATGCCAGTGCTGGCAACAAACACCCAAAACTAGCTTGTGTCCAAGAGGTACGGTTACCTTCAGGAAGTGCCCCAGGCAAGCTAATGCCTCTTCATGTGCGGGGCAACATAAGAAGCATGTGTGCGGGTGCAGCCCTGCGTGGATGGGGCTATCCTCCTTGCAGAACTAGTATGTGCTCACAGGCACAAGTGCTCAAGTCCCAATGTTCACTGACTTTGATTGTTGACTTAGAGCTAGCGCATTCAATAGAAAGGTCTGACAGCCTTACAGGTCTAGTTTTCAAACATTCATCAGAAAACATCCCTATCTAAATGACAGTAATGTTTAATTATGTTCAATGATCTGATATTTATATAGCTTAGGTGATCTCAGACAAACTCATGGAAGGCAAAGCTAATAGCCCGTGATCTGGTGCAGGTCAGACATTATTCTGAACAGCAATAAAGAGCTCCAGGACACCAGAGTGTTGCAACTTTTGCAGAGCTCATCCTTTGGACAAACAATAAATTTTCCATCATGAATAACAAGATCAGTGGCAGAGTCAGGTTTTGACATGTCTGCATTCGAAACTATCTATTTTGAATTTAAAATGCAAATGTGCCCATCACTATCATCCTGATTCAGCACTTACTGAAGTCAGTGGAAACATTCCCATTGATTTCAGAGGAATATTAATTCAGCTCCAACAATCCCAGATCAATGAGCAAATGGCAAATGAACTGGAATAGCACCATGAGCTACTCTGACCTACCTGTGCAATAGCAAACTGGTCGTAGAAAGCAGAGTTTTCTAAGTTGAGTTCAAGATCTATATCCTGTAATTCTTCACAGCTACCCAAGGAAGTCATTTGGAGGGGAAAAAAAGAAAATAATTTTAGAGAGTCCAAACAGGCAAACCAAATATAAAATGAAGCAATATCTTAAATGTGTTTCAAACAGTCACAACAGCATATTTTATCAAAAGATATTTAAGTTATTGCAATAACCAGGTTGCTTGCCAATCTTCTCTAAAACTAGGCTAAAAGAGGCATGTAATTACTTTCTTTAAAAAAACCCAATGTATAATTATGTAAGTGATAACACCAATCTTCCTTAAGTGGAATTGTAAGTTATTATGAAAACAGTATACTTGAAACCCTCTTCTCCCACTACCCCCAAGCCTCCCACATATGCACATCTGGCATCACCCCAGGTTGGTTGCTTCACCCCTCAATGAAACAAAGTGTATGAGCCTCCATTACCTTTTGACTTCATCAGGAAAAGCCTCAGAAGAAGGGATTGTGTGGGTGTTTTTGTTTCGGATGCTCCAGCAAGGAGACGATACTCTGATGGTAAGATAGAGGCTGCCTACAGATTTTACAAATAACTTGGACTTTTACTGATGTGAAAAAAATCCCAGGATTTTGAGGTTGTCTTTCTATCTCTTGGTTGATTTCTGCAGCCTCTTCTCTCTCCTTTTCAGTGCTGTCGGTCATCTTGGGTTCTTATCCGAATATTCGATTAGGCGTTTTTTGTAATTGAATTTTTAACCGAATATTCGAATAATTCGATTAATCGTTGCAGCCCTAAACAGAACATTTACTATGGCATTTTACAACATATGACAATGTGCAACATAAATGTATGCTTTAAGTAGTATGTTTATTCGATATCATATGACATAAAATGTCACCTTTTCCTCTCTCTTCATTATTACTTGTTTAATAGGAAAAAACCTACCTCAACGTAACATTTTTCCTGTAAGGAGCATAAACATTGTGGGATACAGTAGACCATTTTAGGAGCTGTATATTTTGTGCACTGTAAGAAAGTATCAAGCACCTGTACTTTGCACTTACAAAGTACTTTCCATTCTGCGGATCTCAGGGCATCCACAGCACTGCTGTGAGGCCAGCATCAGATTTTGCATGATGGTGCCTTGCAGCACAGGCAGAGTGAGTGACTTGCCCACTGTCACAGTGGGGCATTGGCAGAGCCAGGACAGCAAGCCAGGAGCTCTAACTGCCAGTCCCCTGCCCTGCCCACAAGACCACACTCCCCCCTTCTTGGAGCATTTCCAAATCTAGCTCTCCTTTGGAAATAAAAATTTTTAAACTAATGGATTTCTTTTGCATATGACCGTGACTCTTAAAAAGACCATGAAACACCATGGAAACTTACTTTTCTTTGTGGAGTACTAAATGTAAAAAAAAAGGTTGATTTGCTTTTTTTGTTCCAGATAAAAAGAATCTGGATTTCCACGTTACAGATGCCTTCTCCCCCTTGCTCACTGTCCGTGTAATAACTACAGTTTGTAACACCACTGTTCCTTTGTGCATATATGGGAAAAAAAAAGGGAAGAAATGTATTCTTCAATACTAACCTATTTGGCATGCTTCCTTTTTCGGTAATTGCATCACACCACATGTTAAATCCTACACTCACTATAGTGCTAGCAATAAATGTGATAAACACCACAAAGGCGCTGATCAGCAGATTCAGGAAGGCATAAAAGAAAGAGCTGCAATAAAAAGGAAGAAAAATGTAACTCATAAACAGCTGAAACACAACATCAGCAGTCTCTCTAAGCAGCATACACTGTGCACAAAGATATCAGCTTCCATTTAAAACACATCTGCTTTAATTAAGAACACCTAATACATTGAAAACTATGGATCATGATTTTGAGTCACATTATCTTCATTTGTAAGTACTTTTGATTTTAATTTTTTTTTCACCATCAAGAGGATGGGACTTTAAATCATAAATACTAAGTGGCGATTGTTCATACAAAGCATGGCTTTCATTAACTGTAATGATGGAAATCTCCATTGTTAAAATAAATGTCATTAGCTCAAATTATATAGTAACTGGAGCTAAAATTATTTCATGACTAAAGTGATAATTGGGACAAAAATTGCCTAGGAGAAGGAAACTAAAAATAAAACAACACAGTACTGATAGCTATAATCATTTTAAGCAATGTAACACAAGGTACTGCCATCATAGGACACGAATCACTGTTTTATGGGCAATTTGCAGAGCAGGCCAGCTTCTTCTGGGACTTCTCTGGCTTTGGTGTCAGTATGTTATTTCTGCCAGCTGAATGTCAATTTACTTCAGCCCTCTTAAGTCTGCCCAACCAGGGCCAGCCCCAGGCACGGGCTGTGTTTGGAGTGGTAGGGGGTGGGATGCTTACACTGGTTCCATAAGGCCAAGGAATTGTCTGCTCATCTTCCAACCTCACTGCTTAACTCTCCCCCTTACTTCTTGTCAGTGAAAACTTTCTAATCTTTTTCTCATTCATCAGACCAAGTCCTTCACTACTTGAAACCGCTCTAGGTGGCACTTGGAAAGTCTCATTTTCTAAAAACTAGACATCTACTCTAGGTTGGAGAAGACTGGCAACTCCAGGTGGCAGGTTATGCTCTTCAGGTTAGGTGGTAAGGATGAATATGACAAATTTCCCACCATTGGCACTCTCATTATGCTGAGGATAGAAGGAGTCTACTCACCCCAGAGAACAAAAAAACAGTCATTCTTTTCCCTGGTGGCTCCTTAAATGAAAAGGTGAGAGGCTTTTTGAGTCAGTGTTTGAATACCAGGAAGGTTCTGGGCTAGTCAGTCCTAAACTGTACAGGTTATATATGGTGAGATATATGTGTCCTCAGGAGGACTTCTTTAAAATGAGATGAGGAAACAATCATTAGTGGGGTTAGGATGTTTGTTTCTGGGTTGATGTGGCTTTAGAGGGGCTGTCTAGGCCCTCTCCAAAGTGATAGTCATCCCATCCCAACACTAATAGAAAAGAAGTGAAATAAACCACCTTCCAGAAGTGCCCTTACAGACTGTAACGGGACCTGGATGCCAGGACACCTGACTTCTAGATGAATGTTGAGATTAATTCTACTCATCTTTTGGCTTCACTGGACTTGGTGGACTAGATCAGCTCACCTCCACAGAGTGCCAGGGTCACCCATATAGTAGCAGAGGAAGCTGGTACAAGCAGGCCACGGTTTTGCATATTCACTGTCCCTGTCCTGATTTCACACCTAGCCTAGATGTCATTCCAAGTGCCGTTAAAGGCATATCTACTGGGTGCACCTTAGCATGGTATGCTGGCCTGAGAGGCAGAAAAGACTTGAGCTGTCCACTCAATAAAAACAGAGTTGACACCAGAATTAGTACCAGCTCTAGAAAAGGAACAGTTCCCGGGAGTACTCAGTGGATCATTGCCAGCTCGGGACCTCTAGTCCTCCCTCTACTTCCTACCCTGCAGTACAGGAGAGGTGCCAAGGTCCAGAATGGGACCTTCTACTGACAAAGCAGGACTGAGCGTTGCATTTGATTTGCACTGGGCAAGCAGTAACCATCGCTGTGTGTGCTGGAGGTTCCTCAGCCAGGGCACCTGGGAAGAGAACTGTGCTAATTTGGCTCTCTACCTCACCTATTTTTTTGCTTACATCAGAATGTCAAGCTACACATTCCAGATTGAGTGGGTGTCCTGTAATAATAAATGCTTACTCTCAAAGTAGAAGTGGCTTTGCAGTCCCACTAGTGAAGTATCTGAGTTGTACCTCTACCTTTCCACTGAGCTGAATAGTCCCAGGCCCAGAGCATGGCTGGCAGCCAGCATTTGCTTCTCCTAGTCCTGCAGGCAACTCGAGCTCAGTCTGTCCCTGAGGCAAGACGTGCTGAGACCCTTCTAAGAAGGGGTTTTAGCAGTCTTAACGATCTGATAGCAATCATTAAAAGCCACTGCACATGAAGACTGACCACCTTGGTAGGATGCATAGGGTGCTAACCCTGACTGCCTCAGGCCAGCTCACCCTGGAGCTCGCCCAGTAGCAGTGGGCCTGCTCCATAGGATCAGCAGTGATGTCATTCTGGTTCTTCCTCAACTGCCTCTAATCAGAAATGGCAATTATCATTTATGATGAGGAGCTCGCATTTATCTCCATCCAAACAGACATGTTTTCACACCCATTTGAAGCATTAACAAATGACTGTCTAAAATCAGAACAGCATGTGTCCTGTCTGCTTTTCAGATAGCAGCAGATCTGGTACAGGACAGACTTTCTTTCTTACTAGGAAACTGCTGTTTTCAAGCAGCTTCCTTCTCATCCTGTTTTACCTTTCTGTCATGCTCTACAGTTATCTCATCATGCCAACTTGTTCCGTCTTTGCTCCCCACCACCCCACAGACTTTTGCCTCCTTTCTTGCCTGGAGCAGCTGTGAACAGTGTTATACAACTGCTAATGCTCAGCTCAAAGGAGCCTGAGAGCAACTCCTAAAGCGACAATTTTCAGGGGCCTGCCCAACAGTTTTGAACTAAATAGCCACATTTGGAAGCAGGCCAAACATCTGATCCAGCTTTCACTATTACAAGGTTTTTACTGCTGGTTTCTTCCAAAAATTAACCAATTCTGAACTGCAAAACTGAAAAAAAAAGCATCTAGATTCAACTAATCCTCTATCTGATCACCTGAGGAAGCTGAATTTAAATGTATTAAGAAGTACATGGTTATATTTAGAACTTGTAAAGTAAGTTTCAATACGGAAATAAGTTTCTAGTCAATACTTACTATAGCATGTTTTAATATTAGGCAGCTTGAGGGAGGTCAGAAAGGGCCAGAGAGGCAACACTGCTAGCCAGTCCCCAAAATTACCCACATCAGGGTGTTGTACAAGGCCAGATGCAACAGTCACTGACTCAAGAAACTTCTAGTTTGAACAGACCTGGACACAAGTGATTAATCCTTGGCATGGTCCCTAAACCACAGGAGAATAACTTTCCTAGTCTAGGCAGCCACCAGAGCATGCTCCTGCCTTTCTACCTCTGTGTAGCTGGATGCTTGGAGGGCCCTGGCCCCATAGCACTCATAGTCTGGGTTACCTGTGCCAGCAGCTCTACCCAAGGTGGCAGGACAGGCCAGGGAGAGCACAGAGCACAGCGTTCCCAAGCTGCTGCCCGGACCACCAAGCCTCTCACTATTCCTGCTGGGGTCTGATGCCCCTTGGTTTGTGTGAGCACAGTAACCGGCTGCCAGTGCAGCCCTGCGGCTGCTGCAGGGAGCGTTCAGCATTGCTCTCATGTCGTAACCACGCAATAGTTGTTCTCTGCAATAGTTGCCATGTCCACCACAAAAGCAGGATAAAAATAGAGGGGAACTACCAACTGCTCCCTTCTGCCTCCTCACGCATAACCGTGTGGTTTCAGGGCTTTTCAGGCACCCGGTACATCCTGGGAAGGCTCCTTCATGCAGGGACATGGAGTGGGATCATGGTCAGAAGGCACCTGCGAGCCCCAGCCTCCAGCATCGCCCCACGGCCCCCAGCACCCTCCGTGCCCACTGCAGCTGAGCTGGCCAGACACTTCTCCCAGACTGCCAAAGGGCAGCAGGTGCGTAGGGGTGAATCTGGCTCCTCGTCCCAAACCCCTGCAGGGGAGCATCCTCCAGAGAGGGCCCTGAACACAGGTGGGGCTGTACGTGGTGTGTGGGCAGCCAGGCGCAGGCAATACACCGTTCCACTCCAAACCCCTCTAGGGAGCAGGATGGTCTGGATGGTGGAATGCCCAGTGCTTCACCCCCAGGCTTCTCCCACTTGCCCCAGCCTGCAGGAGGGATGGGCACCCCCGGCCCTCCCCAGGGATACTTACTCCTCGTGCCCTTTGCAGAGGAAGAAGAGGGTCCTCCAGGCCTGCACTGTGGCCAGCAGCAGGGAGAGGAGCCCGGTGAAGATGCTGAAGCGGCAGGCAGCCTCAGGCCCCCACTCCTGCACAGTGAAGCGCTGCCTCTCCACTGTCAGGTTGGCGTTGAGCCACATGCCCTCAGTGAAGAGCAGGCACCGGCCGTGGAAGTCGTTGCCATTCTCGGAGAGCGGCACTACCACGATGAAGCTGAAGAGGAAGGCCAGGAAGTAGCAGATGCACTGAGCGAAGAGGAAATTGCTGAGCGCCATGTCCGCGGCTCTGCGCAGGCAGAGGGAGGGAAGGAGGGAGGGAG
>JANZLQ010000041.1:12534893-12544974 GCA_026212715.1 Elanus axillaris
GGGGGGAGAGGATGGAGGGATGAAGGGAGGAAGCCTGCAGCAGTGGGGGGTGGGGAGGGAGGATGCGCAGTGCAATGCAATGCAATGCAATGCCTCCTCTAGACACGGCTGCTGCCTCTCCCGCGGCCCGAGCTGCCCCTACTGATGGCTCCAGGGCTTGTGGGGGGAGTAGAGAGGAAGAGCTATTGTGGGGGATCCTTCTTCTTCAGCAGAAATCTGGCTGCTGTTACACCCTGGCGCTCAGGGGGTTAAATCAGTCCGTGCCTCCCCGGCGGAGCTAGGTACCTCAGTGGGGTATACCCCTGATGACATAGGACACTGATGTCACCCGTGTTGGTGGCCGTGACATGCACCCCTCCACCACAGAGAAAAAAAAACAAACAAAAAAACCCAACAAAAAAACCAACACCCCCCCAAACCCAGAGCTTCATCCTGGCTGATGGATCTCAGCAAGTTTTGGCCCCAGTTTCTGAAAATCTGGCTACCAACCTCAGATGGTGGCAATAAGGGACAGGGTGCACAGCCACCCTGGGAGCTGCAGACTGGGTGGTTTTGTTCTTAGCCCAGCTGGCCACCCCCTAAAAGGCTATTGCAGGTGGCAGCAAGGGCTCACCAGAAATGAAATAGCTTTTGTAGAGCCTTGGTGTCAGGGGCTGCCCAGTGTTGTCATCACCTGCATTGTCCCTTGGCTGGCAGACAGAGAAGGGGTGAAAATAATAACCCTGACCTCCAGCTGGACATCAAGCTAAAAATGGACCAGCACAGCAAAGGTATGTCCATGGCAGGGACACGTGTTGCTCACTCGACTCCCAGGGGTGAGCATCCATCTGGCTCTGCACTGCCAGGAACCAGTCCCCTGTCCTGCACCACTCTTGGAAAGATACCAGAGCATCCCAAACCTGCATGGCCAGGATGTGAGAAAGCAAAAAGCATCAGAGAGAGGCATGTGACTTGTGCTAAGTTGCCCCCCCCAGCACAAAAAATCCAAATTAAGCTGGCCCCAAATTAGAGCTTTCCCTCAATCCCAATTTCATTTTCCCATCTAAACATGAATCCTCTTTGCAACACAAGACACCGTAATTCATCTCCAGTTCCAGGTAAAGTCATTTCCTAAGCCAATTTCCTAGCCATATCCAGTCTGAGATCAACTGCAGGTCTCAGATCACTTCTTAATCCCAGAGCTGTTTCTGCTCATTTCAGGCACCATGCCATTTCTCAGGTAGTGTTTAGAGGAGCAGATGAGGGACTGGGACCCCGACTATACTACCCATGGGATTTCAGGCTTCTGTTGCCATTGGGCAGCAAAACAATTATTTTTCTATCCTGTTAAGAGGTTACAGGTATAGTCCTGAGGCAGGTGCTGGGTGGGGATTCTCAGAGAAAACATTAATTCAGCTTTATTGTAAATCATTCATAATGCATATTATCTTGAAATCTTGCTCTATCTGTACAGGGAAAGTATTTTTATGCAGACCCTGCTTCTTGAATAAAAACTTTTGTCAGTATATATGAAATGTCTCAAGCCATTTTTCTGATCCTTACCCAACTCTGATCATCAAAAACTGTATTTCAGTTTTGCAAGATGAGTTATAGAGCACTGACCTGACCCTGTGGGGATAGACGTGCACTCCTAACAGAAAAGGTTTCACTGATATTTCAGTCTCATAGTAAGGAGGAAAGTTTATTGCTCTTAACCTTGCTTCCAAGAAGTGCTGGGTTCCCACAGGGGCTTGTCCTTTATCTGGAAGGAAATCAGACCCGGATTGAGCTGGAAAACTCTTTTCTTTGAAACCTGACACATCAGATTTCCCAGATAATGTTTTCTGAAGTTAACTTGGGAGGTCAACACCAACATAAAAGCTCAGTTATTGCTTACACTGGAGCCCACAGAAGGGGCCAGCAGATGCCAAGGGCTCTTTGCCTCCAGCAAGCCCAATGCTCAGATCTTACCACCAGCAACCACAGGGCTCTGTTGCAGGAGGGTTATTGCAGAGGTGAAACGTGAGGGTCACTTGTAGAACACATAAAGTTGTTTTTGCTGATGAACAAACTCAAGTGACCATTTATCGGTGAGTTTAAGAAAATACAGTTAGGCATTTGCAAACGTTAACAGACATGTAAAACAGCTGCACTCAGAAGGCTAACAGCTACTGGATTTCTCATACTCTTCTCTCATGTAAATCCTAAAAAAAATTACTTTAGGCTTGAACTTGGTTTCTGAAATATACAGCTGGTTTAGTGGAGTAAATTTGATGGTGTTTTATAAAGAAGACTTTAATAAGCTTAGTTTCCTTCAGATGGTGAAACTGGGGTGAAAGGCACAAGGCAAGGTGAATGATTATTCATTCTTTCTCATACCTCAGGGAGTGGAAGACATCAAATATACAGGCTAGGCAGAAATTTTAAAACGGAGGAAAAGATGCCCATATTTCACATAGCACATAATTATTCTGTCACTCATCATAGGACACTGCAGAGGCCAAAAATAAATACTGGTTCAGAAAGTGATTAGAGAAACTAATGAGAAAAAAACATCAAGGGCTGCTAAACACAGAGCTAGGGAAGTAACTTTCACCTCTGAAGCCACTGAGCAGCAGGTTGCTGAGAAAGTAGAGCCACAAAATGATCACTCTGCATTTGCCAGAATCTTCCATTCTTCCCTAAACGAAGTATCTGCTACGTGGTGGTGTTGCTGTCCTTGGAGATGGGATCCCAGGCAAGATGGTCCTTTGGTCTGGCCCATTATGGCCATTTCAGGTTCTCATTACAACAGCTGAGATTATTAGCTTGCTGTCTCAGCTTTGCTATCAGAGTAGGGAGGGAGGTTCCTCCAAAGCATCCCCCCATACCTTGGCTTCTCTAAATGTCTTTAGGAGGAGGTTACCACTGCAGCAGATGTGTGGTCAGCATTTGGTCCCTTTTGCACTGTGGAGGAAGACAGTAGGGTGGTGCTTGCAATTGTCCAGGACAGAGAGAGGAGATGGACATCTGACGAGCGAAGGCTGCACATTCCCCCATCTCTGTTGGTGCCAGCACAAGGAGCACAGCACAGATGTCTTCCTACTGCAGGCCCACCACTACCAACAGCACCTTGAACACAACATCCCAGACCTCCTGCCTGCAGCTCAGAGGGGACTTGCCCACTCCAGGGCACCCACCTGGCTTTCTGCACAGGAATTGAACTCCCACCTCCTGTAGGGAAGAAACCCTAAGTGGACCGTGTGCTGACACAGGATCAAAGATGGCTTGCTCAGCATCAGGTAGGGTGAAGTCCGAAGTTGTAAATTCTATTTGTTTGAAAAAAAGTCCCCAAAACCCAAAACAGGCTGCAGGATCAACTGCCACTGCCACCTCAGTGATAAGCAAAAAACCAACCTGGATAAATCAACATTAGATGTACCGTATTTGCCTGTATTCCCTTCAGCCCCATATCTCTTTCTAGTCGCCTGGCTAATCCTCTGTAGATCAGGTAACACTGTATGAGTTGGACTGATGTGGAATGACTGATGGGGACTGTGGTTTTGGCTCTGCTGCTCCATGCTCCCTCTCAAGTCATTAATTATGCCATCTGACATGAGCAGTGCTCTCAAGTTGGTATTTGTGAGCTAAGTGATGAATTTTCTCTCCTCTTGATAGCTCATTAGGACATGTTTTATTATGGGAAAATTTGCTGAGGAATTAATTATTCAGGCAAAAACATTTTTGTGAACAACTTTATTTATTTATATATTTATCTTACCTTGGATATATCATTTCTGTGGTCCAAGAAAAATAATGGCTGCATGTCTAGAAGGTGTCTACCATCTTGATACCAGTAATGTGCTGTTTATTTCTGAAGAGGAGGCATAGTCACAGCAGTATCTCTGCAGGAGGATGCCCAGGAAGCAATACATCAGTATTCTGGGCAGAGAATACCAGTCCAAATGGTCGCTTTTGAGCCAGCCCTTCAGTCATCCAAAGGCAACTTCTCCCTGATTTACTTGAATTCAAATGGGTGCCTCAGCCCATTTTACCAGATGGTTTAGCAAATGCAGTTTGCCCATTTAATGCAGCAAACCAGCTCCAGGCTCTGGAGTCTATTTTATTCAGACTCTCTGATCTGTTTTATTATTATATTAATCCATTATTATTACTCCACAAGTCTTGACCTATGATATTTGTCCTCTGAAACTTATAGAAAGGATCCAGGCATCCTGCATAACATCTTATGGTAGTTACTGCAAGTACCACTTTTTGGGAGATGCTTCTCATGGTAATCACTATCTTTAAGAAGGTGCCTGCCACTAGTTCAGAGGGATTATAGGCAAAGTACCTAACTGTCAGCCACCTGTCACATCTGCATTTCTTCACAGTTACTACTGTGTCATGAATCTTTCAGGGCATCTCATCTGGGAGCATCTTGACATTTTGCTTTTTTTTTTTTTTTTTTGTGTGCAAGCATTTTTTTTAAGTATCTCTATTCTGCTAGGAAAGCTGTCTTGTCTGCAAGGATGTTATAGGCAGAGAAAGTGCCATGCTGACAGACATTAATGGAGCAGTTATCAGGAAGTAACTGAATGTCATTAATATGTCCAGATAGAATAACCTCTGTATCTTGATACCCGAAGAAAAACAAATACATTCAAACCTATTCATGTTCTGAACTGAACAAGACCAGGCTGTAGCTAAAACATAAATTAAAAAAAAAAACAAAACTGCTTGAGCTTTTCAGAGCATCATTAACCCTAAGCTCTGAGTGACTAGTGCACATCAGACTCCACACAACACCTTACAGCCTAGGAGAGTTATAACAGTGAGCAAAGTCACAGTCCAAAATGGCACATTTTTTGCTCACCTGCCTCTCCTGTCCTCTTTTAAGGAAGACAGAGGTAATGACAAGGGTAGGATAAACTCTAGCAAGGCTCTGATCCCAGGTTCTGCACAGGTGAAGGATGCATTGAAAAAAACAAGCTTCAGGAGTGAATGTATATTTTCTTCTGGTGCCAAAAAGATGTTAGAAAAGCATGAGAGAGTTGGAGTCTGCTTAAAAGAATAAAAGAAATTAAAGGGAGGAAAAAAGATGACAGAAGAGAGATCAGCAAATTAGGAACCCATGGAGTCTGAGCAATCAAAACCCAGGCTGAGGATAAATGCTTTAGATTAAATAGGGGCATTACATATTACATCAACATCTTACATCTGCAGCTTAACCTGTGACTGCCTGAGACTGCAATATCATCAGATTCAGAAGTCAAGCAGTCACGGAGGTCTTGTGCATCTGAACAGTGCTGGATCTACTCAAAACTGCGCTTCAGAGGTCATACATTCAGCAGCCAAAAGCCCCTTGCATGCATAGAACAGTTTGTCACAGTGTTCCGCTCTATTTCAACTGCTTTTTTTCTACCTGGACACTTAGTGAGAGACACTATTTCCCTTGATAAAATGGCTATCCTGTGCATCTTTGTAATGCCCCTGCATGCTCTGTAGCATGAAGACACCAAGCAGAACCTGCAGGCAAGGTTGTGGCCTCACTAGCCACACAGCAGCAAAGTCCCTTCTGTTGTTCACATCCCCTTCTCTGTTCCTATGTCTTGCAGGAAGGTGTGTTTAACAGGGTAATTCATGCAGAAATCTAGCGGCAGTCTTGGGTAAGACCTCTGAACTGTTTTATCCCCAGGACAAAACTGCCTTTACTGGTGATTAACACTTTGCATAAGTGTGTCTGGTGCCCAGAGCCTGGCGTAGGGGATGCCCAGCACTCACAATGCTGCTGCTCCAACTCTGAGCCTTCTGAAAATCATACTCAGGTTTTTTTCCTGAAAGCATTTCCAAGCATTTCCCAGCCCTAATATGGCTTTGAAAAAAAAACTTCAGCCTTTGCTTTTTTTTCCCCCCATTTTCTTTGTAAGACTATTTTATGTGCAGCCACTAACTAATTTGTATCTTAAGATCAAGTCATCTCCCTGGGAAATTCTCAAGGTCAGTAATCTATGATCCACCACAAAGTTAGCTGAAAAGAAGCAAAAAAAAAAAAAAAAAAAAATCCCTCTGTAAACCACATCATGCTTTTAAATGAGTTATTGTGATTAAAAAGGCTTTAGGTTGCAGGAGGACACGTATCACAGAGTATCTCTGCTGTTCATTCTAATTAAACACAAGCTGAATTGTATTTTAGGAAAAAAGAGCATCTCAAACCCTTGTCCAAACCGGCTGCTACAAATCAGCCTATCTCCATTAGTTCCAATGCTGCTGCCTTACTTCACACCAAAGGAGGTTCTGACCCACCTGTCTTCACCAGTTTCTATTCCAGTCACATAGACATATATACTAAGAGCAGCTAATGGGTAGCACGTCAATTAATAGCATGTAGTTGCTTTATGTGTGACATATTGTACCATGCATTGATTTTTAATCTGCTCAAACTAGCATTTGTCATGCAGGGTGAAAGTCTGATGTGAGAAATAGCCTCTTCATTTTCCCTGACAACTATTAACACTGAGCTAGTCTTCAGCGCTCGTGCCGCAGGCAACTGCTCCTGCCAAAAACAAATGCAAAGACTGAGGAGACCACCGGTTTGCAAAATTAAACTCTGTCTCAAAAGTGAATAAATCAGGGCAGAGATGCACATCCTTAGTTCCTGGAGACAGGAGGAACTTCACAGTGACTGTTTACCTCTGATGAGGCAGTGAGCAAAGAAGAACCCAAAACATTGAGACAGGGCTTTGCTACTGCCTGTTAATGGGTCAGTGCAGATGTAATCAGAGAAATTGAACTTAAACTGATTCCAGAACCACAGATTAAAAGTACAAGGGTCTTGTGGCTTCTCCACCACGCAATGAGGTCACAGCCCTCACTCAGCATCCTGAAGACTGTCAGCATGAGTTAAGTCCCACCACAAAAATGCACACTGGGCAGGTAGCTGTGAAAGCTGAGAGCCAGCCCCAATAAAACACAAGACACAAAGACTTAGAGGGAAATGAGGTGCCTATGGCCCTCAAATAGCTCTGGAGTGTGGCCTCACTAGGCACATTGCTCGTACGTGAGATAGAGACAAATGATCGTCAGCTCAGCGTCTCAGCCAAAGGTGCTGGTACTAACCTAATTCCAGCCAGCAGGAGGTCTGACCTGGCACATCATCTCTCAATGCTACTGAGAAAGAAGTGGAAATAAATAAAAACACAAAAGACCCCCAGATCATCATATTCCTGGCTTGGTGCAATTTTCAACTCAGGACATGAAACCGCATAAACCAGGTGGTTTTGCAGAGCTCTGTTTCCATATTTCAGTCCAAGCCAGAAGTACCTGTCAGCTGACCCACACTGGCTGGCCTCAGCTTATCCTGTGCATGGATGTCAGGGATGCGTCAGTTGCTGTCTCTGGACTTCCTTATTGGTAATCAACAGAAAATTGAATAGATCTATTTGGTTTTGAAAACAACAAACCCATGGGCTTTCTGAAGGTCAGAGGACTCCCAAAGTTCTCATGTCATAACTGCTTTCTTGTCATAAGGCTTTCTTGTAATGTTACAAGGTGTTTGCAAAATGTAGTCCTGCTGAGGTTTGAGAAACATTAAAGGTTCAACTGTTTATTCCCCTTCTCATTAGAGTATTATTTGTTTGTAAAGTACAAGGGTCAGTTATAAAATGATGTGGTAGACTTTGTATTTAAGGGTCAGTACAGGGAGGATACTGCCCACTGCTTGAGTAAATCCTGAGGTCCCCAGCAGTTACTGCATAGTTGAGATGCAGCTGTATTGTATATCATTATTGCCAAAGGCCTCAAAGGTTCTGTAGGATGATAGAAAAAGTAAAGGAAAAAAGAAGAAAAAAGGGTAAATAAAAACAGAGTAAAATAATGATTAGCAAATCAGAGATTCACATGTGAGCTCAAAATTAACTACATTTTAGGTTCAAACAGAGGCCCCACCTTGTGTCAGGGGCACATGCATTTTACATTGATCAAAGCAGAGCTTTGGAATACTTGACATAGGAGATGAAATATAGATTTGTGATTTGCAAAGTAAAAAGACAACAACGACAATAATGAGACATCAAAATAGATCTGAATGTCACACTCCTGGGTGCAACCATAGTGATAACTTATCTTGTAGCAGAGATGAAAAGACAGGGAATACGAGCTCATTATTGTAACAATTACTTTAATAAGCATGTAAAAAGGGGATTTGGTGGGGGGTTTGCTATTTCTTGTCATATTTGGTATTCATTTTCCTTGTGATTGATCAACAATTTATAAATAATGCCTTTTACTAAAATGCACCCTATGAGCAAGATTTTCAGAGGTGCCTTGTGATATTTGGATGTCCCACTGACACTGTCTCTACACAGACAGTAACAGACAGACCCATTCAACTCTGTCTGTACTCTGAGCTCGCCATAACTAGGACAAATTCAGCTAATACGTTCATTTGAAAGTCTTCTGCTAAGAGATGCAGGACCTACTAGCCAGGACACATTGTTACATTGCTTGTAGAGCTGAGGCAGACTGTGTCTAGCCTGCTGGGCAGGGCAATTCATGTCTGTCTAGATCCTCCACTGCTACTACATCCTAATGCCTACCCCTCTTCAGAATGGGCAACTGAACAATTTCTAAAAATAATCCCTTCTAGGAAACTCTGACTGAGAATGGAAAAATGCAATACTCCAAAAATCAATAAACTTGCCCAAAAGATTTTTCTTCACTCCTTCAGTAGCTACCAACCACTGTGCAACGCAACTTCTGTGGGATCTCTGATCCCTACCTCCACCCAAATGCAAATGTCGTGGTAGAAATGACAAAACAGTGAAGGAAACACAACAAACAGAACAGCTGTTAGTGATGGTGCTGAAGGACGTCTAAAAAATTCATTTAACATCAATGTCTCCTGCTGCAAAGGCCAGAAATGCCCATTGACAATAGCTGGCTGAACTCACTGGGCTACTCTTTCCTGACCAACGCCCATCTAAATTCTTGCTGATTAAGAAAATGCTCTGTAACCCCAATAAGTATAAAATTTGTCTCTTAATTAGGAAGTTTCTGCATTCTGAAAAAAAATCTATATAAATGTGAAATATTTTTATTAACATTTAATGGAGAATTGAGTGCTATATTGACACTAGAAAATGGACTGTATTATTTTTATACGGCGATATGCAAATATACTCATTGTTATTGCAGATTAGGAGACTGAATTTGCTAATGTTTTTTAATAATGTTTATTATATTTCTCTGACAAAAATAACCATTAAAATACCACTTAAAGAGCATGAAGACTGCAGACATCTGAAATTAATTCTGATTTTTTTTTAAAAAGCAAGTTTTAAAAATTCAAATCTGCATTTTTCTGGTTTTACAAATAGCCCACCAAATCAATATTTCAGGAGAGTGAATCAATATTTCAGTACACTGTGATATAAAGTAAAAAAAAATTGGTCTATTAACATCTTTTTATTAGCGTGTCAATTGCAGTGCACAAAATTTGCACATATGGGTAAAGAAATTGTTTCCTGAAAATGTGCAAATTGCTACTTCACTGAATGTAAATGAAGTGCTAATTGCTCTTTGCAAACAATATTTATGCAAATTATGCCCTACTATTACATAGCAGTGTGGAGTTTACATTTACATTTGTCGCATTTTTTTCTCCCATCCATTTGACAGTGCCTGGACATCAGGACTTGGGCTATTACTCACTTTCTTTTCAAGACATTTTATGGAGATGTGAATGGGTGAAGAATGGGAAAGGACTTGCAGACAGTAATATATCATGACCTAGAGGGGCAGAATATCTAAATCTGTTCTGTTATTCTGGCTCATGATTCACTAAGCAAAGTATTTGCAATAAATTTTTTATATCAAATTTGCCTTTTATTCTGTTTACCTTTTGACCTATGATATGTTGGGAAATTCTCTAGAAAAGCCATTTAAAAAACCCTCTGCTCTCCAAAATATAAAGAAAATAACTTAAAGTAGCAGACACCATCAGACCAAACATTGAATTCAAATAGGTATGTTTGGACTTTGCGTTTGGGGCTTTTTTAACTGATGTTAACCTAGTTTCAAGAGTGTGTGGGGGTGGGGGGGGGGGGGGGGGGGGGGGGGGGGG
>JANZLQ010000041.1:12545074-12576467 GCA_026212715.1 Elanus axillaris
TTTGTTCCCTTCGCCCCCCACCCCCCCCCACTAATGTATCATTAATTTGGAGAAATCAACACACCTTGTCTAGAATTTCCCAGTCACAAACAAGAAGAGCCTTTAATTACTTAAAGAATATCCATTTGGTGACATTCATGAACATGGACTGGAAATTTTCATCTTGAAACCTTGAAAACTCCCTGTATACTTCTCAATATTTTATTTTCTGAGGTGAAATCCTTCTACACTTGTTATTATTAGCTTTCCCACCAGCATCAGTGGTGTTCAAATTAGCCTTTCATAATTAAGTTTCCTAAAATATATTCTCTGATAAAAAAACATGATTTTTTTCTTTTTATACTGCTTTTTATTTGCTACCAGAATTTCAAGATCTCAAGGCCGCTGGCAACTCGCTCCCAAAACACAGGACGCAAAAATTCAGTGGGAGGGGTTGGGTTTACTTCTTTTCAGTTTGAATGGATGGGACACACCACCATAGCACTGAGGAGTCAGACACAATGCGATTTTAAAATAAATATTGCTGGAGGAAGGAAACAAATATGCCTGGGTGAGCTGGCAAGGACTCTCACAAACAATTGGAATTAGCTTTTATTGATCTCCAGAAGTGAGTGAGCTGCCTTCCCTGGGCACTGCTCGGTGGCCTGGTTGCCCTTTCTAGCTCCACGTCCATTCCTGGCTCTGATAGCAGCCCTATCACTCATATCCACAGGATAAAATGCCAAATCCTTCCTCCTTTGGTAGCAGGGAGAGGTTGTGCTGCATCTTGGGTTCACCGCAGCCCAGACAGCCCTCAGGGAGCCACTCTCCCCGCAATGGGGTTCCAGTGAGAGTCACCTCCCTGTGCCCAGGGCAAGGCAAAGCAGTAGCACGTCATGAAACCCTGTCTCACAGGGCAGAAGGGAAAAAAAAAAAAAACCAGAAAAAAACAGTGCAAAATTCCAAAGCCAGCCTTCAGTCTGCTTTTAATTTGGGGACAGTTCTTTGAAACAAAGAGGATGTGTCAGGCACAACCCAGCGCAAGTGGTAGGGCTCCAGGCTTTCCATTTTGGGGCATCTCTGAAGGGTTCTCACTTTGAAAATCTCTCCCTCTGTGAGTGCTTTCACACCCAGTCACTTCTTTCTCTCAGGAGAGATGGGAAACAGCAATCTTCTTCCTTTTCCTTCAGAGCTTTCCAGGATGGGTTACTTGAACTTCCCTAAGGAAATATTGCATCTTTTTCTATATTGCTGGTAGAGGAAGTCTGTGAAATGCAGCTCTTGCAAAAGACGCATAGAACCTCTTCCTCCAGCCTTAAAGGTTGCTTCTCTGTCTCCAGGGCTATCCAGTCCTCAGGTACTTTCCAGAGAAATTCTCAAACATCCCTCAAATTTAGCTCTAGCTTGGGAATTGGAATTTCTTAGACCTTGGATGCATAACCGAGTTCCTCTGGCTTAGTGAGTTACCTCACTCCAGTTGTGCTCCAGCAGCCACTTCTGTCCACACCATGAAATGTCTGAGTTCAAACTTTCTTGAGAGAGCTTTAAGCTAATATGGTTTACACAAAACAAGTCTTTCTTCTTCCTGGTGTCCTCTTTTCCTATGCTGAATGCAAACTGCTGCACTTTTATATGCATTTGGGACCACAGGTTGATGCTTTCCTCTTTAGCACTGCTTGACTTCAATTTTCAGTAGGTGCCACCAGTAAAATCAATCTGCACAGGTTCTTCATAGTGACAAAGTGTAAACAGGCTTCCCTGCAATTCATCAAACATATCTTGCATGAATATGAAGAAAAGAGTTAAAAAGCTGCAGTTTAACTCACCCTTGGAATGGGCTTGGCAACCCCCAAAGAGTTTTCCAGTTCCCATTTCCTTAATTTTCTCCAGAGATCCTGGCCTGCTGCTGGATGTGGGTCTCCTGGTAACACATTCTACCTTCAGTGAGTCAGGCTATGTTTGTGATCACATTTTTAATTACTCCAGAGAACATATGTTAACGCTCATTCATTTTCAGATTGAGGAACGTTTTGAGAGTCGGGAGCCATATGGCTCCCATCTACAGAGAGGAAAAAGGTGTGTCAAACTCCTCACTCCATTAACTCCCAACAAGATTAAATTTACATCCAAAGCTGGGCACAGCTTTGGTGGCAACAAGATGAAGGCTGAGACCCACAGCCAGCACAGCATGTGCTGCATTCACGCTGCACAGCTCTCTGAGTGCAGATCAGAGCTGCAGGGCGCTGTGAGCCCGGTCTGCAAGCCCTGGTGTAGCAAGCACAGCCCTGTCTGCCTGTAGGACCTGTTTCAGTAAATCCTTAAATTTGAGCATGTCATGTGTCAAACACTCACCAGCTGCTTAAGCACTCTGTGTAACGGGGATGTTTTAGCCTGTTTTCTGCATGGGTACGTCCTCTTTGGGCCAGGAAAGTGGTGTGAGAAGCAGAGAATGAGTTGCAGCCTGAGGGAGGGTCACTGGAATTTAAAGTCCTCAGGTTTAAAGCCATGGCTTAAAGGCTTCAGAGCTAGCTTCCTCCACTCCCCATACACAAAAGAGACTTGTCAGGGAAAGTAACAGCAACAGCAGGCTTTGACATTTGTCAGTCCAGGTGCACTGAAGTGCATATCTTGTCTGCAAAGGCAAAGTCAGCACCTTCTCAACATATGAATAACATTGATGTGAAATTACATCTAATAACAGTGAGGTAATACTACATGTAATCACCTCCCCATCCCCTCCACTTGAAAGTATTTGTTTTACTCTTGTTTTTCTTTTGCCATCAAGGAAGACACAACACAAAGAGCAATTTGGGTTCAGCCCTTTCTCAGGCACTCAGGACAGAAGTGCTGGCAGGATTCCTACCAAGGGCTGATCACTTGCAGATAAAATGGTTGTAGAGGCGTCACCAAGGGCACACTTTGACCTTCAGTTTTTTATTACTGGTGATGATATGTGAGAAGACAAGGATGTTGTTCGCTCTCAGACCTGAGATTGAATTTCTAGTGCTGGCAGTTAGGGAGGAAAAAACCCAAACATATCCTTGGGAACACATGGCATCTCATATGGCAACCAGGGGAATGCAAAGGCATTTTGCTATTTTTAAAGCGGATTTTCTGAGTACAACTACAGTTTAAAATATATGTATAAATAGCAATCCCTAGAGCCTGCTAATGCCAGTCTCCTCCTGAACCAACAGCTTCCAAATAGTTTTAGTAGAAGGCGTCAGATTCCCTAGTACCTTTCACACTGGTGTAAAAACAGTCTCACACACACATACACAGACACATCCCGATGTCAAAGCAGCTATGTGGGATTTGCACCGCAGTCACTGAGAACAAGCTCTGACCCATAGTGCGAGGGAAATACATGTTTCCCATACACATGAATATTTTATTATCCCATGAGAAGGCCTCTGCTCTCATCACCCTGGAGCAGGGGCGATGCTGCCAGCTCCACTCACAGAGCTGGCTTTCAGTCTCCCAGCATATGCCAGCTCTCAGCATCATCACCCCGCTGCTGCAAACCTCCAGTATGGAGGCAGGAAAGCTCTCGGAGATGGGGGAGCATTAAACAGGTCTACCCCAGAGGATATTTGACCGTGCTTCACAATTAGGATTCCCAAATTCACTCTGCTTTCTGAGGGCTACCTGGTCAAGCATGCTCTCCCTTGCCTGAATCACTATCTGTTCCCTCCAGTGCACCAAAAGAGCAACTTCAAACTGAACAGCCTCACGTTCTTTCTTATTTTGTTAAAGTGATTCAGGCTTTCAGGTTATCAGTATTTTTTTAAGAAGAAATCAAGAGAAGGAACTAGTTATAAAGAAGCAGTCCCCTAGTGACCCAGGCATTGCAAGGGAGGTGTTAGATGCCCAGACAGCAGTGGGATTACCCACTTCATAGAAGAGCCCGAGCTCAGTGCCAGAGGATAATTAAGCAGGGAGGAATGGGATTCCTGAAAGCTGAGAGTGTTGAGTGAGAAGCTGTCTGAATGAATGAAAAGAAAACCTCCTGCATTTTGTTGCTGTTGTGTTAATTCCTGACAACTGGGAGAAGAATTACCTGGCACTGGTAAAAAAACTCCTGTCTCCCTGATCGAGTTTGTGCCTAACAGATAGTGTGAGTACTGCAGAGGCTGTTTTCATTGCCTTTCTTTCCTCTGTCAGGCTGCAAGTGTATTGCTTTGTTTGACTCCGCAACAGAAGTTATTAACAAAAATGTGTTGCGAGTAGTGCTGCTTTGCTGGTGTGACTCAGGGTCTTCAATCTAGTGATAACTTCTCCAGTGTAGGGTATAATTCAGAGGCCAACCTTGTCACAACCCAACATGAAAAATTCCAAGACATTGTGTAATTAATATAATTTATTCAAATGACAAATTAGACTGCAGGGTTTTATTTATTCCAGTGAAGTCTGCCTCTTTTCTCCATTTCCATTTCTAAACTGTAATCCTGGAAATGTTTTAAAACAAATATATAACTTATTCACAAACATCCACCACAAGCCAAAGTTAGCCTTGGTTTTAGTCCTAGAGCAAATGTACAGATGACCCATTTCCAAAGGAAGGTGTAGCTTTAATTAGCCTCAACTTCTAACATTTTACAAGACATTGTTTTCCAAAAGCCACTGTCTCTCTAGTAACCTTTTAAGTTTGATTTCCAGCCAATGATCATAGGCTAAACCATTTGCCTAAGCTCATAAACTTTGTCTTTTCCCCAGTGTATTTAGTGAAGCTTGGGCAGGTTCCCATATTGTTCCTTTAGAGGAGAGTTTGTCCTTCCCTTCCAAGCACCTTGTGGTGGTGCATTTCTTCCCCCTCTCTGGGCAAATCCATGAACTCCAGAAGTCTCACTAGGCCTTAGCATTTGTGTAATGAGTTGGGCGGTTAAGCATCTCTTGACTGTACCAAGAACTCTTGCATGGCTAAGTCAGGGAGCTGCACTGACCGTACCAAGGACTCCTCTTGCCTAGCAGAGGCAGAGGATGGGAGTAGAGATAATTAGTCATTTCCTGACAGCCTTGAGGCATATCTCGGTCCTTTCCTGATGGTCTTGGAGCATCCTGTATCTGAATCTTAAGTCATTCTCTGGCAGCTCTGGAGCCTTCCATATCTGAATCATAACTCATGCAAAATGGTACCAACACAACTGGAATCCCAGTAATTTGCTGATGACTAAAGCCAATCATCTCCCAAACCTATAAACAGTGGTAGTGAGACCCTTTGAGCTTGCCTTGATGGCAGCGGGCTGCGACCAGCATCTCCCTCTGAGTGGAATGCCTCTCGGAGCTCACAAACTTTTCAGTTTGTGAACATCAGGGATCTGTCCCTGAAAGCCAACAAGACTTGGGCTGAGACTCTTTTGCTCATTGAGGCTCGACCCTTTGCCTGTTGGGAAAGATGCCAAAGAATTTGATGTGAATATTTTCACTGAACTTGAGGGGAATTTTTTACAGGTATACTTCTTTTACTCTCTTTTATATATATATATCTCTTAGTGTCTTTATGCATGTGTGTGTACTAACCTGAATATTCTATAGCAAGTATATTACAAATATTGCTTTTCAAATCTATACTTAAATTACTGTTGTGAACTTTATTCAACTGTGAATGATTCTCAGCCTATTATAATCTCTTTAGCTATAATCCATTGCTCAATTCTGAGACTAGGAGTTGATCCAGCCACACATAGACTCCAACAGGAGTTTAGAAAGCAAGTGGGTCTTCTCTGAAGCTCATAAGTTAATGGGAAGGTCTCCCCTACTTTTTTACGTTCCCGATCTCTGTACAAATCACAGGAAATCAATTCTAACTCAATTTTTCTTTGTGTGTTTCTCTTTTACCTTATTGCATCTTCGGTCTCTGTATAAATAATTTTAGTTTGAATCTGACTTAATTTTCCTTTGTGCATTTCATCCATGTATTAAGTAATAGTGAACTTTGCCACTGAATTCTGTGAAGTAGCGCTTTTATATAAATTCCTATTAAATCATTTTTTACTAATACCATTGGAGGTAATTCTTTAAGCGGTCCAAAGCACTCTATTTCATGACACACCTCCAGGAAAGGTTTGCTGTGACTGGCAAGGGCCAGAAACCTTAATAGAGCTTCTTTTCCCAGAGTACTTCCTTGGCCTTCAAATAAACTCTACCACAGGACTGTCTTCCAGCGTCCTGGGTGCTGTCTCCTCAACCAAACTTTTCAGAGGTCACTTTTTCTCTTTCTTAGGGGGGAAGAAAGTGGAAGAAGGAAAAATGCATAAGATAAAAGGACTCTCAGTGACTAAGGCTTAATTTGCAGAGATAGATAATTTGCTTCATAAAATCGTATTGGACATAGACAGAAACTTCAAAAACTTGCTGGACTTCTCTTTCTCTTAGCAACCTGCCTGACTGTGTGTTTTTATTTTCCCCATAACAGTAGATAGCTGCACTTCACCTCCACATATGGAACATTTAAAAGAATTTCAGCAATGATTTCTGTTGCCTGAGCTTTATGTTGAGTAAGTTTTTTAATCTTCTTAGTCAACTGCTTATGGAAGAGACCACGTCACTCAAACCACAGTGATGAACTCAATTAAAAATAACTCCCAATTGACACATCCGGGGTTTTTGTTTCTTTGCCTTATATAAGGTAATCCAGGTAGGTAGACGTCAATCAGTCATCTGTTTTCCATTCTAAAGAGTTGCAGTCTATTTAATTGTTCCTTTATTTGTCTTTTTTTGTATCTATCTTCCTTCCTCCATAGAATGCAGGGCACAAATATAAAAAGCTTCCATGCAGACTAAGACAGCCTAAAAGCTCCTTTCCACCCCAGATTCCCCAGCAGTGTGGCAGTAAAAACACCCAGCCAGGAGACAGAGCTTTGCATTTCTAGAATCTCCCTCAACTTCCCCATTTTCAATGAAAACTTTAAAGACTTTAGTTACATGCTGTTTCAGAATAGAAAAGTTGTGAATGAGAGCCAGTACTCTTTCCCAACTCACTCTAATAAGCAGCTGTGAGATAACTACCTTTGCTAGTGGGGGACTGACTTCCTAAAGTCTTTTCTTGTACTCCTGGAAAAGCAGCAATTTCTCTCTCATTGTTCCTGCAGCAGAGTTCATATGAAAAATGCTCAGCAAGCTGCCTCTGGGTGAGTTTGATTTTGTACTTTTTACGGCACTGAATGTCTTCATTTCAAATAAAAAACATCTTAGCTGAAAACATGTAACTGTTCTTTGTGTCTAGAAAACATAATGCTACAGTGCATTCTTTGGCTCTAAATGTGCACCTATAAATATCTTAACCAGGCACTCAGCAACACGCTATTGTTCCTCCTGCAGCAGCAGAAACTGCCTCAAATTTGAACCTTGGAAGCAAAGGAAATGCGAAGTGGATACACAGAGGGAACGTATTCCTCTCCAACTGACAACCCAAGGTTACTTCTGAAGTAAATAAAGTGTTACTAAAGAGATTTCTCTCTCTTTTCTGATAATAAAGTTGCAACATGCTGAATTTGACTGCTTTTCATTATAGAGAGCTGAGCAGGTCAGAGAGTGGGCAGGTTCAATTTGTTGTTTCAGTGTACGAGTGCCAAACAGATTTCTGTTATGCTGAGGGAGTTAAACTAACCTTCGATCTCTGTAAGTGCAGACCGCACAGGCAAGGTTTAGCAGAAGGCAGGCAAATTTTCCAGGCTTCCCTTTCTGCAAAATATCTCCCTATTTTCATGGGTTATAAAAGTTGGAGAAAGGACTGAACATCAAACTGAAAATGCTAAGAGCCTTTGCATCTTTACAGGATGAAGAAAAGCACTTAGAGCCAAAATTCTCTCTGCTACAACAGGACAGTTTCAACAGCCTGTTCAAGTGTATCTGAGAGCAGCTGAAGACCCCAGGTCTTGTTTCAAGCAGCTGGGCAGCATCTGGCTGACCAACATAAGTCATCTACTGATGTCCAGATCTAAAGAACAATTTTTCCTTTTGCATCTTACAGGCTTTCCCTGTAAAAGGAGTATATAATCCTTCAGGTTGTGGTATTATACCACTCACTCCAAAGCAAAGAGTGCCAGGAAGGAACTGAAGGTGAATATTTATCTGTAAGATCATTCAGTAGCTGCACAGAATGACCAGGGGCATTGCACATGCAGGAAGACCTCCTGTGAAGGAGTTTGTATTGCCTCTATGTGTTGGTAGGGAATAAATACAGGTTTCTTTCTCTGGCATCTGTAACATTCAACAGGTATCACTGCCACTTTTCTCCTTTCCAGAAGAATCTGTAGTTACTTATGAAAAAGAAAACTAAAATTAGCCTGATTAATTGATTTTGCCCTCTAGGTCTAAGTACCAGTCCTCCAGGTGGGTACTGAATTGCCCATTACAGCAACCTCAAACTGCTCTCTGCCCTCCTGCTGGCTCTCCCAGTTTCATGTTACATTTTCCTGTGTTGTACCTGTATACTTAAATGACTGTTCATAGGCACAGCTGGGACGCTTTAATGTTTCACTACCTTGGGAAGGGGTGGTCCTGCTCTCTCCACTCCATCACTTCTTTTCCCCCATTCTCCTTTCCATTCTTCTGCTGTTTCCCTTCACTTGCTTTGGTCCTCAGAGGACCTCTTGCTGATATCACACAACTGAAAGGAGATTAAGGTGGTTAAAAAGTCAGTCAATTTATACATATATTTATATATATAAAATAATATATATATTAAAATAAAATCTTTATATTCATTTTCTTCCAGATGAGTGAGTTGAATTGGCTCAGTGAAGAGTCAGAGAAGCACAAGAGCTAGCACAAGGGAGGAGGCAAGGCCACAGCACTAAGCCTGGGGGTAGGGGAAGCGGAGTAGGACTGGCTTTGCCAGCAGCAGCAAGTCAGTTCAGACCTACTGGCAATCCATACAGAAAAGGTCCCTCTTTATATAGACTAAGGGAGCCAGGAATGAAAGGCAAGGAAAAGAGGTCCATATGGACCTAAGCCACTGGCTAGAAATAGATGCTCCTTTCTTAGCATGCAGCTGCCTTCACCACAGGTCTTCAACTATCACACACCGACAGCCTGGTCCTGCAATGTGGCTCACTCAGCAAAGTCTGCTGCTGACAAGAACCTGGGGGCTGGAGCCCTGAAACAGGATAATTGCATCCAATTTCCATATGAAGGAAATGCAGAATTGCCCTCTTCTGGGAGGGCAATGATATTTTCTGTGTAATACGGGGGTGATGTCTCATCTGGGAGAAAAGGGCGAGAGAAGAGCGCAGCCATGAGGTCACCACATTCCCACATTGCAGATGCTGTTACAGCCCTGGCAACGCCAGAGTCACCAAGACAGACTTCTGTCCTCTGGGCTTCCTTCCCTGTGACTCCCAGTCCTCAGCTCCAGCACTGCAGGGGGTGAAGGACTTTGCCGTTAGTGAAAGGTCAAACCAGGAATGACTATTAAATTTATGGATAGCAGTGAAATAGGGGAAGGCAGGATCACTGAAGGTCAAAGATGTGGAATGAGCAATTCCTTACTGAATTTTTTTAGAGCATTCCTAGGTTGCATGGAAAAAACAATTAAGTGGTATACTTGCAGTATCTAATATTTTAAGTTTGCTTTAATAGTCCTTTACATCATTATGATCAGTGCTGTGAGTGCATAAATATCTCCATCTCTTCAACATTTTCTTCTTGACAGGTTAGTTTTCTACCCACAGAGATATTGATGAGACACTTTTGTGCTCCAGATATGTGCATTTTTCTGCATTTTCAAATAGGAACCACCATTATCTTTTTGCAAGCTGAATATTTTTTATACATCATTTACTAGTGACTAATGTGTGCTTCAGCCACGGGCTCCAAGGACTGTCATTTATCTTCCATAATGACCACAAGTTCTTAAACAACCAGCAACATACTGGCTGCAAAAGATGATCACAGAAGACTCTTAGTTACAGTGAACGGAAACAGAGAAAAATGTATATTAATATATTTCAATTTGGAAAGAAAAAAAGACCTTCTTTCTCTCATGTGAAATGCAATATAAAGTAAAAGAAGTTCTTAATTATGTAAAAATATACAGTTTTATTTCTGTTTCTGAAGTCAGTTTGTCATCTGGAAAAAGCCAGTGTAGCTTCAGTGAAAATCAAAAAAAGCCTATAAGAATAAACTTTTTAGTGCACTGGCTGACTGTGATTTCTTACTGCTACTGTGTATTTTCTATATAACAATTATAAGCAACAATACTTGTACATATATTTAGGACAATGCCACTGCAGCCACAGGACACAAAATATTAATTTTAAGCCAATGTTTCCATATGAAAGTAAACTGGATCCAGTTTTCCACAGCAAAATACGTATCCTTTTAAGAAGTCAGATTAGCCACACTGCTTTTCGAAGCACAGCATTGCAGAAGCTGACCAAGTTTGTGCAAGAGCATGCAGCCATGTCTCCTGGATGGAAATTAATGAGCAATGAAATCTCTCCTTGGGTTAAACATGAGCAAGAGTGATGGTATTACAGACAGAGCTAACCCTTCAGGCCACACAAGCTGAATTTTGGGAACTCTGCCCAAACTATGCCAGCCAGTATGCTCAAGAAATAAATTCTGAGCAGTTCCCCGGGTGGTAGGAAGCTATTGGGTCCTTACAAACACGTTGTATTTCCAGCCATCGCCCAAGTCATTCCCAGTGACGATATGGGCTCACTTTTCACATGTTCCTAATGATTTCAAGTGCTCTGGTTGACCTTGATTTTCATGGGAAGGAAGCTCAGTGCTTGTTTGGATGTCTTCTTATAAGTATTTCCTCTTCTACAGTTTTACTGGCAGCTCAGCAAATAGTTTCCCTAGTGTCAAATAAGTTCCAGCTATGCAACAATTTTTCCACATGCTTTCAAATGCTATAAAAGAGCTTTATCTCCATTCTGTGTCTTGGGGTTGAGTTATTTTTTAGTATCTTTCCTCCTATTAATAAAGAGCAATGGAGTGATAAATGTGTATTTTACGCAATACACTTCACTATATATGTATATTGCTGCTTCCAGTGGTGCCGCCACCTCCTGCTGTATGCAGGCTCTATACAGCCTCCTCCTGTAAACAGGCAAACCTACAAAAAGCATAAGCCCAGGGAGCCTTTCATCAGCACCATCGGCTAGGTGATGGAACAGGCTGTCTACAGGGAGCACCCAGAGCCAAATTGAAAGAGAAATCTCTTTACTTCTTCAGTGACAATGCCCTTTACTAATGTTCAGAGAAGTGCAAAATGTATTTCCCTGTCAGGCATGCCTATAATCAATAGTATTATAGACAATATTGATATCAGCTGATTACACTAATGGTCATATTTTACATGTGTAAACTTGGCCGATGTGTAATTTCTGGTTTCAAGTACCTCACAGTTTGCTATCTTATCAATTTCCAGTTTGTCCCTGATGTCCCTAAATGCTTTCCCTATCCACCTTTTCATACCTGTCTGCACAAGCCTGTCCATACTAGGGAAGAGTGTCTGATAAAGACTCTGGTTT
Organism: Elanus axillaris; assembly: GCA_026212715.1. Lineage (NCBI taxonomy): Eukaryota > Metazoa > Chordata > Aves > Accipitriformes > Accipitridae > Elanus > Elanus axillaris. The sequence goes on from JANZLQ010000041.1 coordinate 12,556,537, forward strand.
TGCCTACCTACACAGACACCTTTCATTGCTTTTGGGTGCAGAGGTCCACAGTTGTAGATTAAGATTAACATTTTCTAAGATGATTAGTAATTTGGAATGATTCATTTGTGGGTTATATACCCACAATACCTTTAAGAGATCAAAGATCTTATTTTCAGAGACTGAGAATTTGGAAACTGAAGACCATGGAAATTCAAAGTCCCCAAGATAAACCTTCTCCACCTTTAAAAGTTACTAATTAAAAAAGATAATTGCAATGAAGCATGTTTTCATATTACAGCTTGTGAGTGTGTTTGCCCAGGTATACTTCTTTTGCTCCTCCAAAATATTGTCACTGATAAAGATGGATGGCTTTTGACAAGGAACATCAGTCATTTCAGAAATCTGATGAAGCAACTGTGTGCTCAAACAGTTTTGCATAAGCCCAACAAATGCTGAGCTTGGAGAAGAATATCCTTGTCTGCATGTGTGTTTTGTAGCATCAGTAATATGTACCTTGGGAGCATTTAATCTATAGTATCAACACTATTTATGGCGTCTGGAGTTTTACGTGACTAAAGTAATTACTGTGATAAATGCCAGCAATATTTTAAAATTAACATTGAAGTTTCCTTCGATTTAGAAGCAGAAGACACTTAATTGGCAAAGATGGGATTGCAGTAAATTCCTTTGCTATTTAGGGCCTGATTCTGTCTAACTGATTCACAGAAGGGTCTGTATTTTCATCCTGAAGTCAGTCAGCTTTCTTGACTTCCGGAGTGCTGCACTGGCCACAAGACCAGGTCTGGTGACTCTTTCCCCTGTTCACCTCCTGAGTTATTTCAGCTTCATTTTTTTCCTCCTGGTGTAGAAGTCAACAAATCTTCTGTGCCTCAGAGCATAACCTACAGCTTACTTGCTAAGTAGACAGATAAGTCCAACCCCATCTATTCCTTCTCCACTGTGGCAACATCATGCAAACAGTGTCAGCAGAGAGGCCCAGGAAGGGTCCCCAGCTTCCTTCAAATCACTTCCAAAGCACATGAGTGTAAATCTAACTTTTGTCAAAAATGGTTCTTACCACCTGGAGGTCACCAAAGGATTGGGACAAGTAATGGGCTGACATCTAAGGCAGCTTGGAACCTATCACTGCCATCAATAAAAGAGCATAACCAAAGTACAGTCTCCGAAGGAGCTGGTTCAGCCTCTGCCATGGACTGCTCTGGTGCGGCAACACCTCATTTGCAGCCCAGGGGAGTTTTGTCTGAGAAAGGACTACAGGATCACAGTCTAATTTTTGTGTGGCACCCCAACAGACGAAAACACTGTCCAAGATGATAATACTTTCTCTGAACTGGTAAAGGAGTATCCCAACTGCTGTGCCATCAGAAAGTTACCTGAGCAGTGAAACATCCTCAAAGACCTTTGGATCACATAGTTGAGCCAGTGTAATGGTCACTGCTGGTGAGAAAGGGCAGCCTTTGTCCCTCCTGCCTCCCTGCTTTCTGTTTCCCCTGCTCCCAGCTGTGTGTTTCTACTTTTCTCTTTGTGACTGGGGTGGTTTTCTTGGTCCTTGCTGAACTGATTGAACTCACTAACCTGGCAGAAAACTAACCCAGCAGAAAAGATGAGTCTGCTCATGTAACGGTCAGGACAGGGCAGCTGCTGGAGTGTGGGTGAGGAAGAAAGGAAGAGACGGGAGGAAGGAAGAGCTCTTTTTTTCAGTGAAAATCAATCACTGGGTCAGCTTGACTGTGTTCTGTGATCATGCCTCCATTGGTGAAAGGAAATGTCTACATTTCAGAGGATGACCGAGGGATGCAGAGTCTCTTCTACCTTCATCCTTTCAAATCTACTGCAAGGTCAAATGAGCTAACAACTATTTCTGGGCAGTAAGGTATTTTTTGGCACTACTCCATTTTAGTAGATATCTCCGCAAAAGATATATATATTCATGCTGGAAAGGCAAGACAGGGAGATCTCCATTGCTCTTAGTTCATCTCTTTCTGCAAACAGCTACAGTTGTTTAAGCTCAGAAAAGACCCCAATGGTTTCTTTCTTTTGCCAAACACCTGATCCAACCTGTAGTACAGGCCTGCCCCATCCTTCAGGATCAGGGCCTGTAAGCATCAACTATTCCTTGCAATCAGTGAATCAATTACTAACATACAAACTGCATTACAAACGGAATACTAAATTATATAAAGGGAGAATTTCCCCTTTCCCCTCTTTACCACCAGTGAGCAAAAGGAGCCCATCTTTCATAGGCACGTCAAAGAGCTATAGTTCATGCCTGGGAGAAAATTACAGCACAGTTTTTACAACAATTCAGGCAAGAGATCCCCGCTATGCAAATAAAATACAGTGCATCCATGCAGCAATACATGACAGCCTTGCTCAGTATTTCACAGTGAGGATGGCTGGTGAGTGGCTGCGGGAAGCTCTTCAGCTCCTGCAGAGCCATCAACAGGCTGCAGATCTCGTGTATGTTCCTACACAGGTTTCTTCAGCACATGGAAAAGGCAGGCTGCAAACAGCAGGAGAAGGAGATGGCACCTGTCATGTTCATCCCTTGACCTCTCTCTCCTCTGTGGTACGGTGCCTGAGCTCAATCAAGGTTTTTAGACATTAAGTTGTTTAGGTTATAGACCATGCTTTCTACTCAGTCAGTGTACTCTGCCTCTGAGCCCTGCTCACAGCCCCTGATATTGTTAATAAAGAACTGTCCATGCTGTTTCAAAATGAGAAAAAGTTTCAGGCATTGAACAGACTCAGCAGATACCTGATATAATAATATATTCAGCTACAAGGTCTTCATTTAACCTGAACACAAACTGCAGGGCCTTTCCCTTTTTTTCTTCAGGAATTACTCCTGTTTTGCATTCCAGAACACTTGTCACCCTGGTGAATATTAATTAAAAGTTGTAATTAATTAAAATGTCAATTAATTCCTTTATTTTATTCTTCAGGGTAATCTTGTATTCTGTGCAAGACAGAGCAGCAAGTGAGCTTAACAGAATGAAATAAAACAAATCTCAGTGTAAGTAAGTACTGCATTGTAGATCCTAAAAGAAGTGACTGTCTGGCCAGCCTTTGGTCAAGGGAGAGAGAAGGTTAAGGAGCACATCCATGAAGACAGACAGACCAGCACATTGTAGGAGGTTGGGGACCACCTATGGTCAATTTATGAATTCCAGCTGTGATTTTATGAGCTCTCTGTGCATTTATGAGTTGTGATCATCATTTGTTGTAGGCTCACAGCTTATGTTAAAGAGAGATGGGATTGCGACTCAGATGACCATCTCTGAAATAGGAGGTTGTCAGGACCATAAACAGTGAGCAGCCGTGCTTTAGCAGAGCAGAACATCTGGTTATGGGCTCAGCAAAACCTAAATTCTACCAGGGTAGAAACCAAGCAGGAAATCCCCAGTTTGGTCACAGTGATCACAAGGAAGGAAGGGGATGGAAGCTGAAACTAGAGGTTTTTTTCACTGGAGTTGAAAGCTTTTTGAATCAATGCAAATGTGAATGTGGGATAAAACTGCGAGAGTCAGCAGAAGTGCAGTAGTTACCATGATGAGCAGGTGCAAAGGAGTTCATTTTGGGATAGCAACAGCCTTGCTCTGTGGTATAGACTTATCCCAGGTGTTGCTGAAACAAAAAAGACATGTTGGTACATTTTCACATGGAAACTGAAAAGAAGTGAACTTTCTATCCATAATGTCACCATGGAAATAAATATGGTTTTGTATATAATATGGGAATTCTTACCCATTCCTTCCACAGATTCCTTCCACAGACACTGCAGCTAATCTTTAACTTGCTTTGGAAGAACACTAATCACCCCATTAGCCATGGGAGTTTAATAATATAAGGATGAAAATTCCCATACATGTAAAATCAACATATTGGTATGCTGTTTACCTGGAACTGTTGATCTACTCCGTTATTGTTTCATTTCCTTGCAAAGTTTCTCAGAAACCATAGTTATTGTACCTTGCTTCCTCCTCTTCCTCTCCAGGGGCACTTCTTTCCAGATCAAGGCGAACAATAAGTTTGCACAGCATTCTCACCAGACATTATGAAATACTGCTTTGTAGACCTTTCCTGTCAGCTCACACAGATGATTCGATTGAGAGACCTGGGTTGCTTTTAAAAATGTTTATTTGCCTTTAGTAATAAATGAGTACAAAATGCAGTGCAATATATATACAGCCTTTTCTTCTCTGTTTTGTGTTTTTCTACAGTATTTTTCTAAACTCAGTTATGTCATCACCACAGGCGGGATCTTTCATACAAAAGAAGTCAGCAATGTGAATTCTGTATCGAAGCAAGTCACCTTGACTCCATCTACAGGCACAGAAGCAGTTCCAAGGCATCATTCATCTCATTCTAAAATAGATGACAGGAACCATGGCCTTAAATACCTTCTTTCCATTCACTGTAGCAGGGGCCTTGCATGACCAGCTCTGAGGTAGACATAGATGTTACAAGCCAGGGAGCAGGCAGTTTTTTCTGTAAGTCTTTATTGGATGGGGAAAATCCAGGAAACCAGCCTCACTTTTGCTTCTCACTTTGCATTTGCAATCTCAGTTCCATAGTGGTTGGGTCTCCCATAACACAGCACATTAATTTGGGTAAAAATACATAATTACTTTTCTTTCTGCTAGTGTTGGATTTTATTCAAAAACTGCTGAGATAAAAAGATAATCTGAGTTTTCTAGGGAGGTTTGCTAGACTGCACAAACTATGACATTTTGAAATTCAGACTGTCCAATGACGTGGTTACAAGTAAGCACACAGAACTCATGTTTTGGATTTGTCCATGTATGAATTCACTCAAGAGTTACATTCATCTATAACAGAGAATCAAGAGGACATCATGACAGAGTCCAAAGATCACCAGCAGGAGCTCTGCCAGCGAGTTTCCCTTAGCAAGACCAGCTGTCTGTGTTTCTAGATCATAAAGAGGGAGGTTGCTATTCAAGGTGGGGACTGCAGAGTTTTTAAGTTTTAAAGACTGAGTTGGGAGATCTGCTCAAACCAGCAGTGCTGTTGAGAAAGAGGAATATGAAATTGGACTACGTTAGATGCCTCTTCTGAGTTTGAGTTTTAGTGGCAGAGCACTAGAAAATGCTGTCTCCAGAGCTCCAGCTGGGATGTCAAAGGATGGCACAAGTCCGATTTCATTAGGAGCTAGCCCTGTGGATTGCCTGGCAGATTCTTTCACATATACCCAAAGGCATAATGTAATGACGGTATTTGCGAGGTATGCTGCAATTTACACCAATCTGCCTGCAAGCTGGATCAGGCCCAGGTAGCTGGAGATTACTGGAGTGCAGCTCAAGCAGTGCATTTCTTTTGCTGTCACCTCCAAACAGTCCCTGTCCCCACAGGTTCCTTCCCTGCTCTTTTGAGACAATCCACCTTGTCAATGCCCATGGAGTAGTGGGAAAGCAAAGTGTGAGATGATTGCCTTGATGGGACTCTTTAAGTAACCTCAATTGACTGGAAAAGTAAGCACCTGCCTAAGGATCCCTACTCTGGAAGGACCCAAACTACTTTGCTGCACATTCTTGTAATGGTATTTGTCCAAGCTTCCTCCTGTGATAGCAAAAAATGACTGTCTAATTGGGGAGGGCAGAGCAGCAGATTAGCACACAGTACACTGAATAACATACCAACATCTGCTGTCACAGATTTGCTGACAGCTGTTTCTGCAGAGTAGCTGGAAAATCTGATAATCCTAAACATGAAATTTCTTGTTATCTGTGCAAAGGCAAGTGCCAGTCTCTAATATGACCTTAAAGGGCGATCTGCAGCTTTGAGTAAATGCTGCCAGCTATACCTGGACACCTCCTTCATCACCTCCTCTGAGAACGCACAGCTGGACACAGCTGCACCAGGGCTGCCTCCCACCAGGTGACACACAAGGAGACACTTCTCATCCCCAAGGGGTGTTTTTCATACTCCATGATTTAATTCTATTGGCAGCTTCAGGGAGAGTCCAGGCTGAACACCTCTGCCAGAGTGAACCCAGGAAGGACGCGTGACTGATGTGGAGACTGCAAAAAGGAGTAAGTACAAAAACTTTCCCTTCACTGCATCCTGGTTAGCCTGGGTGGAAAATGAGCCACTGCACTCCTGTGCTTTCTGCTTAATGAACCAGCGTCCCCTCAGCCTGTGAGGAGCAGTGGTGTTTAGCACAAACCTACAGCTGGGTTTATTTTGCAATGAAGACCTACTGTTACAGGCACTCAGAGGATGCATGTGGGCAGGAATGGAAACCAGGCACAGACCTGTGTGAAGAAGACTGAATTTCCCTGGCCCCAGTTTAGGTTTAGCAGAGATATGCTGGTGGGCTTTACCAAGGCGGTAGTGCTGTCCAACACTCGTTTTTTAATGAGCCCAGTCCTATGCTGAGACCTGGGCATAACATCTGGTGGCTATAACTTTTTTTAACTTCAATGGTTAAGAATGAGAGCAAGCCAAAACCGTGACGCTTTTCCCTTCATTACCTTTTAAAGCCTGCTCCTACCATAAATGACACACAAACACAGATAATAGCAGAGTCAATCCTAATAACAATTGTGCGGTTTTGCAAATCGCAGTTATCTGCATGGCAGCCCACAATCAGTGGTAATGCCAGAAACATGTGAAGTCCTGAGTACATGCATTACTTAAGAGGCCCATTAAACACAATTCTCATTCTTGGTTTCACAGATTAGTGAGTAGCTGCTATGCCCAGATGCCATTTCATGGCCAGATAACACAGCGGGAGAAGCAGAAGTTCCTTCTGTCATGGGTGAGCTGGGTCCTGTCTGACAACTGGGGTCATGTGTAATTCTTTAAAACACAAAAAGCCTAAAGAAAAAGATTTAATCTCTGTAAAAAGCAGTATTACAAAATACCAAGCACTGTTGTAGCAGGTCTGCCAGATGAGCAGACAACAGGAATATTTCTGGTCTTGCTGTTTTGCCAGTTAGAGACACAGTTCTGTGGTGCTGCCTATTCCAACACTGCTTTAGATTTTGGATTTGTCACTGGTAATTCATGGGGATATTGCTCCAAATACAACTTTAGCAAACAGGTTGATGCTTCAGCCACTTCTAAGTTTTCTTTTAAAGACACTATTTGTATATTACAGATCCAATTTATGCTTCTTCATGACACACCTCTTGGACAGAGACTGCCAGTGCTCTGACAACTGGTGGCTTTGTTTCCCCAAACTGCTTAGCTCCTGTCAACAAGACAAATTTGGCCCTGCCTGACTGCATTGTCAATGAAAACTGCTGTCCTCATGACATTTAATATGCATCCAACTGATGCAAAAGATACACCAAACCTCCTATTTTGTTGCTCCAATAAAAAAACAGATGCCAATTTCAGAAGCCCAGATTCTGATTTTTGAAGTCAAGTGCATGTGGCTGATGTATTAAAGTCTGTATTTCACAGCCAAAAAAAGCAAGTGAATTAAAACTTTACCCTTTTCAGGTGCCTGGGTGTTCATGTTATCTTTGCATACACAGGCACATTCCTCACTTCCTCCTTTTGCCAACTCTCCAGCCTTTGAGGGAGGTTGTGGGGCATGGAACAAAGCATCTCACATAGGTGTCTCCTTCAAAAAGCAGGGAACTAAGAAATAAAAGGGAACTGCACTTCAGTATTTACATTCAGAAATTATCACTATCCCCAAACACACCTGAATACCTCCCACTCACATTCATGCTATAGCAATGGCAGCACAGACCAAGCTCTATGTGGATGCTACAAGAGAAGGTCCTTATCATGAGGTGAATGATACCGTTCCCTGCACAGATCTCCTATGGCCTTACAGTGACAGTGGCAATATGTGCTACAAGTGACTTGGAGAAGTGGTCTGATGTGGTGGCCCATGGTCACCAGCACGGCAGAGCTCAGCTCCAAAGATCCCATCACACAGCTCATTTTGACAAGACAAGAGAAGAAGGTGAATCAGCCCTGAAGGTACTGGAGTGGTGATACCCACGCAGCAAGAGAGTTTGCATGTAGTGTCTGCTCTTTCCTAGGTCTAGATGACTGTAAATTGGGCAAATGTCCCACAGCAGTGTGGAACTGGGGAATACACTTCAATTTTTCACAGTGACAAGTAGATCTGTTGGAAGTGTTATTCAAACATAAGGACATATTCCCCATACAACTAAGATCTGACCTTGGAAGCAGAGCAGTCCAACAGAAGTCATCATTACCATCATGTACCTCAGACCGCAATTAGTCCCTAATGCAGGTTAATGTTCGGACCTTTCAGCCTGGACAGAGACTTTTTTAATTTCAGCAAAACATATTTTATTTCATTAGACTATTACAGTAATTATTTTGTTATTTCACATTTTGCTGCTTTGTAATTAAGCCAGGAGCTGTGACAGAGTGTGAGTTACAGTGCAGTCACGCTTGTGTGTTGTTAACCGAGCGCCTATAGGCCATATGCCACTGAATAAAAGGTATGAATTTACTGGGCTGTAAATGATATCCTCATGTGCCTTATTGAGAAGATAAACCAGCTCACAAAACAGAGGATTTCAGGACTAAGGATAAAAATCTGCACTGATCCCTGACTGAACTCAGGAGCACTGCATGAACAAAGTCAGAATATATTAAAAGGATGTTACTATTTCCCTGCTACCCCAGAAACACTACCACAAACTCCTGTTTTCTCCTTAATTTCAGTGGCATACACAAGATACTCTGTGGGTGTAAAATAATGAAGTTTGAAGACAACAGCTCTTATTTATTGAGCTCCGTGGCTTTCCAACAGCAGAAACCAAGAGCGGCTCTAGCCATCCAGTTGGGAGGAAGGTGGCAACGATTTTCCCAGCTGTGAAGTTAGTCTGATTGCCTGATGAAAATCTCACAGACCTTAGAGAAGCCAAAGGAAATAAACTTCTGAGGCACATGGACACTTAAATCCCATTTTAAGCATGATTAAGGTTTAAGTGCCTGAGCCTCCCCGGCCTCACTGGCTTTCACAGGCAGTTTGCATTCAGAATCCTGACAGGGTGACCATCACTTCATGTGTTCCCCTTTTATTTATGCAACTAGAGGTGTGTTTAGCCCTGATAACAAAAGGTATACTTTAACCCACTGATTTAGGAAGATGGGTGTCAGTTTCAAAATCAAATCAGTGCTCAGTATTTCAACTTAATGACTTTGCAAAGGTTAGGAACCAATGCAAACTGACCCCCTTGTGTGCTTTAACCCATTGCTCACATGAGATAGAAAGAGATGGTTTATACCTCTTTCAGAGGTACTTGTGTTAGAATGTTTTACTTTGCATTTGTCCCAGTTAAGAGCGCATGCACCCAGACGGGGAGACCCTGGTGTCCCACGGCCCCAGCAAATCCTTTCCACCAACAGCCCCTTGGTGCCCAAACCACAGCTTGGAAATGGGATTAACCTCCCAGCTGAGCAAAGCAGCAAATCATTATATTGCTCTAAATAAAAAAAGAAATAACATTAATAAAGGGTATGGAGTGCACAATTGGCATCTTTGTAGTTTTGGCCACCTGTGTAACTACAAAGCCAAATTTCAGAGCTCTGTGATCATCTATTAATTTTGCTGTGAAGCACAGTGTAGGAGCAGCACCTCCATAAGCCACACAGACCGTGCATGGATCACCAGGATCCCCTCCAGACAAATAACCATGCCCATGTGCAGAGCTAGAAGGATCTTTATCCACATCCCTAGGTTATTTTAGCCTTCTTGCCTTGAAAAAAAACAAACAGAAACCAAGACAAAAATGCCACAACAAACACAAGTCTTGTCCCTTTGCTGTGTCTCGGTAGCAGGCTGTCAACGCTCCTTCTTACCACAAAGCTGTCTCTGTGGCTTTGGGAAACAAACACGTCATTTGCGTTCCTATGAAGTATTTCTGTTTTATATATGATGCATTCAGACCAATCAATCTTCTATCTTGGTGGCCTGTTTAGAGACTTAGGGAGCTGGCATTGATTAAATGCCTATAATAGAGAGCATTAATTTTCCCGTCAGTGGAAAAATCACCATTGTAAATTGTCCCAGTCGGTTTGTATATCACCAAACGATATGCAGCATGTTCTGGATGTATGTACTGAACTGCACTCGCACATAAAGCACATTCAATTAGCAGCACCAGCATTGATTCAGCTGGCCATAGGCAAGAGGTCTGGGTTTGATTCTGCTGCCCTCTTTAGGATTTGTGCCTGCGACTCCCCAGTCTATTAAGAAATGAGGTGCAAGATCACTCAGTGTCTGAAGTCCTGTAGGGAGCCCACAGCATCCCATGGGACTGGGAAACAAATTGACTTATTCTTATCTCTTGCTCATTGTGCTACACTGTTCGTAACCTAGTTAGGATGATTTTTTTGCCATAAAGGGGAGAAAAATATTTTGTGCTTGTGGAAGTACTGAAGGCTCCTTCATCTGTTGAGTTCATGGTCCCAGCTGAAATATCACATATTATTCACATATTATGCCCTTGGAGCACAAGGAAGAAGATCCCAGTGCCCCAAGGCGAGGCAGGAACTAGTTTCTCTTGAGATGCAGAGCAACATTAGATTCGCATTGCCCTAATAAAAAATGTTCAGACACAGACCATAGGTAGATATCTCAAGAGGAGATAGCCAGCTTATTGTTGCTGTAGAGGAGGGCAAGAGGGTGAGAGAGGAATGAGTTGAGTGAAGAATAACTGGTTTTGGCAGAAGAAAAAGTAAGGAAAGGCCATACATAAGCGACCTGGGTCACTGAGGACAGAGATGCTCTGGAGCAGGTGTTGGGGGAAAGGCAGGGAGAATAGGTGGCCCACATCAGCAAGGAGGAGGTGAGGAGCAAAAGAAAAGCCCACGTGTCTGCTTAAAACTCTCACCCTGAGGCTTTGTCCAGCCTTGTCTCTACTTTGTGCCAGGTTCATGCCCTCTTTGGCACTCATGGCACTCTCCAGCTGCTGCAGTCTGCCTCCCTCCTCCCCAGCCGTGGCACAGCCGCAGCGGCCCCTGGGTCACAAACCTCCATCTCTCAAGTCACTAAATACCTAGCAAAAGAGGTCGAATTCATCCTGCCTTTCTTTTTTTCCAAACATCCCACAGAAGGAAAGGAGATTGTTCCTGTGAGCAAAATGGGCTGTTCCTGCCTCAGTATTTCCTTTACAAAGGCAATGACTTGAGATCTATCAATGTTTCTCTTCCCAGACTGACAGCACAAGGGTGTTTTCCCCAAGGCTGCCAGCTTAGCTGCATGCCCACTTCCCACCCTTGGGCATGCAGGAGCTGCGAGAGCTTGAGGTTTGGGTATTGCAGAAGGAAAGTTACTCACCAAGACCTCCCAAGGACTCCCTTACTCAAACCTCCTGGCGCGGGAGTCAAGATGTGATCCTTCTAACTGTCAGCCCTGCAAAATTAATCAAAGAGATGAAAATCCCCTCTGCCATTCATCACCACTGATAAAGGTCCTGCCACCAGAACTGAGCTCCCAATTTTGCTGCTGATGCACAAGGCGGGAGGTGACCTGGCTCACTTGCAGAGCTGCTGTGGCTGTGCCACGCAGGTACTAAAAAAGCCTGTACGCGTCAGAGACCTGCACAGCCATGGCTTCAAGTTATAAATGTCTGGTAGGATTGCCTGAGTTATGCAGAAGGTAGCATCTTTTCAGAGATTGAGGTCAAGGTTTTGAAAAACAGTTCATGATTTTAAAGCGGGTCTCTTTCTGGATGACCAATTGAGTTATTTTTAAAGGCTCATATTTTTGCAAAGAACTGAAGAGTATTAGGTAGCTTCTGGAAAACAGATCTTTTCAAGGCCAGAGTAAACTTTTGGGTGCAAACATGACTAAGTTGCACCATGCTGAGCAGGCAGGTGTAAACCCAACCTGAGGCTGGAAGCTCTTGAGTATCATTTGCTGCTGGGAAGCAAAGCAGATGTTTCAGTCATTGTCCAGCACTGATGTGCCTATAACAGCTTCCAGGCTGGGGCTGGTCTCATCCCACCAGCTCTGACCTTTCAGCTGTCTGGTTCCAGTTGGGGAGAAGCTGAATATCTGAAGCTCAAGGCGTGCAGTATCAGCTGTCAGGTTTCCACAAATCCAGCCCAGAATTTGAGCAGTCTAACATTAAGTGCCCAGCATCTGCTTCACAGTAGCTGCAGTCCTTGCACAAAGGGTTAATTTTATTTGCAGAGTTCCGTGCTATGCACAAGTAAATCCCAGTGCATTTTTACCAGCATGATTTATAAGCCAGGTTTAGAAAACTCTGGTCTCAGAAGTCTGTTGTCGGAGTTAATGGAGCAAGAATATAAACTGCAGCATCTTAGGGTTACAGTCACCTCTCAATAGCATCCTCCTGACAGTTTCAGATCCAGATCTCTGCTACATTTGTCCAGGCTGCAGTCACATTTCCAGCTGCAATGTGGAAATGCCTCTCCCTTATGGCCTGCAGAGCCACAATGGGACAGAGATTTCTTGTTGAACTTTCCATCAAAATGCTCAATCAGCTACAGCAGCCTGAGGTCTGCATGACTTTCCCCCTTTCCTATCATCCTGCAGAAATGGAGCAAACAGCTCTTCAGGCTGTAAACTGCCCATTGCTACTCAAAATGAAGGAATGGAGGTGACTGGCTCGGAAAGGGCAAGCAGTATGGTGTTTTGCATGGCCATGCCTTGTTTGCACCCATGGAGAGCAGCATGGGTATTGCCAGGCCTCCCAAAGTAAGAATCCCACATAACAAGACCAAATGCTACTAGATGAAGACGCTCATGTTGTATCTGTGTACTTGAGAGCAGCTCACATTACCTCATAGAAATCCACTTAGACAAGATTATTTCATCAGCTGACAAATTCCCTGAGCTACTAAAGGATCTTTTGCCTGCTTGATAAAAGGTTCCATAATAATGAAAAAAGAAAAATGAAAGAAGAACTCTCTATATGAAGGAAAGGCAGGGAAGAACTGAAAAATCTGTAATATCCCCAGACTTTGCTCTCTAGCCCTGAGAAGCACAGATGAGATATAAGCAGCAGGACAAGATGAAACAACAGCATCAAAAAGCCACCTAAGTATCACGACTGAAAAATGTATAAAAAGTGAAATCCTGGACAATAATTGATATGTCATTTTCTGAATTATCTGGGAGCAAAAAGAATGAGAAATGTGCTAACTTGCACACTGTGGTCCATGTCGGGAAGCAGGGGCAGGATCTCCAGCATCATATACTAGCACTCTCCCTTCCATGTCAAGATCAAGAAGCTGACCATGTCCTGGGCATTAAAATCAATTCAGTCCCCAGCCAGCAGCAGTAATAAAATGAGTACATAATGCCACCTTCTGGCTATAGTCGAGGACACAATAAAAACTGTGGCAGAAAGATAGTGTTCTGTCCCTCCTGCACTTGGGTGGATGATATATGTCACTTGCTTGTGGAAGTCAAATTTCTTTTGCTGACTTAATCCCAGAGCCAAAATTAATCAGACATCCTAGCTAACAGGATCAGGAAATGCCATAAATTATGCTGCCTGCAACCTAACAACAGCATTAACAGCACGAAGAAGGTGGAGGCTTTTTTTGATTAATCACTGTTTAAGTTGCCTAAAGGACCTATGAAACCTCCTGCTGGCTGACACAATGAACAACATTTTATATTAACCCATATAAGGAAATGTCTTTAAAAGTGATGGATTATGCAGATGCGAGATGGGGACTGTGTGATGTGGTTACCTAAGAGCTGCAAGCTGCATGATGGGCCTTTCTGCTGTTCCCAGTCCACAGCAGCCCTCTCCACCATCTCCAGCCTACCCCAGAGAGGCTTCTTGTTACCCCAGCAGCTGAGCACCCTCAGGAAAAGCCACATAACACGATGGGTTGGATTGAGTTGGCTCTAGGCAGAGCTGGAAAATTTATGCGAACAAAACCACTGGCAAATTTTGGCATCTTTTTTTTATACAAAGCAGCAAGCTCAGTACCTAGGGGAGGGATAGGAAATGGACATTTCATCTGTGAGGTTTCTGTGGCACCCTGCAGGACAGTGTTCCTCTTTTTTGTGCATGGAGATGTTGAGAAGTCACCACGGCTTCCCTTAGTCCCAGTTGGGTGCCTCTGTCCTGGTAACATCCTGCACTGGGGCATACAGAGTGGACAGGCTGAATGGAGGCTCATAACAACCCAGCCCCAAGCACATGAATGTCCACTTCTGGAGCTGTAAATACAGCATCCCTCATCAAACCTGTTGTTTTCTCTATTTTGCAGGAGCATCTATACAAGAGAAACCCTGGTTCCTGCTGCAGGGGGTATTCTGAGGTTCCCATTTGCTTTGGTCGGGATTTATCAGAGTAACTAGCACCAGCCTTGCTCCGCTCCCACCAAAGTGAGCTACCTCCTATCCACTGGCCCTACTGTTTGCTCTCCTGACAAGTCTTAGCACTTAGAGAATACATTTTTATTTTCACTCTCTTGCTTAAAGAGATCTACTTCTTGGGATGATGGATTTTCAGAGCATCCTCCGCTGTACTGCATTGCATACCATCATTTTAAACCTACATGAAATGAGGAACTAGCCCTTCTCAAGAGAGAAAAGTTGCATTTTACTCCTTTTGCTCTGGTTCTATCAAATATAACATAAGCAAAGCAGCTGAGAATAAAGTCCCAGAGTTCAGACAAAATGTTATTGTTGCCAAAACACCACTGTCAGACAAGATCATGGCTGGACAGATTGTTTAGGGATCTGCATAATTTTAGGTGCACACGGATCAATACAGCCAAGAAGCTTTCTCATTCCTCTTCACCAGTGAGTATTTCTACACAGGTCAAAAATTTCCACCGACAGAATCTTTTGATGGTAATTTATCTGAAGTAGCAGAGTCAGATTTTCACAGTAGAGTCAGAAATCACCAGTGAACTTGAACTCTGCAAAATGTTTCGGAAGGTCTTCTAGTTAAACCTCGTGATCCTGGGATGAAGGAAGTATCTCAGTCTCCTTCCTAACCTCCCAGGCTCATGCACATCTCCCCATGCCCGCTGGACACAAGGCATGGCTAGTAACTTCTTGCTCACTGATTTAATTCCCTTTCCATGTAGTCAGGGGCTCCTGAAAGACATATGCCCATACTTGTCACTTTTCTGGTATGATGTCCTGATGGTTATTTACACCTTGATGCCAGGCTTGCTGCTTGACCCCACTGCCATCTCCAGGCCAGCTCTGTCTGATGAGCAGTCCCTCACCCAGCCCCTGCTTTCCTCCTGGCTCCAGCTACCCTGACTCCTGCATCAAGCTCCCACCCGTTCTGCCGTTGGGACCATCTTCAAATGCCTGTGCTGGTTTTTTGCTTACCAGAGAGAAGAGGATATAATTATCCATCATTCCATGCTGTCTGGGAGCTGGGTGAAGGTACAGGCTTAGACACACCTGAAGCCACCAGACCTTCCTCCTGAGGCTTAAGGCAATGGCTCTGGGGACAGCCAGAAGAATCAAGAAAAATCATCTGCAGGAATTACTTTAATCCCGTGAAGAAAATGAAGTGGCAAGAAAGTATGTCACTTGAAGTCTGACTGAAAAAAACCCTGCAGAAATTTAACTGGCCTGAAATTATGTCAACCTGTTTCAGACTTGACTCATCTTCACTTTGCTGAGCACTGACAAACCCCAGAGGCTGCATCCTCCACAGAGAAGCGCCTGCTTCCCTTTGAGGCTTGGAAAACCCCAAGCCTGCTAAGGAGGCAAAGAAAGTAAATAAACCGCTGATAAAACAACTTATATCTTGCATTAGCATTGCCAGGGAAAGGGAAATGCCTTTTGTTCAAAAGGCTGACCTTTCCTTTCTGAAGCCTTGATTTCTAAAACACATATTTCACTCTGTGTGTATTCACCAGCTTCAAGTGAGCCTTTCCAGACCTCATGGCCAGGGACTGCATGAAGCTCAGCTGCTGCCACCACAGGACCTGCTCTTAAGTGCAGTAACACATCGGCGTGAAGGCGGCAGACTGTGCCGCAGCGTCTCCTGCAACTTCGGAATCATTTGGGCTTGCCTTGCCCCCGGGGAGGCTGAGGGTGCCCGTGTCAGATGCCCTCCTCACTGGCTCTGCCAATTAAACTAGACAGGCCAATGCTTTTGCCTTTACTAATTGATGCAGCAAGCACATAATTAAAGGACTCCCCATCGCTTTGCAATCTTAGCCGACTATTTGACCAGGTGGAGCCCTATCGTGCACCTTCCTCTCAGACTGCTACCTGCTTTTCCAGCTGCCAGTCACTAAATGTCACCCCTCTACCAGGCCGCGGGATGACGAACGCTCTCCTGACTGCTCTGCATATCAACCATGTGGGAGGTCAGATACCCCCTCTGCTGCCGTCTCCCGGTTCGTCTGATCCGGCAGATGGATCCCTTGGTGTCTTTGTCTGCTCTGACCTACTTCTCCCTTTCATCATCTGCCGGCTGAATCTCTGGGGTGTCTGACTCACCACAGATGTGGGGATGCTGTGCCTGCCCACACACATCTCCTCTCTCCTGGCTGCAAATTAACCCTTCATTTCAGGTATGGGGGTGGCCTGCACTGATCTCCCCAGCCCAGCTGTGATATCTTCCTTGCTGAAGCCAACAAATACCAAAAACACCTGCCCTCAGAACACCTCCGGCATGCTGGCAATGGCTCTCCCATGTTTCTCTGTGGGATGGGAGTCTCAGGGCAAACAGGACCAGTTGTCTTGGAAGACTGCTGGCTGAGGAGTTCCTGGGGTTTTGGCATGGACATCCATCCATCCTTCCCCTCTCTGGTTGACAGGAGGGCTGAATTTGGATGGAGACATTTTCTCATATCCTGCAAGACCGTTTGGTGTCCTGGAAGGTGGAACGAGGTGCAGGGGACACTGCAGGCTGATCCAAGCGGCTCTGAGCACAAGGACCCCGGGCAGCACGGAGCAGAGGCTCCCAGGCTGAGCCTGGGACATTGCGGAGGAGCTCAAGCTGGGCTGGCACTGCTAGAAGGTGTCTGGGCCAAGCCACCAGCCCTGCCGCATGGCTGTGAAAGACCGAGTTGCGCACATGGCTGGGACTTTGGAGCTGTGCCTCAGAAGGGTCGTGATTATCCATCTTGTTGTGACACCTGCAGGAACCCACTCATCCCCTCTTTTACAGCCAGCAGACAGAGGCAGCAGCAAGCAAACAGTTGCTACCAACTTCTTGCTGCAGCTGTGCCTTGACTAAGGATCAAGCCTGCAAAGCATGCACTGAACTCACCAACTGTTTTTAAAATGCCCCTAGCTGGCAAGAGGAAGTGTTGGAGGAAGGAAATAAATTTTACTGCATTACCGGCTGTCTTTGATTCATGCCGCACAGTTATATTGGGGAACTATGAGACTGAGGAGCTGTGTAAGTAACTGCTGCCGTGTCTCAGCTACGGCAGATGCACATCTTCTACCCCACACGAGCATACTCTGTCTAGACGTGGCTTTAGAGGAGATTCTGATATGTGACCTCTGAGCTCTGTGTGTTGCAGGAAAGAGGATCCATGGAAATCCTATTTTTCTTGCAAACTCCCCTGTACCAGGGACTACTCCCATCAGCAGATTTGAGCCTGGATTCTCTGGACTGGGGAGCAAGAAGAAGATCTGCCTCCAAGGCACTCCTATTAAAAGGTGAGAGAGGGCTCTGAAATGCTACGTGATGATATATCCTAATATAGAGAGAAACCATAGAGAAGGTTTTACCAGGAGTCTCTGAGTCTTTGCACTGGTACCATTAAGGGCTGGATGCTGACAGATATGTAATAGCTGAGCTGCAGGCGCTGAGCCAAGTCTCTGAAGGATTCAGCCTGAGTCCGGGCTTAATTTCTTCTTGCTGAGAAGTGCTTGTGTTGAGTCTTAGCATAGACGCATTTAACACAAGAACAACCAGGCACTCAAGACTTAATGCAAGAGTACATGCACAGAGAAAGCAAGTGAGAAGAATTTTGATTAATTGCTGTGTATTAATTTGCCGCTGCAGCGGATGGAATATTTGCTTCAAGCTTTTCAGAGAGACAAGACGAAAATGTTTTACACAGTTGACTGGCTTCACAGTCAAGCCCATTTGCTGTTGGTTAACTCTCAGCCCTGCGTTAGTGAATGAACAGGACAAGTGAAAACATCTTTTCACTTCCTAAGGCAGCAAAGCTTGCTGATCTAGCATAAAAAGAAGTGAACTATAACATTAGCTAGTTTAGATAGACTCAGAGAATGTACAATCTCCCTTTAAAAGCCTGGTTATTGCACAAATCCTCATTTTGTGCTTTTTTTTCAAGGAACATTCTCATAATTTATACTCAAACAACCTAATCAGAGGTAGTGTCAGCTCTGGAGAAGGAAATGCAGAAACCTGGAGCTGAGCATGGACAGGTACTCTGAAAGCAAACACTTTCATCTTGTCAGGAGTGGTTTGTTTGTGTCTTATCCAGAACTGCGAGGAACCATAACCACAAATACTTCACACGGTACTTTGAATTTAATAGCTCACATGGGCTACTGTCTGAATTACTGCCTTTTATTTTATGACTAAATTAATATTATATACACAGGAGCACATTTAAAATACCCAACAGGGTAAAAGAAATGATTGCTGTGTTGAAAAATATAAATTTTTATGCACAGAAGTTATTAGCAAAGCCACATTCCCCAGTCCATTAATGTGCACACATTTAAATTTTCCTTTTTTTTTTTCCTTTGACCTTTCTTCTCAGATACTACAGCATGTTATCTTAAAGCTTTAATAAAACAGTAATTCACTCATGCTTTTTATGGCCTACTAATTTGTCTGTTGTGCCATATATTGGGTTCCATAACTTTTATATGCAAATCAATAACAACTCCTTTGATATTTCATTTAAATCATTGAATAATTAACACATCCCAGCCCCCAAGTCAGCTAAACTGTGAAACAGAGAGCTAGCACTCACAAAACTTCAAGTAAAAGACAGTAAAACTTAAGACTTAGAGAAATCCCTTATTTGTAAAAAGGTAATTAGAAAAACTGTGCTTATGAAAAGGGAAAAAGGGGGAGAAAAATCTCATGCCTGGTAAAAAATAGCCCTGGATGTGTATAGTAGTTGCAAATGGAAAAAAAGGGAAATGGAAGCAGACAAAAATGTTGGTATAAACCTCTCTGAATACAGTATCCGAGTTCTAAGAAATGGAAAATGCAGTACAATGCTCATGGTTTGGAATTTCCCAGCTCCATCCATTGCAACAGGGTTGTACCTGGGCTTTGCAGGGGCTTTGCAGTGCAGCCCAAGCTTACAGCAGTGGCACGCACCCAGGCTTAAGGCATCCTGCTCTTTCCTGGCTTTAACTCTCTTCCCCACATAAGCAAAGCTGTGGGACAGTTCCTGACTCTTCCAGGCATCACAGTGCTCCTGGCTTCCTTTGTAGGCTGATTTCTCACAGAAACAAGGCGGCTGCAATCCTACCTACCACTGTGTATAGGTCATCTTCTAGTAGTCCCTAAACCCAGCGGCCAGCTCTACTTTCATAGAACAGTAAGATCTCAAAAATATGCAAGTTCCTGCAAGTGTCATGAAAAATAAGAGGTCAAGAAAAGGCAAGAGCAGCAATGTGTCCTAAATGCAAAGGCTGAAGTCTGAGACCACAGAGAAGCCGGATAGGGCATGTGAGAGAGGGACTCTGGTATAGGCATGATTTGGTGCTGGGCTCATATCAGGTATCAAGTGCGTCAGCTGTCAGCCTTGTTCCACAAATCTGTAATAAAACCCCGATCTCCTGGTAGCAACATCCCCCTAGTTCTGAAGATAACGCTGAGAATCTGAAACCTGTGCAAAGGAGTCCTTGGAGGCATGCCAGAGTTTGCAGATAGCCTGAATACCAAACATCAGGACGCAGGTCTTTGGTATCCTCCTGTTGTGGTTTAGCCCCAGCCAGCAACTAAGCTCCACACAGCCGCTCACTCGCCCCCCCCCCCCCCCCCCCCCCC
>JANZLQ010000041.1:12590164-12601713 GCA_026212715.1 Elanus axillaris
CTCAGGAACTAACTGGGCATCAGTCAGTGAGTGGTGAGCAATTGCATTGTGCATCACTTGTTTTGTATATTCCAATCCTTTTACTATTATTGTAATTTTTTATTGTTACTATTATCATTATTAGTTTCTTCTTTTCTGTTCTATTAAACTGTACTTATCTCAACTCATGAGTTTTACCTTTTTTTTTCCCCGATTCTCTCCCCCATCCCACTGGGTGGGGAGGAAGTGAGTGAGCAGCCGCATGGCGCTAAACCACGACACCTTGCCACCAGCAGTTAGTCCTAAGAACACTAAGGGATCAATCCCCACACAGCTGACCCTATGCCAGGGCCAGCAATACTCAGGACCAGGGATGCTCAGGACCTTTTAAACCTAGTGAGTTTTAATCAGTGGAGACCCAGCCCCAGCAGCATGGTACTAGAGATTTCTTTCTACGTGGTACATGGGCAAGGGAGCACCCATTCCTAAGGGCTGGGCCTGTTACCTGGAAGATGTGGGTTTGGCAGCAGCGAGTGAAGCAGTTGAAGCTTAACCCCTGCCCAGGGCCGCTCCTCATGGAGGCACGGGGAATTTTGCCATGGACATCCCCTGCGGGCAGAAGCACACCTTCAGAGATGGAAAGCAAAGTCCTCCACGGAGCTTTGTTGGTCCCATGCCCAATACCCTCCCGAAGTCACCTGCTGTTGTTTTCCAAGCCTGTAAGTGGAAAAAAACCGTGAAGTGGAAGGAGTCACAGCTCATCCCATGGGAGATTTCCAAGGCAGCCAGAGGAAGGCTGGGGCTCCCAGCCCCGCACCACAGGAGGCACAAGGGGAGACCCGGGGGTGGTGGGAGCCGGCGGATCCCTCTCGCTGTCCCAGCAGAGGATGAAGCCACTGGGTGCCGGTGAGCGGAGAAATCCCCGGTGCCAGCTCCCCGTCTGCTTCCCCTCCTTCCCCGCAGCGTGGAGCTGCGCTGCCTGGTTTTAGGCAAGTCGCAGCTGGGGCCAGCTCTGCTGCTCTGGATGCAGCTCCCCAGGCAGCCGGGCTGCATCCCAGCGCTCAGCAGCGTAAATCGGATCTGCAATCAGGCACCTGATCTCTCCAGCTAGCCAGAAAGCCCAGGTCAGAGTCCGGGCTGGCGTTTCTCCAGCTGCAGGAAGGCAGGCGACAGCCGATGTGGCATAAAGCTCGTCCGTGCGGGCTACAGCAGCAGTGCCTTCAGCACACGCTTGGACGGGCAAAGGGAGTTCATGCAACATCAGCGCTTTGTGGCATAGGATTCTGGTATTTTTGTTCTGGTACCAGGAACCCTAAAGCTGGATTTACTACATCATCAAATCACAGTACGCAAGAGGTCTGAAGAATTGGGAAGTCCCCATGCGTTTGCCAGGAATGCTGGTAGGTTGTCAACCCAGTGAACAGATTATGCCTGGACCCTTGATAAAGGAGAGGTGCTCCAAACTGTATCCACACTGCCAAACTGGTAGCAGGAAATTGCACCTTTGAAACCTTTTTCCATTGAAACTCTTTATTTAGGATGCTGATCTCATTATTCTAAAATAAACCTTGGGTCTGGGGGGAAAAGGTATCACTGAGGGCTCTTTGATGTCAAGGGTTGGATTCTGAAACAAGCTGTGCCTGTATAATTGCACCAGCCTCAGCTGAGTTGCTTCAGCTCCACACCCACATAATGGAGGCAGTAATCTGCACTCCCCCATTGCATCTACCATATGCACTCTATGCTGGTGCTCTAATATGACTGGAAACCCAGACAAGTCTGCTTTCTTGGGATGCTGCGGCTGAGCTGAAATCACAGGTGGCCACAGCAATACAACTTCTGAGATGACACTGTAATATTTTTAGCTGAACCAAGTGCTCACGAACAAGGCAGAAATGGCACATCTGAGAGCTGAAATCCTCCCTTTGCGAAGCAGGCACAGCAGAGCAGGGCAAACACATGCCCACGCGGATCACCTCCAAACACTGCTTGGGGTGGAGGAGCTGAGTGACTTGGGACCCCCCTGAGCATGGCACCGCCGCCAGCCAGCACCCACTGGGGTGGCTCCTCCTGGATGATGCTTTGAACAGGGACACATTCCAGTCACCGCTGACATGACCACTGATAATAGAGATACAGATTGTAATGGATGGGCGAAATGCAGCCATTGATCTACCTGTCTAAGTGCTCTGGAGAGCAGGTTGAATACAGATAAAATTTCTTTTTCTTCTGGAAAAAAAAAAAGCTTTTATAGTGCTAAAAAAAATAAAAAAGGAAAACTAAAGGCAGCACTTCAACAAAACCCCATGGACACATCTCATCAACTAAAAACCCCAAATTGAATCTTTTTGTAGAAACCAGACATTCAAAAGACACCTATTTAGTGCAAAACTCAGTTTCCATTTGTAAAATAAAAAATGCTTTGCTAGATGTTTTCAGGCAGTCCCAGCACCTTGCCCATGGAAGCAGCAAACAGCAGACATGCAGGAAACGCTTTATTTAAATAATTTAATTTCTTTCCTCTTCCTTCTATATTCGCCAAGGGAGAACGTGCTTGTGATGGACTCCAAAAGCCACAGACATTCCCTATCTCTGAATTGGAAGTTGCCAGGCTTCCTGTCTGTTAGTGTTGTCTCTCTGCCCGGTATGGTCTTCTGGACAACTAAAGTCTCTGTGTGTGACAGTAACATCTCTGGATCTCACACACAAGAGGAACCGTGCTGCCTCTGCTTTGGCTAATGCAGCGCAACACGGCTTGGTAGCTTCCTCTCCATGCTTCTCCCAAAAGTTATCCCTCTTAAGTGACAACGCTACTAGGAAAGATTATTTCCTTTTGGTAAGTGGCCATATCCTTCTGAAGGCAGGCAGGCCAAAACACAGAATGACAAAGAGATGCTTTTTGATACTTTGGCATCAACTAGGTGATAGGAGCAATAGCTGTGATGAGTTTGTCAGCCTCTGTCCAGAACAGTGGAGCGGCAGTCTCTGCCCAATTTCTCTGCCTGCCCACAGGACGGTGAATTAGAAAGTCACAACAGGTCCTGGCACAAAGTGGTTAGCCCACCTACACCACTGGAAGATGGATACGTGTTTGGGTATTTGCTAAGAGTCAAAATGAGCCCAGGTTGTCCTCTCTCAGCACCTTATTTACTTATCCTCTGTCAGCATCTTGTTTGCTGTATGGAAACAAGCCAGTCTGTTAAGCTGGTGCTCTGGCAGCTCTGAGCATCTATAATTCAGGTAACTACACTGAGAGTGTTGAAAAATACACCAGAAATCAGGTCCTACATTTTTGTCTTTGCGTATCTGCATTTACATGCCATCACCCAGGTCTGCTGTACCCCCTAGACCCCACTGGTGGCAGGGGCTCAGCACCACTCAGCATCATGCTCACTTGGCTTTTTGAGTATTTTCTTCAGCTATGAAAATTCTCTTTCCTAGTCTCAGATACACACTGCATGGCATTTGGAGTAAACACCTGCAGCTGCCTTTTTTATTTTTTTCCTTCTCTCCTTTTCCTGGTAACATTATGTTCTCCTAGGGAGCAAAAACATTAGCTTGGTGCTTGGAATGATTCAATTACTCAGCAGTAGGTTAGAGAGAAAACAAACATTGGATGCTGCTTCTTGCATCCTCTAAGCAAAAGCCTTGCTGGAGCACAGATGAACTGGAATTTCAGACAGCATCTTTGGACCAGTAGTCCTAAACTACTGAAATAGTTTGTACACTACTTTAAAATGCTTTGTTAAAAAAGGGGGGACTGATTTACAGCCTGTGGCTATGGATTCATCTTCTTAAAAACATCTGGATTCATTACTTATTATCAGGCTTAAATATTCTTGCCCCCTACTTGGAGGGAGCTGTGAAATTGAGCTAACACATCCAAATCCTGAGTTTCATTAATAATATGTCTGCTTTTGGAGAGTCCCGTTCTCCTAGCAGATGTTTGGATAAACTAGAGGCAGATGCAGACATCTCCCACAACCTTCTTCATGAGGTTTCATTCAAAGGAAGACTGTGTGGCAGCATTTGCTACCTCAGCTTTACACTTAGCCCTGGATCTTGGCACACATGAAGCATTGCAAAAACTGGTGAGAATTTGTATCAACAGAAACATTCAAGCCAGAAGTATTCATGCTGACATCACACTATAATAGCAGAGGACAAGGGGGAAGGTCCCAAACAGGGAACAGAAGTAATGCCCAGGCAATTAGTCAGACTAGATAAATAAGGGGAGGGGGGGGAAAGAAAAAGCACTTCTAAGAAGCATAAAAATATTAATGTGTAGCAACAACAGGGAGCTGAACTGTGACCAAAAATGAGGACTTGATGCAACAAAGAATTTAAGCTAATTTTTGGTGCAAAGCCAAGGTCTCAGCTTAAGAAAGTCTTCATTCAGCTATTACCTGACCACAGAAACGCCCAGACCTTCTTCTTTGGCACTTCTAAGGCCCCAGCGCTCAGCCTCAGTGCCCAGGCTTGCCAGGATTGAGCAAGCCAGCGTTTCACTCGGCTCTGCCAGAGCAGGCTCAGCAGCAGAGCTGTTGGCTCGTGTGCCCAACCAGGCAGAGCGCCCGTCTTCCCAGACTGCAGGCACAGCTGCCTGACACTGGTCACGAAGGAGGTTTGGGTATTTACAACAGCCTATTACTTGCAGCGTGCAGCCAAGGAAGCAAAGAGAACCTCCTCCTCACATCTTATCACCAGCATGACCTGGCCATCGCACTGTCCCCTTCGCATTAGCTCCATGGGACAGGGATCTCCTGGAGGCTGTGACACAGACAGGCTTGGGTCTTCGTTGAGGCACGAGCGGTTCACAGGGAAGGATGTGGTCACCAAAAAGCCCTTTTGCTCAGGCGTGCCTGCAAGATGCATGTTGGGAATAGTCGGAACAACATCATACCTGCCTGAAGTTCCTTCTGAGAAGAAGACTTAGTAATTTGTGTAAATTTCTGGACTGTTACAGCTAACATCACCTCAAAATATCTGTTGCTGCTGTCTAAGCTGTGGCAGGTTTTTCCCAAAGTGTTCTTCCCATGGCTTAAGGAGCCCAAGGGATGGTCCATCTGTCACATCTCCAAGTTAAGATATTCTCCTGTTTTGGCAGTACCAAGTGTAAAACCTGCCCCTTTCCAGAGCCACTGCAAGGGGAGTTTCTGGTTGAGTTCTCTGTTTGCTTTCTCTGGTCTCTGGTTTTTAAGGTGTACAAATCAGCATGGCTGCGTTGGCTTATTTCCAGGGCAGGAGCAATAGTGCAGTCCCTAAACTGACTTGTATATGTTCTTTTATGATAAAACTAAGTTAAGGTATCTGGGAGCTCCCAGAATGCAGCCACTTCCCAGTTTGCTGCCAGAGTGGGACGTGGGTGTGTGCCAGCCCTTCCCTCCCTTTGCCAACACACTCTGCTTCCACATGAAAAATATGCCAGTGCATAGAACAGAACAAGCTGCAAGAGGGGACAAGTGTGGACAAGTGGCCCAAGACCCTGCAGCAATGAAACAGTCAGAGTATGTGCAGCCTTAGACATTTCTCAGAGGGTGAGACACAAAATATTGTGTATGACAATCTGACTGTTGGACTATATTCTTGATTTTCTGTGTGGGGCCTGGATCAAATCCCCCTCAGATCAACAGGAATCTTTTGGGAGATTTCAGTGGGAACTAAGTCAACTTCAGTAAACTTTGTCAGCAATAGAAATACTGAGATCATCAGAGAGATGGTGTATTTCATGAAGATACTAATTTCTACTTCCTTAGTTTTCATTTTTAAGGAAGTGTTTTCTTAGGGACATACCCATCTTTTCAAGTTTCCTCTACTTAAGAATCACAGCAGAGTAGTGATACTTATACTTGAATTTCACAATTCTGGTAGCTTATTTTCCTGCTGTCATGACTTAAATCAAAGGACATAAGAACCCAAAGAAAGAGATTTCCTGAGAACTGAGATAAACCTCCTCCTCTTAAGATACATGCTGGTTCAATGTGTGCTTGGTAGCATTTGCAGATATAGACTATCTAATCTCCTAAGTGGTGCCTACCCACAAGAACAACAGACAGAAGAACATTAAGCAACACTTTGCTATGGACTGATGAGCTTGGTAGGAGAGGTTCAAGGAAGGTTAGTCTGTGCTTACCTTGGTTTTCTTCCCTACAACTTTTCAAATGTCTGTTGTTTGGGCTGCATTTTTATCCACTGTGTACACATTTCAGGCTGAATATCTGGGGAGTTCATCTGGCTTTCAGAAACACGGCAGAAAGGAATTTATCTCTTTCCAACAACAAGGCTAAGGTGGAGGAAACATTGCTTTGCCCATGCAAGACCCAGAATTTCCTTTCTCATGTGGTTTAGGGACAAGATATGGAACTAACCAGTGAAGTAACTTCTGGGTCATGAACATGGTTTTCTGCAGGCCCATGAAAACCTGTCCAGACTAGCCAGTTCACAAGTTTCCTCCTGACTTTGTTGCTGCTTGAAGAGGGACAAAGAGACTGCAGGAGGTGAGGGAATTTCAGCCTAAATTAAGCTCCCAGGCTCACAAGTTGACCACAGAGTCGCCTAGGCTATTAAGGGAAAATCAGCAAGAGAAGGAGCACTAGGCTGACCTTGCAGTGTAATGCCAGTGAAGTCTTGCCCTGCCTCTCAATGGGTTTCTTGCTTCCCTGGGGAAAGCCTCAAGGTCACTGGCCTTACCCCAGCACCGTTCTTGGCTTACCTTTAGAGCTTCTTAAACCCTAATTGAAGCTGCAGGCACTGCTGGTTGGATGAAACCTAAGTTCCTGCCAAAAAAAAGATGCAAATTGGCAGGAGGCTCTGTCGGCATCTATCTGGAAGAAAGGAGATGAAAGACCTGAAACTTCTGCAATCTCCATACATTTAGGAGGTATTTCTGTCTAAAGAGGAGACATAGCAGAAAGCTGGGAAAATGTTATTACTGCAACAGAGGGGAGAATCTGAATTAATTGTCCAGGCACTCGTGGTGTGCGGTCATCCTCACCTAAAGCAGCTCTGGGGTGCCAAAGAAGCAAAGAGATGGGGAAGTCTGCAAAGTGGGTGCCATTAGCAAGAACAGAGCAGTGAACTACCAGATTTTTTTTCTTTTCTCCCTTCAGCAAAATACAGTTTATTTACCCAACTAATCCACATTTCTGAGTAGAAAAATATCTCCCCAAGCAACTGAAATCTTAGTTTTCCAAAGCTGGGCACCTGAGCCAATGTTTTATTAGGAATCTAATCTAAAAGCTGAGCATATGCCTTGCTGCTGCCAATCCAGTTCTGGTAGAAATGACAGAAACATAAAGAGATATACATATGTAAAATACCTCCTTACTGAAGTACATGTATTTGTTGCACTAAGGGTACATGCACCTAAGTGGGGGAGAGCACTGCATTTCTCTGCCTGACTCAGTACCCGTGGTAAGCTGCATATGTTGAGGTGCCAGAAGTTTGGAGGATGTGTGTGGGTAACATAGGGAGGACTGATTCGTGTCAGGTGGCTCTGCTTCCTCTTTCTGAGTTCACAGGAGTGCAGTGCAGATATGATTCATACCTATTTCGAGTCACTACCCATTACCCCCAGTGCTGCCTGCATAGGAAGAGCATTCAATCTGAAGGTATCACTTCTCTAAAAACTATAAAAGAACGCAGAACTAGATATGTGATTCTTAAAAAAAGAAGATTAAAAAATCCAGACCTGTGGAACCGGAACCACGTGACAGGAAGGTGGCATGTTGTCACCAGGCTGACTCACAGTGAAGGCTTCTCCTTTACCTGTGTCAAGGGCATATGCACTGTCAATACCTAAGCATAAAAAAGTCTGAAGCTTGAGCTGCAAAAAGCGAGGACTCTTTGGCAAAACCTGGAAAATGCCTGTCCTCGTATTCTAGGAGGGAAACCTTATTTTCCAAAGGCCTGCATATTCAGTGCTTATTCATTTAGTATTTCTGGATAAATGCAAAATTACAAATGCAGTACTAACAGCTCCTGCTCTAGTTGTCCAGAAAAGGCACATCCCTTGCATCTGATAGACGTTGCCTGTTCCACAAACCTCCCTTGAAAGGCTCGTATGAAGCATCCTCCACTGAAAGCTTGGTCTTCTGCCAATGCAAACCTTCTTCAGTATAGCCTGATTTGTTTCCCTTCAGAGGATTCTGTCTGGTGAAATCCAGCAACAGGATGAAATGCAGAAAAGGTAGACAGAGACAGCAGTGATTGGACAAAGTAGTGTAAAGGAGCACTGCTCTGGTCTTTATAAGGAGTTTATATGGTCTTGCATGGTTGTGGTGAATTCACTGGCACAAATGACCTGAGAAGAGGCAGAATAAGAGTTACAAGCCTTGCTTGAAAGGGATTTCAGTCTCAGTTGGGGATGCAGACGCTGAGCCTTGCAGACAACCTAAAGGAATGCAACATAGGCAGGCAAAGCTTGTCCAACACTAATAAATCAGCCAGGCTACCAAGGCTTAGAGCCTCACAGCTGCATCTCCTTGGGATTCAAATGAAGCCACAAAGACGTGGTCTTTGCGGAACGATGCAGTCTCCCATGGGGTTGTTTCACAGAGAGTCATCTGGGACAGAGCTGTGCCTGCATAGCTCCACTGTGTCATTTCCCTGTAAAAAGCAATGAGCACATGGCAGCTAGGAAATGCAAGTCAATTATAAAACAGAAAATCAAATACCAGTGCCATCTGGTGTGATCAGTGTCATTCACTCCCAGTGCACAATCCAAGCGCAAAGGATATAGATGGTAAAGAGCTGTTACACAATATCCCTGTTTTGAAGCTATCAAGTTAGGATTTAAGAATGGAAGAGGTTGTCCTCATGCTCTCCAGTACCCTGGGAAAGGGACAGAGAGGGTTTGGAGATGGGGGACATGCTTGGTTCTTTTTTTTTCTGAAGTGGTTTGCTCAGCCCACTCAACCTGGGAAGCTTTGGGATTCTAATAGAGCCCAAAAATCTAAGCAAGCACCTTGTTGTCTGAAATCAGTACTCTTGCCCGTTTTAAGAACAGCCTGGGTAACTATCTAGACCTCCATTCATTGCTTTAACACAGCTGATTTTAATGGAGCTGTGCCAGTGCTGAGGGGCTCCACCCCTTCCACTGAGCAAACACACTGCAAACAAAACCTGAATGAACCTCTATCTATTTGACGGATCAGGCACTTACTGTTTAATTATACAGATGAGTAACGCCAATGAACGGGTGCTTTTTCTTTGCGAGTTTGTTACAGAGGAATGAATGCGAATTAGGCTGTAAAACAAAACAACTGTGGTGTAAATAGTGTAATTGCTGTCTTCTCATCTGTGGCAATCAATGATCTGTAAGACATTTTACATGGCTGCCCCAAGCCACTTCACATCTTGCAGTCTGGGGGCAATAAATAACTCCTTTGCAAATGAGAGAGGGGAAGATCTGCTTCAGTGTGGTACCCAGTGAGAGAGCTGTGCTACTTCAACAGGGGCACCGGCAGTATGGAAAATGATGTGGGCGCTCACTTATTGACACAGAGAAGGGATGGACAAGTTGAGGTGCACTTAATATAGTCAGGTCAATGTGTTTTACTGACTCAGGGGCCACAAGGGGACTTAGATGATTTGCAGGATCTGGACAAGTATTTTGGAAGTGGGGCTGTTTCTTGATGACAGAAAAACAGCTGAAGGTGCAATCCTGAAACCCCTGGAGTGCCATGTCCCTTTATGCAACACCCAATATCCTGGCTCCAGCTTCCTCACAGAGACCTATATGTGCCCTAAATGGCAAGTGTGGGGGGATTTAGACAGTGATTTCATGACCCCTCTAGTCCAGCATTCACCCTGACCGCTGCTGCAAGGGTCATCCTCCTCTCCCTCGGTGCAGGCATTTGGGCAGCTTGCTGGTGAGTGGGGTCGGGGCTCCCGTCCCTCTGGGCACTGCCCCGCTCTCCTCACACCTGCGCACCCACATCGCTACAGATATTAGGGAAGACAGTTGAAGCGAAACCCAGCCTGCCCTGTGGAGAGCTGCCCCAGCAGGCCAGAGGCAGGGGAAAGGAGTGCTTCTTCAGCCATTGCCCCATGGTTAGGGACCTCGCTTGGTCCTTTCTCAGAAAATGGAGAAATGAAATAGGGCTGTGGCTGGTTTGTCACATATTGCTCTGCGGTTACAGTGCTGACCCAGAGCATAGAGCAGTACCAAGGGCCCTGAAGGCCCAGGCTTTCCTCTTACCCAGTTGAATGCCTGGGCCCCTCCCTCTCCATGCAGACTAATTGCCCCATGCAACATAATTTTGATGAGAAAGCCAATGCACGGTTCCATCCAGGCCAAGGAAAGGGGACTATCACACCTCCAGCACCACAGGCAAGCGTTCATTCATTCCCGTTCAGGCTTAACATACCCCATCCTTCATCCCCATCCTCAGGGGAGGAAGAGTTTCACCCAAGAGTGAGAGACAGGGCTCAAGCCTGTTCTGTCGCCAGCGACGTAAGCATGGCCTCCTCCTGCAGCTCTGGGTGCAGGTGCCCTTCCTAAACAGCATACACACTGGATCTGGCCTCTGAGCCATTAGCACCCCGAAGTCAGGCACAGCCATGGTCCCTTTCAGCAAAGCACCCAAGCCTGTGCACAAATAGTGTGCTTCAAAGTAAAGTTGCTCTGCCTTTGCCATCACTGGGTGCATGCACATACACTCATACACACACACACAAAGTAGGTGTGAACAGCAGCTACTTGGCTTCACAGCATGAGTCAGTAGCTGAGGCCGGTCACCAATCCTCATGTCTCTGCTTTAGCCTTTTTGCTCTGGCACAGCAACGTTCTGCAGAGTTTGACCATACCTGTTCCTTGCACACCTGGACACACTCACCACAGACCAGGTCCCACCACTTCAGTGTCCATTTGCAGCATTACTGGCTCCTGCACCATGACCACGATGAGAAGGAAGGAGCCTGGCAGCCAGTCCCGCTGCTCTCCCGACAAGCCTGGCACAAGCCATCTCCCAATTTTAGCGCTACTGATTTTCCTCCTGCAGGCACGGCGCTGGGGTCTGTTCCCCAGCCCTTGGGGCTGCCCTGCGGTTCCTCTGGCTCCCCAGCTGCCCGTGGTACTCGTGGGGCTTCACAGAGCAGCACCAAGACCTGGAAGCAGAGAGGACACGGCTGCCTGCTCACCTCCAATCCCATGCTAATTCAGCTGGCAAGGCATGCTTTCACCTTGTTCATCGAGAACAGCTAGAAGAGGGGCTTTTTTCCTCTAAATCAGCATGAATTCAGGAAGGGAGTTCACATCCAGTTACAGGCACAATAAGCACACTGCTTGCATCTCAGCTAGAAACAATGGCCCAGCTCTTCCCAAGCTCACTTTTCCATCCATGGCAAGAAATTCCCACCTGGCCTCTGGCTAACCAGCACAGCTGGGGTTACTGCTGCTTTCAGATTGATCCTCAGAGGGGAATCTAGTGAAGTCTGCTGATTCCACCAACCCAATACCTGACCTGCACAGTGCAGAGGCCGAAGTCATTGCTTAAGCTCTTCCTAGCTAGTATTTACTAAATGTGAGGGGGGGGGGGGGGGGAATAGAAAAAAATTTTGCAGGCATC
>JANZLQ010000041.1:12626743-12639414 GCA_026212715.1 Elanus axillaris
ACGCAGGCTGGCATTAGAGCGTGGCGAGGGTGCGGGCAGCTGCCTGCAGCAGCCAGGCAGGGCTGCAAACACCTGGAGCAGGTGCTGAGATCCAAACCCCCTTGTTTTTTCTCAGCTGCGGCGCATTGCTGCTGCTCTTCATGTGCCGTGGGGCCTGCAGAGGGACGTTGCAGCCCCAGAGCTGGTTTTTCTGCTTTTTAGCCCCATTTCTCTGCTTCTGTTTATTTTTTATGTGGGAGACGATGCAGCTTTTCTAAGAACACAGACCTTTCTGGCATATCTCACAGGTCCAGGCTTCAGATGAAACCTGATGGGAGCTGATAGCCCTTTAAATTTCTTCTGTGGTTGTCAGGACAGGAATTTGCAACATCTACAATCCTTTCTTTGTAGGAATTTTTCTTCTCAACTTTTCTTTTTTTCCCTAAAACTTGGTGTGAGCTCCATCCTGCTCCCAAGAACTAATTAGTGACTAAGCTTTTGAGGACTTACAGGTTACACTTCAGGAGTGCATATAACGTAAAGGACTTTCATTCGCTGTTGTAAACCCCATCATGAATTGACATTTGTCTTGGATTGTATAAACACATCCTCAGAGTGCTTCCTCCAGCAGGATAGGGAGCTGTGCAGAGTCATTTCCCTGGGTCTTGAATTGTTATGGTAAAACTGCCTTAATTAGAAAGCAAGTTCGTCTCTTAAAGGCTAGCTGAGTTCGGACCGAAGGGCAGACAGGTCAGTGTATTTCTAATATTTCTGTGCTCATGTACACAAGGGTTGAGTTTCCCCACAAAGGCAGGAAAGCTTTTGCTGTGGGCTCCAACCTTTGATCTAGGGGGTTCAATTCAGGGTAGAGACCTCACAGAGTAAGAAAAAAACAGCATTTGAAGCCTAAAAGCTACCCTGAGCCAGGCAGGAGGTCTCTGCTAAAATGGGCCGTGTTGAAATATTCACAGTTTAATAATAACTGGCTTTCAGTTAACACCTCCCGAGAGGCTGAATGGATGCATTTTACAGCTGTGCCTCACAAACTAGTTTCCACGTGAAATCTTGATCAGAAAGGCACAGAGACATTTTCTGTTAAAAAGAGCTTTTAAAGTCTTCAGAGCTTGCTCAGCCCATAAAAGCTGGGCTGCACTGAAGTTCAGTGGGACCTCAGGGGTACCCCAGGGAGAGCAGGATTCCCATCACCGAGCCCCTGCCTGAGGGACACTGCCTGACCCTCTGACCCTTGCTTTACCACCCCTCTCCTTGCTGCTGATTCCAGGCTGGGTGGCCTTGGGCCAGACATCCTCATTATTTTAAGCTGTCCTGGCTCTCCCAGCATTTCAAAGACCTCTGAGGTCTTGCAGTGTTTAAAGCCCTGGTGCCACAAAGCCAGAAAACCCCACGCAGCTGGTGCAAGGGGCTGTCCTGTTGCTTGCCACCCCCACGCTCTCCATCCCACCCACCCCAGCCATCCTTCTTCAGTTGTTTTTTTTTCTTTTTCTTTTTTCTCCTTTCCTTTGCCAGATCATTTCCCTGCTTTGATCATTTCCCTGCTCTGAGTCACCCCATGCCAGGACTGCTTTCTCGTGCTGGAGGACGGAGGTGCGGTGTGGTGCAAGCCTCCCTCCTTCCCAGTCCATGGGGAAGTGTCACCCTCCGAAGAGTGAATGAAGGGGGTGACAAATGACATGCAAATGCCTTCCCTGGAGGCTACAGAAAATTCACTTCCTTGCACCTTTTGGAAGACTGGTATTTACATACTATTAGACGCCAACATCCTGTTGAAGTTTCTTAGAGCGTGTGATTTGCAGACACGCTCGTTTGGGGATTTAGACTATTGACTGAAGGTTGCTTGGCAGAGAAGAAGAAAATGAGCTGGCTGGGGAAGTGAAGGCTCAAACAGCCGGTTGCGAAGGATCCTTCCGTGTGAGAGAGACAAGGGACTAATTTGGCTTCAGCTCTGAGGTAGGAATTCTTCCCTCTACCTGTTTTCTCTGTCCTCTTGGCATCCTGTGGAGGTGTTTAGAAACAAACCAAAAAAGCAATAAAAGGTTTTTAGTTGTCATAATATCTGTTTGTGTGACAGCTTCCCGCTGAGCGGGAGCTGGGAGAGTCTTAGAAAGTTGCCACCAACCACACTGTCCGTGTTGCTGGGTAACAGTTTCTGCTTCTCACGTGACCCCCAAATCATAATAATCTTAATAATTGCATCCCAAAATGCTGAATGATGCTGGAATCACTGGTAGGCGGACGTGCTGCCTCCAACCAAGTGTGCAGGCGCTGGAGCAGGGAGCAGGGGGCCCTCCAGACCTGCCTTACACCCCATCAGGATATTCTTGGGATCCGGACTCGAGTCCCGTTCCTTTCTGGCTGGATCAGGGCACTTTGCTGGCTCCCATGCTAACAACAGCGGGGAAGAAGCCCTGGTGAGATCAGGGTGAAGCATTTGCAGCCCCATTTGCTGCAGTGCAGCTGGGAGCCAGCACCCTCTGCATGGGGCAAGTGCTGGCTATCACCCGGCATCCCGCCAACCCCAAATCCGATGGTAGTGTGCAGGGCTGCCGCAGGGCTCATACCCACTGTGGAAAGCATTTTAAATTGGTTCAGCTGATTTGGCACTCAAACAGATAGGGAAGGCTGGCACCTTGCTTCTGGCCAGGTCCCCCCAGGGGCAGTGGCCGTTTCCAAAGCGAAGGTCTGACAGCAGCACCAGCCTGATTTAAACCTGGCTTCCTGGGCTAAAGTAAATTGGTTATTGAGTGTCTTCAGACAGTGTTACTGTTGTAACAAAGAGTGGTTTTAAACCCGTTTAAAGCTAAGCTAGTGCAACATTTAAATACAAATAAGACTTTAGGTGCCACTGAAGAACCTGACATAAACATACCTGAGCATCAAACTTGAGCTTGATTTGCATGTGGTACCTGTACCAGCCTGATAATTTATTTACTTGTTTATTTACTAGCAAGGAAGAAGGCACCAGTGATTATATTTACCAGCACGGTTAATCATGGTGTAACCCCACCACTGCCACTACATATTGAGTGGACACATTTACCCCTTGTGCAAGGCATCACACAATTTCATAGCTTGTATTTGCCCAGCAGAGAGGAGCTGGGCTGGCACACAGCATCCTAGTAGTGGTGGATGGGATGGAATCAGGACAACCTGTTTTTCCTTTCTTTGTAAAAGAATAAGCTATACTGGCAAAATACATATACATTTATACCAGTATGGCCACGGTCCTTTTCTTCTATGCACTGAAGTCCTTTTCTGGGAGTTCATTGCCAGAAGAAGCCATTGCCAGCCCCGTGCCACCCCCAGCCAGCACGTGGATGGCACAACTCCTGCCTGCTGGCCACAGCAGGCTGCATGTCCGTGCTCCCTCATTTGCTAGAGACAAAACACTCCCTGTAATGGTGCGGTGCCTCCGAGGACACAGCCGACCCAGGCTGCTTTGTGAGAGCTCCTATTTGCCTCACATGTGGGTTGTGCCAAAGCAAAGCATAGTGTGCTGGAGATTTCATGAACTTCTTCAGTAATGCAGAGAAAGATTAGGCACTCATTCCAAGACCTTCTAATTTTCTAAGCATGAATGACTCATTTTGGCCTCTGATACTGGTGAGATCAAGAATACGTAGATCTGAAGGCGACTGAGGCTACTGGCTATGGCAGAAAAAGAGTGGAGCAGCCGTTGGTTTGCGTGCTGAGGCAGGGTCTGGTAAGCAAACCGTGCTTTTTGCATGCATGCCTCAATTTCCCACCATACCCTTATCATCAGCTCCCCAGGGAGACTGAGTATGCTGCCGGTTCCTACCGACACTAGTGGGCCCACTCCAAGGGGTCAGGTTGGTTTCTAAAATAGAGATTTGTGAGTCCCCCCAACACTTCTTTTGGTGTGTGGGAAGATGATTTCGTTAGCCTGTATGTACACCAGCTGTTCAGGCGCTGCACAGGAAAACACAATAGTACAAATGAAAGAGAGAGGAGGAACAAACCCATCGTGCTTCCTGAAGTGCTTTTGGAAAGCACAAAGCCAGGATGTTGTTTCTTTTTAGTGACTGAGTAGTCTGACATGTTGCAAAATACAAAGGCTCGGCATATTCCCAGCAGCAGAGTGGAAACTGGAACTATCCAAAAGCAAAACCTATCATTAGCAGTCAGCCAGGTAGAACGGGCTCCTGAGTGCCAGGAACTGGCATGGAAGGGAGGAGGGGCTGAGCAGCAAAAATAGCTTTTCTTAAGGGCCAGCAGTGTGCCCAAGCAGCCTTGTGGAGGGAAGCAGTGAGCTGTGAGGGCAGCACTTGGCATTGGGATGCTCTCAGATTTCTTCAAAGGGCAGCAAGGAGCTGCTGTTACCCCTCAACTCCCCTGTCTTGCAGCATGGGCAGTGGGTCTGCTCCAAAAAAATCAGAATGGTTTTGACCTGTAATTTTTCTCCCTTTTGTTTTCACTCAATCATATTTAGCTGCCCTGAGAAATCTCTTTTTACATGTCCTCCCAGGTCCTTGCTGTGATCCATGTCATCCTGGAGGCATGTAATAATTTAGACTGAAAGCTGTGCTGTGCAGCTCTGTTCTCCACTGCTTCACAGGATGGAGAAAGTATTGATGTGCCCTGATTTATCTCCCACAGATGTCATCTCCCTAGGAGCTGACTTGAAGGACAGAGGGGCACAGAAAACCGAGTTTGGGAAGCACCTGATTCAAAAAGAAAGGAGGAGGAAATCTTATGAACTGGGTTGGATGGATGCAGGGAACATCACAGCTTTGCAAATCCAATGATCCAGAAAGATAGCACCACAAACCACAACATTGCTGTGGCTGGGTGCAAGAGGACAAGTCTTTATGATGCCTTCATGTTTCCCAAAGGAATCTCTTCAAATTAAGAGTATTTTTGCAATGATGCTTCCTTAGTTGTCGTTCCCCGTCAGGCCTAACCAACCTCTGAGGGTGCGAAGGAAGATGAGGGGAGGGGTGCATCGATGCCGAGCACGTAGCTGGGGAGGGCAGACCACGGGTGCTACAGGCACAGACGCAGAGGCTGGGGACATTGCTTCCACCATCGCATCCTCCTCTATGGCCTGGGCAGCAAAAAGCAAAGCTCCCCATGCCCTTCTACTGGCAGGAGGTGAGACGTATTCAGCCTTTTAAGTCTAGCACCTTGTCTCTTTTTGTCAGGGGACTTTCCTTCCCTCAGCCAGCACAGTCAAATGGCCTCTGTGAGACAGCCAGATAGATGTGTTCCATTTTAATCCCTTATCTGTCTCACTCTGCTGATATCATTTACCTGCTAATAAGCTCCTGTGGTCAGAGATAAAAGGCGAAACTACCAGCCCTTTAAGGATGTATCTGAATGGCTTTGCAACATTGTGCTTCATGGGAAATATGGAATAATGTTGCATTCATAATATATCACTCATATCTGTGTTTGTAAACAGATTTATCACACCATCTGCAGAATCGTACTGCAGTCTCCTCCATATTTATTTCCTTTCCATTTATATAGTACAGCTCCTATTTATTTTACGATTAGATATGTTAGCCATCTTCTTTTCTTCCCTACAAAAAGAGTGCACTCTCTGTGGGGAAGAGTATTTAATCAATCCAATTTCTTCAGCTTAGTGCATAAAGACACAAGCCAGTACTGTTTGGAGAGATACCTGCCTGGGTTTGTTTCTCACCTCTTCACATCTGTGCAGAGCAGATGGGGAGGAAAGGATCATTCAGAACAAATCCACTGGTAAACAGGATGCTCTGTCAGTATTTCCTGTCTGCTGTTGCACTGATTGAGTGTAATTTTCAGAAATCAGCTAAGCCTAAGGTCAATAATGCTGTTATAATCTCTCTGACCTTCTGCAGCTGATACGATATATAATGAAGTATTTGTACAACTGGGAGCAAAAAGCCAGCCTGCTTTGTCATCTGGTTTGATAAGAAACTTTTAGTCATACGCAAATAAAAAAAGTGATTTGCTGAGTATTAAAAAAAAGTCATACTGAGAGAAAGGGAAGCTTGTGGCTGACAGCCACTTCTGCAGCCCCACGGCTGGACAGCACAAGCCCCAGCACAGCTCCAGGCAGGGCAGAGCCCAGGCGTGAGCTGGGAAGACCGTCCTCCTCCAACGGCTGCTCCTGCAGCAGGACCACGAGGCTCTTCCTTGCACTCGAGGCCCAAAACCAGATTCTTCTACTTGGGGCACACTTCCATGTTGGGGAGAGGAAAGAGTCTGGGTTACAGCAGAGCCAAGAGGAGTGATGAGTCTCAACCAGTGAACCAGGGCTTGGACCCCACTGCCAGCACTGGGGTTTGTGCCCATCCCCTGTGCAGAAGTAAAAAATCCAGGACAGTCAGTTCCTCCTCCCAGCCAGGAGGCTGAGGGACCTTGGGTTTTTGTGGAAGCCACCAAAGAACGGGGCTGGGCAGGATGAGCTGTGCTTCACCCTGGATGGGTGGTCCTCAGCACAGCCCCACGTGGAAAGTCTGGCCTTGACCCTGGGCACTGGAAGAGGACTGCTGGGCTCAATGCACAGCACGGGGCAGGATTTGACCGCAGCTCCTTAGGAGCACCTCTCCAGCCCCATGACTGTAAATTCACTGTGGGAAGAGGTGTAGAACACTGCCCCATAGCCAGGGCTGTGACCCTGGGGCAGGAGGGATTGCCGTTTGGGTTTTGGTTTTTTTTTATATGGTCCTTTTTATTATTTTTTCAGCTGTACAGTGTGTTCTCAGATGGTATATTTGCAGCTTCATGTTTTTCGATCATGACCATCATTTTTTCAGATAACAGAACAGTGAACAACTGGGTGCTTGGCCAGCTCTTTCCCCACTGAAGCAAAGGGAAACTCTGCAAGGGGGTTTCTCCACAGCTTTCTAAAAGGATTTTCTGTGACCATATCCCGCTAACTCCCCCACCCTTCTGACCCTTACTCAACATAGCCATTGATGCTGTGAGCTGTGAGCTGAATGCCGCTGCCAGAGAGTCCCACCATCATCTTTTGCCATAAGAATTGTTTGAGATCTCTCAAATACCCCATCACACTTTGCATCTTTCCAAGAGGCATGTTTAGGCCTATAATATCATGCCTACCACAAACTGGTGAGCAAACTTTTTGGTTGTATATTTGCCAAAGGGTGACTGCCAAAATGAAACTTTTGGGTAAACCAGAAGCCATGTGGCTCTGCTGCAGTGAAGCAGCCAGGACCTTTCTCAACAGTGCAGTCCCCAGGAAAAATCACAAGGCAGGCTTTAAAATAACGAGATTATTTCCAACCATTGTAAATGGTCCATCCTTTATCTTGGCTTTCTGGCAAATAAAACCTTTCAGAGATATCTCAGTTTAGATTTTTCAAGCCTTTTCCTGACACGCTGCAGGGCTAGAAACCCTTGTGCTGGAGCTGGTAAGGGAAAGAGAGACTCTCCTATAATCCCTTCAGTCCTGCAGGAGCTGGGTTTTGGGAGCCAACTGGCTCCCAGGTTATTTGGAGCCCCATGCAGGCTCACCAGCCCAGGGAAGCAGAGGTCCCAGTGGCATGGCAGGGAGGGGAGGTAGCGTTAGTGGCTGGCTTTGGGTCCAGAAGGTTTATTCCCCTTTTGTGGGACAAACTGTCCTCTCTGGGAGCAATTCAGCTTTAAACCGATTGCATTCAGCTTTGTAAAGGCCTTGCATTGTACAACTTAATCACTGTGGGACTGAAAAATAATAATCCTGCCTAAACCAAGAAAATTTGGCTTTGCTATTTCTCTGTGCTGAATCAGCTCCTCACTCTCCTTGCTGCTAACAGCATGGCGGAGACAGGCCATGTCCTCCAGGGAAACGGGCCTTGAAGAGATGCTCTGCATCTCCAGAAAGGCGCACTGCTGTTTTCAGAGCCTCCCGCTGCTGTCCCTTCACTTGCAACCTGTCAGGCTCTCACATTATCACATGCAAGCAGCACGTTTTGTGAACGTTTGCTATTACAGCAGACAGGAAAAGATTAGGTGAGTGCTATAAAACTTACCTCCGCATCAGTCAAAAGAAACAAAAGCAAAAAAATAACAAGGTAATCAGATGCTCTTATGAGCAGGTTATGCTCAAAATTACTTCTCCATCTCATTGCAAATGCTTAGAAACTGTACAGCCTCTCCGGTGCAGTGAGATTTTAAACTGGTTTAATGGGCATAAGGAGTTCAGAGCTGATAATGCCGCTTCCAAACTTATCCTTTCGCTGCATGAAAATAGGTAGTGGCTATTGAGTGGTGTAAATTGGCTACTTTTCAAGCTGTATTTGCTGGCTTAGATCTGCTAAAAGTCTTTCTACAGTTTTCAGGGCCTGAATGTAATGTGTGTGGTTAAGGAGGGGATATATTGAGTTTCTTCAGCAGAGGACTGGTTCCAGTGTGTGCCCTATGTGCTGGAGAGCTGGGGACCTGCTGCAGTTGAGCTTTACATCCCAATTACAAAGAGAAAAAAACAGGGCTGCTGGACGGTTGTTGGTCAGTCCAGACAAGCTTCTCACTTTGTCTTTTCTTTTTCTTTCAGGACAAACTGTTCATGATGTCAATCAAAAAGGAAGGTGCCCACAAGAAGTGGGCTGCCCTGAAGGAGAAACTCGGACCCCAGGAGACCGACCAGTCAGAGGCCAACTTGGAAAATGCAGAGCCAGAGCTGTGCATCCGTCTCCTGCAAATGCCGTCAGTGGTGAACTACTCTGGGCTGAAGAAGCGGCTGGAGAACAGCGATGATGCCTGGATGGTCCAGTTCCTGGAGCTGTGCGGGCTGGACCTCCTCCTGGAGGCCCTGGACAGGCTGTCTGGGCGAGGAGTGGCCAGGATTTCTGATGCCTTGCTTCAGCTCACTTGCATTAACTGTGTGCGAGCGGTCATGAACTCCCACAAAGGCATCGAATACATTGTGAGCAATGAGGGCTACGTTAGAAAACTCTTCCAAGGTGAGAAGACATCTTCCTGTTTCATCCATCACGTGTGGCACGGGCTGGGACTTTCCTGTTGCTTGTCCTCCTGCCCCGCACCAGCCTTCTTGCAAATTGTTGGTCACAACTGATTAATGAGGTTGTTTTCTCCTTCAAAATAGTACTGCTTTGGAATCACATTGCCTCTACTACCCCATGCTATTTCCACACAAATATTTTCGTAGTTTACTGAGAAGCCAGGGATAAACCCAGCCTTAGCTGTATGCAGGCATGAGAAGTCCTCAACACTTCAGCTGTCAGCAGACATTTGCTATTTAGTTTTTGGGAGCCCCAAGGGCAGAGGGAGAGGGATTGAAAGGGCATGGAGACTTGTAGCCTGTAAAGAGGAGGGAAGGTGGCATGGTTTAGACTCAAGAGAGCATGTTTTCTGTGCTGCTCAGTCTGGTCCTTCTAGAAGATGGTAGGTAATATCACTCACTTTCTGCTGCCATTCACTTGGCTTGTTATTAGGTATGAAACTCATCAGGGCATCTCCTAGGACTTATTGTACAGCACTTAATGATGGTGGTGCTGGAAGGATAACTTCTGTGCTGCTTCACAGAGCTGAGATCACAGCTGTGCCCAGAAACCCTTATTAATAGTTCTTTCAAATGCATTTAGTCTGAAAGCTGGTTTGTCCCCCTCTTCAGTTTTGAAGTCCTCTTCCTTCCTCTCCACCCTGTTTTTTCTTAACTAGTGTGAAACAGAGCTGGCATTTTTGTGCTGTGAAAGACAGACAGGTACTCTGGGCTTTTCAGTGGTCAAGCTTCTTTGTGCACTAATAAAGGAAAAATAAGATGGTCTAATCCACTCCTCCCAACTCCCAGGGCTCACAAAGAAAGAATAGTGTGAAAAAGGGAATACATGAGGACTGCTTAGAACAAATGGCCTACTTGATATGCATATGGGGTGTTTCTGCACTAAAAATAAGACTCATTAATTAAAGAAAATGGTTCATTTGGTGTTCTAGAAAATACCCATATGTGAAAATGGGAAATAAAATGTGTGATTGCAAGTGCTGAGATCTTGCCTGCTGTTGCAGTGTACCACTGATATGTGGAAGAAATGAACACCTACAAGCAGCACCAAAATGCCAATAGGATACCTGAACTAGCATTTACTGTTCCCAGTAGAAGTTACTACCAGATATTGCTATTGGGATGGAATATCTATAAACTGAGATATATTTCTTCCCGTCTTCCATGTTCTGGCTCCACTCCTTCAATCTTTTTTCTACCACTGGTCATAAGCCATGTAGCAGAAGACACTGATTCAGAACATTAATATAATTATAAATTCTTTTTTGTTTTGTTTTTTTTTTTCCCTCCAGCACTTGACACAACTAATGTCATGGTCAAAAAACAAGTGTTTGAGCTCCTGGCTGCACTGTGCATTTACTCATCGGATGGCCATGCTTTGGCTTTGGATGCCCTGGACCATTACAAGGCAAGTGCTGGGCTGCAGCGGGGTACAGCTCTGCTCTGATCCTAGCAGGTAGATCTATGTACCACAGAAAAGGGCTGGGAATGAAGGCCATTTTGCACCATTTTGGTAAGAGAGGCAGGGATTTATAAGGTGAAAACTGGAGGAAATTTGGCCTGGTCAGCAGAAGTCCATGGTACTGCTCTGTGACTTGTCTGGGCAGATGACTGCTATCCACAAGATCTTTTCTGGCAGGAAAAGCACTACCAGAATAGCAAAATAGATAGTGCCACATCCATGGGTTTCATTGGCCACAAGCCCAGGTAGGTGCATCAGTTATCAGAAAGCATAAAGGGGTCCAAGAGGAGTTTCACTGACTTTCTCTGCTGACCAGACCCCGCTCCATGATGGAAGAGTGCTGCTTTTACCTGTATCTCCCTGTCTTGTGCACAGTGGGATAAACTGAGAGGTTTTAAGATGCTAATTCTGTCTGAGAGCCTGAACCAAAGTGGTAGACGTTTCTGAACTGTCTGAATAGAAATATCACTTGTGTTATTAACAGAGTGTGAAGAACCAGCAGTATCGATTCAGTGTCATAATGAACGAGCTCTCCAACACAGATAATGTGCCGTACATGGTGACACTGCTGAGTGCTATCAATGCCATCATACTGGGTAAAGAAGAGCTAAGAACAAGAACACAAATCAGAAATGAGTTCATAGGTAAGGATGTTTGTTGCACCTAACTTTCTCTGGAGAAAATCAGTTGCCAAGCAGTTTTATTTTCAGATGTATCCATAAGATGACTAAAGAGGGCTGGGGAGCAAAACTGCAAATATTAAAGGCAGACTCCTTTTTTTTTTTTGTCTTTTGTTCTTTATTCTCATCAACAACCTTTCTGTAACCAGATTTTTTTAAGCTTTGCTGCTTTCCAGTAGCTTTGATCTTTTCTGGAATCCCGGCAGCACTGTATCACTTGAACTACTTCAACACATTTCTATAACCAACCATCTTATGTAGCCCCATGTCCATATGTTACCACTTCTCATAAGAGTACAGAAGGTTTCTTTACCCTGTGTTTACTCAGTTGAGCCACAGAAGCTGCCCTGTGATTCAGAAATACTTTCCAACTGCTTGAATATCGGGATCCTAGGTACCACTGTTAGGATTCACCTTACATAATGTGTGCATCTGAGCTGGTGAGCCTGGGCTCCATTTCTGTCTGTGGAGAGAAAGGGACATTTGACC
Source organism: Elanus axillaris (assembly GCA_026212715.1). NCBI lineage: Eukaryota > Metazoa > Chordata > Aves > Accipitriformes > Accipitridae > Elanus > Elanus axillaris. Next base: position 12,638,343 of record JANZLQ010000041.1, read on the forward strand.
GCACTGTTAATATGACTGATTTTAGATGTCAAATGTGGAATGAGTTGACTTGTGCCTCAGAAGTGCCTGTGTCCCTCAGTAACTCCAGGGTGATGCTGCAGTGCTTCACACAGCTGCAGACGTGTACTGTGGGTCTATTCATTTACCAGATGACCCTACCCACTTTGACAGATCCATCTGAAGATATTTTCACTTCTTCTCTCTGCAAAAAGCGTTTATGAGCATAAAATTCTATAAAGATCATAACAGATCAGTACCAAGTAGGTCATAATGCCAAAATATATTCTTTGTTTTCCCAGGGCTTCAGCTATTGGATATTTTAGACAAGCTAAGGTAAGGATCACTGTTTAAATTTTCTTTTATAAATGAGATTCACAGTAATGCAGCTATGGAAACTTAATACTTAGTCAGCCTTCAGTTGTGTGAAGTGAAGTGTACCCGGGTGGAGTGGACCATGCTTTTGTGCACCCGTTACACAGAAACCGGAGGCATTAGGCCAGTGTTAAGATGTTCTTGCCAACCACAGTGTCACAGGGACAGCTGTTGGCACAGATGGCGTTGACAAAGGCTCTGGGCACAGATGGAGCAAGGCTCCGCAACATCCTCATTGAGGCTGCGTTTCACACTGAACCTGAAGTGACGCTGTGGGCTCACTGAGCAGCTTGCTGTATTCAGAACACCTTCACTGCTGGTGTTGGTCCCAGAAGCATCCAGCTAAAACAATTTACTAATGCATACCTGGACATACCTATCTTTGCAGTTTCTTAATTTAAAAATGATATTCTGTCAGAAAAACCCATGATGAATTCTAGAATGCATTATATGCGAGTTGCAGTTATGCATGTAACTGGAATTGCTCCTTCCAACCCCATAAAAATTAGAGAAGAGAAGATCTTTCAGTAGTGCTGTCGTGGTTTAACGCCAGCGAGCAACTAACACCAGGCAGCCGCTCACCCCTTCCCCCACCCCAAGTGGGATGGGGAAGAAAATCGGGAAAAAAAAAAAGTAAAAACTCATGGGTTGAGATAAGAACAGTTTAATAGTACAGAAAAGAAGAAAGTAATTATAATGA
>JANZLQ010000041.1:12648660-12666447 GCA_026212715.1 Elanus axillaris
CCCAGCCTCCTCGCTGGGGGGGTGGGGTGAGAGGCAGAAAAGGCCTTGGCTCTGGGTAAGCACTGCTCAGCAGTAACCAAAACATCCCTGTATTATCAACAGTTTTCAGTACAAATGCAAAACATTGCCTCATACTAGGTACTATGAAGAAAATTAACTCTATCCCAGCCAAAACCAGCACACTCCCCCAATTACACACACACAGAGGCAGTGTGCAGTACATACGCAGCTGAGGAGGCTCATGAGAGGGTGGAAAATACTTCCACAAGACACGCTCTCAGATTTGGAAATAGGCTGCAACGCCATACAACCCATAGATGGCTACTTGCCAGCTCCACCACAAACCTGGACACCTCTGGTGAGGCCATTTCTTAAATCCCCTGCCCCAACTGCACTCTTTGTTGTGTGATTCCTCAATTTGAGTGAAGGTGTCCACCCTTTGTGTGGATCACCAGAGTAAAGCCCTTCTCTTGGGATTAAGCTTTGCATTGAGCTTTCCGTGTTTTGGTCAAGTCACCCCTGTAAACTGGCACAGCACAGTCACCAGGTGCAAAGATCATCTGCAAATCTTAGTTTCCTCCCACCTTACAAGCTATGCTGCAGTTAAAAGCCAGGGCCCAGAGTCCTGCTCCAAGCTCTTATGTTGACATCCTTTTGTCTTTAAGTGTACTTCACTCATTGTCCTCTGCATGGTGTTTTACTGTGTACATTAAATGTATTTCAGGATAGCATTGATGCCTCCAGAAAGCTGGAAGAAGAATTTGAAACCATTGAAAGGAAGAGAGAAGAACTTGCAAATTATCTCTGTGAAGACCCAAGCAAGTTGTCCTTAGAGGACATATTTAGCACCATGAAGACCTTCAGAGATCTTTTCATCCGAGCCCTGAAGGTTGGCATCTGGACATATGATGCTGAGCATCCTTAGTACTAGTGCATGCCGGTGCTCTGACAGACAGGGGTGGGATGGGCACCCAAATCTGGTAGGGGGAAGATGCTGGTTACAGCCTCCTCCTTTCGGCACTTGGCATGAGGTCACCCAGTGAAGAGGTGTCCGATCCCTACTTCACTGCATGTTCATGCAGTGCTGGTGCTCCTGGCCTGGCCCAGACCCCGGTGATTTGTGATTTTGGTACAACTTTAGCTGCAGAGTTACAAAGATGCTTTGGAGTCAAGTGTGTAAGTTTTAGAGGAAGGGGCTTATTAAACTTAATGCTTTGTTCCAACGTGAGCAAACAGACTCAGAAAGGGGATGTGTAGTAAAAAAGCCACCAGTCTGAATGAAACTGTGGCTTCAGTACCTTCCACTTTTGCCTCAGCTAAAGGTCAGGCAGAAGATCTGCACACTGGTAAGTAGCTGTGTTGGGCAGATCACTGCTGCCACCTCGTACTGGGATGTGGCAGAGTCCTGGCCAAGCCAGCGGTCTCCCTCTCACCCTCTTGGCAAGACAGTCCTTATTCCCCATGCCCATTTTATTCATTGCACAGGATAAGGCCAGAATTTCTCTTTCTCCTTTGCAGCCATCTGCAGACCTTCTTTCTCTTCATTGGCTTTTCTAGCAGGCATTTAGCCAAGCTTCTCATGCCCCTGTTACCTCACTGCAGGAAAACAAGGACAGAAAGGAGCAAGCTGCCAAAGCAGAGAAGAGGAAGAAACAGCTGGAAGAGGAAGAGGGGAAGAGACAGAAAGGAGAAAATGGAAAAGTCAGTGAGTATCTGAAAGGGCTTCAAAAAAGATAGATGTAGCTGATGGGAGCTCTTTGCTGGTCCTGCTTTAATGGACCAGTAGTGGTAATTTATTTTGTGGGTTTCCAGGTGCTGGCTGACTAAAGGCTTTTAGGTGTCTTACAGCCATAGATAAGAATTGACTTTTCACAATTGCAGCTGGGCAGAGAAGTTAATTTTAGGTTTGCTGACGGAACAGCAGAGAGAAAAAAAACAACAAAAAAAACCCCAAAATATTTCAGTTAAATTTTTCTGTTTCTAAACATAGATTTTGAATCCCAAATCTAACAAGAAACTTCTTTGACTTCTCCCCCCTCCAAAATCCCCATATACACTTGAATAGTCTCTCTTTACCAGAGACTACTGACATCCCCAAAATCTTGCAGATAACTTAAATCTGCCTTTCTCTAGAAGAAAATGAAAGGCACAACTGAAAAGCACAATTGGAAGAAGCTGAAAGGAAAGAAAAATCAAGATTATTTTCCTTCCACACCCCCCCCCTCCTTAAAAACAAAGACCCCCACCAACACCGATAGCAAACAGGAGGCATTTCAAGGTCATGGTACAACCAGGCACAAGTCTGGGCAGAGCAGGTGCCACTGGTGCCAGCCTGTAGCACCCACAATTTGGGGTAAACACTTTGACTTCAGCCAGGTCATGCTGCAGTGGTGGCATGAAGCATGGGCTGCTCCCAGGCCTGGCATCAGGGTCTTGCTTTTGCCCAGTGGTTGCTTGTACCAGCACAGCAGTACCCACCCCAAGCAATAGCATCACTGCAAAGTCTCCTTCTGCCCCGTCTCATGGGCAGATTTAACACCCGTCTCTCTCTATCCCAGTTAAGAAGGGGGTGGTGAAGCAGGAGGAGGTGTGCGTCATCGATGCGCTGTTAGCCGACATAAGGAAAGGGTTCACGCTGAGAAAGACAAAGAACAGACACGAGTTGGATGTAATTCCTAAAACCTTGCCTGCAGAGAGCCCGGAGCAGAGCCAGTCTGGTAAGGACACAGACCCAACTGTACCTACAGCTATTCATTCCCCTCTGCCTCTGAGCCTGAGCCAAGCACAGAAGCAAGAAGCCTTTACATTTGGATTTGGGGCATTTTATTTAGGGAGGCTTTGCAGCCAGTGCTGTGGAGAAGAGGAGCAGACAGCCCTGAGCTATTTCCAGCCAGGTCTGTCCTAGAATTAGCAGCAATTTGGAGGAGCATGGCCTTGTACACGTGCTGATAAACCCTCTGAGAGGCATGGCCCACGGGTCAGCCACAGAACCGCGCTAATGGGGTGCTGGTGTCATCCCCACATGAGTCCCCTCTGTGCTATCGAGTCTCAGTAGCACAGCTTGCCACTGCCTTGGAGAGTGCTGCACCCTGTCTTATTCTACATTTGGGAGTCTAAAGAAGCCCTTAAACAAGATTAGAAAACCCTATTTGCAGAAGGACCCAAGTCCTTTAGGTGCTTGTTAGGAGACAGCCCATGGGTTTAGCTTTTCTTTGGTCTCTTGACCTTGGTGTCAGTGCACATTGGATAAGTTCAAGGACATTGGCCTACCATAAAGACTGATTTGTGCACTGTGGCTCTCCTAAACATGCTCTGCAAGGGCAGAATTAGGCTGGCTGATGGGCAGATTTGAAGTCCTCACGCACCCAAGGCAGAAGTGCCCCCTGGTTCAGGTCCTCTCAGGCGGGTTCCATCCTCCTGCCGTAGGCTTTCGGGCACCCTTGTGAGTCCAGGGGCTCCCGTGGAAATCAGCCAGTGGGCAGCAAAGACACATAAACTCCTGCTGAAAATAGAGCAGAGCCTTTGCTGAGCTGGAGTCTTGGGTCCAAATGGGCTGACCACATGGGGTATAAGGAGGGGAGGTATAGGGAGGATAAAATGGTGCTGCCTCTGCATAGCTGCTTTAGGGTCAGTGCACCCTCCACAGGCAGCTGCTAGCTTGTAACCTCTCCCAGTGGCAGAAGCACCTTGGTTGATCCCAGGTGCAGCTCTGCAGGTGTGGCTGATTGCATGGTTTTTGCTTAAAGGAAAGAGCATTAAGGATCCACAAGCAGCAGGAAAGCAGACTGATGATGAGACGAAGCAGAACAATGATGGTCATCCCTCAGAAAGCACTCCCTCCTCAACCACTGTCCTGATGGAGATGGGTGGAGATGTTACAAATGCCTCAGCTTCAAACCAGGCTTTAATTAAAAACAATGCTGGAGGAAATTTGCCACCAGAGTCCCGGACAGAAAGCCCCTCAGTAAGCTTGGCGGAAGCTGATGGGGCCGGTCAGCCCATGCCAGGCACCGGGATGCAGCAGGCAGACAGCTGGGCAAGCCTCCAGCCAAGCACAAAGAGCAGCTCCATTGCCTTCTCTGCAGCTAACATAGGCACGGGGATAAGGTTTGTAAGCAGCAGTTCGGGCACTGCTCTGAGAGACCAACTCAACGGGTCCATCTCAGAAGGCCAGGACAAAGAATGCCCGGCTGATGGCTCGCAGAGCTACAGGCTGGTGCAGGAGCCAGAAACCTGGCTGAACGAGACCAGGGCCGACCCTGGCAATGCTCAGTCCGCTCCCTGTGATGGGGCTCATCAGGCAGAGTCAAAAGAGATGGCGAAGGAAAATGAAGACCCTGGTACAGACTCGCTGTTGGACACCTCTCAAGAGAAGTCCTTCTCTGAGGAGCCAGCCACTGACTCCTCTTGTTCGGCAACGCTCCCCCCAGGGCAAACTCACACCGACAGGGAAAAGCAGAGGCCATCCGGGAAACGGAGGAAGAAGAAGAGGCACAGCAAAAGTTACTCAGGTAGCCTATTTCACATATAGCCCCTGGGGACTGGGGAGGCTTCCTCGTGTATTTGTATATATCTGTTCCTCCCCACTTTGAGGTCCAATGCCCCCTCCCCTTAGAGCCACGCTCTTTCATGGAGCTGTTATTTTCTGGTTTGTTTTTGGTTTTTTTTTACCTGAAAGAGATTTAAAAAGAAAAATGCAAGCATAGTTCATTCTCTTGACACTTATAAGTAGTTTATAAAGGGGTAATGATGAATCAATAATTAAAAAGCCCATTACACATACGCAGTAAAGATGGCAATAAGCACATCTGTCAAGTGTGCTAAAGACAGCTACAAGGCACGGTTATGTGCAAACAAGAGCTCCATTAGACTCCAGAGCAGTGATTAAGAGCAGTTAATACTGGGTACTTAATCAGTGATCACCCCCTCTCAACTACTTATAAACACATAAAGGCCGCAACATGAGTGCTGCCGTGGGGTTGTTTGGTTTTTCCTCTCCCAAGCCTTGTTGCAAGAGCACTTTGCCTGCAGTGACTTGACAACCTGTCCCAGGGGTACTTTAGGTGGCTCCTGAGCATCAGGCCCTCAAGCCATCACTGCAGGGTGAGGGGAGAACATCAACAATTATAAAAGAGCACCTTGCTGATGCTTCTGCGAAGGATCATATTTGGCTGGTTGAATGGGTCCCTCACGCGGGGCTTCCCTGCTGGGGCCAGGAGAGAGCTCGGCCGCTGGAGGCATGGAGCCACCCAGGTCTCTGCTTCACGGTGAATGTCCACAACCAGTCTCAAACCTGGGAAGTGCATCCAAGTCCCTGAGATTCTACCGAGCTGAAGCCACCCTTGGGTTTGTCACCTATGAGGTGAGGTGCCTCATAGGGGAGACATATGGGTCTGCCAGCCTTCAGAAAGATGCAATATACTGTCCAAAGCCTGTTTTCTGTGAGATCCTGGGGTCAAACAATGGGCAGGAAAGTGGTGGAAGTCTCTTTTTCTCAATGTTTAATGTTTTTCCTTCCAAGTAAGGTGGAGGAAAAAGAAAAGGAGGTTTTGAATACCCACTGCTGAGAAAGACAGCATGGGTTGAGTATCTAACCACAGAGGGACTTACCCTTATAATGCTGGCATGCCCTGGGGCTGTAGATATTTATGTTTCTAAACATGCCACTTTCCCGTAGTTAAAAAACAAGCCACAAACCAGAAGTGTTTCCCCAGAGCAGTGGTTCCCAAACTTGCTTCCCAGGCGGCAGCAGGAGGAGCTGCAGCAACAGGAGCACCCATGCTCCCAGCCGTGGCAATGCTTTCCTGACATTAGTATTTCTGGTTTAAGGAACTGAACACCCAAAAGCCACAGGGCTCCCTGGGCATCCAGGGATGGCATCTTGGGAACCTCTCTGCTACTAGACAATGTTTTCATCGCAAAAAGTTCCCTGTTGTTACATTTGCTTTGCCATGATCAGCTATATTTAGTGTTTCTCTTTTGTTTAAAAGCAGAGGTTGAGACTGATACTGGAGATAATAAAACAAAAAAAGGTTGTGTGGTACAATGAGGTATGTAAACTCACAAAGGCGTTTCTGTGTGAACTAACCACAGCGTTGGGACTTTACAGACCTAATCAGTATTCGGCATATCAGCTAAGCTTTTTGTCTTTGTGTCTAATCACAAATACATGTAAAATGAATTTGTTACTTTGATTTTTGCTCTCCAGGGTGTTGATCTTGTGTTGAGTGGAGTCAGTGCTGATCTCCCCTTGATGCAGGGTCGCAGCCCACATGTCTGTCCTCTGTGTCAGCAGCAGCCAAACCTCCTTTCTCTGCAGATAATTAAAAGTCATTATTCTAACCAAGTGAATCCAGCTTCATGTGATAAACAAAGTCCTTGCTTTGATCCCATTATTTTCTCAAAAACTGTAAAAATGCAATTTCAGTATCTACTTCCTGCGAAGACCAACATTTGCTTTGCTTGCAGGTAGCCACTTCCTATAGCACCATTTAGATATATGTATCTGGAAAAGAGAAGAAAACACTGGACCTGGGGAGAAATACTAGTTGGGGCAAGATACCAGCTCCAGCTTGAAGCCAAATTCAATTCCAGAGTTGCACACTAACTAGTCCATTGGAGCAAACAGACCACGAATACTTCTTCTGTGCATTCATGCAGCTTTCTGGGATGGTGGAGGGGTAGGTCATTTGGCTTTTGTCACCAAAAAAAATAATACAGGTAAACCCAATTGCTGGTGAAACTGTGTACCAAGTTCTCTGCATCCTTCACAGGTGCTGGCAATTTACAGTAGCCCCTCAAAAGAAAACTTAAGGAGTTTCAGGATGAGACTTTCATCTGCAAACCTTTGCCTGTTTTTTGGCAAATGGAAAGAAAAGCAAGAGAAAAACAATCAAAACACCCACTGTACTGAAATTGCATAGTTACACGTTGTCCTTTCCGTGCTGATGAGCATCATTTATGAACTGAATCAATAATGTCAAATCTCTGTCTCATTTCCTGAAAGGAATGTGTTTATTCTCCAGCACCCCCAGTGCCCGGGGCTGGGAGCCCAGCTGGGAGCCCTGCTCCCGCACAGCCTGGCAGCCCCTGCCTCTGGGGTAGTAGAACAGAGGAATTTCTGCAGGATTTCCACACAGGGTTGCTTTTGTTCCTGCACCTGGAGCATCACTGCTAGCAAGAGAAAACGAGATATAAATTGGGTAGTTACCGTCCTGACTACTCCTGCCCTCCTGTTGGCACTTTCCGTGCCGTACCACAGGTTTACATCAAGTGGAAAAGAGAAGTAGCTCTGTTTGTTAGTTTAAAAATCCTAAGGAAGATTTGCAGCAAGAGCAGAAAATAGTAACAGCAAGGCACAGGTAAGAAATATGTCAGGACCAGTAGTCATGCTGCACAGGGAGGGCAGCTGAAACCGTGAGTTAAGCGTAACTCGGATTATGTACGTTCTAAGCACAGGGATTCCAGCATGCAGGCTTTACAAAAGTCTTATTTGAAAAAAATAGAGACACAGACAGCTTTGAATTCCCCTCAGAAGACATGGGAAAGCAATATAGAGGAATGCATGAACAAACAGTACCTTTATGAAGTGACTGAGTCAGGCAGGAGTTTCAGCGCATCCTTGAAATGCAGCGCCTGGCACAGCTGCATTGTGCCAGCAGCACTCGGCTGCGCGTCAGTGCCAGGAGGGTAGAGACAAGCTGCATCTTGAAACCTGCAATTCCCTTTTTCCTCTGCTCCCATCTTTATGTCACTTGGAAAGGTTAGAGGAAACAGAAATCCATTTGCTTCTCTTAGTGTCCAGTCACAGTGCTTCCTCACCCAAATGCAGCTCAAGTCCGTCCCTCATGACATGACAGACTCAGCAAGCCTAGAGTGCTCCCCATCAATATTTTTTCCTAGGATGTTCCACCTTTTTTTTTTTTCTTTCATTTATTGTCCCAAGTGCACATGGTCTGTTCAGGTCACAGCACCAGTTCTCTTTTGGTACAGGATATTTCTCTCTCTGGTGGATTTGCTGAATGTGGAAGTTACTGGGTCTCAGTGACGCCACAGGAATCTTCTTCCTTCTTGTGCAGATCCAGCTGAAGAGATCAAGACTCAATCCCCTTATCAGTTTTTAAAGCTTCTGTAACAGCAACAGAGTAAGGGCAGGAACAGCCCATGACTCTATGAAGTAATATTTCAGAGCAATAAAAGAGTGTTGTAATCAGTTACTGAGCTCTTGCCTCACCTTGACTGTATCTTGTTATGCAGCAATTTCTGTATTAATGTTAATGTTCTTTTAAGTGTCAGCTTTTACACCTGAAGAGTGGTCTCCCATGTTATCTCCATATTCCTGAAAAAAATGCTTTAGCTGGTTTTCCTGTGGAATCAAGGCACTGGTGGTCACACTGTGTTTGTATGTGCCCTGGTAACATCTGAACTCATTTCCAAGCAAATCTGAAAAGAGCTTGAAGAAGGACCATTTAACAAAAGCTGACAGTCAAACAGAGGAGGGACTGTACAAATGCCTGAACTCAGGGGAGGTGCTCTTTGAGTTCCCTTGCCTTAGACCCTAGAGAATTGTTACAGACACATGTTCATGTCTGTGCAGCAACCTTTTTCTTCTCCTTCCATCTTTATGTGTCTTGGAAAGGTTAGGGGAAACAGAAGCCTTGAAAACGGAAGTCCATAAGCAACGTGCCTTTGGCAATTCCCCTGCTCACAAATCCACTGGTTTTATTCCCTGGAAAATAAAAGAACAAACCAAACCCAGAGCATAGGCCAGTGAAGACCACAGCCTGGTGAGAAGGGAGGGAAGGGGCAGGAGGGGGATGCAGCGCTGCCTGCTACCAGCTATGGCATGCACATGGTTCAGTGGGACATCAGCCTCCCCCTGCAAAGAGACAGCAGGGTTTGAGAGTCAAGGTTTTCCTCCTTCTTTGTTTTTTTTCAATTGTCTTCCTTTAATTCTAGAGGAACAGATGCTTCACCTTCCCTTCTGCAGACTCAGTATTGTCTGTGGGCCGTTTTCTAATGGACCACAAGAATGTAATAAAGCTAATGCTCATCTTCCTGTACAGGATTTGCCTTCATGTCTGTCATTAGATACGGTATTTGCTTTGATTATGGAGCGAGACAGGCTCTGCAAAATGACAGCATGCTGCCCCCCATTCTACAGTCCCGCTAAATCCTCTATATTTAGTAAGTTCAGCAATTTAATCTCTAGAAGCATATTCCAATATTCTGCTTTGAAAAATACAAGACTCATGTTGTTGGACTGAACTAGCATCCAGCTTAAAAGCAAAGTTGCTCAAACTCTTGAACATCAGGGTCTGTTCTAGAAACATGAGATTTTTATGAAGTACATAAAGATTTAGCTCTACCTGGTTTTAGATTATCTGAAATTGGTTTCCCTAGTTGCACCCTGACCATTAGCTACACACATGCAAAACCACGCTACTTTCATTTTATAGCTGCAAATAATTTGCATTTCCCCCTCCTCCTGCAGGTGTCACAGCAAGGCAGAAGAAATGAGACCCAGCAAACTGCTCATGTATCCCCGGAGCGCTGCCAGCTTCTCAGAAGCCGGGTTCTGCATCGCCAAAACACCACCGTGGTCACCTCCGCCCCACCAGAATGCACCACTGCTTCTCGCACAGCCTTTCACTCCCCTCCCCAAGACCCAAAGAGTCTCCCCGGAGACTTCAGCCCCCTCGGCCGTGCCTTACGCTGGGTGCCCGTGGGGTCAGGGGCCAGTTCTGTGCATGGCGGCCTGAAAGGGTCAGACCTCTCATCCACTGTCCTGGAAGCCAAGTCTTTCAACCTGCTCTTAGGCCAAACTCCTCTTGAAACGACAGCTGAGTGTGGCCCAAGAAAAGACTGCAGTGTTCAGCCCTCAGAGAAATTTTAAAAATAGTAGTGCCTCAACTAAATTAAGGGTATAAATTAAGCAGTGGCTGCACCATCACAGGTGGAAGCGTGTTAACTCCCTCTTCGCATCGCCCACTGACAATTTATATTGGACCAGGTCCAAGACCCAGATGAGACAAATGTATTTTTACTCTCAATCATTTAAAGCAAGGGAAATTGGTTATAGGGGGGAAAAAAAGTAAAAAAAAAAAAAAAAAAAAAAAAAGTATGTATTTTAGTAAGCATATGGCCATATAAACAGTGTCTGGTTCTTACATGACGCTTATGTGCAATTAAGTTGAAGCACGTCAGCACGTCAGTAGTCTTGCAGTAGTCTTCTCACATGCACAGATGCATCCATCAACTTTTGGAGAACCAGGGCCCCAGTTCCACTTATTAAAGCAACAGAAAGGTTTTCCAGAATGCTCTATTGGACACATTTTTCAGCTCATCCTTTAGTAAGTCTCTGGGTCTGAATGCTGTTCTCAGCTTCTTGCACTCAAAAGTCTTTGTGTTCAAGCTGCAGAATGTGTAGATTTGTGTTACTTTTGCTTTAAAACTGGGAATGTGCAGTATTGTGTTTTCAAAATTCAGAGCTTTATTCTCAAGTTTTGTAATAACATTGTATCATAGTTTTGTACATAGCTGTCCATTTAAAATGATCTATGTTTGTTGAATCTATAGTGTGATACTGTGCTGAAACATGAATCAAGTGGAAGAGCTGGGTACATTTAAGAACTTTGCCTTTATATGGTAACTCACTGTGGCTAGACTAATGTTCAGGCTGAAGCTTATTTTGCTTTGCTTAATAGGACTTGTAATGTCCTTGTAATACTGAAAACTTTGCTGGACTAAGTTAGAAGTTAAACCAAGAATTAAATCACTGGTTTATTTTAACCAAAGCATTGCTATGAGCATATTGAGAACCGGTTAACAAAAGCAAAGACGACTAGAGAGCAGATGCATGGGCAGCTTCAGTTCAGCAGACCCCGCAGAGCGGCTCAGCCCCATTGCAGCTGGAGTCCCGTTCCCGGCTGGCAGAAGCAGGCAGAGCCCTACCGTTTCCTGCAGAACCACGTAACCCACTCCAGGTTTGACTTGCAGGACTGCCACTATCACATTTACAGGCTTCCCTTTTTTTTCCCCCTCTTTTCCAGTCTCAGAGCACGTCCTTTTGCTCTTTAGTCTAGCTTCTCTGCTCTCAGATTAGGCCCTAGGCTACAAAAATCTGAGTATCAAACGTGTTTTCCCAGCAGCTTTTCAACCTCCGTGTTTCCAGCAAGAGCCTGCAGCCCAGGCTAACAGTGAGCAGTCAGCCTCCTCCTCCCCACCCCACTGTTTTACTGATAGGAACATCATTTGGAGATTCAGGACTCGGGAACAAACAGGCTTTCTGGGTGTTACGTAGGGAACCTTACCTGCTGATGCCCTGCAAGCTGCTCTCTTCAGATGCTGCAGCAGGTGTCCACTTCACCTGGGTTTTTCAGCTACCCCCATGTCCACCTAGAGAGAGCAGCTCACAGCCAGAGATTTTATTGCTCTGCATTCTTCCCTTGGCCTTCAAAGAGAGGGTGTTTGGCATTATCTCCCCACTACCCTCAAGACTTTACGGAGGAATGGGTCATTTTGAGCCACTGCCAGTTCTTTGTTCCATTGTCATCTGTGAAAACTATATTAAATTATATATACAATCACATCCCAATAAGCAAGCTGAAGCATAGCATTTATAATTTATTACTCCAGAGCAGCTCTGCTTCCATGACAGTGATTATTTAAGAAGAACAGGCAGACAGAATCAGAGCAGGTCATAGAATGATGTTCAACTGGGATGTACAGTTTTGTTCCATTTGTGACCTTGAAATAAAGCTCATGATCCTGAAGATTTTTCAGTGGTTGCAAGGCCAAATTAACTGCTGGTAAAAATAACATAACTTGCAGCTAATTCAAAAGGTCTCTGGTCAGTTAAGCCAACAGTAAGTTTGGACCTCAAAAAAGAATTCTTGTGGTATATTACAGTGACTGCACATGGAGTCCAGTATGTAAACCAGGCTGTGAACACCACAAGTTTCTACCTGCCAAATCACTGCATATTCCTTAATTAATCATTGGCTATATGATAAAATGAAGCTATGGAAGAAATCAGCAGAAGTCTTTTCCAAGTATTTCACATCAGAATTTAGATATGTTTGATGGGATGGATTTTCAGTGTTTGTTTGGGGGTTTTTTTGTTTGGTTTTTCTTTTTTTTTAATTTCAATACTGAAAATATTTCAAAGTTTAGAATAAAATAAGTACTTGACAAGTTTTCTTTCTCTTGTGGGGATGGGGAAGACCTATGATTCACCAGAATTTGTCCATCAAAGTCCTGTATTTTCTACAGAGGTTATAAAGCACCTAAGCATCTAATTGTGTATGCTTAGTAATAAGTACTCATTGTTTTCTCTCAAAGAAACAGAGATGTATAAATGGAGCTATATCTAGTACATGAGCACCATCACAGTGTTGCACTGTACTTAGAGCATGGCTGAAATCTCTGAGTCCAAAATTATGCCAATATCTTTCAGTCTGAGTGTACCATTTGGTCCTCTCCTACATTCAGTAGAGATGAGGTGGCTGAGAAATACCTTCTGTTCTGGTTAGAAGGAGAGAGGATAAATTGAAATAAAAGAAAAATGCATGAGCCCATTTCAGCAAAATTAACCAGTTTTCATTCTGTCTAAACATAGATCCTGGACCTGCAGCTTCATATGTCTGGGGTTTTTGTACACAGTGGTCAACTGAGTACAACATACAAGCTTACCAATACTAAAAATCAGCATTGTACCAATCCTAGCTCGCTCTATGTGGTAATAGTCACAGCCATGAAATACAGGTGAACATGTTAGTCATGGGATTATATTCACCTAATGTATCTGAAAGCAATTACAGTCGTGAACCAGCTCCACCAGAACCACATTTTGTTTGGTCATCTTACAATCAAGCTGTGGGGAGGATATGAATAACAGCTTTGCCATGTCTAGAAGCGTGACTACAGAGGGTTTAAAATGGGGCAGTGACAGTGACAGGACCTCTCTGGGTGTTTGCAGTTACTACACAGTGACAATCTTGCAGAATAACTGCATTGTTTGCAGGACTTGCAATGGAAATGCAGGTCCATAATACAGAAAAAGGTTTCTGATTCCTTTGTGTAGATCAGGTACCAGACCTTAAATACCAGTGGAGAATTTGATCACTGCAAGTTAATGAGCTTATTCAGCACTGTGAGTGTAAGTCACTCTTTCATCCATGCTATGCTAGCAGCACTTAATTCACATTAGGGACTCTCTAACGCTGTCTTTGCTGCAGCATGAACAACTCTTGCAAGAACTGTGTGTGACAATTCATACAGAGCCAGGTGTCAGCAGGAATTAGCAGGAGCTCTGCTCTTCCCTAATGGAGACTTTAAGCAGTTTCCGCTTACATTACTCAAAGTCAGAAGACAAGAATCACACTGTGACAGTCAGCTCCTATCAAGTCAGTTTAGATACACTCCTAGACTGTCAAAGTAGGTTTTTTCAAGGATCAGCAGTCTTTGCTGATGACACCTACATTATGGTTACGGTTGGTTTGCCCTGCACTGGGCATGCAGAACCTGATGTGTTTGTTTAGTACTTAAGCAGCTTCATACAACATAATCTGCAATGAGTTTAGTCATGAATTGGTGACAATTACTTACCAAATCCATCAGTCAGGATAGATGGAGAAAGTCAGAGCTACCACAGAGAGACAGGGTTTGCCCAAGAAGCAGCAGCACAGGCAAAAAGGGTAGCAGATCTATGATGTGCGCTGCTGTGATCCTGAAACCCACAACTTGATATTGTCATCTAAATGAAACCCCTAATAGCACACCGTTTCCAGGAGTGATCCTTGAAGGCCAACAGACTTTTTCTGTACACTTTGCCATGTTTTGTAATCTCCATCCTTTAAGGTTTTCACAGCTCAGTTAGACAAAACCATAGCTGATCTGATCTATAGTGGTGGTGATAGTCCTCTGAAGGGGAGCTTGGACAAGACCATTTCCAGGGTCCCTCCCAACCAACATTTCTATGATTCTCTGTTCAGCAAGAACCAGATACAAGAGAAGCAGAGTAGTTCAGAAAAGAGAGGAGTAGGAGGAGTCCAGAAACCCTTTCAGGTGTATGCCTTAATCCTCTTTGGTGAACCAGTATCATACACACAGAAGAATATGCCCCAAGAGCAGTGACTGCATTCACCATAGCAGCAGTCTACAAACCCATCCTGAATCACAGACAAATGGTTTGCTTTTCTAAAATACCTCCTTAATTGGAGAGACCCCAGGGAGAACAGAAGGGTTTTTCTCCTTCCAGGTACTTTCAACTGCTCTACTTTGCTTGTAGAGTTCTAGAGGACAGAGGAGAGACCCTGACCTCCACAAGGTATGTTCTGTGACACATGGCTGCCTGCAGAGGTCTGGATGCAGACCATGGCATAACCACATGTAGATCAAATGACAGCCAACATGGTAATCTCTTCCAAACCATGACCTATCCCAAACCTAGCAAACATCCAAAGATTAAAGCTATTACATCCTGTCACTAATCTCTTCAGCTATACAAGCCCCAATTAAAGTAACTGTCGAAATTCCTTTCCATTTTGAAGCGTTCTTCCCTACTCTCTACAAAGTCCTCAGTTAGTCCTGGAAGCCACCTTCTCCCAGCCTCCTACCTTTCACAGCCCAACCCCATACCCTACACACACCTTCACATGGTTCCTTGGTTGAACTGCCTCACAGCTCTGCCGCAGGGCACAAAGGCCAGCAAAGGGGTCTTAGCAGCAGTCTCCCCCAACATCTGCCACCCACAGCTGCTGGTCCAGGCTCTAGCTGCAGCAGATCCCAAGGCTCCTGCCTTCCCACCAGCTGCCAAAAAGTGCGCCCAGTTCCCTTAGAGGGCTTTTTCATTAACTCCATCACTAGGACTGAGCCCACAGACCTTAAGCACATTGACTTCCCAGCCACACTCCAGCCAGCAGCAGAGGCAGTTCCAGAGTGAAAAGTGAGCATTTTTACTTTCTTTTCAACTGTTTCCAGCTTTTTGATATGAGAAAATGGAGGCACAGCATTAGCTGGATCTTAATGAGGGAGAGGTGGGTAACTTGCTAGATTGCAAGGACTAAACAGATTTTTGACTGCTGGAGCACTGAAATGAAATGACAGGGACTTGGGCTACCTATTTTCTGCCACTGGCTTCCTGAGTGGCTGTGGGCAAGCCATTTCTCTGTGCCTCAGATTCCACATCTGTAAAATGGGGACAATGGCATCCTTTGAAACATTTTAACAACTGTAGATGAAAAAAACACAAAGGAAATATTGTTAGTAATAAGCAAAAAAAAAAAATTCCTCTCTTTTTTCTGACATCGTAACACATGTTTTCAGCCATGTGAGAGTCAAAACAAAAGAAAATTTCAAAGAACTACTGTTCCCCTAAGACCTCCCTGAACCCAGATTGCAAAAAACCCTTGGGGACCCCTAGGAATGTATTTGAAAGGAAGAGGGAGACCCTTACAGCAACAAGATTGTGCAAGAAAGGATTAAGATCTCTAATTTCTTCTACTTCTTATTTTTATCCTTGTAAAAATCATAAACATCAAGAATAAATTACACCTGTTGAAGTCAGCAATGAAGAACATCACAACTGGGAGCCTAGTAATGCACGCAGATCCCTGAATCCAAACCACAGCAAGTGTAGCCCATTTGGAGGTAACAACCAATAGCTTTGTACTAGGTAGGGACCATCTATCTGCATAACCAAGTGACTAACCCTGTCCCTGGTTGGGTTATACATCCTGTAGCTCACTTCCAGCCATTTGGTAAGCAGTACATCTTCTTACCCTCAAAAATATCTTGCATTGCAGATATTGACTCTTGAGTTTACACTTTTGATTGTTACCTTGAAAGTGTATGGGCCACAGTTTTTAAACAACTTCTGCCCCCTCCAAAAAACACTTTAGGAATAGCACACAAGGGGAAATACCAGGTTTTCTGAAGAATTCACTGAAATCCCTATTTCCAGCATAATAATGACCAATAAATGAACTTCCAGCTACAAAGAAAATCAAGTTTCTAAAAATAACATAGCCCACCCAAATATATCAGCCCACCAGCAACACTAGAAATGAAAAAAATGAGAGTGCTTACCTAGCCCAAGACACAGAGGCAAGCTGTTTTTTGGATCTAACTTAAAAATCTACAGCCTATGCCATCAAAATACAACTTGTCTTTCTAGGCTAATGAGAAGTGTGCCTATTTTTAGCGCATCAGTAAGCAGACAGAAATGAAAGCGTGTATTGTGGCAGTCCTCAAACATCAGCAGCTTTCCCAATAAAACAAAAGGTAGAGTAGCAGAGCACTGAAAACAGCTTCACAGTTAATTGCAAGTTAATTGATTTCAACTGGATAATCAGAGTTGGACTGGTGTATTGAGCCAATCTCAACTTCCTGCCCTGCCTAAATGGTACCAGCAAATTACTGAGCTTTTGGAGCTTTCTGCAGTATGTTAGTCCCTATCTGGTTGCATTGAGATGTGTATGTATATATTTACTAGAGGTGGATTTTTGCACCAAGGAGAAATTTCATGCAGAGATATTTTTTTAAATATACCCACAAGTTCATTTGAACAGTATCAGCAATGTAAGTTATAGCTGCCTAGAAGTTATACCAAAGCTTTAATCTTCCAAAGAGCATGGATTTCTCTATGCAGTCTCAGAAGTATAATCTTTGGAGGTACATTATTATAAGCCTATTTATCATTCAAAGCATATTAGCTGTTTCTTGTGTAGTACTGCTTATTAGGATTTTTAAAAACAAGACTTTCCTTTACAAAACCCTGTAGCAGTTTAGATGAGCAGTCTGATTTTAAAAAAATGAGCTTCCTAATTAATCGTCTTCTACTGATTCCTCCAATAGCTTAATTAAAATAAACAAGTAGCAGAATTTTAACATGATTATTTCTAATAAGATTTTTTTTAATCAGCTCATTTTACTCCTAATATTTCTAGCAGAAAGTGGCTTATTTCTCATTAGCCTCTTTCATAGTGCTGAACCCCTCACTTGTCCTGCTAGGGTAATTACAGACATCTGTACAAGTTTAGCACAAAGATTATGAAATCCTAAAGGGGGTACATTAAGTTGTTTACATAAATTAAATGTAAGCCTGCTTTACCTTTGGGAAAAAAAATATTTATGGAAACCAATAACAAATTAAGTAAACAGCAAATACAGTTAATACTCATTTTCTATTATAGGCCTTTGGCTTAGCTATTTTAACTGTTTCCATTTTGTATGTAAATCAAGTGTTATTTTCTGGTTGATTTATTTCAATGTAAGCCATTCCTACTAAATTAAGATTAAAAACACATATCAAAAGTTTTATTGCTTTCTTTTGCCTTGGATCCACTGGTTCACAATTTTACGGAGGTTGTTGTAAGCGCTGGACACTATCATCAGTATGAACTGCTAGGTTTCAAAGACAAACTGTTTCAAGTTATAGGATATGCTTTAGAGGTGTACTATGGACTAGAGATGCATCAATTGTAGATTTTAATGCAGCTCCCTTAAACAGTTTTGTCTGTGTGAGTCATTACTTAAAACTGCTGTGTCAGGAGAAAAACGGTCATTCGTGAGTGTTAATCTAGTCCTTTGGGAACATAAACATGGTGTATATACCAAATAAGTCTCTGATCCTGCACTAAAAATAAAAATGAAAGTACCCAGCCAGTTAACTCCATTAAAACTGCTGATGCTACTAATGCGTGTTTCCTTAAAGACTTGTGTAAGAGCTGTGATGGCTGGGGGGGGTGTGTTTGTGTGTATGTATTCCTCATACATTTTGTTTCA
>JANZLQ010000041.1:12666547-12681415 GCA_026212715.1 Elanus axillaris
GGGGGGGGTGTCTTTGTTTCTGTCTACACACAGTCCCCAAAAAGGCTGCACCTACTGTGTCATTTCTGGAGGGTGATAGTTTGCTCATTGCTACCCATTTAGCACATGGTGTTTCTAGAGCTGTTGATGACCCTTGCTACAGAAATTAACTAAAGAGAGAAATCACAAAGCAACTGCAGCTACTGAGATTAAGTGTCCCAGGACACTGTTCATCCACAAGAGATGTAAGTGTTTGCAAAAGAAAGGTTTGCTCAGTCAAGGAAACAAAACCAAGTCCTGAGCCAGCAAGCGTGCTACTAACTTTGGTAGGTCCACTTCCATATTTAAAATTGGGCAAGCATACAAGATGGGGACGCCCACATAGCCTTCTGCAAGAGGCTCTGAAAGAAACTGTATAGTCTCAGGACACAAGTAAACGTTTGTCCTAGGTGAAAATTTGGTTGAAGGGCAAAATAAGACCATCTTACTCATTTCAGTGCTTAGCAGTCATTTCCCTGTGTGGTTGCAGGTCCCTAAGCAGCTCAGCCTGAGTTCTTCTCAGCTGTAGCTTGTTTAATTTATTGGGCTATTTTGAGAGTTTCTCTCAAAATCCCCACCCTTCTGCACTCAAGGTAAGTTGTGGTAACATGGTTTCTCAGGAATAAGTGTCTGTGTCCCTGTTGTTTGAGAAGTCCCCTCTGCAGAGCACCTGTAGCAACTTCTGTAGGAGGCATCCATTTACCCCATCAAAAGAAAAATCCTACTGAATGGCTGAGTAACAAGGGGAAAACAGCAACCAGGTAGAGATTTATTATGCTGATGGCATTTGCTTTTTCTTTCTTTGTCACAACAAGAAGGTAGAAAGATCAAGGGAAGTCAAAAAGGAGCCTTATGGCCAGTAGTACTGCTTTGCTCCGGACTCACACAGCTTAAATGACCATGAAATATCACTTGTAAAGCAGACAGAAATATTTCTGCCATTTACTTTAATGGGAAACTGGTTTGGGTTTGTGTGGCAGGGTTTTGGTAGTAGGAGAGGGGCTGCAGGGGTGGCTCCTGTAAGAAGTTCCTAGAAGCTTCCCCAGCTCCAAGTTGGACCTGCCTCTGGCCAAGGCCAAGCCCCTCAGTGATGGTGGTAGTGCCTCTGGGAGAACAGATTTAAGAAGGGGAAACCTGTAGCAGCGGAAGGAGAGTGGAATGTGACAGAAACCCCTATGCTGACACCAAGGTCAGTGAGGAAGGAGAGGAGGAGGACGGGATGCCCCTGCAGCCCGTGGGCAGATGGCAGGCTGTCCCCCCCCCCCCCAGCCCATGGAGGGGAGTGGGGGAGCAGATGCCCACTTGCAGCCCGGGAGAGAGGAGCCCACACCGGAGCAGGGGGATGCCCCCAAAGATGGCCGTGACTCCGTGGGAAAGCCTGCACTGGAGCAGTCTGTGCCTGAAGGACTGCAGCCCGTGGAAAGGACCCACGCTGGGGCAGTTCGTGAAGGACTGTCTCCTGTGGAAGGGACCCCACAGCAGAGCAGGGGATGCGCAAGGAGTCCTCCCCCTGAGGAGGAAGGAGCGGCAGAGACAAGGTGTGATGAACTGACCCCAACCCCCATTACCCATCCCCTTGTGCCACTGGGAGGGAGGAGGGAGAAAAAAGCTGCAGTGGAGTTCAGCTGGGAAGGAGGGACGGGTGAGGGGAAGGTGTTTTAAGATTTGGTTTTACTTCTCATCATCCTTGTTTTGATTTGGTTGGTAGTAAATCATATTGATTTGGTTTTTTCCCCAAGTTGAGTGTATCTTTTGCCTCTGACCATAATTGGTGAGTGATCCCTCCCTGTCCTTGTCTTGATCCACGAGGTTTTCATTGTATTTTCTCCTCCTCATCCTGCCGAGGCTGGGGGGGGGGCGGAGAGCAAGTGGGTTATGGTGCTTTGTTGCCAGCCGGGCTTAAACCATGACAGAAAGTCACTGTTATTTCTGTTTTTCTGGGAGTTAGCAGTAACCAGCAGTTGTGAGGAATTTTGCTAATCCATGCACCTCTTCATTGTCTTGTAGAACAGGAAAATGGGACCGGGGCAAGCCATGGAGAACCTGCTATCAAGCATACAGTGCCCAAATCACCACAAAACAGTGTCCAGAAGATCTGTTCAAAAGGTTAACAAATGCATTCAAGTTGCTATGGAATTGGAAGAGGAGAGCCCCGGTGCAGACCTGAGCCTTTCTCCAACAACTGGCCTTTCTGGGAAAACGCAGCAATCTCCAGGGAACATGTCACCTTCCCAGCAAGGTGTTTCCTCATCCTCCCAAGGACAGTCTGCCATGCCATCTCTGCCACCACTACTGCCAACCCCTCCACCGCTACCCTCTGGGTGTAAGGTACCTCCTCCACCCCTTCCCGTGCCTGGCATAAATGCCCCATCACTCCCACCTCCCCAGCCATGCAGTAATCCTGAGTGCAGTCATCTTACCTGTGGATACAGGGGGCAGCCCCCCCCCAAGAAGATGCCGACGTTGAAGATGAAGGTTTTTCACTGGCAGAAGCTCCCCTCCGACGTAGCAAGACGTATGTGCATGTTTGTTACACTGGGGTGATCGGTTCATTTACTTCACATCCAAACAAAAATGCTAATGTCAGGGGCTAGGCCTTGACTCAGTAAGTCAGGTCACACAGGTGGTCCCATTGCCCACTCTCACCCTACAAAAAGTTAGTAATCGCAAATAAATATGGAAAGCCAGGCCTTCACCAATAAATGGAGGAAATAGTAGTTTGGGAAAATCACTGAACTGAGGCTCTGTGGCTGCTAAAGTTATCTTCTCTTAACCTCTTAGTCTCTATTTGTTACCTGTTAAAGTGATGTTGTGAGTCTGCATTAATTAAGGTTTACAAAATGCTCTGAGTGTGTTGAGTCGAAAGATCTGTTGAACAGTCATGCTCTGTGGTTCTTCCCAATGCCTGACACATCACCAGTGAGTGTCTTCTATGCTGAAGCTTTTACTTTTTTTTTTTTCTTTCTTTCTTGCACTGCCAGAAGATGCATCAGCCAAGATCTGAAGCTGAAAACTCTTGTCAATAGGGCTGGGGAACATGTACCTTTGGGGTAGGGTGTAGCCTCCAACTTCATTTCATACTGACCACAGCCTTGAGATTTGTGGGGGTTTTTTCCCCCTGACACAAAATAACACTAAGGTCTATGGTTAACATGTGGCCTGCCAAAGGGGTTTGCAAGTCCTGTTCAACCTTCAGCAAGGAGACTATGAATACATTTCCATTTTTGCTGCAGCTTTTAATACTTGGTTCACACAACACAGAACTTGTAGTTGTTCTCTGTTGTGCTTATCACCAAGAAAGGTGGACAGCAGGGGGTAAGAACTTGCTGCTGATAAAATACATAAACAAGCAGGTAAAAAAACTGTTTGAGCCACAGTCTGCTTTCCTGGGCAGAGATACAAATTCAGATTCATCCACAGTGTCTTCAGTGTCTGTTGCAATCTCTCCTAAAGAAAAAGGCGAGATCCTTTTTTAAAGATTCCAGTGCCGTAGACAAGTTCATGTTTTGAAGTACCATGTGTTATTTGGATGGCTCCTGATGATTCTGGTAATAATGCTGGTCTTGGGAGTCCTTATCTCTTGCAAAGAGAGATGTTTACCTAATTGGATGCAACATCCCCTGTTGGAGTATCACAATTCTGCAATGTGTAGCCAGTCAGCAATAGCCAAAAGAATCTGGAGCAGCCCATTAAGTTCATCTGCTGCCTTCAGTTCAGTGAATCGAATGTGGCAGTAGTTTTCCAGGTTTAATAAGCCTTCAAACCTTCAGGATGCTGTCTGTGGGAGCTGCCACTCTTAAATAATTAACATTTGTCCAGGACTAATGAGCATCATGTTTCATTCATCCTCTAAAGTGTCTTCCCTTCCACAAATCACACTGCCTTGAGAGTGTTCCTCTACCTTTGTGGTCCATCTTGAAGTGTTTTTCTCTTCCAGAAAGTCACTCCATGTGGGCTGTGATGCCAAACAGCAGCAGGGAACTTGTAGAGCCTGACTACACAAGCTTGGAGCTACTTTTCTCCGTGCCATCAACAGCACCTATAGGGAAAATGGGTCCAAAAATAAAGAAAACAAAAGAGGTACTTGGACTGCTTGCTTTTTGTAGAGCCTGGCAAAATTCTTGGAAGAGAAAAGCTTATTAACTCTTTATTGTTGTCAGTCATTTATAATAAGAAAGTTTGAAATATTTTTATAATCATTGCCAAAGATTACCTAAAAAAGCACAGGAGAGGTATAGAATTAAACATGTTGAAGTAACTCTGCTGAGGGAGAGGCCTTCATCTGAGAGGGGGAAGACATGGGCATTTCAGTATTGATTCTTATAAACTGGAATATTCTAGACAAATCAATTTCCTTCTCTATGCCTTTGCCTCTCTTTTAAAAATAGATCTAGTGACCTGTACCATTGTAATTGCTCTGAGTTTGATCAATGAAGGTTCTTGATAATGTTATTACTGGAGAAGAATGAATCTCACCCAACAAACAAACAAAAGCTCTAAAATTTCCATTAAAATCAAGGTAAATGTATTTCTAGTTGACTGCTTTTTGTTCTTTTCACAGATCACATTCATAGATCCAAAGAAAAGCCTCCTTCTGAGTATATTTCTGAAGCAATTTAAGTGGTAAGATTTGGAGAGTACTGTCTGAATTACTTATTTGATGTGTCTGTATGTTTATTCAGACATTACATGAAATAAATCTAGCAGAAATACTTTACAACCACTATCTGTCTTTAGCAAGGAGTCAACTTCTTTTTCTTTTTTTAAACTAATAAGATGTGGCAGTCTCTTTCCAGCAATTAATATCATGTCTCACACTGGTATTAAAAATGGACCACTAATTCCTAAATAGACAATATTCATAAATAACAGCGAAATCATGTGGAAACATATTTTTGTTTGGTTTTATTGACATAAATATCAACTGCTGGCAGCAACCATCAGTGAAGATTCTTGATTGGAAGTTTCAAGTTACTTAATTGATTTTAAAGACACATCTCCAAGGGTTCAGATCCAAAATTGTATATAGTTTTTATTTGCAGTTTTTCTATAAATAGGAAACAGTTCAAACAAAAACAAACAAAAAACCAAACAACAACAAAAAAAAGGGATTGGTATTAGTTTTTGGCAAAATTTCTTTACTCTTAGATTTCCTGAAACTATTGCAGGATGAAGAGGGATATTCTGCTGTCTCCCTGCCCTTTGTGCAATGGCCCATGTTACAAGAGCTTCAAAAAGAAACTCAGCCTAGAAGTTCCTTTGTGTTAAGAATAGATCAGAATCAGTCAGGGATATTTTTTTAATATTATTTTATTCTTTTTCCATCGCAAACTGCTTCTCAGTGGGGAAGAGCTGTGCATAGCCTAATCCAGTTGCTATTTCCTCTCTCTGCATGATTCTCTGGGCAGTGGTTAAGCTCTCCTGAGAGCAGCTAGTGACCGTGGGATCCAAGAGTTGAGCCCTGCTTGCACTCGTGAGGGATGAGGCTGCTCTGCAGCCGGGTGCTGCCTCTATCAGCACTGGTGGCTGCAGGGAGCCGAGCTCTCTGGAGCCCAAACCAGAGCAGTCTGGATTCATTTCAAAGACATGTTGTCTGCCAAAGTTTCAGGCAAGGATTTTGGGTAAAACCTTCTGGGATCTTTATAAATACTTCTCAGCAGGAAGAGAGCCATTGGTTTTAGCCTTGGCTTTGCTGCAAGCAGTGAAGGAATCCAAAAGTAAATCTCTTCCCGGTGACGCTGGACAGCCACAGCAAAAGGAGAGCCTTCATGGTTTGTTGTGTAAAGGTGAGAAAAGCCCAGAACGCACATCTAAATTATGAGGAATATTGCTTTAGGCTTAAAAAAAGTGCTTTGCTTTTTCATATCACCACTGTACTTCTGAGGACTAAGATCCAAAATGCAATGGGAGGCAAGCATGATAAGTTACTTCATTTGCTCCTCTAGTGCTAGCTGAGAGGTTGGGGTCTCTTTGGTTTGTCATGTTACTCCTCCTTGTGCCATTGCTCCACAGCACTTCTCTCTTTCCTCCAGCTCCAATGAAGAGATTGTTGACATGATTCAGAAAGGGGATAGATCCAAGCTGGATGCTGAGATACTGAAGCAGCTACTTAAACTACTGCCTGAAGACCATGAGGTATCTGTTAAGCGTATTATTCTGATGGAGTTCAGTATGTTTTGTGCTCAGCTTGAAACACTTGCACTGCTAAAGCAAGAAGTTGTGACTGGATCCCATGTCCTCCTGCACCATCTCAGTCAATGAACTTCCAAGGTAGAGTGGTGGGAAGTCTGCCCAGCAACCATCTGGTCTCTTCACACTGAGATTAGGCAACAGCACACTGGGAGGCTCATCATAGGTGTAGACCAAGTGCTGCTCTCTGTTCCCATTACTTTAATTAGATGGATGAAGTACATTAGCATTTGTGGACTTAGGTGAATAAAGAGCCTTTCAGAGCAGGTTTCAATGAGGAGAAAGGGAAAGGACCCATCTTTTAAAGGGGTTGCAGGACTTCTGTGCACTACAGCTTGCTGAATCCTTGCCTATGGATCAGGGATTCATCCTACAAGACGCCATACAAATGCAGATGACATTCCAATCAAAACAAAACCTACACATTTGCCCTTACAAACCAGTTCATATATGAAATTTATTGTTCATCTGCCTCAGTCCCATTGCCTGTGCCCCAGCAAGTTCAGAAAAGCCTGTTTCATACCTGTAAGAAGCAATGGGCACCTGCAATATCTGTGTGGTTATTTTACTGTTTTATTCCCCATTAGATAAATAGCCTGAAGTCTTTCAAAGAAGAAAAATCAGAACTAGCAAATGCAGATCAGTTTTACCTCTGCCTCTTCGAAGTTCCTAGGTAAGTAAAATTCTCCTTGTCTTCAACCTATCAGTGTGGTTCTTATAAGATTCGTCCATAAGAATTAAGGTCTCTGTTTCCTGTGCTAGAGAGATGTTCCTTATATTCAGTCTTCAGGATAAATCATCTGCCTGCTATTTGTAGAGCTGGTTTGAGAAACTTTTCCTTCCCAAAGGCCAAAGAGGGGTTCAGACACCTTTGGCAAACTACAGTTAAATTAACCTTGGTGTGAGAAAACTCTTGACTGTTGTACAGCTACTATCTGTGTGGCATGAAGTTGCAGACTGAATCCTGCCACCAGGCTGCTGATTCACTCCACCCCTGGTTTAGAGATTCCAGCCCACCAAAGAGTGCCCACAAACCCGTGAATGAATCACAGCAGTGCCTGTGCTTTCACCACCTCCCTCATTTTTACAAAGTCAGATGAGGTGCACACAGAGAAATTTTTATGCTGTTCATAAAAACATGGTGATATGTTGTAATTCATAGCAGTGACTCTCCATAAATCCGATCGGTTGCCATGCCACAAACAGAAACACTTTTCTGAAAATGTCATGGTGAAAATATGCCTTTTCATTTTCTCAAACTTATAGCTAGCTTTAAAAGTACTTTAGAAAATGTTTTCATTGCTCTTCCACAACATTAATCCATGGTGAGGCATAAATATCATTAAAGGACATCACTGCAAAAATATTTTTGATTTCTTTTGGGGAAGTTGAAAGGAAGAACAAAAGTCCTGGCTAGTGTTGCCCAGGAATTATAAAAAATTATGGCCTCATGCAAGGAAGTTGCTGCCAGATGTCAGTGCAACATTGCTTTCTGAAAGAGGAGATGATAATTGTTTCTAGGACATCTTTGGAAATATCTAAGTGTTTGATTTATTTATAACCCAGTTCTTGTGTCAGAGCATTAAAGAGCACATAACAATGCTGGTACTGCACTTTGCCTAAAATGGGTGATTCTTGCTGAACACAAGTCAATTAATCAGGCCTGTGGGGTTTGTTTTTGTGGTATTTGTTGGGGTTTTTTTCCACTGATCTCTTTTAGCTACCAGTTACGGATTGAATGTATGGTGATTTGTGAGGAAACAACAGTTCTGCTGGAGTGTCTGTGGCCAAAAGCACAAGCTATCAGGACAGCTTGTGAAAGTAAGTACATCAGTGCTGTGTCTATGCCCAGGCTCAGTCATAGGAAGCCTCTCTTCTACTTGAATAGCATCAGTGGTAACATATGCCATAATCTAATCAAAATTAACCTTTTAATTGCTGAATATGTAGCAAATGTCAAAGTGATTCTGCAGATTCCTACTTTCAGAATTAATTCTGCAGAACTACATTTTGTGCTGTCCTGCTCTGAAGTGGAGCTCCTGTTGATATGAATAACACAAACCTCTCTCCTATCAGTGGTTCTGCAGAGAAGAACATTTTCTTTATGTCAATGCCAGATTCTTTTTGAACATAGGTTAAATTTTTGTATGCAATGAAGATTTTTGTACGCAACAATGAATCAGTTCCGGTTTTTCATCTAATGCACACTGGTTGCAGTCCAGCTTAGCTCTGTGGTGGTGGTTGCAGTCCAGCTTAGCTCTGTGGTGGAGCAGGCCACAGTGACGTACCAGAATCTAGTTTGGCTTCCAAAACAGATGTCCCAGATGATGTTCACCAGTGTTTCAGCAACCGCCTCCACACAAAATTAGCCTTGGTTTTAGTTTTAGCTCTTTCTTGGAGTTGCTCTTGGATTCTAGCTTCAGTTCAATAATTTTAGAGAGTCACTGACGTCCTGTTGAAGAGTTAAACTGCAAAACTTTTGTTTATGTTTGCACATAAAACTTGGCTATACCTGGCTGTCTGACGTCAGTGCTATAGTTACTCTTTACTGCGTTGCAATCAACAGCTCTGCAGTCTCACCCGTCCACCCTCCATCCCATTGCGTGGGTCAGCGTTCCTGTTCTAGTTCTGCCAAAAACTTTGTTCTTACCCCAGATTCTTCTGCTAAAATGCACAGCTTCTGGTTATCACTCCCACTAACGATGATAACAAGGCAAAAAGCCCTTTGCTTTTCTTAACCTAGAATAATTATGTGCTGGAAATGGGGCCTCTAGACTTTTACAAGTTTATACACTTTCTCATATGTGGTTCTCCTTCGTAAGTGGCTGCAGGGATGACACATCTATACTACCAACTTGATGGCAAAACTAGTTTTCCATCTATTTGTAGAGAAGAGACCACAACAGAAACTTACTCATTCCACTTGCATTCAGCTGAATGCATTTCTGTACTGGTATATTTCCAAATCCGTAACAGTGGCTTGACGTAATCTTGGATGAGAATTTTGTTACCCCCCACTGTCAAACCTAAGGAAAATTCTATTTCAGATCATTTAATTTAGTTTATTGGAAATCTCTCTCTTTTTATTCTTCAGCGCTTCTTACCAGTCATCGACTGCCAGTTTTCTGCCAATTAGTTCTTAAAGTTGGAAACTTTCTGAACTATGTAAGTAAATTGATTTAATTGCTATATTTCTAAAGATAACAGAAAATACAAATGCAAGACTTGGAAACTGAAGGAAGGAACTTTTTTCTGTATCTTCTAGGGGCATCACACTGGAGATGCTGGAGGTTTTAAAATTGGTGCCTTGCTCAGACTAACAGAAACAAAAGCAAACCAAAGCCACATTACTCTGCTTCACCATATTTTGGAGGTACATCAGAACTGTGAAATTATTTCTGCATGCATTAGTCTCAAATATTCATTCCCCAGAAACTAAGGGGCTTTGACCTCAGTAGCGCTCCACTGTAGGTATCTTGAGAGTGAGCCTCTGTGCCTGAAATATGATGAAAACTTTTCCACCGTTCTCTGTGCAGATGGGATCAAATCCATATGCAGTAATGTTTAGAGAGTTAACACTAGGTTTACTTTCTCAAGTTTAACATATCTGCTTGCGGTTTTCTTTCTCTTCCAACTGCTTTCTTGTGTTGACACGTCTCCCAAATGCATCTGTCAAATGAAATTAATTTTAGTGGTATGAAGACAAAATCTCAGGTCAGCTTGCGCACTGTGGCAACACATGGGACGTAAGCCTGAGCAGCTGAAAGAGCCTTTTGCTTTCTTTTTAACTCCCTATAGATACCAATAGGAGATAAAAAATGAACAAGACTAAATTTACCCCTACGCTTATAAGAATGAAAACTGAAGTGTTAATTTTTCAATCCTGATGTTGTCCAGCTGAAAAACTTTCATACTCTTTGACTGACTGTGCAAGGTAACCACTTTTCACTTCAATTTTAGGAGGTTGAAAAAAAACACACAGATCTGCTGCAGCTTCCCAGGGATCTTGACTTTGTTTCCAAGGCAGCAGGGTAGGACATTATTGTTTGTTTTTGTCATGTATGAATTGCCAACCTCTTTAAAGCCAACAAGGAGCTGAGTCATTTTATAGTGGTGTAATAAGGTCACAGGATTTCTCTGCTGTGGGAGAGAGAGGTTCCCTTCTAACAACAAACATTGTTAAAATTTATAAATCAACCTGGTTAAGACTTTTTATGTGGAGCTCAGTGTGATTTTTTCTTTCAGATGGTCCAGTAAAACTGTGTAAATAGTGAACTCCTTCATTTTCAAGGACTGGATTCTTCTTCCACCGCTACTTCTTTCTATTCCAACAGAATTCTTCTATTCTGTTGCAATAGAAACATATCTTCCCTGAAATTTCTGTCATATTCATGTACAAGCCCATCAGGAAGTACATGCACAGAGCTGGTGTAAGGAGGGGAATGACTGGGGTGATTTACTGGCAGTTGAGGGACCTCAGGAGTCCCCGAGTTGAATATCAGCGCAAGTTTCTAATGTATGTGGGTAGAAAGAAAAACTCTGTTTCTGCAGACTCTCCCACATGTGCCTGAAAGCCTCATGAGTCTAACACCAGCACTTTCTGTTTAGCCGAGAAGAGTCATATGGAGATATGTTAAATTAACTAATCTGAAACCACATTTATAGCACTGGCATTAACATTTTTTAATCCTATTATGAATTAAGAGGAATCTTGCAGTGTTCTACGTTTCCTTGTAGCTAGAAGCAGGGGTAACTTTTAAATCTGGAGACGGATTGACATTTAAGTAGCTGCTAAATAATTAAAAGAAAATATTTTTATTCAGTAATGCAACAGAACATATTATGACTTTTGCGAGTTATATCTGTGCAGAATTTAAGTTGGATGTTGTTCTGAAACATTAGTTTCTTTTGGGGTTGTGTCAAAACAGAAATACTTTTGTTACCTGAAACTAAATCTTGCTGGTCAATGATATAAATGTGCTCTTTTTTATAAAGTAATTGGCATCTAGTTCAGTCAAACATTCAAACTTACAGAATTGATTTGCTAATCAACCTGTGGAGAACTGTTTGCAATGCAAATCCTGCAAGGGACTCTTGTAATGCTGGTCACATCTGGATGCACCATGAAACACCACGCCAGGTTTTGCTGATTCAGTATTTCTTGTCTGGCACAAAGAGTAGGTCAGAAGCATAGAAGATGTTGTTTTGGCAATGCAACGTGTTTGGGTCTCCACGTGAGCTAAATGAACTCTGAGAAGAGATAAAATTTTGGACTATAAATAGATTAGGGAGAAAAGGTAAGGAGGGAAAAGAATCAGATAAGTAAGGACAGTATTGGCACAAGACAGATGAGCGTGTGTTGCCTATGAATAAAAATAGGCTGGAAATTTTGGAGGCATTTTTTGAATACTAGAACAGTGAGGTTCTTCCACAATCTACCCAGGGAGGTAGTGAGGGCAAAAGTACAGATGCTTTCTTAGATGAGGGTTTGAGCATGTAGAAGAGGATTTATATAGAGAACTAACTGCAAAAGCAAGGTCTGAGTTGGACAATTAATTCTACATTCATTTGCAGAGATTATACTGTTTGTAATAATCTTTTAACTTAATGAAAACAAAAGACTCATGCCTTCAATGTACTGTCCCTTTTGTGGGCCTTTCAGAATTCACTTTGATGTTATGCGGGCTGAAGCAAGTGCCAATTTGAGGAAACTGCTGGAAATAGAGAAGCGTTTATTTTTGTTGACAGACGATTTAAAAACACAGCATGCAAAATCTCTTCAAGTAGGTGATGTGGATGTGACACATTTCCCAGCCTTCTTCCTAAACACTTTAAATCTCTCCTCAAAGGCACTGTAATTCGGGTTGCAAATGGACATAGAGCTCTATGGGAAAGGGTCAGGCCTATACTCCCCCTGCACCCTGGTGGAAGGAGCATCCAAGATGTTCCTCCACTTCTGTAATGTGGTATTGTGGTAAGGAAACAGCTGAAGACCAGTCGGCTTTGTGTGTGGGCAAAAGAAAGGGAGGCCCTAAAAATGAAATGTAGGATGCAACTATAAATGTGTATGGTGCAGTACAGAAACGTGTTTTGTCTCAGTGCTCTTTGGGGAAAAAAAAGTGAACAGATTTGCAATATGCTTTTTTTTCCCCCCATATTTCCAAACATCCTATCTTTTCCTGTTCTCAAAACAGGGTCACTTAACTAAAGCTAAAAGGCAGAAATCCTGGTGCTGTATCTCCCTTCATCACTCATCCCAGGTTGTGCCAAATTTCCACGTGGTTGCATGGTGAAAGTGGCAACATACAATAAGCTGCTCTGGGCCAAATGAATCCAGGGAAATGCAGATGGTTCAGTTAAGAAGAAAATACCACAAACTGTGAACAAATCTTAACTGTCAGTTTTTTTAATACCTGACTGCTCTGTGTTAACTGGCTTGAGTATTCTGGGCAGCTCAGAATATGCTAGTTGTTAACATGCATGAATTGTGTTGCAACCTGTCTCAGGGCAGTCTTGATGCTTCAAAGGACCTGCAGAAGGAGTTTGCCACCATTGAAAAGAAAAAGGAAGAACTTGCTGATTATCTTTGTGAAGACCGAAAAAAAATGTCTTTGGAAGATGTATTTAGCACAATGACAACCTTCAGAGAGCTCTTCCTCAAGGCCTTACAGGTGGTTTGCATTTGTGACTGTTTAGAAATAGATTAAGACCTTTTTTTTTTTTAAGCAAGCAAGAATTCCTTTTTTTTCTTCTAACCCAAGCTTGGCTATCTAAACCTTGGCTGCAGAAGTAAATGAAAGTAACTGTTTATTTGCTTGCAACCTGCAGCAAGTAAGGAGTATGTGGGCAAATATAAAATGTGGTTTGTTTTTTTTTTTGCCATGGAGAACTCAGAACCCTCCAAGTTGTTGTTCCCACTGTAAAATTACTAATCAGGCCTCAATGCAATAAGAGCTTAGTGATGTGTGAAAGAATGAACAACGTGACATGCTTTATAGGCTTTGCCAATAGGCCAAAGGTAAATTTTCCAATAGGCAAAGCCTAATCAAGAGATAAGTTTACATGTAGGTATTTCATCGTACTAGTTAGTTCAAAACGGTATGTTTTGTGTCCCCTACAAAACTACAAATGTGCCAAGAGATTTTATTTGGCATTTTATTAATTTATAAGACTTTACCCATTGCAATAAGGAGTAAGAAAACAGCAACTTCACCATGAAAGTTGTGTTACAGCACCTTCCAATTAGTAAGCCTCCAGTAAACCTCCATTTCACATCCCCTACTACATATTTCACACCTGAACTAACGTACTTCCTCTAGGGTTTTCTTAATGCCAGGTGAGAGCGGCTTCACTTTTATATATTTGAACAGCAATAATCACCCACTCCTGTGCTGACTCCAGGAGAGCCCAAGACTGGATTTGCCTTCTACAGAGGGAACCAGCCACATGACAAGAAGTATCACAAGATGTTAAGGCAAGGGAGGCTGAAGGAGTGCTTTAGGGGAGATCATAGTTTCAGATGAAAACAAATGAGCTTCTGAGGAAGTGTTAGAAGAAAGATGAAAAATATATCCTGTAATATCCCCACTATCTGCTTCTCCTGCGAGGCACTGGGCTTCAATTTTGCAAGCAACACAGCTACCCAGGCTCCGAAACAATGCGACAGTGCCACAGACAGTCTGGAAAATAAACCCTGCAAACCACAGATCCTGTGGCAATACACTTGGTCCTTAGAGTCCCCAAAACTCTAGGCAGGAAGGAAAGAATTAGGAGGGTCAAGAACATAGTGGCTCAGCACCTGTGGAGAGCTATACGAGAAAATTGCTGTGAGGGGTAAATCCAGCAACTGCAGTTCTTTTGAGAAGCAGTCCCAATAAAGGTTATGTAGTGTCCTAGTACAGCTGCAGAAGTTTTAAACTACTTTTTTGAGTGCTGCTTGTTCACAGACAGGTTGGAGCAACTAGAAAGAAGCTTCCTTTTATCTACCCAACATGTAAACTCCCTTTCATCCTATTTTTGGTTCCATTTCTCAGCGGCACCTCACCTCACGAGGTACCACAGCTGTTAGCCACATTGTATGATTCCCTGTTACCTCCATGGCAGACTTGTAATCTCCTCTCCCTTCTTGCCTTGCTTTCTCCCTATCACTGTAGTAAAGATACTGTTTTTGCTTGAAACGGCAACATGCTGAAAAGTTGAAGGTTTTAATTTTTACAGCATCTTTTTTTTCTGTGATTTTGATTTCTGTGCTAGAATCAGCCACGTACACCATCTCTTTCCAGTGCCATTTGATGGAAGCTTTAAGGCTAAGGTGTAACTTTTACTTTGAGATGAGTCTTCTCTGTAAAGCAGGTGTCTTAACACTACCAAAACAGTTAGTGCTATCTTTCCAATCTCACATCAAATGAGAAATAATTTTGATAAATAGTGATCCTTCATGGCTCCTAAGCTTGCCTAGAAAGTTTTGGGGGTTGTTACTTCTTTGTTTAAATGAAATCCTCCTTCATTCCCTGAGGGTTCTTTCTGGTCTCTTAGCCTTCAGGTAACAAACTGAGCTACACAAATCAAATTACTATGGTAAGAATCTGCATTCTTCCTCTCCATCTACTTGGGGGGGGGGGGGGGGGGGGGGTTTAAAAAAACAAAAATTAACCCCAAAAA
>JANZLQ010000041.1:12694599-12742908 GCA_026212715.1 Elanus axillaris
AAGACCTGGGGGTGCTGGTTGACAGCCGGCTGAATATGAGCCAGCAGTGTGCCCAGGTGGCCAAGAAGGCCAATGGCGTCCTGGCCTGTATCAGAAATTCTG
This sequence comes from Elanus axillaris, assembly GCA_026212715.1. Taxonomy (NCBI): domain Eukaryota; kingdom Metazoa; phylum Chordata; class Aves; order Accipitriformes; family Accipitridae; genus Elanus; species Elanus axillaris. Next base: position 12,694,702 of record JANZLQ010000041.1, read on the forward strand.
TGGCTAGCAGGAGCAGGAAGGTGATTGTTCCCCTGTGCTGGGCACTGGTGAGGCCACACCTCGAGTCTTGGGTTCAGTTTTGTCCCTCTCACTACAGGAAAGACATTGAGGTGTTAGAATGTGTCCAGAGAAGGGCAACCAAGCTTGTGAGGGGCCTGGAGCACAAGTCTTATGAGGAGCGTCTGCAGGAACTGGGGCTGTTTAGCCTGGAGAAAAGGAGGCTGAGGGGAGACCTTATCGCTCTCCACAGCTACCTGAAAGGAGGCAGTAGCGAGGTGGGTACAGCTCTCTTCTATCAAGTAACTAGTGACAGGATGAGAGTAAACAGCATCAAGTTGCACCAGGGGAGGTTTAGGTTGGACATTAGGAAAAATTTCTTTACTGAAAGGGTTGTCAGACATTGGAACAGGCTGCCCAGGAAGTGGTTGAGTCACCAGCCCTGGAGGTATTCAAAAAGCACATAGACAAGGCACTTCGGAACATGGTTTAGTGGGCATCGTTGATGGTTGGACTCAATGATCTTGAAGGTCTTTTCCAGCCTAAATGATTCCATGATTCTATAATTCTATCTGGAATTCTTGGCAATTTCTTCAAACCTCCTATACAAAAGGCATCTTTTTGATTTAGTAGCAATGCCCCATCTTTGAACTTCAGCTGGCTCCATTTATATATATGTCATCATCAGGAGCTCTCTGTGGCCATTGCTGCCACCAGAAAATGTTACTAAATTTGGACCTGCCTGGTCTTTCTGGTGGGTTGGACCAACATGTCCTGTCCCTCGTGCCATTAACAGCCTAAGGCAAGCTGCTGCAAAGTATGGATACAGAAAAAGACATCAAAACCCAGTACTCCAAAAGCAGCTGAGCTTCCGTTTTGCACAATCTGTGACTACAACTAGAAAATGCCTGAACTTGCTAGTCATGAACATTTTGAGAGGCATCTACTTAGTACTGATCACTATTGCTTAGTACTGATCACTATTGACTTCTAAATTCAAAATACTTCTAAATTCAAAATACTTGCAGGGAAAAAGCAGGATAATTAGCAAGTTAGTTTTCAAGAGGAAGATGAGGAAATCCCTCACTTGAAGAAATACAGCCTAGCAGCAACTTACCATTGAAGCAGTTGCAGATATCTTCATGGGTGACATATGAAAACGTAATTTATGTCAAGGACCATTTTTCTTAAAGCAACATGAAACTGGTATTTACTGTCCTTTAAAAGAAGTTTGTCCAAACTGAGCCTAAACTATAAACTTACTGCTGTTACTCAGAGGTGTAATCAAGGCATGATTTTTGGCTTTCAGAATGGCTAGTTAAAAATAGCCGAGTTCTGTTTTTTAAAGAAAAAAATAATCTGTATCTGTGAAGAAAATACAAAAAGAAAAAGGTTGTGTAGTTTCAATGAGCAGAGAGTCTTCTAAAAAAGGACAACATGTAAAATCTTGTTTTGAATAATTCCATTTACCTCACTAACTCGACACTGTAGAACTCAAGTACGTATTAGGACTTCCCAGAAACACTCAAAAAAATCGCCAGAGGGGACTTGACTGTTCATGTGCCATCCCATTCCCCTGCCTCGAGGTAGGATCAATTGTTAAGACATTCCAGACAGACGTATGACTCCCCTCTCCTGGAAAACCTCCAGTGATGGATATTTCACCATCTCCCTGGGGGGGTCTCCCAAAGGAGAGTTTCTCCTAACATCTAACTTCAATCTCCTTTGCTACGAAATCCATTTTACAAGAACAGTTTCTGTAGAGCAACTCAAGCAATTTTTAAGTACTTATCACTGGTGCTATAGATAAGAAGGGCACTTTCCTGCTCCCAGTCTCAGGTGTCTATTTTGCTCAATATCTTGCAAGACAGCTAAACACATGGTTACGATCAATGTAGCTGGAACTCTCTGCTCATGGGGTATTTACACACAGGATTATTTTCCAGTTTCAAACCCAACAAGCTTCAGGACTTTGTCAACTCAATTTATCTTTGGGTGATAGCTTAATCTTTTCAAGAGATGGAAGCAACACAAAAAAAAAGATTCGTGTAAAGCACTGGTAAAGAAAGTATATATTCAAGTGCCAGAAAGCAATACAATTTATTTAAAATAAGACACGAGGATTATACTATGGACTTTGAAATTACTGCCATATATATATATGTGTGCATATATATACATGTGCTATATTATTTTCAGGTTACCAAGCATACAGTCACAGAAGTTAAAAAGTCATGTAAATAAGACTTGTAATTTATTTCTTTTTGAACCAAAACCAGAAAAAAATATTTGCCTTTCCATGCTTCTGGATAAAATGGACTACATTATGCTTTTTATCCATTACCTACACTTTAACTGTTGCTTTAATTCTAGTTCCAAGATGCACACAATTAATTTAAAAGGATATTGGTGGTTTGTAGAATCGTCCATGACATTCTTGATACTTTGCTGAAGCCACAGTTTCTGCTGATCCAATTCTTTTTCTTTAAGCTCTAGATCTTCAATTTCAGCTTCCAGATACCTCAGCCTGTCTATAACTTCTTTTGTATTGCAGCCAGCACCTACTCCTCTTAAAAAGGCATAAGTGTTCATGAAACCACAAGTGAAAATCTAAAGCAAATGCGCAAAGGTAATTTCTTAAGACTACTTTCAACATTCTGAAAATCTACTAATATTCAATATGAAGGAAATGAGTGTTTACACTCCCAACAGTGTTTAACAGAAAAATGAAAATTCTTAACTTCACATCAAATTTAGAATTCCCCTCTACTGAAATTTATTTTATTTTGGAATGTAGGGTTTTTTTCTGCATTGGAGATGGTTTGCAGGTCCTTCCTCCTTCCCCTCTAACTCACAGCTTAAGCTTTAAACCTTCAGTAACCCAAGAGAAAATAGGCATGGACGACGGGAGTGTAGCTAGGTGAAGACAGTGTGTTCCAATACCCCTCCAGATTAATCTACAGTAAGCTGTCAACTACAGGTGCTAGTTATAAAGTAGCACTACAAGTTTTCTGCAAGTTTCTTTCCTGTATGCTTTAAACTTATTTTTATGTATCAAAGATGCAAGGTAAAGGGAAGACAAGTAAAGTTCATTTGTAACTTTACTGTAATTCTAAAATGTCGTATTGCTCATTGATAAGCGTAACATTAATTTTATGGTGTCTTATTTAGTCAGAAGTGGAAAGAGGCAAATTTTATTGCTCTTGAGCACATGAAAATTTGCAGAATTGACATGGCTTACTTCCACTGAATGCTGTTTTTTGACTTCTTCTCAATGAGATCAATCCCCTCCAAAACGTTGGTGATATCATAGATCCTTCTCTTCTGCCTCACAGCAAGGGTATCAGCAGCCTGTCAAGAGAAGAACAAGTATCAGCTACTTGCATGCTGAGGGCAAAAGACAGTTAAGCCAGTCCCTTGGAAAAATGCCAACTAATGTCATTCTGAAGGGAGAAGGTTCAGCTCTTCAAGAGCCAGATGCTCAATCATGAATTCAGAAGTTCAGCACCTGCACTTAGTGCTGTGAAGCACACTGAGAGGAGTCACCTCTAAAGGCCAGCAGCACTACCCTCATCAGAGAGGAGAGTTCACGCGTGTTGCAAAGGCCATGTTTGGTATTTGGAGCACGTGCTATTCAACTGCACGGAGGAGCTTGCAATGCTCTTTTTGGAAAGTAGGAAAAAGTAGGGAAGGCAGACAGCAATGCCCTGCAGCGGAGCAAGTCTCTAAAGCTAACGATGTATTAAGTTTATCATCCCTTCTGCTGACACTGGAGGTACTGCAGTCTTTTGATTAAAATGTGCTGGCAAACGAAATGACAGGGCTGTAATTTCACAAACTGGCTGAAGGAGAGCTGCAATATTTCAAGCCAGCATCATCCTCTAACATTTCACGGCATGAATCTGCCTTGCAGCATACCTGGGCTCGTTCAATCTGTCACACCAAGTAGCAAGAGCCACCAGGACCCTGGTACAGCTCACAGGGATGTTTGCTGCTGTCACACTATCATTTTCACATTACAACTGGCTATGCTGTGTGTCTGTGTGCTGTCACAGCTCGGCACTCAAAGCAAAGCAGAGTGTCAGGCAGAGGAAACGGTCTGCTTCATGTTGTAATTCTCTCCATGGTGACTTTTACATACCTGATGCAAAGACTTAAGATAAAATAAGCAAAGTTGAACTAGTCATGCCTTCCACACTCTCACCTCTTTGATGCTGTAAAGAGGCTCAAGTTCAAAGAATATTAACCAAAATGAGAGAAAGCAAAGAGGAGTCCGATTCTGTAACTACTCAGGACACTCAGATACAACAATTACAAGGGATTATATGTATTAAACAGATTAAAAGAAAAAAAGAAGAAAAATAAAGAGAAGAATAGCTGGCAAAGACTTCTGCATCCCAAATTTGAACTAATGTGTAAAGCCAACTGATTTCCACTATAGGCACATAATGATTTATTTCAGTTTGTCCAACAATCTATTAAATTGATGCTTTTAGTAAAGTTGCCTACATGAGGAGTACAACCTGAGACAACCACAAATAGGAAGGAAAACCAAATCCATTTTACAACAAAGTCCATGTAACTCCTTTTACAGTATTTTCTGAACCATAAAAAAACCTCACTAATCTTCCAAAGAAATGACATTTTCCTACTAGGAAGTTAATTACTAGACCTTAGTAGTACAACTTTTTTTTTTTTTTTTTGCTAGTGAAGTAATAGTAAAAGGAAAAAATGAAAGAATGGAGATTAAAAATAATACTCTTAATAGCCATGAAGCATAAACACTGCTCTTTCCCCTTGACAGTGATGCACCTACTAAACACTGTTTCTATCGATACTTTTATCAACATTTATCTTTTGTATGGTCTTACGTAGCAGTCTGTTAACATCTTTTCCTATCTAACAAAACAAAATACTTACAAGTACATATACAGTGCACACTTTAGTTCTCTCCAAGGAAACAGGCACTGCAGTCACTTGTATCAGCAGGTATGCGCCTGCTGTCCTGACCTGCTATTTTTGCTGCATGCATACAGGCCGTTTCCAATTGCAAGAGAAGCCTTCAAAACCTAGGAAGTGACAAAATTGATGCCACCTATGCAATGTTTAATCAACACCCTGTACATTTCACAGTATTCAGGGGCACAATTTCCACAAGCTCTCCACATTATTCAGTGCAAGGAATGGACAGCACGCACTTAATCAGCTGCTATTCAACATTCTGCTTTTTTCCCATTGCTCTACATACGGACCTAGGACTTACTCTACCACTTATGGTTTGAATGATGAAGAAGCTGCTCTGGAGACAGATTTCATTACCTCATGAGATTTTTTCAAAAGGTCTGTCTATACAATATAGTATTTCGTATGCGCAAAGCACAGCTCCCATTAACACCAGCAGTGGAGATTCACCACTGTTGCAAGCCAGGCTCCAGCACCCCAGGTTAGGGACTGTGAAAATGAACAACACAGTTACATATGTATTTGGCTTGACTAGCTCTGTATATAATTCAATCACAGCTACAAAGTCCAACTACTTACAACATGAATTCCAACAAAGAAGTCAAATGGGCCAGTTTGGGAAGCTTAACCCAGACAGTCACTAGCTTTCTGCTGCTGGTCTTGTAACCTAATTATCTTCTCAAAATTTTATGGGATGTTCCACAGATATTTTAAAAAAAAGTTGTAAAGTTCCTGCTCGACACTCTAGCAGTTACCAGTGTGACACCTTCTGGTAGGCACATGGCTAAGAAATTAAGCTCAGGCATTCACTTCCTTCACACGAACCACACACTAACGACTTCAAGAATTAAAAGAGCCTCCTGAGATAAACCTCCGGTTGTCAAAACCACTTTTAAAACTCATAATTTCTCAGCCTATGTCAAAAGGTTGATGCGGATCCAGCAGCAGCACAAGTAAGGGGCATCTACCACAATGGCCCTGCTAACATGGTTGGTTGGATGTAGCTTTCACACTCCTTCCTCTGAACCATTTGGAGTTCCTTCAAAAAAACTTCTTAATGTAAAGCTGCTGCACTCTAGTCATTCTTCCTAGTATCTCTTCACACTTTGCTTAAGTACATATCCAAGACAAGCACTGTATGAGTGTCTCAAAAACAAGTTCAGAACTAGAAGAAAAACATCTAAGTGCAGGGCTTCAGTTCTGTGTGCATGTAGATCGTGCAACTTCTGGAATACAGAAAGCATGCTGTTCTGCACAGTTTCAGCTGCATGCATGCTCACACACACACAAAACCCTGCCCAGAAATAAAGCAACCAACCAGAAAAAAGGGTAATCGAGAGTTTGGGTGCACTCCCACACAACCTCTTCTTTGCTCCCTGGGAGCTGACAAAAAGCAGTGGGAATCATCAGCTACACACTTGCTGCATTAGCACTGAAGAGCAGAGGAATTCGCTAGAGCACCGTGGCACAGTCATAACCAAGAGGCTTAACAAAGCGGAACAGCCAGCAACACCTGCTTGCTCTTCACGTTTCAAAGGAAAGAGGTCTTGCATCTTCTGGACTGTGCCTGTAACAGGTGACAACATCTTCTTCCCAAGGGGACTGTCAACAGTTCAGTGGGGCTTTTAAACTGAATGGCGCGCTTAGCAACCTGTACATAAAAGTACTGAGCATCACTGCACGCAAAAAGGTTAAAGTAATGTAAAATTTAATAGATACGCTTTTTCTTTTTCTGTGGAATAGGACAACTGTAAGCCAGTTGTTATTTGCTCCTGATCAATATATTTCTAAAGGTAGTAGCAAACAAGTAGATTTTAGAGTATCTGATACTTTGCACTGATTATCAGAAACACTGCTCAACTTTAAGTACAGCAGGGATGGCATTCTGCTAGAAACCACACCTATTTTAAGAAATCAAGGCAGAAGCAATTGTATGCTACTGAAGAGAAAGAATTGTGCTGCATTGGGAGTCATTTCAGATGGGTTATCCCTATCCGCTCATCTTGTTCTTTTTCTTTCTTCCCTGCAATTTGCGGGTCGCTACATATAGGAACTTTCTTTTCTTTCCCTTCCACCTCAACCTCTAATATTTTAAGCTTATTTCCATAACTAGATTTGTTTATACAGGGTTATTCAGGGACAATTATGTAATTATTTGAGAAGAGCTGTTTAATTTTAAAGCAAGCACTGCAGAGGTAAAATTCCAAGTAAAGAAAACCCTCACTTCTACTCCTGCAATTTGTCAGGTATTAGCAGTGAAGTGTCCAGCACAAAAACATTTCCAAAAAAAGTTCAGCATGCAGAACTCGCAGGGTTCCCTGCACCTAGAGTGAGGAACAGTGCTCACAGATAAGATGATGCATCACTTCTGCTTCCTAATGGGTTAACACACACATCCCGAAGTATCCTCTTAACTATAATTATAGATGTAGCCAAAGATCACTAGGAAATGAGCTATAGAACAGCTTTTCATTCTCAAGTGCTAAATCAAAAAAGGTAGAAGTACATTTAATGTTTCCAAATTGTATTTTCTTCATAGTGCATTCCTGGTTTTGCTACAGAAATACCAATCAGCAATCTGTTCTGTTTCAAGACCGTCCTGTTCTTCAGCTCCCCGAGCACACCGACATAACGCACATGCTGGTTTCCATTTTTCCTGAGATATGTGGCTTATTTATGAGAAATACTGGTTACAGAATGTGCATTCCGACTCATTGTTTACAAAAGTACTAACGATTTATTCCCTTCAGTTAGTATTTACTTCCAACAAACAGTATCCTGTAATTCAGAAACCAGTCTCCAAAAAAGGTCTTGAGCAGAAACGTCTATGACTTGTTGCAATGCCCGTTTACTTTGCCCTGCCTATCAACCCTTCCACTGCCTCTGGGCGGCTCCCTTCCTTACAAAAGAGAATGAGAAACATCATTCCATCCCTCTACACAGCCCAACTTTATTGTGCAAATCTGTCCTCTTTGGGTCTTTAAGCTGGTGACAGACAATAAAGTCTGCTGCACAACAATCCTCAAGATGTGGACAGCTTAGTTCTGTTTTGCTAAAGAAAGAGGCAGTAAATACAAAGAAGTTCATCAACGTGTAGAGACCACAACACAACTAAAGGAGCATGAAACCAATCCAGTATCCTTCTTAGTTCACCTTGAAGTTTCGCTAGCCACTGCTAACACCGCTGAAGTGCTTGCTCTCTGAACAGAGATGCACAAAAAAAGCTCAGAGAGCACCGCTGACCTCCTGTAGCCCACTAGGAATAATCAACAAGGTCAACTTTCCAGAAAGGACTTCAAGTAACCAAAGCACCAAACCAGCCTCTTGCTGCGCTTTGCTTAACTCCTCAGCAGTTCGCCGAGGACCGTAGCCAGCCAAGAAAAACCCACCTTCGCCTCGACGCATCGCACGCGCCCCGACAGCCCGGCGGGCCTGAGCAGAGCCCCGGCCCCTCGGCCGGCACGGCAGCACGCTCCGGGGAACCGGTGAGCCGGACGCTTGCGCCAAGGGTCCCTCCTGAGACGGAGCGACCTCCGAGCGCCGGGACCTGGCGCGAGGCGGGCTCGTCCCAGGGCCTCGCCGGGGGGGTCCTGCCTCCAGCTGCTGCGCTCCGACGCCTTCGCACCTCAGGGGTGGCGGGCTGCGTAAGAGGGTGACCACGGTTTGCCACTGCCAATTAAGTGTCTTCTAGAAGCGGGTGACGATGATTCGCCGCTGCCAATCACGCGTCTTTTATACAGGTCAAAGAAGTACTAAAAAGGCAGCAGTCTGTTTTTCCCTTGCTAGAAGGACATGGAGGGGGGTGGGTGAGAAACAGGTTTAAATAGCGGCGCGTAGACTCAGTCGGCGCGCAGAGCAACGCAGGAGAGCAAAATAAATAAATAAACAAACACGCCCGCGCCAGTGAACGACCCGTTTCACCCTCTTTAGAAGGGCTCGGAGCTCGTACTTCAGCCGGCCGCCGCGGCTGTCAGCCACGGCCGGGCCGCCCCCCGCCGCCCGGGGAGGGAGGGCGGGCCGGCCGGCTGGCGGAGGGCCGCGCTCCGCGCCCTTCCCGGCCCTTCCTTCCCTTCCCTTCCCTTCCTTTCCCTTCCCGGCCTTGGGTTGTCTTGGGAAGCAAAGCCCCGGGGCCTGGGGTGGGGTCAGCTGGTTGCGGCGCTGTAAAGCTGCTTGTAAAGGGGGTTGGTGTCCCCGGGCTTGTCGCTCCTCCGGGAGAAAAACGGTGTGAGCCGGCTTGAAGTCCAGCTGCTAATAAACATCATGAGTTTTCCAAAGTTTCGGTGCAAGGGCTTTTTATTTTTGGAGAGGCAGGTTGTGTTCCCTGCAAAACGCCTGGAAGTTTATTCTAAAAATACTTTTTAAATGGAGCGTGAGTAAAATGGAGAAAACTAGTTACGTAAAAGTTCAAGATTTAAACAGTTTGATGAGAAAAGGGAAGATCTTACTTACTGCCTTTGCTTATCTTTATTTTTTAATTGAATATAATGCAGTGATTCTTAAAACGATCTATTTGCCTAGTAGAAACCAAATTAGGCACAAAGGTGATCCCAAATAATAGTAATAACAGTAATAACTTTTAAAAGTACTGTTTTCAAACATTAATTATGAAAATATTAGACCAATACAGCTAATATTCTGTTCAGTTGTCCCTGTAAACTATGTGGCCACAGTAGTAAGTAGTCAGCTTAGTCTGGCTTGTTATATACCATGAAATTTCTTCTGCCTTAAAATGCATGATGGCTACTGAAAAGCTACAGATATCCTTGAATCTGAGAAGGCAAATCCAAGGACATTTGTGTAATTAAGTATATTATGTAAATAAATGTCATGCAAGTTAACTATTTAGAAGGTGGCGGAAGTATTTTCAGTTGGGACATTAAACTCCCAAGATATTGAATCACCTTGGGGAGAAGTTTCCCTGCAAAAGTTAGCTAATGAACATGTATTATCAGGACTATAGCTACTTTTCTGTCTTTATTTCCTCCTTCCCCTCTAATAATGTGTTGCTAGGAATTTAAACACAGGACTCATAATTGCTTTGGTGAGGAGGAAAAAAAAACAAAACTAAAAGTTTTAGCTGAGGAGGAGCATTTCATACAGGCCCCAGTCAAACAGTGCTTTCTCATGGGTTTACTGTTATTACTGCAGTAGGTCATATTGGTTCTTTTTAGACATGCTTTTGAGGGATGCCCTGAGGCTGCTTCCAGGACAGATTTGCTGTCCATCCAGAGAACTAATTTGCAAGCATGGCCTCCAGGTACAGCCTCAGAATACCCTTTGAAGGATGCAGGACTCTGTGTGTGTGAGCATGCCAGAAGGGTTAGTGTGTTAAGAACAGGGTAGATGGCTTAGATGGTTTAATATGCTGCTGGGCACTTGTAGATCATCTTTCTGTAGCCTGATGATGAGAATAGGATGGATGGAAGGCAGGTGGATCTAGAAGAGCTCTGGGCTCTTTTCAGAATAGTGTTCACTGATACACACACACATATAGACTGTGTATGAGACTACAATAGGATTACTAATAAACAGACCTAATGGAAGTGTCTTCAGGAATAGAGTTTAGGGAAGAATATAAAACCTTTGAAAGCTAAAATATGAGTAATCATTTACTTTTCAGTAGCAAAAATTATACAACTTAAGTGGGTTTTTTTGCATTTGGCAATTTTGAGGATGCTTTTAAAAACATGCCATTTTAATAATTTAATATTTCATACTTTCAAAGCCAATCATACAAGCAGATAATAGTGTATGATTTTTGCCTCTGTTAGAACTCAGATGGGACTGTTAAGGTTTAGTAAAGATATTTGCATATCTAAGCATGTGGACAGTACTGATGAGTTCTCTCAGTGTGATAATGGTAGGTCCTTAACTTATATGGATAATCCGTTTGAGAGGGACTTAATTAATGCTGTGTACTGCCATGGTAAACATCAGTGTTTGGTCCAGAATCTTGCTTGCTTTGCATTCCTCCTAGAAACTAAGAAAAACTTTCTTGGTGCAATAGCACTTGGGTACTAGAAGAGTTTGCTTAAACAAGAAACATTGAAAGTCTCCCTTATTAGAGACAAGGCTTTAGAAAAAAATGTCAGAAAAATTTCCATAGGGAATTTTTTGTTTCCAAATATGATGATTGACAAGGTTATTTCCTGTCCACTCAATTTTCTGAGACATTGATGGAAATGGTGTTCAACAGCTTGTTTTATTCCTCAGCGCAATGTAAGTAGGGAAAGATAGAAAATTAATGTCTGAAAGGGGGCTGTTTATATCTTTTAAAACAATGCCTCAGTAGGTTAATTCTTCATCGCAGCAGGATACTCTTTGAGCTAACATTTTAAAAAAGGTAGGGTGTGACATCATCATCCCCCCATCTGAATAAGAATTTCAATTCGGGGCCAAATTTGAGTTTGAAGAACTTTCTCAAAATAGTAGTTCCCTGATATTTCTGTGAAAGGAAATAATTTTCATTAAATGTTTCTCAAGTATTCTTAGTGTGTTGATTTCGTGAGAAATATCTGTGACAGCTAGATTGCTGCGGAGGAAATGAAATGGTGTTTCCTGGGATACTGTAAAGAAAGGCAAGCAGACAAATGGGAATAGGAAGTCCACAGGCAAAGCTTCAGAATATGTTAAATAAAGAAAACTCTGCATTAAACCCCCAGTCTGTTTAATTTTTCCTGAGCTTTCAGAATTTAATTTCACATGAATTGAAGAGTCTGAATTTGTTGATCATGTTGTTTCAGTCTTTCTCGGTAATTAAATTATACTCAGTCTAAATCCAAACCAATTATGGTACGCTCCACAAGTCGCTTCATTTTTCACAGTAGCAACACTGAAATATGTGACATTTAAATATGAAATCTTACTTCACCCAAAGTAATTAATTTCATTTCACCTGTATACTTGAAGCATTCTTTGTTAAAGGGATGTTTCAATAAGGGTAAAAAGATAGCTGGATATTCTCATAGATGATGCTGAACAAAGCTTTTCACAGGTTGCTTTCATTAAAATACTAAATACACTGGCACACATGCCCATATAAACAAGCAGAAAAGGTATTTCTAAATAAGCGAATAACATCAGGCAGTTTAAGACTGTTAAAGAACTAAGTAGGTTTGTCTAAGTTCGGGTTATTAATGGAGAACATAAAGAATGTTTTTCCTCTAAATTGCTCTTCCAGCAAGCAAAGTCATTCATAAGCAGAATGATAGAGGCTAATACTTCTTTCTTACTGTGGCCTCCTGGGGCATAGAGCCATCACATTATGCTGTACAATACTTTTAATCCCTGGTATATTTTCAGGGAAGGGTACAATCAAAGAGTTTGCCTGCAGATGTTTCATTTTGATATTTCCTTTAAAAACAGAGTTTGTGCATTTGTTTAAAGCTTTTAGCTGATAGGATATCAGACATAAAGAGGGAAGTTGAATTTTTACCTAGCCTCTTAGCATGTTGTCATGGAACAAGAATTCCTAATGTAAGCTTAAGTAATTTGGATACATGTAATCATATTAATGAAGAGAGGTTTGGCATTGTTCAAAACATGGCTTCAGATCATGATTTCTTCAGTGGCAGCTCTCATTCCAGCTGTACCTTTCTCACATCACTGCATACGTTGTTGTGTGGCTACCTTCAAAACTAGATCTTGTGACTGGTTTTATCTACCTGGTTTTTAATTAGATAATTTCTCAGATCTGTTTTGGATCATGATCAAACAAATAGTCAACTGTCGCAACTGTCAAGGTGGTGTACCTCCAGAGGCACCACTTAAACTAGATCTATTCCTGAAAAGTCATATATAGAACTGCTGTAATAAGTTCACAGTTACCTGAGGGCAGCTGGTGGTCATACAGCTCTAGCTGTTTCCCTAAGCAAAGACCACATAAGGTACGCTTGGAATAATAACTTTTTATTGAACGTGTTTACTGTACAGTTCTGTATGGATATGAATGAAAAAGGAAATAGCGTGCATTGTCATATATGGCAGGAGAATTACCATGCCTCTTTGCCAATAGTGGTAAATTACTCATGAAACACTTCCTCTTTTATAATTTAGGTGTGTGCCAAGAATGTCTAGGAATTCCTGTTGTCATGGAGAGTAAACAATTTTGCCTTTCCTTATGAAGTTTTCTTGTGCAATAAATTGTTTTTCAACAAAACATCCAAAAGCACTACAGGAAAATGCCCCATAAGCAATTTGATAAAAAAATTGAAGGGGACGAAAGAGAAAAAGATTTTTCTAAAAGCTCAGTGTGAAAGATACAAAAAATATTTCTAGTAAATCAGCAGAGCCTCTGTGATAATAATCATTACCGCAGTGGGTTTGATCTTGGTTACTGAATAGATTGGGAAAACAGTTGTGGCACAAATACATGTCTTTTCTTCATACCGAAACCTGTGACAGTGATTGAGCAGGAGGGACTAGTCCAAGACGGTTTTTAAGATATTTTTTTGAAGCCTTCATTTGGCACTGCTGTTGCAGTGTTGCTCAATGCAGTGATGTGTCAGATCTGTGACACTTCTGCCTTCTGGAAGTCTGGAACCAATCTGCCTGATGTTAGCAGCATTCTCTTAAGAACTGGCATTGAAGAAACAACACCAAATTGTAAGAATGTAATTGCAGTAAGAAAAGCTGTTATTAGATTCCTCAAGTTTCTCATATTAATGTGCTTTTATTTTTCACTAAATATGCAGTCACTTTTAAAAACAGTTCTTCTACCCAAGTCAGTATGCTTTCAAGTTAAGAATTGCTTTGGTTTCAAGAAGGGATCATCTGATCTTTTGAGACAGAGGAACAAAAATTATAGTTGATGTTAATACTGAAGAAAGGCCAAGGAGGTTGAAAAAGGTACCAGAAAAACTTGCTGTTAAGGTCTTTTGTGGTTGAATAGTTTGCAGTCATTTAGATTGAAGAGATTTAACCAAGTCATACACCAAGGACATTGAGTGGCAAGTTTTCTTGATGTAGTGGATGTTAACAAATAAGATTGAGACAGGCTAACCAGTAAGAAAAGCCTAGCAACATTTTGGGTTTGAGATACTGTTGTGACATTAGAGAACAATCTAGGAAAGGGTGAAGGGATGTGCCCAATGCTTATGATATAAATACTTAGATATTATTGCCAGTTTCCTTATTTCCTTGTTCTGGTGTTTTGATGAATGCAAAGTAAATACCATATATATTAGAAATGGAACTTTGAAGAATGCAAAGGAATATGCTGTGGGCAAGTGATTGAATAATAAAAACCAAACGTGGCAGAAATGCCAGATGAGAAGTTTTTCTCAGTGGTTTAGGTGCGAGACAGGGTGGTTTCCTTTGTTCCTCTGTTGTGCTGCTGACATGGCAGGGCAAAGCAGCCACACGTTGTTGTGACTGACCTATTGATCATGGGCTGCTGGAACTGTTTGCAACAGGGATTAAATTAGGGCAGTTTTTGTGTGATGATTATGTGGAGTTACAGGGGCTTGATGGCTACTATTTTTCTCTGTGCGTATGTATCCTGTTGCTCTCCTTTAAGTGAGATTTAACCCTGATATTTAGTATAATTTCTCCCTACAAGATAAAGTAGTATGTAAAGACTTTAATCTCCTAATGATTTAGTGCTTGATGATCTTCAGTGAAGAGATTGATGACCTTGGAGTCATGAGTGTGCAGTGACCGCAAGACTGTCGGGTTTGATTTCGCTAATGTTTGGGAAGGTTGATAATCCCATTTGCATATACATGTACATTCATACAGGCATATTTCTTTCTAAGTAATTTTTTGCAAGTTTCCCTGCAAGTAGGTTTTATTTTGCTATTTGACAAAGGAGAGGGTTCATTAAGTGCGAGTGGTTTCCTTAGCTACAGTAAAGAATTCCACTCTTTCAAAATTAGAATTTTTTTTGTAGCAATCTGTCACTTATAAGGTATTTTATCCAAATTTTATTTTTCATTTTGTTTATACATACTTACATGCTATACTATATCATTTTAGGCTTTAGAACAACATGGTGACATTGCTATTTTAAACTAGCCTCTCCTTTGGGCATCAGTGAGATCATGTCAGGACCACCAGGATTATAAATACTGTATGAGAAGGTCAGGTTTAAAGTTTCCAAATCTCCATAAGAAAGCAAGCTTAATTTTCAATCCCCTTTATAAAGCTTGATGAATCTATTATCCTCTACAAGCATCAAAAGAAAGCAGCTGAAAATGAAGCTGAAATGACATCTGTTCTATTTCATTCCGTTGTAACTCGCTAGCTGTTGTTAACTGGTTTACAAATATAAGAAAAGTGATGTTCATATCCTTAGATCATATTACTTCCCACAGTGACATGACTTCACTTCTTCAGAAGAGAGGACTAAAGATGAGCAGACATGTCTAGGTTTTTCATGTTTGATTTCCTTTGTTTTAGGATTCTGCTAACATCAGTCAAAATGCTTTTTCCACTATAGCATTTTCTATCAATATATCTTGAATTCATTACTTTCTTTACGTCTTCTGCTGAAGTTAAGTGTGTGTTTTGTTGTGGTGGTCTGTTGTAGTATATTGTTTTTACGTTGATTGGCAAAACATTAAATCCAGTTTGAGAGAAAATAACTGCAGTTTAAGAGTGTCTAGTTTGCCTACACTGACTGCTGTTTAAAACCTGAGTTGAATTAGACCTGGCTTTTCCAGTTGGATTTTTCAGATACTTAGGAAGACCAAGGTATCCATATAAGTTAGGGTCACTTTTCTTTTGTAGTAAAGGAAAAATATGACATTAGTGCAAAATCTGATATAAGCTTCAAGTTTTGATACTTGTGCTAGAAATAATTTTATATATTTCTTTAAAAGGTCAAAAGTTTTGCTCAGTTCTTCTCAAGAGTGTTTGTGTTTATAATCATACTAATTATCTCATTAGGCTTTAGAAGGTCTCCTTCCTTCAGAATTCTGGAGTTTTTGAAGAGATCACTATTTTGATTGGGAAGGTAGGATCCTGTGGATTTTGTTCATTCTATGAGACAGTGAGAAGGGACACAGCAGGAGCACACGTGAACAGATGCAGGAGTCGGACATAGCAGTTCTGTGCAGAGTCGTTCTTACTTGAAACCATTACTGCAAACATATTCTTTGGGAAGAAGAGCAAGGCAAACTAGGTTTGATGCAAACTGATGTCAGGAAGTAAATACTTGGAACTCGCTCCAGCCCTTTGTCACCACCGTAGCTTTAAAAATCACTGCTCTCACAGTTCTTCTGGTCTAAGTATACTTCTAATTATTCCCTAACCCAGCTCTTAACAATGGTTTGGGTTTAAAAAAAAAAAAAGTTATAACCCACTTCTTGGAACTGAATTGGGGTGAGTTGGGTGCTATCAGGTGATACTTTTAACTGGAAAAATTAGCAAGAAAAAACTTCCAGTAAAGGAAATTATAACAAGCACCTATGTCAGCAACCTCCCAAGCAGAATGTACAGCACTTTCAGTTACCTGCAAGTTTTCACACACAGGTGATTTTGTGACATTGTATCCAAGGGTCTGAGTGTTCAAGGCACTTAATGCATCGCATTTGTCTGTGTGTTGGATTTTTTTTTGTTTTAAACCAATGATGTTGTAAACTCATTTGCAATGGTAGAAATCGAGAAATAGCATGAAAGGCAATGGATTTATATTATTATAAAGTTCATGTCAAAGCCAGTTATGCTGGTAACACTTATTGGCTATGTTTATTCAAGTTAGTTCCAGGCAGTTGCTAATGTAAGTTAGAAATAGACATCGTTAATTAAATTTTAAAGAGGAAGAAGAAACAATTTATGTAACAGTGGTCCTTCTTGTTTGTTCAGAATCACATATGAAACGCTATAAATGGAAGAGAATTACTCAATCCAAATAAGAAAACTGAAGTATTTTGTGGTCTGTTTCACAGTATGATGAGAGGTATTTGGCCTGCAGATGCAGTTGAATTTCAGAAAATGTTTTGCTTCATTAATGGATGGAATTAGTAGAGCTAGGACACTTACTATAAAAAGAGATAGACAGGAATCAGCATTTGTTTTCAGATGCAGACTTCTGAAACTGCTGGTTTGTAGCTGGTATTCCGATTCATACATTATAAATTCATAGATTATAATGCCAGAGGAGATCATCTTGTAATCATGTCGGAGCACCAAGGACACAGTATTCTAGTAGCAGTTGTACCACTGCCAAAAGGGTAGGTAATACAATCTCTCGACTCCTACTTGATATTCCCATTTATACATGTGAGGCTTGCCTTAGGCATATCAGCCAATACTGAAACTGTTCAGACACCTCCACATGCTTCCCAGCATAGATATCTCCCATCCAAAGTTTGACCTACCTTTTTGATTCTAATTCATTTAGTCTAAACCTAGTCATGACATTTTTTACGTTCACTGCATATACCAGTTGGCTAAGGAGCTCAGGCTGCTGCATACTGCTGTTAAACCTCTCAAATTATGTCGGCTGCAGATCTTCAATAACAAGTTTCTGTTTTTTTCCCCATTGCATTGATATACGTTGCTAACTGGAAGAGGGTGAGGACAGATCACTGTGGGACCCATCAGAAACATACCTGTTTTGTGTTCATTCTCTAGTTATAGTTTGAAACTATCATCAGGTTTTAAGGCATTTTATATGTGCTCTGATGATTTCTCATATCAATCTAGTTAATCAAGTTACGTTTAGGCATTGTGGGAAGCACTGAGCAATTGAGAGATGTGCTAACCAGTGGAAACCAGCAGACCATCTGGAAACACTCCTCCCACATACGCAGAATGCTCTGGCAAAAGCAGGCAGAAACACATCTGAGCATCAGGACACATTTCATTCCTATTCAAACATGTATCATAAGGCTAGCTGGAGGGAAAGATTTCCTGTTGCAGGTGCTGAATGGCCTCACTGCTGTTCTGAATAGAAATTCTGTTTGTAGCTTGGGATGTTTCAACTGCAGAGAATAAAGAGATTATTTAAAAACAATATGGAACAAAACATCAGCCTTTAAATGGCTGAGCACTTTGGAAGGTGGATTTGTTTCTTCATCTTTTTCCTAAGTTCTAAAAACGTAAAGGCTATGTGTTCTCCTCTGCCAACCTGTTCATAATAATTACTAATTCCCTAAAAGATAGTGTTTATACCAGTGTACAGTTGTTAACGCTAGTAAGATGTAATAGATTCTCAATTTAGTGTATTGATGCAGTTCTTGTGTTCACATACTATGGAATAGGAGTCAAAGTATCTCACTTCAGTGCAAGATTCCAGTATCGCAAGTAGATCAGCACATGAAAAGCTTGGAAATGCATCTTGTTAAATAAACTAATGTAAAGAAAAAATATTAGATGTTTTATGAGGTAGCTTAAGTTCCTCTAGCTCATTCTGGTACTGGGATAGTATGTAACTTTACACTTTGATTATTAGAAGGCTGAAAATATAGGATAAAATCTTCCAGAAAAAAATCTAATTTTTATGTGAGTCCAACTTAAACATTCTTCAAAAATAATGAGAAGAAAAAAAAAATCTCAACATACAGGATTACTGTCCTCTGAAAATAATGCCTGATATGTTTCCTGTTGTTTAACTCTTTAAAACAACATGTTGCAGCTCCTTCTATCAACTTAAGTCTGTTTTCCAGCTTGGAATGACAAGTATTTTGGGTTGTTGAATTTAAACCACATTGCTAGTGGTCTGCTGGATTTTAGAAGAAAGGAGGCATCGCTTGCAGCACCACAAGGTAATAGAGCGTTCCTTAGGCAAAATATATTGAAATTATACATATTTAATGCTGTTAATAGAGCCTCAACTTCTAGCACTTTTGAAGTTAACTGATTTGT
Source organism: Elanus axillaris (assembly GCA_026212715.1). Lineage (NCBI taxonomy): Eukaryota > Metazoa > Chordata > Aves > Accipitriformes > Accipitridae > Elanus > Elanus axillaris. The sequence goes on from JANZLQ010000041.1 coordinate 12,713,470, forward strand.
TAAGCAGTGTAGGTACTTTCAAAAGGCTGAATACTAGTTTTCCACCGCAGGCTATGAATGACTTCAGTTAAAGTTATTTTGTCTTAGGTGCCTGATTTAAATGTGAAGACCTTTAACACTTACCAAATACTTTTAGAAACAAGCATTTATCTGCTCTGAAACTTTAATATAGCTGACACAAAGAACAACAGTCATGGGTGCACAGTCAAAAAGTATTGCTCTATCTAGGCAATGCCTCAAAGGAAGGATTTTTGTGTGCTCTCTGAAGATGAGCTTCCTAAATGATATTAAGGCCTTTTTATTACTATAGTAAGATATTTTTAGTTCTTAAGTCCCACTTCATTCCTGCAGTTTGCTGTAATTGATGCCCCCATCACCTGCACCTGGTAGGTTTCCTGCATTTACTGCAGTTTTAATAGAGTCACTAGAGATTAAAGTGGCTTAACAGGAAGGATGCAAGTGCTACTGAACATGTTGGAATCACTGCAAGAGCAGTAAGGAAGGTTTTAGGTTGAAGTGGATGCTGATGTTCAAGACACTGCTGTCATCCGAGTTGCACTCAGCCTTTTAGAGCTTCAGCAGCTGCCTTAGTGGTTCCTTCCTGGGAACAGAACTTCCCACACCAGAGTAGTTTAATGGGAGTGCCCAGGCTTCCCAGATTTTGGAAGTGAATGCTAATTGTTATTTCTGGTCATACAATCATTTTGCAATGCAGATGATGCCAAAGTGGCACTGGTGGTTAATTAGTCTTTGCCTTAACATTCCGTTTGTTAGAGAAGTTTTTGAAGAACCACAGAAGGTGGCAGATACCGTCTCTAGAGATGAAAGATAAATAAAATTCAGGTGAGATCAGTGGTGCACAGCAGAGATTCTGTGAGCTGGGTCTGGGTATTAAATGGAAGCTCATTGTGCAGAGCTGCATTTGAAGCAAGGGCCAAGCAGAGACACCGGAGGTCTCTTGGTCCAAGTGGAAGCATCCTGAGGGTCCAGAGAATACTGTCACTAGGTGTGTTAGTGTTGACACTGCTTTAATGAACTACCGTTTGAGGAAAAGAAGAGAGCTTATATGGTTGCAGTGTACCGGGTAGTTCTCTGCACCTCCATCATGTTATCTTCAGATTAAGCCCATACAAGCTTTTAGGTTCCCCTTATACTTCATTAGCAAAAGTAATGGCTCATATAGACCCTATATTGACTTTCAGAACTCAAGTAAAATTAGAAAAAGACTAGTTATCTTTAATATCTGAGCTATTAGACTGCCAATATGCTGTTAGATTATCTCTGAAACTGAATGTGAGAAATTTCTGAGATGACCAGAAAATAAAGTATCTCATCAGACCAGCAGTATGTTTTGCATGTTTGTTCATGTCTGTTGGGTAATTCAATGCTCTGCTACTACTTTAATTATAATTGTAAAAATGTAATTAATTGAGCTGTAAAAATAGAAGACACTTGTTTAGGAAACGCAGATGAACGTGAGCAATGCACAAAACCAGTTCCAGAGCTGTCAGCACTAGCTTTAAATTAGGGAAGTGCTGTTTTATAAGGTCTGTCACTGAATCCTTGGTTTATATTGTCTGTCCAGAGGAACTAAAAGTAGATTCAGAGATTTTGGCAATTAAAGGATGTATCCTATCTGCTGATGTTCCTGTGCTTCAGCATTTTTTTATGTATGCCAGCTTTCACAGCTGATTGATTAATGTCCCTTTTCAAGCATTTGCTAAAGAAAGAGAGCATTTGTCTGCGTATCGCTTGTTCAGGAAAATTTCCAAAAGCATAAACTACCTTTCATAAACATTCTCATACCAGTATATCCTATCTTCTAGAATTTTAGGATACAAGAAAACACTTCTGACTATAATTTGGGAGTGCTGTTATCTCAGATTGTGAGTCCTCAAGCTTGATTTCATTTGTTCATGTTGATTAAGGGAAGCAGAATATAACTATAGTATTAGTGATAACAAATACTTTTGAAGGAGCCTGGTTCCCCATTTTCTCAGGAAACGTGAAAGTTGTTTGTAGTAGAAATTAAATCAGTGCTAAATGATGGAGTTCATTGTTTTAAAGTTTTCATTTTGTCATCATCTATAGGCAAGCAGAAGAGGAAAGCTGATTGGCTCAGAAGAAGTTACTAGCCTCTTTATCAAACCTGATACTGCTATAATAAAATAACCTAGTGTTTCAACCAGTGCAGACCTCTTAAATATCATGTAAAGGAGTTTCCAACATGATTTATTAGCCTGCTAGATGGTTCAGTACCTTCAACTAGATCTAGGTTCCTACGACTGGCTTATCATATCTGGGAGGCAAGTTGAATACCCAGGACGGTTCTGCTTTCTTCAGGATTCTCCGGACAAGTTATAACTGCATTAGCAAGACGCTTTTCCAGCCCAAGGATGAGCTACCCAGCAGTTTGCTAAATTGAATTAAATCTGTGCATGCACCAGTTTTTGTGTTACAACTCCTACTCAGCTCTCCCTTAGCAGGTTATCTCTTTAAACTTCATTGTTGAGCTCAGATCTTCCAAAACATGAGAATTACTTTTGTCATATTTAAAAAGCATATTTCTCAATATTGTCCTTCATCCCACTGCTTAAAAAAAACTTTATTTTTTAAAAAACCTGTAGCTTTTATTTTCTTAATGTTGTGTTTCAGCATATATCCACATTTTGAAAGGAATATCAGTTGCCATTTTCCTGTATATTACATGCAAATAAATGGGCAAATGAGTAAATGAAGAATAAATAAAACTCTGGAAGAACATGTGTTATATTATTAATTTTTATAAGTGACTGTCCTTTCTCAGAGTTTTCATGTAACTACTCCACTCATTCAGCTGACACTCTTTGTTATTTGCAAATTACTGGTGACAGTCTCAGTTCTCCTTTCCAGTAGATGCCCTCATTCTAGACACTTCTACATCATTCAGACCTCATACCAAATCCACGACGATTTGTAATCAGTTTGGAAATTGGAAGGCCTGTAGGACTAGAGCAGACAAGCAGGCAGATTTCCCAGCCTTATCAGTAGAAGGAAAAGTTACATCATGATAGAACAACAACAAATACTAAGCCTGTGGAGAAAACTGGGCCTTTAATTTTTAAAACTCTTGTGGTTCAAGTCAACTCATGACCTTCATTTACTCACCTGTTCCCAAGTTTGTGTGTTGTCTCATCATTCTCTTTTGAAGCTGTTAGTGAAAAATCAGTTTCTTGAGGAAAACACCACCTGACATTCTCAGATCTGGTAGATGGTTGTGTAAGGTATGACTTGCTCCATCATGTGGTGGTGGTGGTAACTGGGAAGGTTTATCTCTTGACAGGGAGATTCTGTGGAGCTGCAAAGACTACACATGCTCCCAACTTCATATACGCCTTCTGTCTTGGACACCTAGAGAAGCAGTAGCCGTTTGTGGGTGGCAGGCAGGAAGAGGTTCCGTTCAAAAGAAATGGCCGTGCACAGAAGATGCCCAAAAAGTATGGGCTTATGTAGGCGTTTCAGAGGCAGGAATCCATGGGCAGTAGTTCAGTCCAGTTTTGTTCCCAGAAAACTTCAGTTCTTTTCTAACTTCTGCCACCGCTCCCGCATTGACCCTGGCTCTGCCCCAGTCCTGGCCTGACTCTGTGGTATCGATCTTCTCCCTAATTCTACACGGTCCTGCTGAAATCTGCCAGCCCCCTAATTGTCCTGTCTGAGCCCTTTTTGCAATACTACAGCGTCTGAAGAAACCATAAGGTGGAGAAATTAGTGACCTAAGACATGAATGTATAAGTGAAAAAAAGTTGATCGTGTCAAATCATCTGCTGAGAGTTTAGAGTGGTGGTATAAGACCATTAATCTTCAGGTGTTTCTTTCTGTTGCAGGGTGGGAATAACGCAGGCCATACTGTGGTTGTTGATGGGAAAGAGTATGATTTTCACCTATTTCCTAGCGGCATCATTAATCCAAAGGCAATTTCTTTTATTGGTAAGACAATTTTTGGAACTTATTAAATAACATTACGTGGTGTGTAGCTGCAGCCGTATTTTATAGTGGCAAGCAAAGAAAAACATACAGGTGACTGTCAGATTTGCTTTAGCTTCAGCTGTTTGAGTTTTATTTCACTGTTGCTTTAACCTGAAGAGTTATTCTACTTTCAGTGTCAGTTTAGTTTCTGCAACTAGAAAACTAAAAGTAAGAACCCCCTCTTTCTATCACATTGCTCTTTCTTATGCTTTATGGTAGAAGTTTGGATCCCACCCTCTACTTCCACACTCCTTTTATACTTTCAGAAATATATATGCTCTTCTTTAAGGACACAAAATCTGGCACTTAGGCTAAATAAATAACAAAATTTATCTCTGGCATCTCTTTATTGACTTTACAGAAATAGGCCCTAAGTTACAGGGCTCCGCTTGGACGGTTACCATCTACTCTACTTTTTGTTCACATTACCAGATGTTTAAGGTGATGTTGTATTTCACTGTAAAGATATTCGATGTAGATGGCATCATTAAAAAGTTTGCATTGCTTACTGGATGTTAAACTCATATTTAAGTGATAGGCAAAATTAAGGCTTTTACTTGTACAAAATGATGATTCTTTCTCACAGAAAAAATGTATACAGAATGTGCAAGACATGAGCCTAAGTTTTAGTGAGTCATGGAGTTTCAGTTCTGTTCCATTTGATAATTTCCGAGTGGATGATTGAAACACATGAAACATTTTTTTCTCTCTGTTAAATATGGTGTATTGTTTTGCTTTCCAATTTACTCCCTTGCCAGTTAGTAAAGACTATAACTTAAGTTATCCTAAAACTAGGCTGAGACAGGCTCTTGCATATATTTCTGATGTTCCCAAGGAAGCAGCAGCTGTTTCCAGCCCACTACATCACTAAACCTCCACGCCTCATCAGTTATGCTCTGCGTTGCTTGTGGACTCTATCTATACTGTAGCTTAAAAGCAGGGAGAAGGCATTGCTAATGTATTACAGCACTAGTTTGAACTGAGTTTAAAACAAATACGTGAATATTGAAGAAAATTTAAATATTGTCACACAGGCTTGTCAGTGTTGTAAGGCCACAGACTTCTTTGAGCTTTTACCCATGAACAATCGAGGCTGAAGTCGTGGTGCAAAGTCCACCACAAACAAAGACAAGAATCCGCTTACCTCAGCTGGCTTCAGAGCAGGCCCGGCATTCACATCGGAAACAAGCAAGCTCTTTGTTTTTCTGATTTTAGCAGGCTTGTAGCTGCTTATCCAAAAAGTTCTCGGGATCACTTTGTGAGAAATGTGAGAAGATTAGTCTTACTTTTGAAATAAAATTTCAGACAGCAAGTGTTTGCATGCCTTACATCCTAAGGAGTATTTTATTTCTTGCTTTAAAATAAATCATTTTTGTTCCCAAGGTAATGGAGTGGTTATACATTTACCAGGCCTGTTTGAAGAAGCTGAAAAGAATGAAAAGAAAGGTTTGTATCGAATAATTTTTAACTTTTCTTTATATTGGCAGCCAGGTTGAGGCATTGTTTAAGCCTTTGTTTCTGACCATAAATATTCAGTGCAATAACATTCTGGATTTTAAATAATGAGGAAGACAGTATTTAAAAAGTTAAATTGTGTTGTAGTCTTCAGGCAGATTTTTCGAAAGCAATCTTTTCCTGGGTTTTCAGGGAGTTTTGTGGCATTTGATGCCACGTTAGATAGAAAATAAAATCCTAAGATGTGTGGCACAAAGCTGCCTTTGGCTTCAAACTGAGATGATTTAAGCCAGAGTTTCTGTGTCCCCATTTCTGTGCCCCAAGTATAAACAGTTGGTTCTGCTCTGGGCGAGGCTTTGGACCAGATGACTTCCTAAGGTCCCTTACTTTTTAAATTGTTTCGAGATTATATATATATATAAGTTCTCTATTTTCTGAGGCACAAATGGAGTTTAAGTGATTTATTGTAGAGCGAGTTAAACAAGAATCTTTCCTTAAAATAAGAATTGTGTGTAAGCCACAGCATTCTGGGCTTAGGAAGAAGTGGTGAGTATCTTTGTTCATATCAAAATGAGAAAGCTGAAAAAGTAAAAAATTAGAAAAGTTTGTTAACAAAAATATTGCTGTTTTTTGATATTCACTTACGGTTTACCCATTTTGTCTACAGTCTTCTTAACAGGAAGCTATATAAACTAGAAGAAAGATATAGAAAAACTAAAAGCAGATCGCAAAGTTTGACCAATCAGCGCAGCTGAAATCCTACTTTCCTTTATATCTTCTGACAGGTTTAAAAGATTGGGAGAAAAGACTGATTATATCAGATAGAGCACATATAGGTAAGTGGTGATTGAAGGGGGAAAAAACTCAGAATGACTGCTTAGCTCATGGTACTAAACTACCTTGTTACTCCACAGAGCAGTCTATTTGATCTAATACAGCTTCTTTATATGTTGTATATCTGAAGCATAATAATGGTATTTGTATCCACTAAAGAGTGATGTTTTACATGTTTTCGCAATGTTTAAGGAATACTCGCTCTGTTTTCACACGAGGAGGCCTGTGCACTATCAGTTATTACAAAGGAACTTTGTCTTGAAATTATACATGTCTCTGATTTAAAGAATGTTTTTCTCCTTTGGTCTCGTGCTATGTCCATTTGTTTTTCCATTGCAGTGTTTGACTTTCACCAGGCAGTAGATGGGCTCCAGGAAGTGCAACGTCAAGCACAAGAAGGAAAAAAGTAAGTATTTTCAGCACCTTCATTTCATTAATAATTATGCAAATTTGAAAAATTGGTGTAATTTTGGAAAACAGAAATGCAATGTATCTCTAAAGAGCCTTGCTGGTGTTACTAATTCTGTGACTCTCTTCTGCTCATACTTATGTTAGTGAACAAACTCTGAGGTATTACTGAAAAGGCAGGGTATGAATTCCTGTATATTTCCATTTTCCAGTTCTCTGCAACATATAGAGACATTTTCAAATACCTACCAAATCCCCAAAACTCATTTCCATTTAAATGATGCTTCCAATCCAGTTTGGTATCAGACTAGTGATGCTCTTTTGAATCAGGTCTGAAGTGTTGGCACAATTAGGTTCCACACTTGTAATCGTTTATTGTGTATTCACTTATACTTCATGGAGATACTAGTTTCTATTTTAATTTTAATCTTAGACTTTAGCACAGTATGTAACTATTCATACTTCATTATTCTGATTTCTGAAAGAACAAAGGTTTATGTGAACACACTGTATTTTTCTCTCTGTTAGTCTGTTAGTTTTTGATCCCATTGGACAATTTCAGCCAAACTTAACATACAAATAGAGATCTCAAAATTATAAAAATGCATATGAAAATAGGCATGCAGGTAGGGAAACAGTTTCATTTTTATCTTCATCAGGGTAAAGACTGCAACAGTTCGTAGGGACAGAGGTGGTATGAATAATGCCAAAGCCATAGGAAACCAGTTTGATCGCTCACAGAACAGGTTGTTGTTTACAACTGTAGACAGTGCTGCAACTGTAAAAATGTGAAAATGACATTTGTTTCCTATTATTTGTGGTAAGGGATGCAGTACCACAAGATAGTATAGTAACCATTATTACTGTATAATATACGTATATATGCACATTGTTTCAACTAAGCTTGTGTCAGCCAGACCCAAGGCTTAATACTTTACTGCACACCATGAATATTAGCAATATTTATGCAAATCCACTGAACCATGAAAGTTGCTATATATTTACTATTATAGAACTTTAGTAATTTTTTTATGTCTCAGACCTCCTGCCCAGTATATGGTGTATTGAAGAGCTTTAACAAAATTACTTAGCATAAAGCGTATTTTTGCATATATTTATACATGTTTGGGGGGTTTATTTTTAATTAGTATTGGCACAACAAAGAAGGGGATTGGACCAACATATTCTTCCAAAGCTGCACGAACAGGCCTTCGAATTTGTGACCTCCTTTCTGACTTTGATGAATTTTCTTCAAGGTACAACTATTTCCATTTCTAAATATTATGTTAAAGAGTGATACGTTTTGGCTGACATTTGCTTTTAAGGAGACGTTTTTAAGTAAGTGTCTGAATTTTGTATATAAATTGTCTAGAAGGAGAAGAAAACTGGAAAGAATGTGTGTGTATATGTGTATATTTCCTGTACCTCACAGAGTTTCTCATAATTTAAAATGTAATTTTGTACATTGGGAAGTACACTGGTTGGGGTATCGTCTAGGTATTTTCTCCCTGTAGCTCTCAGTATATACTGTGTACAACATAAAATGAGTTTTTGCCAAAGGTTCTATCAACAGTAACTATGTTCTTCATAGATACAACTTCAATATTTTACAGATTTAAAAATCTGGCACAACAATACAAGTCAATGTTTCCCACATTGGAAATAGATATAGAAGGACAGTTGAAAAAGCTAAAGGTAAGGATTTAACGCTTGTAATTTTTGTTCAGTTTCAGGGAAAGTATAGAAGAAAACAGTAATATTTAATTTAAAAAGTAAAAATGAAGTGTACCAGAACTAATACGTATTAAACTAATTAATTAATATAAATGAAAAATGTGTATCTTCATTATTACAAAATCTTTCAATAAGCAGTAGCTATGCTTCTTAATAGAATGTTCTCTTCTTGTGGGCATTAAAATAAATTTTGTGGATGATTTAATTCTCCTATAATATTTTACTTTTTTGACATAAAATAACTGTTGTATGAAAGTAGCCAAGAGGATGCGGGGTGACAGTTGCAGTTAGCAGTCTCCAGCCATAACTGATCTAGTCTGTCTGAGAGACTACCATGCTTACTGAAGAATTGTTTGTGGAAGCTGTGTTTCAAGATACTAGTATTACAAGAAAAATGTCTTTTCATAAATAAATTCAGAAATGCTGCTGGTAAAACATGTTCTTTGATAAGAATGTTTCTTGATAAGAAAAGAAGATGCTAAAAAAATCTCTTACCTTTCCCAAGTTTTGTCTGGTACTTCTTCAGAGCTGACACCATAACTTTAAAGATATTTTTTAATATTTGTTGGTAGTGATTTTTTTTATTTTATTTTGGAGCTTGCCCTATTTCTAAGTCCCACTCTCAGTGTGTCTAGACTATAGACACAGTATAGAGAGACTGTATCAACAAAATGAGGTAGGTATACAACATCTCTGAATAGAGATGGTACAGAAATTGTGGCATTCTAATACCATAACAAGTCATATTTTCTTACATGAATCAATCATTGATTTGTTTTCAATAGAATATAAGCTAAGGGTTGTATTTTTCAGGTAAAACACAGTTATTGAGGCTGGCATGTTAGGGTTGTCTGTGTTTTGTGTTTCAAAAGTGAACACAGTGTTCCCTGCTTCCAGACATTGTCTGGGGAAACTAACATTTCTATGCAAATTTGCAGGGATATGCTGAAAAAATAAGGCCCATGGTTCGAGATGGTGTGTATTTTATGTATGAAGCTCTTCATGGCTCCCCAAAGAAGATCCTTGTTGAGGGAGCCAATGCAGCATTACTTGATATTGACTTTGGTAAGTTAAATTCTAAACTCAATTTAACTCCTAAGAGATTACTTTTATTTTGATTTGTGTTTATATCAGCTTTGCAAACCTCTGAAAAATAGAGAAACAAAATAGTCTTTCCTTTAATAGGAACAGATTTCCCCAAAGTAAAGCACAGTAAGCCAGAGATTGTATCATTAACAGGATTGAGTGCTTAGGGTTTAAATACTGATTTTTACTGAAGTTTTTTCCAGTGGAGTTGCAATTTCACTGCAGATATTCCTGTCTTTATTACTTCTAAATTTGTGTGCACATTGCTGTACATTCCAGGCACCCATTGCAGTGCGGCTCAGATAATTCCTCTGCAGTGGAGGGAGGATTAAACTGGTGCAGATAACCTGTAAATATAGCTGCCTCAGTTGATCTCTGCTCTGCCCTCTTACCAAAGGTTAATTAAACCACTTAGGTCTCCATGAAGATGAAATGAAGAACTGGAGAGATTCTGCAATCCAGAGTCACAGTGTAGAGATCATGAATAACCTCTTAAGACTTAGAAACTTTGCTGCAGGTACTCAGAGCTACTTGTGTAGAGGACTGGGAATGTCAGACTGTGACCTTTACACCAGGCTCTCCACGGATGTAGCAGAAATACTTTCTGTGATACACAGGGCAGTGAAAAAACCTTTACACAGCAGCAGCATCCTAGAGTAGATCCAGTGCCTAATGGAAGTAGTATTGAGATGCTTTTAAATTTCTCCCTTATGGGCAATCCTTGGTGAAAGTTGCAAAGGATGAATGCAGAAAAGCTTACGTATTGGAGCAGATAGCACATACTTGAGACCTCCTTAAGTATAAGAAAGTAGAATATTTTCTTATTTGCCTGTGTGAACTTCTTGCTCACTAATAATATGCTTCTACAAATTGCCAGGGTGAGTCAGCTATTTGTGTGGAAAAATCCTTCATTTTGAGGGGTTTCTGTTTAGCTTTAGCAATCTAAATACATATTCACTTCAGGGGGAAGCAATTTGGGGAAGAACAGCTTAATTCGTTCACCTCAAAATAAAATGGGAGTATGTAGTACGAAGAATTTGCCCTGCTCTTTGGCTGCTCTTTCAGTTTAGCTTTAAAGCCAAATAAACAGGTGAAAATCTCCTTTCAACTCATAAAGGAAAATCAGTCTTTGTTTCTTATCATTGCTGAAACAGGGTTGTGCTCTTTGTTTTTCTACACAGGCACCTATCCTTTCGTGACTTCATCGAACTGCACTGTAGGTGGTGTATGCACTGGACTTGGTGTTCCTCCCCAGCATGTCGGTGATGTGTACGGTGTGGTGAAGGCGTATACTACTCGGGTGGGAATTGGAGCCTTCCCCACTGAGCAGATTAATGTAGGTTTCATGTTACAAAATGCAATAGATATAGTTGCAAAAAAACAAGGTCAATGGAATGGGGTAAGGGTACACAAATGATAAATAAGCACCTTAATAATGCCAAGCAATTGCACTCATGAAGAGAGGAGAAATACATTATAAACTTAAGGTATTTTTCTTCAGAGGAGGGAAACACAAGTGTGATGATGTTATATCACAGTGATGACACTTCTGTTGTCATGAATGATGTGAAAATAGATTTCATCATCTTTTGTAATATCATTAAGTGCGTTTCAGTGGCGAGAGTTTGTTGTAGGCTGGAACTGTCAGTGCATCACAGGAAAACTTAAATTACAGATACAACTTCTGTGCTTAACAGCCTGTGTTCTGTGTGATTTATAGAATAAACGTGGTGTGTGCATCAGCCAGTCATGCAGAAATTGATCAATAAAAAGAAGGGGAGTGATTTTGATTCTTTTAAACTGTCTGCTGTATTTTCATTATCATGAAACTAGAAAGCTCGGGGTATTGATTATAAGCTATGCACACGGCAATCTCTAGGTCAGTGATCCAAGTCTAATTTAAGGATTTAGTCACTAAAATCCTTTCTCTAATGGCTCAAATGAATTGGTGATACTCTTTAGTTTTACTTATCATGAGTGTAAAGTTTCTTTCTTCTTCATTTTTAATGCATTATAAATGCTGCCTGCCTGAAGGGAACATTTGGCAGTCTCATGCTGTGGTAGAACCTAGGAGCGCTAAGCATGGTCAAGGAGTCTGTTGACCTCGACATTGTACAAGCATTGGTCTCGTCCCAGGCATTTACAGTCTTGGCCCCCCAAAACAACAGATGCCAAAAGACCAGATGAAGAAAGCAAATGCAAACAAAATTAAAACCAGGGCTGAATTGTCAAGGAAATCTTCCTATCAGGTGAAGAAGGAAGAAAAGTGTCTCCTTGGAACATGAAATAGTCATATTAAATAAGTATTTTGGAAATACTAGTGATTGAAATACAGAAATCCTGTACATGAGGGGCTTTATTCTCTGCCTTAGTCCCCTCCTAATAAAATTTAATTTTTTTTTTCTTTTTTTCCTACAAAAAACCTTGGAATTGAACAACTTTTTTTTTTTTTTTTTGCTGTTCATCATATTCGTTTATATTTGTTGTCCTGCTATTTTTCAGTGAAATACATGAGCTTTCTTTCTGTCTTTTAGGAAATTGGAGATCTTTTACAGTCCCGTGGCCATGAATGGGGAGTAACTACAGGCAGAAAGAGACGTTGTGGCTGGTTAGATCTTGTCATTTTGAAATATGCTCATATGATCAACGGATTCACTGCGTAAGCATCACAGATTTTGCGCTACATTTGGAAGTGATAATTTTGTGCTTCGCAGAATAAATATGTAGGTAACATTAATATAAGTCCAGTAAAGTGTTACATTTTAAGCAATAAAATAATTCACAATGGGCAACTGAGAATTGTCTTAATGCTAATAATAATCTAATTCCTTTGACCTTTTTTTCAAATCAAGTGATTTTACAACATCACAGCAGTGGTTTGTTTTCATACATGTTTTCACTTTGCTTACATCAGATGGCAAATGTAGATTGGACCAATATATCAGGTTTCTAAGAGTTTATGCTAGTGTTCTTGGTGCAGTGCTTTCATACTGACTTATGTTACGATCTAAAACCCACTGGCGTTAAGCTTTGGTTTATTAGTGGATCATACTTGCAGGACCAATTCTGCATCATTTGGAACCACTACCTCTTTAAGTGAATTAAGTGGGATGACACAAAGTGTACAGCAACTGGCACAGCTTTCATTCCAGTCCCTACAGGTTCATTTATTTACAAAGATGTGGTCTATTATTGTATTATAAATTCTGCTTTTAATGGGCTGAGTTTTATTTTCTTTGGGACTGAACGACTTACTTGGTTGATAAAATATTTTATAATTAAAAATATATACTAAATTGACATTTTAAAGGAAAAGTAGCTGTCTAAAGGAATTGTTCAAGACCATAATGCCATCAAGCTAGCTTATGTCTAATGCTAAAATGCTAGTAACTATCACAAGGCATTAATTTATACTAATTACCGATCTGTATTTTCAGAAAAAGTTGCAAAAGTTTCATTACAGTTTTGTTCATGTAAAATGTAGACTCACTCGTGTATTCAGGCAAACTTGTTCACATTTGCAAACACGTGACCCTGGGCATTTTAATATCTTATAAACTGAGACTTAATATTGTTTATACTACTAAATGTTGCAAAGGAACAAAAATCTTTGTTCATTAATTTATCAGAAGGTTTTTCAAATTATTTTTTTTTACTTGGATTTACATTTTGCTTTAACTTACATAGCTCTAGTTTATGTGGAAACAGTATTAGGAAGGCATTATGTTTCCTTCCATTTCAGTTCTATACAATTACTGCACTTCTATCAACAAAACTCTGTAGTTTCTGGTAACTGTGACAGTTAAAAAACATGGGGAGATAAAAACTTTAAAAAGTTGAAGAACTGGATCTGTGCTGCTTCTTTCCCAAAGGTCTTTTCATTTAATCATTGCATTCATCATAAACTTATTGACCAGATATAGCATGGACTTTTATGTACATACCTAAATGTATGTCTAAATCCTTAGCTACTCATATTTTTACCAGCAAGGTCTGGTATATTGTTTCTAGAGAATTTTACTAGTTCTAAAATGCAGTTTTATGCAGATCAGTGAATACTATGGTGTCTTTCTGAGGTTCCATTTTTGTGTTCCAGTGTGTTCATTCACAAGAAGAAAAAGGTTCATTAAACTGACAACCCTGGTAGCACAGCCCAGGCACGGAAAGTCAGGCTGGGATCCTTCCTACTGAACTGTATATGTGATTTTAATAGCCAGATTATAACTTCTGAAGTCTTTTTTTAAAAGTGTAATTTAGTAAATAAGTCTGTCTTACAGTTGTTGTGAATCAGTAGGAGTAGCAGAAACAATCGCTAGTAGTGATGTAAAGTGACATGCCGTCATACACCCCCAAGCTAAGTCCAGTAAGGGCCACTTACACAGTCAGCTTGCATTTTCATGTGCTGAACTGAACACTGTACACCTGTATGAGCAGCCACGCATTTGGGAATGTGTCTTAGTAACTCAGTCATGTGTTCATCCAAGAGGTGTGAATTCAATTAACAATGTTCATAGTTTAATATATTTGTGTATTTCTGCTTGCTGGGTTGCCTGAGCTGGATTTATGAATACAAAACTAGAAAGAAAGAAAAAAAGAAGACAGGTGGAGAGTATTAAAGCAGAGATTCATCATGTGTGTAACTGACCAATGTTTTTCTGTACAGTTTGGCATTAACAAAACTGGATATTCTTGATGTCCTTGATGAGATTAAAATTGGTGTTGCTTACAAATTGGGTGGAAAAAGAATTCCATATTTTCCAGGTACGTCGTTAAATATCTATGTTCATCTTCCTCTTTCTGTTAAGTCGTACCTTTTGGGAAAGATTGATTGCTTTTTAAAATCAGGCTTGATTTCTTTTTCACTAGACCTTCTATAGAAATTTGCAGAACTGTGATACCAGTATAAAGACTACTGTATCAGTATGTTAGCATTTTTTAGTCACATTGCATCTGTATGTATGATGACAAGAAGTTCAGAGCAAATAAAATCTTGTGTTAGGGCCTCTATGTCTTGTCCCATTAGATTTTTTATTGACAACACAAAGGGTCTGAAAGTCAATAAGAGTCAAGTCAGTGTGTATCTTTGGCAATAGCCTTTAATGAAGTAAAGTAAAAATAAAATCAGTGCTTAAGCTGTGAAAAAATGAGATGAATACAAGCAGAATAAAGCTGCTTATTGGCTACCATCATATAACTTTAATTAACAGTAACAACATTGTGGTTAATAAAAATACATGTTGCCTCCTGAATATGCTTCATGGTAGAACGTTTAAGATGCAATAATATGTATTTTTCATACATTAATGATGTTTTCAAGATACCTGTAACAGTCTATGCCAAGATGAGGGGGGTGTTCTGTTGAGATGGGGGATTCTGGAGGCACAGGGAGGGCTGGCAGCGACCGCCAGCCTTCCCACCACTGATGGTAGTTGCTGGCTGTGAACAGTAGCACAGTGAGAATTCCAGTGGGGAAAGGCTTGCAGACATGTAAGTTTTTATCAAGCCTGATTCAACCCTGTTCCATGAAGGTAAAAATATTTGAGGAAGTTGTCCCTTGTCTACAGGAGGACCTCTATTTTATTATGTGCAAATCTGAACCAAAAAGTGGAACTACTGTAAACTTCAAATAATTTGTTTCCTTAAAAATACTGGTGTAGTCTTCTGACAACACAGAGTGCATCCTAAGGTTTTGACAAGAGGAAACTGGATTACTAGATCCTCTTGAATCACGGTTATCTTCCTAAGTAACAGAAATTAACCTAAATTAAGAATAAATTAATTAACCAACCAGTAGAAGTACTGGGGGTGGGGTATTTAATAGATTTTAAATGTTGTCAAAAGACTTTGTTGGTCAAGAATCATAGGTGTGTTCTTCTAAGGTGGAACAGCTAAAATCAACTGTGATAAAAATTGTTCTCCCACAGCTAATCAGGAGATACTACAGAAGGTGGAAGTAGAGTATGAAACAATGCCTGGGTGGAAGACTGACACAACTGGTGCACGAAAATGGGAGGACCTCCCACCCAAGGCCCAGAACTACATTCGCTGTGTGGAGAACCATGTTGGAGTGCCAGGTAAATCTTTCTGTAGATGTATGTATGAGGGTGCCACAGCAGACAGGAACAGCTCTGTAAAAGTGCTCGGTTCATTAGTCAGGCGGTGGCTTGATTTGGGCAGGAGGCAGTGAGGTACCTGTGATTGGGCCGATGATGGTAAATGACAGGTTGTCAAGACGGAGCAAAGGGTGGTGTTCTGCGGGCAGGTCTGCAGTGTTGCAGAAAGCTCCAAGCTGATGCTGACAAGGACTTAACCAGAGGAAAGATAAATGGGTATTGTTCTTGGCAAACTACTTCTTTCTCTCAGTGAAAACTTAGGGATCGCTCACATCACCATGCTTCATGCATAGTTAGTCTAATGTCCTCACTTCACTAATCTCTTCCCTTTACTTCCTGCACTGCATCCCTGTTTGAGTATAGACTTGTCTTTTTTTTTCCTTTTTTTTTATTTATCTCTTCCATACTTACCCATATAAGGACATGGGTTGCATAATGGCACAAGATTGTTTAGCCCAATTCTGCCTCTTTGGAAAAATGAGAATCTTAACATGATCAATCTCCAAAGGTTTAGCCATCCATTTTTTTCAAATCTAATTGCTAGAGCTCTAGAGGTGCCAAGAGCTAGGTGTGGCATGGATGGTGGAGTTTGAAAGAGAATTTCCACAGTGGCAGATGTAGAAAGCTGGCATGTGTGTTTTGTTTTCCATAAAGCACCTCAAAAGTCACATTTGGGGAGTGTAAGCTAGTTGCAACTGTGGCAATTCCAGTATTAAGTTCGTGGATTAGAAAGCATCTGATAGGAGAGCCTGAAACTCGGTGGGTGGTCTGTGTGTGGTCACAGACACAGATGTGGGCGACGGGATATGTAAATAAAGCTCCCCTTACTTTATTTCTCTGGTTCTCAGTGTGAAGGCAGGGTGCCTCGATGGGTTTGATGACTACAGGAGACCTACCTACAGTCAGTTCCATAGTATGCACGGGCAATAAAAACTGTGGTGGAACAATTGTAGTATGGTATTTGGGGTGGCTACTCACACTGGAAAATGTTTTTAATTGCAGCCTTATATTGAACAATATTATAGCATGTGTGCATCACTATCCCCTGGTCCACATGAAGAAAACTTCACAGTCTGGCAGAGCTCTCTCTTCCTCTCTACATGGAGTTAGCTAGACATCCTATCAGTCAAGACAATGATAATTAAACCTGCAAAAAAGATACTCAACCTTCTGTTAGGCCTTCCGTCTGCAATGCTTTGTGTTTGTGGTATAATTATTTCATGCTTTCAAACTTCAGTATATTGCACTTCTAGTCTGGTAATGCAGTGGGAGTAAAGTGATTTTTGACAGTAGAACTTCCAGCATTGTGTTTCAGGACAAAGTTGGCCAGTTTGTAGTGAAGCGTGATGAAAGGTGAAAATTATTCAAATTCATTGATTGTAATATTTACTTTCGGTAATTGTTCTAATAGATGTGTTTTCCTCCCTAGTTAAATGGGTCGGAGTTGGAAAATCAAGAGAGTCGATGATCCAGCTATTCTAAACGGATTAAGAACTTCAGTGATGAGAAGCACAATTCAGTGTTCATCTGTTCCTTACTGCTTCCTCTTTAAATGGAGATGCTATTTAAAACCAACATGTTCTTCTAGGAATTGAATAGAAAGAAAACATATATTCTGTATTGTAACATTTTATTTATCTTTAAGTTCTCAGTAAATTCAGTGTAAAATCTCCTTGGTGGCCATCATCAAAGAAAAATAAAATATTCTTAACAAAATAAGGAAAAAAATATTTTTTTAAGTTTGAGCCATGTTAATATTTAAAAGTATTTTACATCCATACAGAGTTATTTCTTCTTGCTGAAACCAGTATTAAGCCTTTTCCTGTAGTTACTGGGTAACTTTAGAATTGTGAAGCTTGGTTTTGCTCTTCAACTTCAAATGCTACAATGTCTATGTATTTGGGTTGGCAGTAATAAGACAGATACCGTGTACTTAAATTGGTTGGATTATGTAGATTTTCAGTTTCTAAAATACGGTGAAGTTAGGTAGGTATGTTTGACTGCACAAAGCAAAGCAAACACAATTATCTGTAATTTTTATATAATGATTTTTTAATAGCCCACTGAAATGAATGGGGAGCATCTAAAATATTTTTATCACAGAGCCTATTCTAGTAACTTACATCTGTAGAGGGGCCACACTGGAGAAAGTTGACCTGTCTAATAATTCTTTCAGATATCCTGTGTACTAACAGACAATCCCTGTGGAGACTGTCAGATGTGCAGTCTTTATTTTATGCAGTAAGGGAAGGAGTGAGCAAAGGTGGAAGGAAGAGAGTCCTCAGGGTACAAAACACATGGGGAGAGCAGGGCCGAGACAGCACGCTGTGTTTTCTCAGTGAACCTGAGACATTTCTTCCTGCTCATGCAGTGATTGTAATTTCCAAAGTTTTATTGTAGTTATCTGTTGAGGCACTTGGGACTTGCAGCTCTGTAAGGCAGACTTGCTTCCACAGCTCTAGGTTTCCAAGAATAAATCAATGCGTGACTTAACGATGACTGTTGCAGTATTTACACCCCTCACACATTTTGACCTTCCTCAGCAAAATGTAATGCCTATTTATAGAAGGGGATGACATGTGGCAGCCGGGGTTGGGACATGTAGAAGCCATGGAGAGGTCCCAGAATCTTTAAGAATACACTGCAGTTTCTTTGTGGATCTTCTAATTTATAATGGCATACTTCAAGAGCTGTCAACAAAAGGCCTGCCTCTTGTAGAGGAAAAAGAATACAGTAGAAATGGAGTTATTCCCTAACTGTGGAATTTTCCGAGTAAATGTTCTTTTTCTGTTGATGTCTCAGAGACCTATAACAATATTTTTGTATCATTCCCAGGAGCTGTGGAAATGGCATCAAAACCCCAGTAATGCCATTATCTAGTGTGTGAAAATATCCCTTTTCCGAAATGATAACTCCAAGGATGTAAACCCATGAGATTCTTTGCATCAGAGATGAGGAAAAGAAAAAACCTGGCTGGAGTATTTTGTATCATATTCATCCCCTTTGTCTTTTCCCACTCAATATTAAATAACAGTTCAAACCCATTTGTGTCAAGAAGCAATTACAAAAGTACCAGTACAAGCACATAACAAGCACTAAATTTAACTGTTTACAGATGCATTGCTGCTTGTAAGGCAGAATTCTTACACCTTCCGGCTGCAGTGCAGTCTCTTCATACCCCAGTTCATCACAGACTGTGGCTTTATGCCACAAGCAAATACCCTTTACCTCTTGGAAGAAAAAAAAAAGAGCCCAAAGCCGTGAATCCTTAATTCAGCTACAGCTCCTTTGTTGATCTTTGACAAGTTGTTTAATCTCCCTGCTACTCTTGTTGCCATCTGTAAAATGGCAATTAGGCATACATCCTCAACACTTTTACATGGTTTTGGAGGTCTGGGGGTTGAGCCCTGCAGTCCTTGCTCTGACATTGATGAGGAAGCTCTCCCCGTCGTATTTATGTGTATTCTAATGAAAGAGCAATGAGATTTCTGAGTTTATTTAATGTTTGCAAGCCAGTTCTGAAAAGTGCTTGGTAAGTGCTAATTATTACAAGCACTGTGAAATGTGCCTCATTTATATGATGTAATTTAAGCATAAAGATGCTTGGAGGTACAGTAATTAAGTTTTGTTTTCACATGGCTTAACCTTGTGACTTGCCTACTGGATGATTGAGACCTGTTCTTTTTCTTGGCCCCATCTTCATCAGTGCATTTGTGCTAGGAGGTTGCTGCTCTATTTAAGCTTTGGCTGATTTATAGGCAAAGTCCACAATGACTAACAAGCCACTCGGTGTACTGAATAACTGGATTTAATGATCAGCTCTAAATGAAGTATTTGACATATTGAAAAAATTAGGGTTTATAGCTTAATTTTTACAGGATTACTTTCTCTTGTTCACCTAATCTTTTTATTTTCCATTAAGTAATTTTTCCATTAAGTCTCCGTTAAATCCACATTGCCTGTCTTTGCATTCAAGGATTCATCAAAAACCCAGTGATGTTGTCAATGGGCATGATGTAATAGGCAATTATCCCCTGACTTACACTGTTACCGTAAAAATAATATCGTGCATTTGATTTCATTTCATAGCATGGATTTTTTAAATGAAAGTTCTACTCCTATTGAGTTTCATATGTGTTGTCACTGAGTTAAATGTAAGTTCAGGCTTTTATCTAAAAGCTCTTTAAACTACTGAGTGACACTATACTTAATGAGAACATTTTAATGTAAATTTTCTTTCATTTTGGCTGTTTCCCGTGTGTGTTATTTTGTATTGTTTGGGATTTCATTTTAATAACAATCACTGTGATGAATTTAATTTCTTTTTTCTCCCCAGCCAAATGCAATAATAATGACTAAAACTGGTTGATGCATCATCCTGTTAGATATCTGGATGGAAGAATAAGGGTAAACGTCTACCAAAATGGCATAATTTGTGGTAAAGATTATAGTTTTCTAAAAGTAGCAATTACTGATTCACTCATGCACATTAATGTATTTTATGTATTTTCTCACATTTACCCTTACAATATGGCCTTCATAGTCAGGTGTATGCTTCTTAACACATGCAGTATAGAATTTTGAAGCTTTTATAATTTTTAATTTGGCTATATATGGTCTTACAGTTCTGGCATAATGCACTTTATAAAAGGAAAGAACATTAGCATTTCCATAGTAATGTGCAAACTATACTTAACACCTTATGCAGATTTTTTCAGATGAATTTTGGATCCACACCTGTTTATTTTGTCCTGAAAGACATATTAAAACCAATTTAAAGTAACAGTGTTTGGTCTCTATTTCTGTCTTCTTTTTAACACCATACAAACGCTTCATATAAAAACCTGATGCAATATTTAAGATTTCAAACAATAACTAGCAGCATCACTGAATGAATAGATATTTTCTTTCAAACTACAGATTCTCAGTGTTTAGCCTTTTTTTACATATTCTATAAACTTTTGTCACACTTTCACATTTACAAACTGAGCAGGGATCCACGTTTACCACCAGGGATTTATGGTTCGTCATCTTTAATTAGCTCACCTGAGTGAACAGTCATTTTACGAAATAAAAAAACGCTTTCTAATTGATGCAAAAATGTTCTTGCCATACAAGCTGGCTCAGAACAATTGATGTGAACCCTATATAGCTCTTTATCAACAGAACTGTGCTAGAAAGGATACTGGCTCAGATAAGTAATCATCACCTCTAAAACCTTAGTGGGCTTCAGACAAGTACTGTTAGGGCTTTCAGAAGCCTTTCTAGAAATCACTCTCTTTCTCATGCATTTCAGAAGGATCCTGGAACAACAGTTGAGTGTTCAGTAAATCACAGCAGGTTAATACACAATTCGGGGCAATGTCTGAGAGCTGTATGAAAACTCATCTGCTAATTAACTACTGTTTCTTCATTTCCTTGGCATGAGTTATATATATATAAATTCACATAGAATGGTCTTTGGTAGCCAAATATCTGAGGCAGTTTCATCTAACTCCACGTGATGCTGGCAGTCACAAGGCCAAAAAAAGCCAAAACCAAAACTGAGGGAGTCTCTCTTTGCTGAAATTACCTACCAGGAAAACAGTCTGGCTTGTTACTGGCCTGTCTGTTGTCTGTCAGCTGGAGAGCTGAGTCTTATGACTGAGAGGGAGGAAAGAAGATAGGCAGCCTGGTAAAAATGGGAACAATGTGACCATCTTGCCTTTGGAGACTTGCAATTAATAGATGACTTTTCCACCCGTACCCTCTTCTAGTAGTACTTTACATGGGGTCAAGCTCTAGCCCACTCCTTACTCCTCGCTCCTCACGGAAGTGGCCCAGCTTCCTTTACAGTAACATTTCATATCCACCGGCGAGCCAGTTCCAAGTGCTGGATGTGTGCAAAAAGTATGAGCTGACATCACCCTTTTAACTAGGCATCAAACAAGAAAGAAAATCCAGCTCCAACCATCTTATATTTAGAAGTCCCTGTTTGGGGTATAGGCACTCTATCAGGGGATTAGCCTGTGGATTTGTTGGCTACTAATTTGAGTTTGTTAGTGCTGGTATCCTCTTTTTATTAGATCCATGTTGCCAGTGAAAAAGAGGGTGCCTGAGGCATGTAGCCTGCTCAACTGTCACAGCACTACATGAGATTCATGGTGTGTGAGAAGTGGTATTGTACAGCCTGCTTTAAGGAGGTAGGAAACTGGGTTCTTTCCTTCCCAAATCATAAGTTGTCCTGGTTTTGGCTGGGACAGAGTTAATTTTCTTCCTCATAGCTGGTACAGTGCTGTATTTTGGATTTAGTATGAGAATACTGTTGATAACATATTGATGTTTTAGTTGTTGCTGAGTAGTGCTTTCCCTAAGACAGGGATTTTTCAGTTTCCCATGCTCTGCCAGCGAGGAGCTGCACAAGAACCTGAGAAGGAGCATGGCCAGGACAGCTGACCCGAACTAGCCAAAGGGATATTCCATACCATAGGACGTCATGCTCAGTATATGAACTGGGTGGAGTTGGCCGGGAGGGGCAGATTGCTGCTTGGGCATCTGTCAGTGGGTGGTGAGCCATTGCGTTGTGCATCACTTGTTTTTTCTTGGGGTTTATTTCTCTCTCTTTTTGCTATCTTCCTTTTCATTACAGTAGTTATTGTTTTTATTATATTTCAATTATTAAACTGTTCTTGTCTCAACCCACGAGCTTTACTTTTTTTTCCAATTCTCTTCCCAGTGGAGGAGGAGGACTGAGTGAGCAAGTGGCTTCATGGTGCTTAGTTGCTGGCTGGGCTTAAACCACAACAGGTCCATCACAAAGGAGCTTTGGTAAGGAACACCTTTTACTCTCAGATGGGGCTGGCTGAACCCTTATGTATTGTTCAAATTTAAAGTAAAAAATTACCCATGTAGATGTCAGCCATAGAGTGAGGCATTAAAAAGAAGTAAGGTAAAGAAGGGTTTCAAGATTTTCCTTTTAATCTCTTATATACTTACAGGAAATTAGTTGTTCTAAAATACCTTCATGTTTTATTAATATCTGTACATTTCTGGAGACTGTGCATTAAATATTTGCCCATCAGCCCTGTGAGACTGACTGTAAGAAAAAAAAACAACCAAAAAACAGGAAAGAAGACCTTCTTTAAGCACATACACTTTATAGCTTCCTTTAGTGTAGAAAATTTTGGCCAGCAGCTGCATTTTGCAGTGGTTGCAAACAGTACAAATTCTAACACTGTCTACAAAAATGTCTTCAGCAAGGAAATGTCTTTGTCAGGAAAAAAATAACACTCATGTATTTGAATGTTTTTGCAGTCTTGACATATGTACCCTTCCTTTGACAGGCATTACCTTTTAGAAGTTGAGTACATACACCAGAGTTTACATGACAGGCCTGTAAATAGTGCCTCAAACAACAGCGTTAGGTTTCAGGAGATACCTTTACAGTGCTTGGTAAGTGTTGGAGCACTTCAGACACTTTAGGTGGCTGCTGAAATCCTTAAAATACCCTGGGCAGAAGCACTGGAGACATGTTTTCTTCAGGACTGCAGAATACAGTCAACAATACATGTCCTTACAGCAGAGATGGCAGTATCCCTCTTCATTTTGCCCTGTAAGAGACAAAACTTTCAATGCTATCTGGGCCTAATTCTTCAAATGCGTGGAAACGGTATTTGCTGCTGAGGTTTGTGGAAGCCCAGCTGGCCTGTAAATGGAGGTGGTCCCATGCAAGGGGTGCTGGAGTCAACCTTTGTTGAGTATGACAAAATTACAAACTTGGTAAATACAGTGTGTTACCAGTCACTATCATAAAAGGGTGTTTCATGGTATTCTTTGCTTCTGAAGAGAAAACTCCCAGTTACAAACCCATTGTATTTAGACTTATGTTTCCACTGAGGTTCTTAAAATAGTGCAGCACTCTGCCATGAATGGAAACCTGTCCTTTGAGTTCTGAATTCCGGAGTAGCTGACAACAAATGGCAAAGAAATTGGTAAGCTTGAGGGATGGACAATAGAAAGCTCATGAAGCTCAGGAAGAAGTGCAGGGTTCCCCATGTCTCAGTGCAGACTGGGAAGCACCTGGCTGAGGATCAGCTCTGCTGAAAAGGACCTGAGGTTTACAGCAGATGCCAGGGTGAATATGCACCAATGATGCATTTACATCTTGAATAAAGCGGATGGCCTACTGGGCTATACCAGGAGGATAATGACCAGGAGATGGAGGGAAGGTATTTCCCATTACCCATGTTGGTGAGTAGTACCACTGATTCATGCTAAATACCCACTGGTATCCATTGTAATGGTATGGTTTGTGTCCTTAGTAGATGGGTGAAGAGGAAAAGGAGAATTGGGGAGATGATGTTACATTGTTGTTTCAAGAATCTGCTTTGCTACAGGTAAGACTAGCTACAGCCCCAGTGCACAGCCACATGTACGTCAATACTACAGTTTAAACTTTACTGCTTAGTTAGCATCCCATAGCATCAAAAATAGGCAATGCGGTTCAAATTTTGAACTTTGCATTTTGTATTCCAATTTTCTTCTGCTTCAGTTGTTCTAGCCACTGAGGCTGTGCCCTTGTGGTGGCTTCATCCTTCTCTGCAACAACTGTTATCACTGTTACACGCTTTGGTTTGCGCTACAAAGTAGTGCACCCAGCCTGGAAACTGGGTTCCTTTCAGATGAAACTGAATGAGACATGCTTTCCAGCAGTGCCCCTGCTATGCTCCAGATGCTAATCAGAGTTCAGTCCATGGGACCAGACAAGAACTGGTCAGAAGCAACCCTCCACCTACAGTGTGGATATTGGGTCCTGAGCACCAACTACTTCGTGTATTTATTCCTGTAGTGCTGCACTGCTTGCTAATAGACACACCTTTTGAGCATCAGCCATTATATCTCCCCTTATCCAGTTCTTTGTTCACTTTATACTAATCCCTAACTGATAACTAATTATTCCCTGTGTGGTTCTATATCAAATGCTTAATGAAGTCTAAATAGATTATAATCACTGCATTTCCTTTGTCCATGAAATCAGCTATTACCCAAGCTACTCAGGAGTCATCTATTTTTAAGTCCATCTTCCATTTTATCCCATTTTGCATTTACCTCCATGTTCTTAGTGAGCCTTTCCTTGAAAACATTGCTGAAGTCTTGCAAACTAGAGTCTAGACTATTAACCCTCTGTTTGTCAGCATAATTTCTTCACTGCATCCTTTAAAAGTATTAAATTTTCAGTTCTCAGATAATACAATACCACTCTCAACTTGAAAGGTTGTTAGAAGCATTTCTTCTTGCCCTGCAATTGCATAAAGCCATTCTTTCAGAATTCAGGAATGCATCTGTACCAATGGGGCCGTAATCATGTCTATGTCAGATAGATAAAACATAGTTTGAAGACACTGAGTCAGTTCACAAAAGGTTTGCCTTGCCATTCTGAGATAGCATTAAGTTTCTATCTGTAGCTTCTAAAGAAGATTACTGGAAAAGGTAACTAAGACATCAAACCCATTTCCTGAGGATTTGGTCCACTGATTATAAGTATATATATTCTGCAGAAAAAAATAAGACTATACCTTCAGTGATCTCCACTTGCCTACACTGGGTACTGAAATAAATAGGGGACTGGACAAAGAAGCATCTCCAACCTTGCCAGAAGAACTGAAGTTGGAATAAAACAGCAGCAAGCTTATGTGCTGGGTGCTGAACTTGGCCAAAAGAGCAACGGGTATCTGGGATGAATACTGAAGGGCTGTGAATTCTGAAGAGCTAGGAGGAATGTCAGGCTACTCCGCTCCATTATTTAGTCTGTTTTCAATGCCAGTATTACAGTTTTATATTTGCACCAGATTCAGTGGTGATACATTTGTATATATAGGTAGTCCTTCCTAGAGTTTAGGTCATGATAAAAAATCAGTATTAGAAACAGGCAATACTGAACACCTTCACCATCAGTCTGGAGATCTTCCAAATCTTGCAGACAGGAAAGAAGAAGAAAAGAAGATACAAATGTGTCACACCAATATCTTCTCCGAAATTCTCATGCAGAAAAAAAAAAAAGAAAAAAAGAAAAAAGATGAATGCATATACATGGCAGGAATGTACTGAGCATAAATATATAGAATAAGTTATAACGCATTTTCATATACATGAAAAAGAGGTCAAGTGGAAGAAATAAAAGATGCTAGCTAGTTAAGGTATTACAAATGGGGTAGGACTTTTTGTCTGTTAGAGATTGATTTGCACCAGACTACATAATTAAAATGCCAAAGCTGGTACTGATGGAAGTCTGAGCCCTATGCAGAATGTATTGATGATTTCTACCCAGGGGAAGCATGCCCAGCAGCACAAAAAAAGTCTCATTCGCTTAATTGGCACCCTGGGTGGTAGGCCTAGGACTGAACATTACTTTTATAGCTTCTATCACACCACTCGTGCAAACTGCTCAGCAGAGAGCAAAGAAAATGAGTTCCTTCAAGAATTCCCAGTGTAAACTCAACCAAAAAGGCTGTACTAAGAACATTTCCACATTAGCCCTAGTGATGGTCCCTGTAGCTGTAGCATGTTATCCTGGCAACATTCAGGGACCCGCACTGACTGCGGCTTCTGTTTTCTAGACAGAGATCTTCTCTATCCAGGATTGACAATACAGCCACACATAGTTAAAGTAAACACACTTTGTGGGCTGCTGCTGGGGAATCGTTTGCTAGACAAGGTGAGTGCAGAGAGCCAGGTTCTTTGCCAGCATGTGCTGACATAGTCCCTTCAAACTGAACGGACGGACCCTGAGTTATTCCAGCTAAATGGCTACTTCAGGGAGTGGATAAGGGTCAGCATGCGAGGCACAACATACAAAGCTGTCTCGAAGGAAGGATTCCTTTCCACAGCAAAATAACAAGACCAGGGCTGGATGCAGCTGCAGCATGGAGGGAGGAAGATTTTGTCCAGTCCTTCCCACGCCATGTGAGGGAGAGGATGTTTTGTACTGTGTGGGGCTAGTGAAAGGGCAGAGGTACCTGTAGGCTCTCCCAAGTAAATCCACACTGAATAGTAGAATAGCACCATCTGGACACAGGTTTAAAGAATTCTTAAGACGACCACCTAGTATTAAATGAAAAACATTGTTGCCTGCAGAGAAAGAAACCAGAACACTGTGGCACCAGGTTAGGTCAGGAATGGTAGTTATCACTGTCAGAGCTCAGTTTTCCTTTTTTCTTGATAGATTAAAATAATAAGGAAAGAGGCAAAATAAAAGGACATTGTGTGCAACAGAAATGAAGGCACACAACTGGAAAGGCCAGTAACAACAACCATGAAAAAAAACTGGAGAAAGCAGCCCCTTTGCAAACCCTTTTGTCAGCAGAACAGCAACAGTTTTGCAGCAGCAAAACCGATTGATAGTCTCGAGAGTGCCCTCTAGTGTCAGTGGGACCTTCAACCGGTGGTCTGCTGGGCAGAACTGGTCTATCTCATGGATGGCAGGATAGCAACGTGCTATGAAATTCAACCACGCCATGCTAATTTAAGAGCCAGTACTGTCTGCCTTGCCAAGAGGGCAGAACCTTGATTTAACAGCAGCATACTTCAGGAGCCAGCCCTTAATCCTGCACATTACTGGTTTATCAAATGTTTTTTGATGCGCAAACCAATTTTTCAAGATGAGGGCACAAACTCCATTGCTAACAAGCCATAGTAAAATGATGTGCACTTGCGAACAGACAATGTCTGAACAGTGCTTTGATCCGAGTTGTAAACGTTGTCGGTTAAGGTTGATGTGCTACACTACTATAGGAAAAGAAAAGTGTACAAAAGAAAGGAATCGGCCCTGAGCCATTCTAGTAAAAGCAGGTTTATTCAAGGAGGTTTTTTAAAATTTTTTAATCCATATTGCAGAGCACAGAAAGAAGAGTACAGTGAGGCCAAGTGCATGGCATGTGGTGCTTTACTTCAGTCATTACAGAGTATGTGTGTGCATCCTGATACTCTGGCTGACTTAACACAGATTGCATGCTGACGCACAGCCAATTACATCAGCTACTATAATACATATTCCACTTAAAAGATTTTCCAGAATGTTCCTTTCACCATTTTAGCATGAAAGCATTAGAAAAGAACCAGTGAGTTGGCCAAAATCCACTCTTTTTATATCAGTACAAATTGAAAGCAGTCATTAAAGTGGTGTAAGAGACAGACTCCTGCCTCTAGGTATTGTGGTTTGATTTCTTTCTAAATGGCCTAATAATGAAAGAATAGAATAAATGGGGAATTTTTACTACAAGCACGTGGAGGGGAGGGCTTTGGTATAAGTGAAGCTGGAGAGAAAGATAAAGTATCTTTAAGGCCCTTCCAATGCATATGGGAACCTACTGTTAGGCATTTGGAATAGTTTAAAAGCTAATATAATCTGGATTGCTATTTACCTGCCACCTGTTCCTAGAATGGAACACTTTAACTTGTTATGGTAAATGGATAAAGATTGCTTACAAAACAAGGCATAGAGGGGAAGAAGTAAAACTGATTAATATTTAGATTCACAAAGCCAAATCAGCCATCGTGGATATTTTGTCTGACCCTGCCTAAAACAGAAGGCAGAATTTTGCTCAGTTTGCTCTTTTCCAAGTTTGTAAGTTCTTTTCCTTTTAAGAAAACATCCTGTCTCGATTTGCAATGTCTGTGACTTACAGCCTATGATTTTTATTCCAGTCTACCTGTTTATTTCTAATTATATTTTGGAGTAGTTGGAAGCATTTGCTCACAGGCAAACATTTATTGCGATTGTCTTACAGATGGATCAGAAACAAAAAAATCTTAAAATCTGAAATTGCTTACTGAAGTATTTAAAATCTAAATCTACACCTTTTGTAGGCAAGGCCTATCATAGTTCAGGTCTGAATGTGATATATTTAATTAAATTAGTCTGTGTATCGGTAAACCTGAGGAAGCTTCTGGCAATTCAATGTATTTATAAGTACTCTGAGGAAAGGAGATGAGCAGTGAGGTATACGTTTGCTGCATTATTGTTAAAAGTCAAATCCAAAAGCCAGCTGGGAAGAGCTGCAGCTGTGTATTTTTGAGGCTCTCATGATACTAAACAGGCAATAAATTGGCAGTGTCAGTAAGTATGCAGTACACATGGGGGAAAAATAGCCTCAGTTATATATATAGAGTGATGGGTTCTGAATTAAGTGAGTAGCACTCAGAGGAGTGATGCTGTAAACCATTTATGAATAGTTCCCTGAAAGCATCAGTTTGGTACTTCAGCAGTAATCAAAATGACAAATCAGATGTTAGGAATTATCAGAGAAGGGACCGAGAAGAAAACACCTTTAGATTTGTGCTGTCTGGGTGCACAGCATGCCTGCAGCTGGTAGACTGGCCACCCAGCTTCAGGAAGGATGTTAGAGACTATGAGAGGTACAAAAAAGGATATCTGAGGCTGTCTGTACCCTGTAGCTTAGGTATGCCGGGTGCACTTGGCCACGTAGTCCTCCGCTGCCCAGAGCTCTTGGGACACCCGGGGCTCCCTCCCTCCCTTCACACACATCCCAGTCGCTCTCCAGAGCAACAGTGCCCATCCGAGAAGTTTCCCGTGCCATGCACCGGCATATGGCACAGATGATGTGGATCAGGACACACTGCAAAGGAGTGCTTCAACATAGCAGAATACTTCGTCTTGAATAAAAAATGAAGGAGGATGATATAGCAGATGTCTTTGTAGTCATGGATGTTATTCAGAGAGTCAATAGGGAATGTGTTGGGGATTGGATTGCAGACAAAGGGCATGGGTCTAGTGATCCCTTGTATCAGGAAGGGATGTTTCAGTTAG
>JANZLQ010000041.1:12746190-12805173 GCA_026212715.1 Elanus axillaris
GGGGGAGCGGGAGGCCCGCAGGCCTCCGCCGGCGCTGCCTCCCAACGTCCCGGGCCTGGCGGCGGGGTGTGAGGGGGGGGAAGCCGCCCCTAACCCTCCCTTCCCCTCCCGCCGGCAGAGAGGACTCGGCGGCTACTCTTTAGGGGCGCCCAGGCGTACATGGAGGGCGCCTGGCCCGCCGGCCCCGCCGCCACCCGCGCCGTCAGCCGCTCGTCGCAGCCGGGCCGGGAGGCCCAGGACGGCAGCGCCGGGCGACGCTGGAGCGGGCAGCTCCTCATCGGCCACGACGGGAAACTGCTGAGGGGGCCCGCCGCCGCGGAGAAGGGTGAGTGGCCCGGCCGCGGGCTCCGGGGCCGGCGCTGCCCTGCGCTATCGCCTCCGCCCGCCGGGCTCCCAGGCACGGGGAGGGGGGGTCCCCCTCCCTAGTTCTTTCTTATTGTCTTTTTTTATTTTTAAAGGAGGTGTTAGATTTGAGCTCCGCTGGCGGATTTAGAAACTGTTGCGCGTACGGTCTGCTGGAGAATCGCTTGGTGGTCTCTGCCATGGAGCAGAAAAAGTGCCAACAAAGTTGGAAGCAGCGGGCCCTGCGCTTGGCGCCTGCTGCCGCCTGCGGCTGTAGCGCCGAGCGGGGATAACCGCGCTCTGCAGACCTTAGAACTTCCAGCTCCTCTCTCTGTTTTGCTGTAAAGTGTCTCTCTTCTTAACTGCATCTTTTCAAAGCAGTTCCACCCGTGGGAGTTTCCAAAGCCTGTTCATCGTGTGTAAGAGCTGCTGATGTCAAGGAAGCATGTACCCAGTGCGACCAGTTTGTCTGCCAGAACTGCAGCAGGCTCTGCAGCTGCTGTAACACTGTTACCTGTTCTTTGTGCTCCACTATTGAGTAAGTGCCTTTTGAATTTTTAAGCTTATTTTAATCATATATGCCCTGAAAATTGGCTGTAGCCTATGAAGACCCAGCAGATATCTAGCTCATCCATGTAAAGGACTTGAACTCTTCTCAGGTTGCTTTAGCAGCAGTAAAACTGTCTGAAATGTGGAAAATAAAATGTCTGCGTGAAGTACTCTAATCAATCTTAGTGCAAGTCTCATTTAGCTTCTCATGTAAATGTTCTAGGGGGCAAAAATTGCTCTTGCTTTCCCACCAGCAATAGAGTATGCTGGCCAGTGATGAATGAATGCACTCCCAAGGAGTAATCTTAAGTTTTTGCTATCATTGTTAATTCTATGATATGAGTGTGCTGCGTGGGAGTCCCGTGGTTACAGTTGATAATAGAATAGGATGACATTCTTTTTGAAACCGTAGACACACTGACATTGTTTCTTTTGGTTCTCTCTCTTACCCCCCCCCCCCCAGTTATGGTGATGTGGGAGAGCAAGTTCTCTGCAATGGTTGTTCAATATTTCAAGTCTGAAACTTGATGAAATAGCCTTTATGGCTAAGATGTCCATAAATTTCATGAAGTCTCCTCCTTACGGCTGGTCAATTAATCCTTTTAGCATGTAAATTAATTATGGAATTTCTATGTTTTATATCTTTATATTGTACTTTTTAATATTGTAGCTAAATAAACTTATATATTTTGAGGCTTTCTAGATTATTTTGAGTCAACTTTCTCCTTTTCCCTAGTTGTGATATGCCCATCTGGAAGGGGGTCACTCTGTGCTCTTACCTGGTGTTCCTTATGTGATACAGAATTCAGAATATTCATCCAGTGTCTCTCTGCTTGTTGCTCATATTAGGGCACACTTTTGTGGGGTCAGAATAGAAATTGGTTGCTCCTCATATGCTTTCAGGTGAGTGTAAATCTGTTCTGGACACGCAAGGTTTTATTTGTGAGCTAACTAGGAAAATCAGCCAGGCCTTGAAGTTTTTTCCAAGCAGAGTTTGCTGATTCCTGGTCACAAACATCTTACGGTTACTGACAGCTTGAATGGTTTTAATTGTTCTTTCTGTGGTAACTCTGATAAAAAGAACAATGGTACACCAAGCTTAACTTCTCAATAGTTAAGTGGCAAAGAGTAATTTTCCTGTACCCTCCTTGCAAGGTCTTTTTTAGAAAGCGGCTTGTTTGTATAAGTTTATCATCACTGTAAATTTCATATTGTCCTGAATACCCACTCAAAAATAGCTCATGAAGTGGTCTGAAAGATGGTCAGCACTGAAGTGTACATCTCCATAAACTAGCTCATTCTTCATTTTCCTTTCATATCACTGCAGAGACCAGTTTGCTTAGTATTGTTTGTGCTGTAGGAGTGAGACTATCATTAAGTACTATTGCAAAGCCCCTCAAAATAATTTTCTTTTACTATTTTTGAAAACACCAGACTTTTCATTTTGCAAGCTAACTATATGCAAGACAAAACTACAGTGGTCTTCATCTCAGCAAAATGATGACTTAAGTGGCTCATTTCAGACATGGAAAAAAGGAAGAGTTGAGAGAAAAAAGAAACTATGGCACTCATGGCTAATGCTCAGTTTCCCAAATTACTTGCCTTGAATTCCCAAAGCAAAGTCTGCCACTCATGATTCCCAGCGTTCTCAACTGATGAGTGTGTTTTGCGTGAGGTAACGTTTTTTTACCTCTACCCCTCCACTCTAGCCATTTCTATTTGAAGACACTGAAAGGCCCTTGCAATGCAAGTTGAGGGACATCTTTATTTGACATGCTGTTGAAAGCATACTGGGTATTTTTACATTTCAGAATACTGCAACTAACCAAAATGGAACAGTAGATGCTTTAGCAAAGGCTGGGGTGATAGCTGTTGCTGAATAGCAGTACTTCTTTGTAGCTGCACATTGCATGGCTTTGGATATATGAGCCACAACGAGGTACAAGATGATTTTTATTTTTTTTTCCTAGACCCCATGTAATACTTTATATAACTACACAGAGACCCTTAAAAAGCATTTGTGCCCTTTAGGGTATCCTGGGGGGTTGTCACTTCGCTACTAGGTCAGTCATCTGTGTGCTCACCTAGTGTGCCTGATGAATTTGGTTTGTTTCCCTGTTCTGCATGCTTTGTAGCTAATTAAAATGGGAGGGTTTGCTAGTTCTTACTTGGGTCTTGATTGTGAGCAGCTGTAAAATGTATCTTGTTCTTACCCCCAAAACAAACAAAAAAAAAGTCATGAGTCAGTCAGGTGAGCAAGTAGTGGAAATATTAGCCAGTGTGCAGTAACTCCACAGTATTATCTATCTTTTCAAAACTGTAATAGAATAAGGTAGATTGATGCCAGATCTCTGGTGCAGTTCCCAGCTGTCAGGCATCATAGGGCAGATAAAAACGTTGCTGTGGTAATCATCTTAAAACACAGAGCTGAGTTTTATGAATGGGAAGAATCTGTGGGTTATTGCATTTAAATGTTAGTTTTAGGAAAGAATTTTAAAACTTGGCTTCATTTCATTTGAAGCCCTAACCAGTGAACAGAAATGTTTTTCAGTCAAGCATATTTTTCAAACTGAAACCTTTAAGTATGTGTCTGCTTTCTCTCATTTTCTCCTGAGGGTGAGAGACTGAAAATACTGTTTTACTTCTAGGCTGCTGGAGAGATGAGACATGTTGTTTACAAATGATTTTTGTTTCAAAGTAGTTGATAGATGTGGGGTTTTGGCTCATTTATTCACTGCTGTATTTCATAGAAAGCTGTCCTCTGTAAACAATGTCATGGATTTCATGGCTTAAAGTTCTTATTTGTTATCCTCTAGCCTGCTCCTTGAAAGATGGTTGTTCATTAGGACAGATACCTGATGAGGAGTGAAGAGCTGGGAGAAGAAAAAAGCAGGAGGGGAGGGCTGGAAGAGAAAGGTTAGTGGCTGGGAGGAGCAGGGCAGGAGGAGCACAGAACAGCATGGTCAACTTGCACAGGGATGGTGCATCACGTGTAAGAAATCGGTTTTAGTTGGTTACCAGCTGACTTGCTTCTCTGGCTTCAGAAGGTGTGAAAAAAAAAAAACAAAACCCTGCTTCTCGTGTGCTTGTATCTCCCAAAAGATTCAGATATTATTGAGGAAAGTTCCTGCTCTAGTCCTGCAGTTCTTAGATGACCAATGGGAGGTAGAACTGGGACTGGTTTTAGATCTTTATATTGCCTATGGGAAAAAACTATGGGAAGGGAAGAATCTTTCGGTGAGAGGACCAAAGATTTTCCTCTTTGTCTAATTTACTCATACTCAGAAGGCTCTGTATGTTGCCACTGGTCAAGGAGCTGTACATTAGGTACTCCTAGGACTGCACAGGAGAGCCAGAGAAACTGGTTTATTAATTGAGCAGAAATTTTTTTTTATACTGTGATTTGTTGTTATTATCATATGTCCTTCTCCTCCTTTTCTGTGCAAAGTGTCAAAAATCAAAGTTTGCCTGGTATTCAGAGGGACGGAGATCCTCTGAGGAGGCAGCATATAATGATGGGAGAAAATATCCTACAGTAATGATTTTACAGATGGATGAGAAACTTCTTCTGAGGCCTGTATATCATTACTGGTGAAATAAGTCTCCAAGAGCACAGTTTTATGTCTAAAAGGAAGTCAAATGATCTGATCAGGGCAAAACAATTTCTTTTAAGCCTAGTATGTGAGTAAATACTAGAAATGTATGGTTTCAGAGGCACCAGATATTCCTTTAAGGACAGTCTAAGGTGGTAAATGACTTCAGTAGTCTCTGGTATCTACAATCTGCATTAGAACAAAATCACACAATATTTTTAAGAACTTCAGTAAAAAGATCAAACGCACTTGAGTTACCTCCTTCAGTGTAATTTATCCATTACATGCATCCCTCATAGTAATGTTGTGTTCTTGGCATGTAGATCAGATTTAGTGGTTACACAAATAAGCTTAGTCCTGTGTGCACAGTAATTCCTACATGCTTTGCAGATCAGGCCAGAAGCCTGTTTGCTTTCCAAGAGAAAAGTGAGCAGGCTTTTGCATGAGGACAGATAAGGTTCAGAAAGACCACGTGTACTCTGATGTTGAGTTTCCTTGTGCTGTTTCTTCCACTGTCTTTAGGGTTTTTAATTTCTGACTCTTACAGGGGAAGGCAGCAAAGCTTTGAACACTGTGTTTTGAAGCAAATTGGTTAACCTATTAAAAGTAGCCAAGAGGCTTTAGAAAATGTTAATGCTTCTTTAAAAATAAATAGGAGCTATGTAATTCAAAAACCAACACTGCTTGTGGATAGAAAATTGGAAGAAAATTATTCTAAATCTTACTTTGTATTTTACATTAATAAAATTGCAATAGAGTGAAAGTGATCAGACTCTGTATATTTTATATTTTAATGACTATCAGAGTTATGTAGATAACTTATTTCTTTTGTATAGATACTTTATTCTAAAGATATTGAAATACCATAGTTCTTACAGTTGATTGCTTTTGAACTGCTACCATTGCAATACAAGT
The DNA here is from genome assembly GCA_026212715.1 of Elanus axillaris. Lineage (NCBI taxonomy): Eukaryota > Metazoa > Chordata > Aves > Accipitriformes > Accipitridae > Elanus > Elanus axillaris. Next base: position 12,751,590 of record JANZLQ010000041.1, read on the forward strand.
TTTAATGATACTTGCTAGTGTTGTGTATTCTGGGCTTTTGTTATTTTGTTTTTTCCCTTAGGAAAAGCTGCATCTGGAATCAAATGATTATAGCTTACACTTTAATTACAAGTTTTTAGTTCTCATGGTTGTGACTTCCATTAAAACCTAGTGATAGATGTTATATTACTTATCTCTTGCAGAGGTTATTATTGCTTAAACATTTTGTGGTTGTAGGGTTTACTTTAAACTTTAGGATTTATTTAATTGTATTTGCTTAAATTGTTTTACTCAAATGTAATAGTTCTCCCCTTCTCATCTGTTCTGTTGTCACTTAATCTGTAAGATATGGATGCTTTTCTGTTCTTTCCCTGGCAAATACAGTTGTAGGTAGTGGGGCCAGATGTCTACTTGATAAACTGCATAGCAATATCTAAATCAACATAGTATCACCAGGTGCTTTCTTGATCTGTTCTACATATATATGCTCTTAAACTTTCACTGAGGTTCTGAAAACTGCCAGCAGCTTCTTTTGCAGAAGTCCACTTTAATCTGATTGGAAGATAAAACATAACCATTCATCCTACCTTTTCAGCAAAAGTTTCATGTTGTAGCCACAGGGTGGCATCACTATGTTAGTTTTGTGTAGATTGTTACCCAAGTTCTTAGTTTTTTTTCACAAGTCCTCACAGCTTGATTGATACTATTATAATTGGACTGTTTGGTGTGTGTGTGTTTAAAATATCCCCCTCGTAGATCTGTAGGTCGAAACCAAATGTTTCCAAAACAGTTTTTTTTATCCAAAATACTTTGTACCATTCATAAAATATAGCCTGAAATTCAAAATAGACCATTTTACTGTCTACAAAGACAAAAGCAAAATGTAAATCATACGCATAAACATAAATTGATCACATTTTTTCTTTGAATTTTAAGGTATCAGTGTCATAAACAAGGGTATTTATATGCCAGGCAATATGTAAGTTATATCACTCTTATTAAAAAAAACAAATGCCAACAACAACAAAAGACACCTCCCCAAAACACCCACACTCCACATTCTGTTGCAGTAAATTAATGTATCACATGGAAGTTCTTTCTCATAAAGATGTGAAAGAGTGTACTGATAGCTATGCCAATAGTAGGACTGTAAAGCTGGACTTTGAAATGTACTGGAGGGTGCTGATCAAGCCAGCTAACAGCACTAGAAGGCTGCTGTCCATCACCTTTGAATGGCAGTGGTAACTGGGGGATGGTCCTGATGACTGAGAAAAGGTGAGGGTTATGCCATTCTTTGAAGACAACAATTTGAAGAATTATGGGCTGGTCAGTCTGACCTCAGTCCACAGGAAGATTATAGTGCAAATCCTCACAAAAGCTGTGTCCAGGACTATATCCAGACAAAAGAAGGGCAAGAACATAATTGGGAGGAGTCAACACAAATTTATCAAGGGCCAATTATGTCTGACCAAGCTAACTGAATTTTCTGATGAGATGAGCAGCACTGGATGAGAGGAGAGAAATGGATGTCATTCACCTTGACATCAGCAAGGCTTTCAACACACTCCCTGAAAGTACTGTTGTAGAAGCTCTATTGGAGAGGTGTGGTTTGGAGACGTGAACTGTAAGGTGGGTAGAACCTTTGCTGGACTGTCAGATACAAAAAGGGCTGTGATAAGGCAAACCCAACCAGCAGCAGATTACCAGTAGCGTTGCTCAGGGGTTGTTACTGGAGCTGATGCTGCTTGGTGTCCTTGCTAATAACCTGGAGGATGGGACGGAGCAGACCCTTAGTCCCTGGGTGATGCTGGGTTGGGGGCAGTGGCCAGTACCTGAAGGGTGGCAGCACAGGAGCCTCAGCCAGCCAGAGCAGTGGGCTAGCAGGGCCCTCCTGGATTTGGTGAGGGTAAGTGCAAAGCCCTGCCCTGGGGACAGAGTCATGCCATCCGTGGCCCAGGCTGGGTGCTGATGGACTAGAAAACAGCTTTGCAGAAAAAGACGTGGGTGTCCTGGGTTGCACCTGAGTCAGGGTAAAGCCAAACTGTTGGGCTGCATTAGCAAGAGCAGAGGCAGCAGGGTTCCCCTTGTGCATGAGATCTAGAGGTGTTACTGTTGGACACAGAGGCTTTAGTTGTCCTGGAGACAACACTAAGGGACAGGAAACCTGGAGACTTCCACTTCACAGATGGGGCATGTTTGTGGCCTTCAGAGTCTATCAAAAGCACAAGTATTTTATGATTTTTTTTTCTTGGGAGTGCAAGGCTGTGTATTCATTTATGGTGCTTTTGAATACACTTGGGAATTTATAGTACTGTTGACACTCTTCAGCAGCCATAGACCTGCTATATTCTTCTGTTCTCCTAAGCATTGATTACTGAGTTGTCAGAAATGAGGAACTGGTAAAAGGTTATGTGGTCTGAGTGTGTCCACTCTTACATCCTGTTTACTCTGCTAGAACTACTGATACAATAAAACTTACTCAGATCCTTAAGTGTTTTGGTGGGCTGTGCTGCAGAGTGCAGCACTTCGCAGAATATAGATTCTTGACCCTAAAGGAATAATTAAATTTTCAACCAAGCTTGCATCATACAAGAATTTAACGCACTTTTATGTATCTTTGTCCCACTGATTTACAGTTTAGGAGCTTGATTCTCCCACGCTTTCTTGCACTGAGTAATACCTTGCTAAATGAGTAGTCTGATTGTTCTGATTCCTCTTTCCATGACAGCAAGATTATTTACTGGCCCAAACTTGACTTTAAAATATTTTTAAACCCAGTGAAAACAAGCTTTGAGACCTGGGACTGCAGTCAGTTTGGATGAACAGTATAAGGAATTAAAGTATAGTGAAATGTAAGGCTGAAGATATATAGTCAATGTGCAAGTTTTCATGGTCTCCTCACAAAGATTAAAAGAAAGCCAGCTGAAATACTTCCTTTATACCTTGTTTCATCTTCTGCTGAGTGGTTTAACTCCAGGTTGTTCTGGAAGTCCTCACCTCTGAAAATGAGAAAACTTGTTCTCAGTTGGATATAGTCACATTTATTGCTACTTAGAGAGCTGGTTTAAGATACCTGTGTATTTAGACAGGTCAGATTTTCACATGAATGCAAGAGCTTTCTTTCTTACTCAGCTGTGACACGGAAAGAAGGTCTGTAGAAAACTGCTTCATTCATGTGAGTTCTCATGAGCACTGTTGAACACAAGCATCTCTAAGTCCTGAAAATATCCTGTGTTCCTCACCTATCCAGTATTGGAGTGCACAGTCTTAGTGAGATCAAGAACTAGAAGTTATTGTAAACCAGGTTACAGTAACATTCCCTCTTCACTGGTACAAGTCGTCCATTCTTTGTTTACTTTGTGCACTTTCATATACCCATGTATTTGTGTTTAGGATCATTGCTATAACCTTTTTTTCTTACATCTTGTACTGACTTTGTCCCTTCTGTACTGATGTTACCGATATGGATACAGCAAGAGCTTGTGCACTTCTGTTCACTTTAACACTAGTAAGCTTTCCATTTGTGGAAATTGTGCTGACCTTGCTCTGCTGAAGAGGTCATCAAAGTTCATGATGGTTCATTGCTGGTGGTGCTTGTAATCTACTGCAAAATGGCATGATTTTGGGTTCTTTTGGTTTTTTTCCTTAGTGCCAGGTATTGTCTTTGGTTGTGTTTTATAGTGCAAGTGTAGCTTAATACGCAAGAATTGTGGCTTTGACCTGTATCTGAAATGTCTGTACTATTAATTTTACACATAGTCTCTTCTGCCCAAGTTAAATGAAAACTTTCATAATAACGAGTGCTTCAGAATGAGACTACTCTTTAAAGTTTAGTGGTATACATCACTTGGACATGAAAACTAGTTCAAACCTCAACACTTGTACTCTGTATTTTCTCAAGAATTTCAGTTCTTGTGAGGCTTTTAACTTTATTCCTCCACTCAGAATGTTTTCTTAGTTTGCTTAACTCATGCTACCATCTGTTGTTCAGTAACTACTCAGAGCCAAGACGGCTGATGGAGATCTGAGTTCTCTTAGATCAGCACTTGGCACTGTGAGCTTTTTCACAACCCAACAAGCAGTTCCAACAGCTGCATGCATGAATCACTTAAGTTATAGTACCCTGCAGCACCCTGCAAGAATGGGTTTTGACAATCTGGTCAGATGCCACACAAGCAAAAGTGCTATGAACTGAGCTCCTTGGAAGGTGTGACATAAATTTAAGATCATTATTTTGATACTTATTTTAAAGTAATGTGCTCTAAAGTTTCATTACTCTTCAAAAAGCTTTGGGAATACCTAGATTGCACATAAGAATCTACCATTAATTACCAAAAAAAAATCAGTAGGCTGGTGGGGGGATGTGTGTGCGTTTATTTTGTTATAGCAAACTATTCTGACACATTGCTTATGGCATTCTGTATTAGTGAGAGACAGTTTGCCCCAGCAGAACTGCTCTTCACGTGCTTTTGGGTCAGTCTATATTTAAACCTGTCTCCAGCAGTATTTTATTTCTCTTGTTTCAGTCTGGTTTACTTAGCTATGGATACATTCTTGATTATGCGGTACGTTTATTGAAAGATTTGCTATCATAAAATCATTTAGATTGGAAAAGACCTTTAAGATCACTGAATCCAACCGTTAACCTAGCACTGCCAAGTCCTCCACTGAACCATCTCTCTAAGTGACACATCTATATGTCTTTTAAATACCTCCAGGGATGGTGACTCAACCACTTCCCTGGGCAGCCTGTTCCAATGTTCATGTACTGTTCTTCCGCAAACACTACAAAACATCGTTTCATTCACAGTTTAGCAAGCTGCAAGAGCACTTCTTTAAGGTTTGCAAGAGGATAGTGTGTGGATTCCTTGTTGTTTTCATAGTGGTTAGTTAGCTGATTGCATCAACACCAAGCCCAAAGGACTGGTGTAGATCAGCCTAGTGTCATTGGGCAAACTGAGCTACACAGCGAGGATCTTGTCCTGCATATAACTTGAGTTATGCTCTAGTGTAATTATTTGTTTAATGACAACTACTGCTTTGGCTGAGTATTTAGACCAAGGCCATTCACAAAAGAATTTATGGCATCCATATGTTTTTATTTCACTTAACTGCCTTAATAAGGGGTGGGGGCAGGGGAAGCAATATAGAGGTTATATTGTCTTGATTTTATTTTTAAGCCGCATCTGCAAACTAGCTGGCGCCAAGCAGGGTAACTATAGGATGGGCCAGGATCATCCAGGAATAGAGTGTTGAAACTTCTTGGGCAACTTTCACAGAGCTGCATGGCAGGGCTTCCCCCCAGCTCCTTGTAGAAAACTAGATCAGTGGGTACCCTGGGAATAACGAGGGATGGGTGCCAGAGATGGAAACTCTCAGTGGTTCTGCAAGAGGATGGGAAAATACATGATTAAGTCTTGTGTACTAAGAGTTTAACCAGTTTTGTTAGGTTGGACTGCAAGCCTTTCACACCACTAGAAAAGTAGTCTTGGGATGTACAGTCTGCAGACTGAGGCAGTGAACTTGATGCTGAAGAAGGCTGGTGTTAAGTTTCCCACATTTTAAAGAGTTCTTAAGAGTTGATAAGAGTTTTTAAGATAATACATAAATGTATTCCATCAGCAATTTTCAGTTAATGTCTTATCAGGGGTTAACTCTTATTTTTTTAGAGACCTCTAGGCAAGTTAAACTTCATAGTTCATCCCACAATGAAAAGATAAGCTAGATAAAGGGCAGAGAAAGGTTCTGTTTTGCTTTCCCCAGGTTTCTGATATTTGTCAGCTGGAAAACAAATTTAGGGATGCCCTGGAACAAAAATGGATGCCACACAGTAAGGGATGACCAGATCATTTTTTTGGAAAGCAACTGACTCTACACATTATTTCTTTAGTAGAGTTAGAAGGATGAGAGGCACTGGGCAGTTACCTCCTCTTCATACCCTGGTAATTTCTACTTGTGCTTCTGGAGCAGAATTGATATTAAAATACCAATGGGAATAGGGAATAATTTTAAAATTCAATGGGAGACATTCTATTTTGGTTAGGCCGGTATTTCATGTCAGAATACACCAATCAAGATTCTACAGGAAACTTAAGAATTTAGGCTTATATAGACAATGTAAAGAGGTCCTATAGGTTTGGATCAGATGACAGAATTAAACTCGCCCAGCTTTGCTACATTAAGGAACTCTAGTATCCAAAGTAAGATTTCATTGGCAGACTACAAGCTAACACACCCATCCCTAAAGTCAAATACCTGGTTGTCTCCAGTATTTTCTAGTGAAGTCACCACACCCCGACCAGTCCTGACCCATGCTGGAGGCTATGGCCAGGACTTGCTCCCAGCCCCTGTGCCACACCAGATAGTGCTGTTGGGAAGAGGAAGGACTATACTGTAGGCTTTAACTACCATACCTCCTTTTGCTCATTAAATCTGCACTTGTCTGAGAGACCAAGGTTAAAAGGGTCTTGCAGCTTCCTTTCATTATTTAAAAGGGAGCTTAACTGTATATTGGGTCTCTGAAGTCTCCACAGTGACCCAAGGAACATCCAGCATGAGGACCCTGCCAAAGATAATTACTTATAGTAAGAGATACTATGTCAGTTCATAACACACCCTCTGGAAAGGTCTCAGAAGATCAGAAACAGGCTAAGTCGGCATAAAAAAGAATGGGAGAAGGCAGAGCAGGAGGAAGGAATCTGTTGTTTCTTGTCTGCTGGCAAGAGATGGGAAGGAAGGTGTTGTAAGGGAAAAGGCAAAATAAAGAGAACTGGAATTCAGATAAAACTGACTAAAATAAGGGAGTGGGGACAGAACAGAGCAGCCTGGTCTCTACAGGTAACACCCAGCAATCTGCATCCAACCTCCGTGCAGCAGGGAAGTAAAAGCCCACCTCCATGTGCCAGCTTTTTTTCTGCTCCCAGGAGAGGAGGTCTGCTCTGCAGAAGACAGACAGATGGCATTGCCTTTGCCTGTGCTCCTGTGGGGGATTTTTCCAGATGGGGAGTTGGAAGCTTCTTTGTGCTGCTACAGCCTTCCTCTCCAGCAGCCCTCGAGTGCTCGGGGCCTCCACCAGTCTGCATACCCGTATCATATGCTACTCAGACATGCGCGCACATGCATCTCAGTACTGTGACAATTTCAGCTGAACCAGTTAGAAAAATAGCTGTATTTATAGCTAGGGTCTTCTTCATATTTGAAAAGTATCCTTGTTGACTTTTCCTTTCTTGTAACATGCACTTGTGTTTTTACATTGTGATTGCTAATAAAAAAACAAGTTACCAGCAGTGATCTGAAAAGAAAGTTGACACGACTGTTTTGCAGAGAGGAACCTCAGACAACACTGCATCACTCACTTGATCAGTCAATCTCAATGCTTTCCTGTATTGTTAGGGTACCTCATGTACCTCTGACAAAACACAGGTGTGACAAGTTTCTCAAAGTTACCTGGAAAAACCACTGGGCAGCCCAGTTGTGAGCCTAGCTCACAATTCAGCGAGCTGCTTACTAGAATTAAATCAAAAATCCATTTTAAATAACAAGCCACCACCTTTGACCTCACTTCCTTAACAGCTGAGAAAATGAGCATAGAAAGTAAAACTCTGGAAAGGTAATGTGATTTCAAGTTTTACAATCAAGTAAAGGGAGATACTAAGTTTAATCCCTTTATCTTAGTTACACATTAAATTTATGACAACCTCACCTGTGTAAATAAGTACATTTTGTTCTGCTTTCTTATACTTCCCTTCCTCTACAACTTTCCAGTCTGCAGTTGAACCAAATGACCTCTTTTTTTTAAACTCAGTTTCAGTATATACTCATTACTGTACTGTCAGCAGGTATTCCTGTCTTCCTGTTTAGTTTCATTTCCCCCAATAATACCAGAATAAGGAACAATTGCAGCAGCTGAATGTATCATATGGAAAGCTTACTGTATGCTGCAGCCAGCTTAAGAATAGTATCACTCCATTTTTCATTATTGAAATTCATTAAAGGGCTTATGTTTTGATCTTTCTGCACATCCATAAAGCCTTGAAAAATCACTGGAGCAATTTATCAAATACATGTAAAAAGTTCATTAGCTATTTAAAATCACTCAAATACTGTATCATCTCCAGGCCTGCGTGGGGATAACGATGGTGCAATTGTTCTCCAAAGTCAGATCTGCACTAAATTAAAAATAAAAAGCCAATTTCAGGGTAAGGAGCCCCTACAGTGCAGACCTTGCCCTCAGCCATGCTGGTGCTCCTGACTGACTGAGGCACTGCTGACATGTGGTGAGCTGCTGGATTTAATGCTGTCAGGAGACCAAAGTCAAACTGCCATTTTCAGCAGCAGTCAGCAAACTGGAAACACATACAAATCCACAGGGTACAGCTGTGCAGCTCCAGCTGCAAGCTACCTTAAGGGAGCTCGCAGCTCCAGCCTGCACTAGAAAATTTCTGAGTGGCCCGTGTCAGACAGGTGAAAAGAATATTAAAGGAATCTGGGCATGACACTAGAAAGGAAAAGCTACAACCACCAAAAATCAAGCAGAGACGGAAATGCCTGGTGGTGATGCTGTTAATACAGCCTCTCAGAAACGGCCAAAGGATCCCATTAGCGTGCAAATCCTAATGCAAAGCAGACATCATCCTTCACCTGAAAGAGTAATTGCTCAGGGTTTTCTCTCCTAGCCATGCTGGGAGGAAATCTAGACTATCCAGCCTGCCTGCAGCCATCTCAAGCAATGCAAGGGCAAGTAATCGTGGTCCTGCTTTAGAGCACGTGCCAACAACCTACAGTTCAGTAAATGACTATATACTAGAATAGAATGTACTCTTCATATCCCTGAGAAAATTACTTGCAAAACTGTAATGCAATAAAATGCATATCAATTCAACAAAGATACATACTTTGCCTAAAACAGTAAGCACAGTGAACTTGGGATGACCAGGGCTAATGACATAAAAGAAAATGAGAAAAATGCAGGATTTGTACTACTGGAAGCATCTCAAAACAAGGCTGGTGCCAAGTTGCATAGATTGTATGACAGTAGTAGAGAGGTTGTGTCAGTCTGGAAGTATAAATACATACCAGAGATGATGGGAAAAAAACCCCAAAACTATGAACCTTCACTACAGCATGTGCTCTCAAACCCAGGACCTAAATAATGGAATAGACTCACAGACTAGCTGAGGTTTGCAGGGATTTCGAGATATTATCTAGCCCAGTGCCCCTGCTCCAAGCATGGTCAGCAAGACTTCCCCAAAGAAGTCCAATTTGTTCCAATCACTGTACTTCAGTAAGATGAGGGAAAAACAGCTTTACTGGTTCTGCTTTTTTTCCAAAACTATAAAGTTTTAAAATGTATTTTACAATCACTTTAATCCAATTTCTATGAATTCCCAGGCACTGTGCTGAAGATCATAATCGCTATTTTTTGTTCTGAGACAGGTTCTCTCAGTACTACACAACAGTTTTCTGGCTAGCAGCATCAGTACTGTAAGAATACAATAGTGCAAGGAAATAGATACGGTGGAGTTTACAAATAACTAAAGATCACAGCATTTGGGGTAGGGATTTGTGTCTCTTGTTTCTGTGAAGAATTTTCACTCTTGTACTCAATTACAGTATCTTCTGTGGGATGAAAGTTATGTATTATAAAAATGCGCAGAATTTGAGACCCTCAGAAAGACAGCAACCACCATCTGTGTTGTCATTATCTTCTTGAAAGAAACTGAAAGACCTGATGAAGATGCAGAACACAAGCTGTGACAGTAGTATGACAGAAGACAATGACAAAACAGTGTGGAAAGATTCTTGCAAATAGAATCTTAGGATAGACCAGGGTTACATTTAACACAGGAAGAAGTCCCTAAAGTCCATCTCTAGCAAAACAGGTAGTGAGCAGTAACAAGCAAACAACCTCATGAAGCGGTGCTTCAGCGAAGGAGAAACAACTCAGCTACCAGCATGCTGAAAAACCACAGAGGGAAGAAGTGTTTTCACATACGAAGTCTTAGATCTGATCCTCAAGAAAGAAGGCACCATACTTAAAAAACCAGGATGGTTACCAGCAGTTACAAAAATTAAAGTTTGTTTTTTTTTTTTTTAAAAAAAAAAGGGGGGGGGGAGTGCCATGCAGGCACTACTGTAACAAAATGGTTTTGTTTAAAATGATTTCAGACACAGAGCAACTAGTCATCACCTGATTAGAATGCAACATATGTTCCATTAGACAGCTACCAAACGTCTGTACACTCAGCTGCATTGGGGATAATAAGCTCCCATTTGCTACAGGCACTGTGTGTTCTTTTCGTTTTACTTCTAGTGGCAATTAACCTCCCCGTTATTAAGAAAATTGAGCTAAAAGTGGAAGACAAACACACTTATTTGCAATACTGAAGAAACAAGATTCTTTTACATTCACACATTTCTTCAAATGTGTTGTTGAAATAAGTCAAACTTTCCTCCTGAATTACCATTTCCGAAACTTCTCAGGCAGAAAACCCATGCAACTCTCACAGGTGCTTCTCTCTCTGTCTCCAACTTGGAGTTTGCATTCCCACTACAGTTTGTGACTTCCAATTTGGGACCACCATCCTAAATCCTGCTCCTGGAGATAAAAATCTGACTTAGCATACGCTCTTTAAATAGCAAAGGGTTATTTTCTCTGATAAAGATTTAAAAATCACACACACACTTAGAAGTATGAAGAACACAGTGCTTTTGTACTGAGCATTTAAATGCACATAAGCAATCCAAAGTAGCAGACAAGAAAATTCACCCTCAGTTAAAGCAAAGATCATCCAATTCAAACAATCAAGGGGAAGTTTTTACCCTGAAGTGTCCATAATTTTCTTCTCAGGTGGAAAACGGAACAAATTCACATAGCAGCTGAGATATTCAAGGCCTGCATGAGAGCAGTGCAGCAGCTGGTAAGCATGTGGAGGTTACCTGCTGGAGGGGTGATGGTGGAGGAAAAAAAAATGAAGAAAGCAGTTTGTTTTAGTGTGGGGGGTGGAGGTCATAGTTTGTGCAGAGTTGGGAATGCTATAAAGCACAGTGATCTTTACCCAGTTTAAAGGGATAACAGCCTGCCATATCCTAATGGGATTGTACTGGATGTTTTAGTTACACAACAGAACATAAAATGGAATTTGCAGAATTACCTGGCTTCTGCCAATGTCTCTTAGCCCCAAATAGCACAAGCAGCAGTATTATCTGTTTCAACCAGTGCTCAGCTGACGTTGTCTTCTGACTGCAGTCAGAAGCACACAGAGAACTGCATGTTACTTACTTGCTCTTGCAAGGGTTTTTTCCTATTCTTCTTCCAATCCGAGTTTACAACCAAGTTCCTGGGCTGTAATGTACGTATACTACCAGTGTTCTGCAACTGGGATGCACACCATCTTTGCTGCAACATACAACACCAGAGCAAGATGACATTTGTCAATGCCAGAAGGAAGAATGAGGTGGTTTTGGCTGTACAGATTGCTAGAAAGGTTTTGGGTTTTCAAATAAAAAGAGCTAAAGGAACATGCAGGATTTAAGCAGTCTCCACATATATGGTACAAAAGCAATCCGAGGTGAATAACACTCAGGTTATACAGACTTTTGTCATAGGATTTTCTGTGCTAAATCAAAATTTAAAGGATGCATGTTTGCAGGTAGACAGCTGCCATGCCAGTAATCATTCAGTTACAGACAACAGGCAAGGCATTTTGAATAATCACAGGCAAAATGAGGGAAAATATGCAGAAGACCCTGCATTCAGGTGTGGCACTCATGGCTCGCTTGCTAACAATACTAAGATTCCCAGACTTTTTGGGCATTTTTTTTTTTAAGTTCCATGTTATAGATGGGAATTAAACCAAAAATCCATTAGCAACAACTGGCAGAAAAATACTGTTCTGAGACATAATCAGCCTCAGCAGAACAACCCGATCCATGTCTGTTCCTGCATTTAAAAGACCAGATTTTCCTGGGGCAGATTATGGTAACCTCTGCTCATTCGTATTGCCTATATTTGGATGCACGAAGTGTGTTACTTCAGAACTTGTCAGGGCTTGTAGACTTGCAGAGGAGTTCTTTGGACTTCGTCCCTGGGCTGGCTGGAAACTCAGATGAAGGCTTGGAAGCCAAGGAAGGAGATCAGTTAGGAGATCAGACTTGCAGAATGGGACAGGCTGTCCAGCATCAGTGTCTACAGACACATATCCTTTCTTTCACCTTCCCTCCTTGCATAAAAGCGCAGTAAATCGTACTGGGAATTACAGCTTATTCCTTGAACCACAAAATGTTTTGCATGTATAATGGCTTACTACAGTTGCAACTTCTGTGCTTAGCTTGAAGTATACTGCAGTTGTTCTTAGATGTTATTTTTCTCTGTATTCTTGTTTGAAGAAGGACATTCCAGCCTTGTATAACTACCTCCTAGAAGCAATTAATATTAGTCCCTAGAAAGGAAACGCAGTATTATATATTGTACACTGGCCCAAGTGACTGGAATAGAAATACCTTTTAAGATTAGGGCCTCAGTAACACAATCTCACTGGCATCAGGAGGACAGCAAAATGAGGCCTGTCCTCATTTACCTCAAGACAAACTATTTCTGGCACAGGGTGTATTTCTTTTAACAAACATTTTCCAAAATTATCTTTGCATAATGATCAGCACAGAGATAAAACAACTAAGGAGGGGCTGAAAAGCCTAAATCCCCCAGTGATACGCACATCAAACTCAAGAAACTGGAGCAGTTGTTGCATCTCTACAAATTCAGAAAGTTCCTACCACAAGAAATAAGAACCTAACTTGTTAAAGCAATTTTTATTTAAGTATTTGGAGGGAAACTTTCATATCATGAGTAAAAATACTAGAGTTGAATGTTGTTAAAAAAAAAGTCAAGATGATGGGCTCTCTGTGCAAACACAGCAGTTTCTGATAGAAAGGGGAAGCAAGGGTTTTCATAACATACTCCCTTTCAAATAAAAAAAAATTAAATGCTAGTTAACTGCAGTATATGTCATCATTTTTTTATAAAGCCAAGAGAATGAAAAACAAAAAAAAAGCAATTTAAGAGAACGCAACCTACAATGGAATAAATTCATTCGCAGCAGAGACAGAATAAGACTGCTTTTATGAAAATTACAAAGAAACATGATACAACAAAAATAGGGTGTGGGGAATTTTCCACTAAGATTAAAAATGAAAAACAAAAAAAATATTCACTTTTTGAACACCATTATTACTCAAACACATATGAAGTTTCAACCTAGTTTTTTTTCTTATACATGGGAAACACTGTTAAAGTGAATCTTCAAGAGTGAGAAGGCACCATGAACTGTTGGCTGATACCTTTAATGCACACTCAAGAAAGAAGAAATGATCTGGCATGATGCAAAAAATCATTAAGTGTTTATATATATTCATATATCTTTTCATAAAAAAAAAAAACAGCGGCAACAAGTCATTACTTCAGTGCCAAAATGTACTTTTGTCTGGCAGACTCACTCATTAAGATGATTTCTCACTTAGACCTGCATGGTATTTTTATACAGTGGTGAAAGTGGGTGATTTTGCATTGTTGTATTTCCTATTAGATTCGTAAATCAGGCATTTTCTAGGTTCTGAGAAGCCAATCCTATGAAGTATTCCTACACTCTATGCAAATGGAATAATTAAATGCACTGTCTAGAATGGAATACTCATCTGTACGATGTGGCAATTCCACCGGATTCAGTTTGATATGTAATGTCTTGTAGCAGATGTTATAACAAAAATAACTTTTGCTTTTTGATTTACCTCACTGAGGCCATTAATGCTGTTCCTATAGTTGGTTTTCTGGAGTTGGATGACACTTCACTGCTGTCCAAAATGAGTTTGAACCTTAACCCTCCAGAGTTTGTTCACTTTGTTGCTTATATTATTGCACTAGCTACTAAAGTCTTATATCTTCCTATATAAATCTAATTGTTCAGAGTGCAGATTCTATATTTAGATAATGAACGGTATGAAATAAATAAAATAAGGGGATTTTCTGGTCAGAGTTGCTGATATGTTGAATACCTTAATTATTTCTAAAGTAAACAGTTTTGGTGTATATTCTTAAAAACCTATGGTCATTCAGCATAAAAGCCTTGACGTAATACTTTAAGAATGGATTTGTTTTCCTTCTCAAAAATGCATCAAAGAATTGTTTTAAATACAGAATCTGTGAGGCTTCCTACAAATTCATCTAAATCGTAATACAAACACAGTTTGTAATTCAGATAATATAGAAAGTTCTCTAGTGTCCATTGAAGTAAGGTCCCCAAAATGCAGTCTCTTTTGTTTATGAATGGGAAAACATTGCAAAACATTAAGCAGTTCCACTGGCTGAATAGGAGAACTGAGGAAAATGAGGTCTTCTCTCGTTATCTACACAATCCATGCTGTCATCTGAAAAATGAAAAACAAAAAAAAAAAATCAAACAGTAGACAAAATTTGCTTCCTTTTTTATTTTAAGTAAACAAACAGTAAGATAATGCATAGTAAAGTTATTTCAGAAAATTTCACTGTCACCTTTTTCTTCCACAACTTGAAGGGACAAAAAAATAGGAAGTCTTAAATCTCACCCCATTAAATGGGCATCACAGAAGATCCTGATTGTTGTATGTAAACAGTTGTTTGAATGTCCATTTAAAATTGCTAGGAGCTGCATTGCTTAAATCCATATTCAGTGTTCTGAATTTCTGGCAATTGCTATTTCAGAGCATCAAGCATGCTCGGTTACCATGAAGATAAAATATACTTCGATTGAATATGGACATTAGTCCATACTCAATTGACTGCTTGCGTACACACAGTGTGTGTGCAGATGTACACATGCAAAACTCATGAACAGAATTATTCTCCAGTGGGAATGTGCAGATTTGGAAAAGACAACAGTACAAATAATTTCACTGTCTTCTAAAACAGGTTTTTCATTTCCCAAACTGTAAAGACATGTGGAGAGTTTCACATCAATTTACCAACTTCTTGGTCAAATACATATATGAAAAAACAGCAAATTTAAACTAATGCTTTTTCACATGGTCTAAAGAGACCAGGTAACATTACAGCAGATTATTTCTGGTGGTCTGGAGAACACAGTGGGAAACATTTGGGAGAACCTTACCTTGGTCAGGAGGAGTGATTGTTATCATCTGTGCTGTAAATTCTTCATCAAAGTATCTTGTATCTGTTTCAGATGTAACTTGTGGCTTAAACAGAGGTATAAGCTATGAAAAGAAAAAAAAATACTGTCCACTTACAGGTTCTTGCATTACTGTTTGAAACAAGTGGAATTTGAAATAGTTATAAGCTACAGTGTCTTTTCCTACATTCCTAAAATAAGTTTAAAAAGTGACAGTTCATAAAGAAGGAACCATACACAGTAAAAAGTATTTATTTAGGTGTGCCCTTCCTATTTATGGGGCATTTAAGGTATTTTGTCCCTAGGATTTAACTGCACAAAGGAAAACCTAGAATCCGAACATTTCTTCAACTAATAAATAACATGCTTACAAACATTTAAAAATAATAGTATATACTGGTTCCCCACCTAATTATAAGGAAATTGTCAACTGCATCTAGTCAGATTTATGCATGAGGAGGATGAAAATGAGTAAGAAAGATGCTTAGCGATACCAAACTGATCACCTAGGCTTGCGTATTGCCACAAGGGTTGTAACATTCACCAAAAAAGTCAGCTACAGAGCTACTGTGCCCATGCAGCTCTGACTGCAACTGTGCTGTCAGTCCAACCAACCCAGGAGAATTTAGGACAAGGCAGCAGCAACATTAAGCTTTTATAATCCCAGTTCCGAAAAGCAGTTTGATATCAACTCTGAACTTAGAAAATCTGGAGCGCTTCCAAAAAAGCCAAGCACACTTAGCAGCGAACATCCTCCTCTTGTTATACCATGAGTTGTACTATTTGGGTTTTATTCTTGACACTTGCTTGGGCAGACAAGCTAGAAATCATCCATGTGTACCTAGGCAAGCTCTGGCAAGAGGAACTCCAGATGGAACAGAGCTGCTTGACTGGGGCTGGAGGAGGAGCCCGCCTGGGAAGCAGGGCGGTGGAGCTGGTTGCATACAGATGCACAGAGTTGGAACATGTACAATTTTGGAGGGCAATGGAGCTGGGATTCAGACCTCGCTCACCTCCCCGCTGCACGATGCGGTAGAAACAAGAATGTAAACACTGTTCTTAGCCCTCCCACAGAGGACATGTAATAGCTCTCAGCGCTGGGCTTCAGTTCGCCCACTACTGGGGTTAAGCATGGGCATCTTTTAATAGCATAGAGCCACACCAGGCAACAATTTAGGAACGTGATTAAGGAAGTATATGGCTTCCAATCTGAAACTGCAGGGAAAGGTTTGTCAAGGCAAATGGTACATTGCTCCAATTGGAATTAAGCAGTGACCCCCGAGACTTGCACTTCTGCTCTTACAGAAATGAGAACGACACCAACAGAAATCACTACCTGGAAAACATCAGCAAATCTTGAATGTACAGAACACTTCTTTCCCACCTTCAATCTGAATAATCATTTGCTTGGCAAATTGGTAAATAAGAAAAATACTAGCTTCAAGCTCCCTATCACCAGGATGACCTTTCTGATTTGCTTTGACAGCAACTAACAGAGTGTTGTCCTGTCTTACAAACAACAATCCAATGAAGCTTCTTCATTTTCAATGTAAAGACTTCAAGAAATAGAATCTACACATATGGTAGTATTTCCAAATATGAAGAAACATTTACTGTTTAAAATCAATATATAAAAATTCAGGGGCATAAATATTCTGTTTATTATTAAAGAGTACAATTATAGTATACATTTTTTTTAATTACTAATGATCCTCTGTGCCCAAGGAGAGCTTAAAAGAGCCTGCCAAATGTTCCTGTCAAAAAAAATTAGGTCCTTAGAAGTGGTCTTTATGTTCAGAATTTAAAAAGCAAAAGGAAACAGGATATCCCAAAGTCACAAGTCACTGAGCCTTACAGTCCTCCTGAAGCTATTGAAGAGGGAATGCTTCACATTATAATGTTAATAACAGTATTCTCAATCAAGTTGCACCAACATATTGTATGTAAAAACCCTGCTGAGGATGAGCACTCTTTCACATTTTAACTCTATTCTCTTTCTCCTTATACCAGTTTTCTGCCTACTCCTTAAAGTGAACCTTGGCTTGTTTTTGAACAAGCTGTGTGTGCTGGCATGTGTGAAGTTCTATCTGTCCTTTTAAGCTAATGGTGGTTTTGGCACTTGCAATGCTCCCAGTTGCTCTAGCTCACTGTGCGCAGCACAGACTGATTTAGGACTTGGGCACTGCAGCAGACACCTGAACTATGCACATCAGAATGACTTGGAGCAGCAATTCTAAGTCAGAACACATGTGTAATGGGCTAGCGCTGCCTGTATAATTTTCCCTTTCATTTTAGTATCTGTTAAAAGCAATTTGAGACAGATTATGATGCACCCACAAGACAATTTTTTCTTCCCCTAGCTGTCAAATTCAGAACATTAAGCTGGAAACAGAGGGGAAGCCGCAGAAAGCTCTAACGCTGGCTTTACCAAGCAAATATGTTGCTTTACTGAAAAGCTGTCACTGCAATAGCTCTGCAGTTCAGCTGGCAGAGAGGTGCCACCTGTGGCCTCCCACTGCTGCAGACCAGCATGATACCTGCAGGTTAGTTTAAGAGACAAAAAAGACCAGAAAAAAACCATGTGATTAAAATACCATTGTGTATGGTTTTGCTTGTGGGTGGGCAAAATACTGCAAATTAAATTGCACCTTTCTTTGCACCAGAAACAAACAACAACATTCTTCTGGGAGAATCTAATGAATATTTTAAATTCTTGGGACAACCCCAGTTATTCAAAACTCCTTATAATTCAAAGCAAAGCTATGTTTCCAAAAAGCTTAATTACAAAGTAAGTGTTATTGATTACCCCAAATCTATATTCATAAACATATTCACCCTAATCTGGAGATAGTGGGTAACCAAGCTTAGCACATAAACACCTCTAGGCAGCTCACAAAATTCAGCTTTTATCCATGAGACTGCATTTCAGGTAAATGTTGCAAGATCCTCTTTGGACCAACCAGAACACAAGCAACAATTACTCACAGGCTTTCTGAAATCTCATCATTTGCACAACGTGGCTATTTTAGATGCACACACTAACAGGACAGGAGCTAAACCAGAATCTAGCCTCCCTGGATATGCCAAGGTCAGGAATAGTCTCAATTAGCATGCTGTTTTCTCCCAAATAGGTAACATTTGGAATTTCCGGGTAGTTTCCACAACAATCTGAGTCAGTACTACTATGGGACAATTTATGAAGGCTTTCTCAGTCCCACAGAAAAATAAATTGCCTCTAGCTTGTGATTTCTCCTCCATTCAGGGAACCAGGACTACTATTAAACTACTTCACTGAGAACATTTGAGCCCCATTATCAACTTTTTACCTTTAGCTACCAAAAAAAAAGCAAAACCCCAAGTATTCAGCTTTTCAGCTGGGTGAAAATGGGGATAACCTCCTGTTTAGAACAGTAATTCAGATATACTTTTTACATTATGCTGAATAATAATAACCTCCACACAACTCCCTCCTGCCCTCATGACTGCATGCATCTGTCTCTCAAGGGATGCTTTTAAAGGACAGAGATCTAAACTCTATCTACACTTTCAAGGCACAAAAAATTGTTTTATGATTTTCCAATTCCCTTTAGCCACACAAATCCGTGAGGAAGTGAAAGAAGAGAAGGAAACAGAACACGCTTTGTAGTTGTATACAGGCACTGGACAATTCTCCCACTACAGTATAGAAACCAGTGGTGTTACGCTCTGTTTTTTTAAGAATACAAACATTGCTAATAGATCACTGTATTAGTTTTACCAAAAGAACCCAAGGAATTAAAACTCAGTTTCTGCTAAATTTCTTACCTGCTCCCACCAATAGGAGGGAGAGCTAAACTGTATTTAGAGATCAAACAAGATCTGGTATCATGAGGGGCTGGGGGGGAAGGAGGGAGATCAAGAAAGGCTGGGATTGAATGAGATCATGTGGCACCAATAGATGGGAGCCTTGAATCACCATATCCATGTTTTAGTTAGCTGCATTTCACAAGAGTGTTTCGGAAAATGTGGCTGGTGAGAATCAAATGGGAGAGGACAACAGCAGATCGCCTTGAGAGCAAAAAGCAGGGCATCTTGGAGGAATGGAATGTTATCTGTGAATGAAGGGACAATGAGGCATAGACAACTGATAAAACACACTCATACAGAAAGGGCTGGGCCCTCTTAACTTCCCTGGCTCCCACTGGAAAGCCTACAAACTCAGTGGGTCTCAGTGAAAACCAGTGAGAAACACCGTGAAGTGCAGACACTTCACATCAGCCCTGTCACCAAAAAAACTTAAGTATTAGGCTTGGTTTGATGTAAAAGCCAACACTTCTCTGTGCTTGCTTATTCTGTCTAATTTCATCATTCAAGACAGGAAAAATGCAAAGGGAACAAACAGCCCATCTTCCACTACTGCTTCTAGGAAGTTTTGCTTCAGGTGCTCAGGAACCAGCAGTAACTCCTGGGATTGCAAGAGATATGTTAGTTGACAGCAAGGAACAGCAACAAGAATTCACAGGAAAAGCCACTTTAAAAGCTTATATATGGTCTAAATTTGGAAGCAATTTTGGTTAAATCCTATTTATTCAGTCACAGAAACAGGTATCTCAGAGAGATACTCCTCCCATTGCAAAAAAAAAAAAAAAGCTTTGTTTCAGAAGTAATCCTATTACAGTATTTTAAGAAATATGAAGCAGTTTAGCCTTGCTAAAACAATTGCAAACCTCTTCCATGGAGGGCTTCTGTGTACCTTACAGAGGGCAACAAAATTTGAAACATTCAGTATATTCACAGCTACGATTCACTTTGGGAGAACAGTAGCACAAGTACCTTTTTCTCGTATACATCTTGCCAAACAATGCCAGCAAAGAATTTGTGCTGCATAATCTCCTTGGCATCATCAGGACCGCCACCTAACCTGTTTGGGGCAAAAGAAGTAATTCAATGTTTGAGTACAGTTATTTTTCTCATGCAATTTTTATTAAACTGTAGTAAAGAAATCCTGAGTTTATATGACACATTTAGGAGCAGTTCTAGCATTCGCTTCATATTTGGTTTTTTGTGCACGGGCTGCAGGATAGTCTATTTTAGGCTTCAACACAGTTCCACTAAAAGATTTAAAAACAAACTAACAAATAGAATTAGAATAAAGGTCTTTCTTAAACAAAGAAAAAAGAAATAACAATCACAATTCAAAAGACCTGCCCCTCAGGAAAGATGCTGTCCTAGGGACCACAGCAGATCCTGCAAGTAAGAGATCCGAGCCACACAACCTTCTCTCTTTCTAAATTAAGAAGTGACTACCACTTAGAATTTTCTAGAGCAGAGTGATGCCAGCAGTAAAACTGAATTTGATTTTGAAGTGTAAGAGAGGCAAGGATTTTTAAGACAAACTGATTTATGCAACCTGATTTAAATTTCCATTAAAGAAAACAGTTGACAACTGCAGTGATACTATCGTGTTGTATGCAAATCTTTCCTCCTCCTCAGCTTCACGAAAGCACAAAGGGTGTTTTATTGACTTAAGGTATATCAAGATAAAGCACTTTTATTCCAAAATAAAACCGTCCACGCAGCTTATAGATGCAATCAGTTTAGTTGCAGTCTTGAGCTAATAGATGCTTAAATTTTGCTGTGGAGGTTAAAACGTTCTCTAAAAGACTGAACCACATCTGCAAGCAAAGGCATGCACTGAGAAAACAAAACATACTGAGTAATCAGCTAAAGACTTACTTTCAAGTAACAAGGTTAAGAAGACATTCAGGATTTTAAGTACAAGAAGTGCCACCACATCCATCCAGGCTGACCTGTAGTATCTGCCTGTTCTCCGATTCTTGGTGCCACTGGCAAACTGAGATATATATTAATCCCATTTTAAGAACTAGGAACAATGCCTCTATGTGACCAAGGCTAGAGCTATACTGCTACAGAAAAAAGGACCAAAGACTGTTCTTTGAACCTGAAGCCAAGCTGTCTAGTCAGGCCTCATCCTTGCTGCACAGCAGCTGGTCCTGAATCTCCTCCAGGCCACCTGTGGTAACCCTGCAGCCCTAATACATGATTATTTAGGGATAGAGGGGAGGGTTTTGGTTCAAAGATAATGTAAAGTCTGTGCTAAAGCCCCCTGAAGTGGTATTTTTACAGCTTGAGACTGCACTGCATGGTATGGGATGTAGCTTGAAGGCACAGTGCTATTGGGACAGCATTGGACGATTGTTTAGTGCAGAGGAGACAAACACGGTGACGCTTTGTCCATACTGCCGACTGGGAATGATCCCAACGCATGCAACCCTCTCAGCCATGCCTGAGCACTGTCTTAAGAGAACGCAAGCCAGCAGAGGCCAGCTGTATCAGACAGACCAAAGCAGCTGACGTGCCTGAGAGTTCAGAGTCCCTGCTTGCTTCCTAGCTCTCTTCCATTTAGCAGCACAGTAACCTAAAGGGTCTGCTCCTTCACATTCCTTCAGGAAATGTGCAGTGGAACAGGGAACAGGTCCCCAGTCTTCCAGCAGCAAAGTGTTGGGTGATGCTCTCCTTCCCCAGGTAAGCTCTAAGACCAAGCCCAAGTCCACCCTAGAGCTCCACAGGCCAAACCAATGGCTCTCCCATCTGCCTGGCAGCACCTTATACAGCTGCAGAGCAGCCTGGAACAGAGACAAACTCTGCGAGTAATCATCTCTCGGCTGGTTTCCCACAGGTCTAGAGGCTTTGCCAAGTCTCTACCAGGCTCCTTGTTGCTTCCTCAGCACAGATGATGATGGCCAGTGAAGAAGAGGGTGGAGCCGATCCTCTTTATCCACAGATGTCAACAGAATGCACTTCTGCACAGAAGTTCAGGAGTGACTATGAGCTAAGAACCACCTGAATTGTGTTTTGCAGAAGCATGCAGGAAGGCTAGCTGGCTGCACCCACATAGGAGTGTTTTGGAGAATACGTTATCTAATATGAGCTTTTGTTCCATGAAGGGCAAACACATACTCAGGGAAATGCCAAAGAAAACCCCAGATGTTTTACTTACCTTTTAAAAATCTATACTATTAAACAAATCCATTCAAAGCAAATGGGGAACGATAGAAACCTTGTATTTTGGATATGGGCTAATGCCAAAATACACTCTTGTTTCTCAGAATTATTATGAAAGGACCCCCTCAAGGAGAACAAAATTATATCAGCACCTAATGCAAAAATCATGGTTAAGCACCACTGAGAACTGAAAGAGCAGCAGGTTTGTCTTTTGTAAGGACATGCAACAACCACAGAAAAATACAACAGGAATAAAAGTCTTGAAAAGCTTATTGTACAATAAAGTTAAATTCTGTACACTTAAGTCTTCAGACAGAACCAAACCCATCATTAATAGGGCTTCAAGAGAAAAAACTACTGAGATTTTCAGTATACAAGGAAATATAATAGAAACTGTAGAGGCCAATAAGCAATAAAACAAAAAAACACCCCAAAATCCTCAACCCCCAAACTTCTGTCTAAATTGGTCTCCTTAAAAAATACCTGCTAAACAATTCTCATTATTCATTTAACTTCCAACTATATTTGAGAGCCTTTGTTTCTGTTTTTCAGCTAAATCCCAAGGAGAAAATTATTAATAAAGTGCAACATCAATATTAAACTGAAACAATTTCCACATTTTTAATTTTTCATGAAACTGTATATTGCTTGCAAGTTCCTTTAATCATTTAATGACAAATGTCTGTGCTCTGCAAATCAAGGGCAATCAGCTATCACTCCACAGATAAATCAAGTGCAAATATTTTTAAAAATTTATGTAATTTTTATATATATAAAAATATAAATATAGTGTATAAACACACAGTCAATAGTGTGTTATTGTTATCACAAGCCACAAGATTGCAATTAGTGGATCACAGGAAAAATGCTGTTTCTCTACTTGTCCATGTAAAAGTAAGCAGTGCTCAGCACCCAGGTCCATTCCCAGCTCTTTAAGAAGAAACCCACAAACTTCTAGTTTTATAGTTACAAAGTTTCTATAGTAAGAATAGCCAGGGTCCAGCACAGGGAAGTGGGCAGCAACCACCTTCACTCCGCCCTGCCAAATAATCCCATTCATAAACTCCCGCTTCACCATATTAGGAGCCACAATACAGATTCTGACTGTGGGTGAATGCTCATCTGAAAACTGTCATACTTTAGGTGACAGATTTCTGTTGTTTACAGATTTGCAAGTGCATCATCCTTGTCTGAGAAAATGGCCACAGTTTTAGGCACTAATTCTGTTGCCATTCTCTTTTTACATGATTTCTCTGACTCTCCCCTCCCCCCAAACCTGGTTCTACAGCAGTGCAAATATACCCACCAGGCTTGAGAAAATCAGCATAGCAAAAGGTATTGGTGTTCACCAGCTCAGAGCACATGGACGTCTATTTCTCCTTCTCTGATACAGTCAGGATGGAGACTAGTAACTTATTTTACCATGACCCTTACCTTCAGAGGCCTCTAACAGCTACAGGGAAAAATTTAGGAACTGCATCTACATCGCTTTCCTGTGACCAGCACTATCAGCATGGAGAAGCTCTGCCTGGCTTTGGGAACAGCACAATTTGATGACTCCAGATTTGGAAGGAAAAGGCCACATTCTTCCTGAAGCCCTGCACACACACTGGGGGCTTTCCTCCTCAGAGATTAAGACTTTGGAAAGCCTAATGCAACTCCCTGCTCTGTGCTGAGCTTTACTTACCCACTTCTTCATTAACCATCTGCATGCAACACAGAAGTAGTGGATCCAGTAACATTGGAAAAGCTCCACTCCCCAACATTAGTAACCACAGAGTCATGTTTGAAGATACTGAGGCTTGGGAAGTCTCTAAACTACCAATTTCTAGAAAGCTGGGGGGAAAAAATTCTCTTGAAATTTGCCTTTTATGTTTTCCTTACCTTCAGTTTAGATCTTTTACAGGTGAACTGTTTTGAGTTTGTCCAAACTTGTTCTGAATAGCTTTGGACTGAACCAATTTCGATTAAAATTATCATATAGAAGAGCTAAATCTCAGTCTACTTCAAAGCACCTGGTGAAATATGTATGAAGACTTGATGAGCACTCTGCAGTTCATGTGATACCCAGGACACTTGCGCTGCCTGAAGATAGAAACACTTTTGTACTCAAGATACACCCATTTCAAAGCAAACATAAGACACTTGTCATGCGATTTTAAAACTCTGGGTGCCCACAAAACATGAAGTCTGCTGCCTAAGAGGACCAGCTATTCAAGGTTACGTCCTACTGCCTGCCACCAGCTAGCTGGGACCACCTCCAGGCCCCTGCAGTCCCCATGACTGTCACCTCTACCTCTTCCAAGTCCAGCAACGGCTGTATGGGCTGCAGACCTAGCTGTGTCTGAGAGCAAGTTTGCTCGAGCCATGTACCCTTCCTGTAGCTGAACACCACAAACAGAGGACACAGACATACACCTTAACTACAAATCATCTCCTTTCATAAGGAAAAAACCCCAAGGAGTTTCATTTTCATGAAGGTAAAGGCTTGACTGACCCTGATATTCCTGAGCATCTGCAGCCAAAGTTGCATGGACGTGGAAAGAATGACCATCACTAGAAAGAATGAAGTGCCAGATCTCTGTGTGGCTGCGAAGACTGATCACCAGTTCCCAGCAACCACCTTCAGCACTCCAAAGCCACAACTACAACTCTGTGAAATTATTAAATCTTTTTAACAGGCATTTGTGAAATGCTACATCTTCTTCCTCTCATTCTTCCTGAATGGCAAGATCCAACAGCACCACAGAAGACAGAAGTAAATGAAGCAGCTTGTGACAAACCCCATCTGAACAACCCTGACCTATGGCAGGGAGCACTAAGGCATGTAGTGAAAACACACGATCAAAATTCAGATTAAACCATCCTGAAGTTCTCTCAAGTTTAAAACCCACCAAGATTCAGAGTTCGTGAGACACTCTGCTGATTAAAAACCCACCCACTCATCTAAACTCAGCCCATTTACATGGAACACTCTGATCCATGCCCACTTTCACAGGTTGCAGACTCCACAGCCAGAGAAAGAATAATAAAAGTTAAAAACCTAGCTGGTTTATGTGTGAAAAAATGCTCCGATTACCTCCTTCCATTTGATACATGCCACAAAGCAGTGAAAGAGAATTTCTGGTCACATTAAAAGGAAATACTTACAGAATAGATTTTTTTCCTTCTTAGGAAAATTAGGGCTCACATTGCAAGATTAATAAACTTATATCAATCCCAAAAGAAACTTCAAAATTCCTTTTCTCTTACAAAATGGATTTTGTATGACCAAATTTAGAAAACAGCCATGATTAAAAGCAGAATGCAATTTATTGGTCTTCATATTTTTCCCATGAGCCTGTGAGTTTGAGACTGAACTGGTATTACTGAACGCAGAGTGCCAAGACTGCTTCTACATATCCAACTCAGGTACAACAGATAATTTTTAAGATTTAAGTCACTGATGCAGGTCACAATTCCCTAGCTCCTTGATATTTAGCTTAAAATATCCTCATCACTGAGCTTCATTATATCAACCGTTTCTGTTGTTGGGTTTTTCTGAGGATTTTATGGGAGGGGACAACATCTCCCAGTTTCATTTTTCTCATGGTTTTGGCCATCTCCTCCATCTCATGCTGAAGTTCATCAGCAATTACTGAATGCTGCCAGTTGTGATGTTTTCTGCCACAGACAGCAATACGACAACACTAACTTCTGTCCACCACTGGGCTTTGTGGAAGAGGGGATTTCTGTTGAATTACGCAGTGGTTCCCCAAAGCATCATCAACAGGCTAATGTCAACCAGACCACTGCATATTATTTAACTTCTCACTAAGTGCATTTCATAGCTATCTGGCTGTTTTTCTTCAATATGGCTCCATGAATTCACTATGAGTCAACTACCAAGTATGTCAGGCGCCCACCCCAGCACATAGACCACACAGCAAAAAGAACATAAAACTACAAGGCCAGGACTCAGGACTTCCACCTCTAGTGCTTCCAGCTCAGTTGTCTGTACTGTCTGAAACACTATGAAGTGCAGGGGATTTGCAGAATCACAACTTCAATTTAAAAGTTGGGTGAACAGTGATTGGTGAGAAACCAGTATTTAAGAATGGCCCATGATCCAAAAAGCTTGGGAAGCACCAGTGTAATTAGCAAGCTGCGGGCCTGCGTGCAGGCTTGTCTAGTCTATAGTTATTTCTATCAGCAGCATGAAAATCATCTGTCCAACAGACCAGAGCATCACTGGTTCAAAGCCTGCAGAAGATACATGTGAAGAAGTGGCTATTTGTATAAAATGAGCATATTGTGGAGTAATTATTGGCATTGGGAAAACCTTGTAATTAGAAACAAGTGGCATTCTTTGTTTGTAAACAAATTACATTTTCGTTCGTCAGAGATGTTCCTTTAAGAACAAATTACAGCAGATGCTGCTTGTTTCCAGTGATTGAAAGGGCCCACCTGAATAAGCTAAGAAAGGGTCACAATTGTATTTAACCTGTGCTTTTCCTGGCCAGGAATCCTGTTGGCAGAGGGTGCAACCACGCTTGCAGAGCACAGTACCTGGGGGAACTGCTAATCCATTACACAACCTTCTCCTGGAGGTCCCCTTGTAGGCACTGGGTTCAGGAGGTGCGTGCAGCTGTTGCCACCTAGTACAAGGCTGGTCATGTTCCTGAGTACAACTGTTCACGGTTCCCCATGTCACTGCTAAGTTGAATCCTCCAGTAGTACAAACTGTGTATTTGCATTACAAGACCTCTCAACAGGATTTTCCATCAAAAACAGCGATGGAAATAGCCTACAGTAATGACAAAAATCCTCGCTACAAGTATCCACATACTGGCAAAAACCATTTTCCTGCTGTGTGCATGTGTGCACACACACACAGAGACTAAATAAACATCAGAAAGCAAACCGGAATACTCTGCTTGCACCTCACATGAAAGATTTCCTATTTGGGACCCTTTTACAGTGGAAGGTTCAGGACAGGAGATCAGTGCGGAGTCACAATATTATTTGTTTTTAAGATGTCTGGGTTGACAAGATGGCAGGTTTTTAAACTGATGTTTATCTTTGTGCAAAGGTCAACATCCTTTTTGGATCTTGTTCTATTTTCTGTTTGTTAGCCATTAAGAGCCTGGCTTTTTTTTATTTTGGTTTTTTTTCTGTTTTTTAAATCAAGGGTTACTTTTTAAATAATACAGCATAACAAGAGAAAAAAAGGGAGAAATTAGGAAAAGTAGATTAAGCATGGTATGAACTCCACCACAAACATGGTACAAACACCACCACCTACTGTCTAAAGCAGGATGCTAAATCATTGGCAGATTTACGCAAAAATTCAGGAACCAGACAACATAGAGCAGCTTATAACCCACAGCAGCCACTGGATTCGTTATGACTGAAGGCAGGGTTAACTTGTTTTGTCCCAGGCTGTAGTTTTGTGTTAATGGCAGCCATCATATTCTGAAGTTCAGTCTTCTGATCGCCAAAGCTGCTTCATGTCATTATTTGCAGTGTCAGCGCATGTCAAAAGTTAAAACAAACATGAGTAGATCCACTTGCTGCATCTTGGTGGATGATTGTTTTGAATGGATTAGAAACAAAACTACAGTTTTGTCTGAAATACCTTCCTCAACTTTAAGTAAAGAAAAATGGCTGGAACGCATGCATATAATAGCCCTTTGTGCAGTACCATTTTCAATTGTTTTTCAATGATGGCAATATGGGCATTTCATAAGGCAGCACAGAAACAGTCAACTTTTAAGTCACCTGTCTTGAAGATACTTCGCTTTCATAGACATGCCTCTGCATAGCACAATTATTAACTTCTTTGTGAAGTCTTTTTTTGTATTTCTGAGGGCACGAGTACTTAAAGGCACAACTAGTAAGCAAGTCTCACCTTTGCTTAGGATCTTTCTTCAGCAAACCTGACAAGAGAGATTTTGCTTCAGGTGACAAAGTGCGTGGAAATCTAATCTCCTCCATAAGGATGAGTTCAAAGAGCTTTTCGTGGTCCTGATTGTAGAAGGGGAGCCGGCCACACATCATTTCATACATCACAACTCCTAAACCCCACCAGTCCACTGCACGACCATAGTCATTGTCTTCCAGCACCTGCAGAAACGTAAGGAAAAGGCTTTAGAAGGCATTCCCAAACCAGGCATGAACACAGAACTGGAGAGGCAAAATCTACTCCCAAATTTCATCTTTTCACATGTCACAGCCGACTCTACCAGCAGAGTATTTGCAGAAGATCCATTTGAAAAGAACTGGTATCCACATTCACCACACTATGTGAGCAGAAGGGGGAAAAGGAGGCAGCAGGTATGTTACAGCAGCTTCTTTCTCTTCTTCCTCCCACTCTCTCTCACACTATGGTCATAAGCACAACCTTTGAAAGCCCAGAGGCTGAGATTTGTTCTCATGTTACAAAGGCAGCTGTTAAATTCCCACTTATTCACCACAAACCATTCCAAATGGGATCTAATTTTTTAGAAAAAACACCAAGGAGCCAGTACAGGGAGAGCGGAAAAGACCGTCAACCTGTTACGTCACAAGCAACAAGCCAGACATCCCCATCATCTTCTTATCGACCTACACCCCTCAAAGGGTGGCTCTGCACATCCTGAAAGACCACCCACATATACTAAATGACTATCTACATTAAAACATTAAGAGCCAGAATGCCACTCCTAACATTTGACAGGCTGTAAGGCCATAAAACAGCAGCCAAATTGTCTGGAAATGTTTCCCCTCCTCCCTCTCCAAAGGCATTGGCTTACTAGCTCTAACACTCCTGCCTCTGCTTAGAGGGCTGCAAACCCAGGTATTGTCAGTTGGGTGGACTTCTGCCAGGTCTCACAGGGGAAGGAGTCCAGCACAGTTCATTTTTCCCTTCCCCTGGGCACTTCCACCTAACAAAGCCACAGCTGGTGCAGGGACTTGGGACTCCAGCAGTGCCCTCCATCTCTCCTGCTTGTTCTGGAGAAGCCCTGTCATAGTGCATTTCTGATCTTCCGCGCTGAAGGGAGTGGGGAGTGTTTTGTGGCTTGTGGAGTGGATGTTACAAGGACTTCTCTAGACTTTGTGTCTCCTGCGCAGTTGTCTGTAGCTGACACCAACAGTCTCATGTTCCAGACCCTGTCCTCAGGTTTTTAGTTGCCATCTTTACTCTTTTCATGGGTCTGCACTGAACTACCTACTCTTGCTAAAAGTATAAACCACGACCGCACCACCATCATGTTTTCTTGCTGCATGGTGTGTGTGAGCTTTAAATTGCTACAATTCAGAATACTTTACACTCAGAATTAAAAAGGTGAAAGAGCCAAACAAAGTTGACCCAAATTTAACAAAAGCAGGATCTGAACCTCTTACAAACCTTGATAAAGGTCTTGCACACAAAAAAGAAGCATTGAGACACTCCGCATAACAACAGTTTGCGCTCTCTTTATTCATTAATTATTCCCCTTAATTATCTGAACGAGGGGAAAGGGCCTGCATTAAAATCAAAAGGCTGCCAGGTATTAGATTACCCCACATTGGTCTATTTACAGCATCCCCTGCCGTATGATTCACACCAAACGACAGCTGGCTGTGCAGCTGCCCCATATATGTATACGGCCGACACAGCTGCTGGCCGGACAGGATTCCAGGAGCTGGCCCTGTCCTTCCCCAGGCATCGTGGCCCTTCAGCTCACAGGAGATATTGTGTGACAATGCAGTTACTGCTCTCTGAGTCACCCCGTTCAATAAGCACTTCCTGTTCACACTCCCCTACACTTGGGTTACCTAAAATAAAACAGTCATGGGGCCTCCGATTCTTAGTTTTTAAACTGCTGCAAGAGATGCAATAGGAGAGACTGAAAGAAAGAAAACCACAAAGGCCTTTGTTGTATATGTAATAAATGCTACAAGTGCTTTCAAAATGCAGCAAATACTTCAAAAGTTACTTTAGTAAGCATATTAATACTCTGTATTATAATCTAGATTACTAACTACAACTCTTTCCTTCACCTCCATTAATTCTAAACAGAAAATAAAATGATTATTTCTTCAAAGTTCTTTATCACAACGAGCATACACTTTTATTAGTGATTGCACAAAACAGAGCAATGGTGTTGGTATCAAAAATATACTGCAACAAAAAAGGGTATTCACTCATTTCACTCATCCATGATTTATTGCAACACACAGGATAGCTGGGGAGCAGTAAATTAACAAGGTCATTTCACTTAAATTAAAGCATCATCATTTCCTAACAAGCAACTCCAGACTGCTGTGAGATGGAATTTGAAAGAGAAGGCAGAACAGCTGTAAACATCACAGCCATCAACGCATCTGACACATCAAAGTTGACATGGTTCAGTCACTGTCATCCATGCACAAGATTCCAGTATGAACCTAAAAACAATGATGCAACAACTGTACAAACATGCCGCTATGTCAGATTCAAGTTACAAATGCAGACAAGAAGATCGAGACCCCTGCTTTTAAGGATGTATGACCTTACATGCACAGAACATTGCTCGTGCACAATTTTCAGAGTTTTTGCATGCTATCGACCCAATGACAAAAGCCTCCAGAATTTAACACTCCAACTCACAGATGGGATTTGCAGGTAAGGGAGAGAGCAGGGTTAATCAAAAGGATTTGTCCTTCAGGGTTTTGGGTGAGCCAACTCACCATAAATATTAAAAAGAAAAATAACAGCAAATAATGTAACAGAAAGAACAACATAACGCCTGCACAGGGAATCCCCACATTCCAAGTTAGGAAAAAACAAAACCAAAACAATAAATATTTTTAGTCTCCTCAAAATCCTTGATAAGAAACTGAAGTTCAGCAATTGATTTTAAGAGGGAAGCTAAAATAAAAGCCATGTTTATGAATAATAAACACTGCCATGCTGCTAATTACTCCCTGCATCAGTAAATCTCAAATTGTGGTGCACAGACCCCAATTTAGATTCACTGAAGATTTCTGGTGATCTGTGGAGAGCTGGCAGCTATCATGAGGCTGGCTCCACCTCCTTGCTGCAAGCTACTTCGACAGGTGCCCACATTCTTCATTATTACGAAGAGACTGGAGGCCCTTGAAAGCAGCTGGGAGTTAAAAAGAAAGAACTAAAAAAAAACAAACAAAAAACAAGAGCACACTGCCACCACTATGCAAGCGAAAAGTGCTGATCAGCAAAGCCATCAGCTCTCATTTGAAATATTCCTCCTCCACTTTGGTTTGCCATACTTTGTACTTCTGCATATTTCAACTCCAGAAAGTTTTGCAATGCCCAAGTCTCCCGTCTCAGAGAAAGGCTACATCCTGGCTGTGCCAACAATATATAATCTGCCAGCAGTCCAAGGTTTGCTTCTGCCTGTGCTCCGAGCTGGATGGAAGTCTTAACACCACAGGTAGCAAAGGCCACCCACTACAAGGCAACCAGCCTTTCTGCAAGGCACATTGCATTAGCTGAGGCTTGGTGCCCTACTAATACAGCAAGTCTGCTTCCAGACAGCTCCGAGCGTGGGCAGAGAAAACTAGCATCTGCCTGCAAAATATCATGTATACATATATTCTCTATCAGACAATTTCACTTTTGATCTGCCTTTAACTCACAGCTATAACACCACCTGTGTTGCACAACTCTCAGAAGTAGTATTTCCAGGATGAAAGTTACAAGGACACATTTGTGGTTTATACTTTAAAAAAAAATTAGTACAAAAAATAATCCCCAAAACATGCAGTTTGGGGACTGAGATCCCCTGCTTGGATTTATTTCCTCTGAAACTGAAAAGTTCAAATTAACATTGAGAAACATCGTGTGCACTTAGTCACAGAACAGTTGGCACTTTTAATGCATACCATGCTAAATACTGCAAGAAAAGCTTAGTCTGTCCGGTTTCTGAAAACACGTCACCTTATAATGTCTTCAAAGAGTAAACGAATTGGACAATACTTTGACTTCATAAGTGAAGTCCTGTTAATAGCTTTCAAATAGGCCAACACACAGCAAACAAACTGCAGAACAGTCACCAATCCATCACATAGTATTTGAAGCGATTTTAAAGGGTTTTTTGAAACTAGATTTCTGACACAAGAAGCAAGCACTGTTCCAATAAAATGTAAATATTCCCTAAAGTGGAAGGAAGATACTACCCTGCCCTAAAATTATCACATATCGTTATGCTAAAGATAGGTCCCAGAACATGATGAATAAAAGATTTTCACTATGTGTTATTATATAACAGTAGTTACTGTATGAACACGTTATGGCACAGGAATTATTCTGTATCACTACTGCTATCACAGATTAAGATGATAATTTAGTACAATAGGCAACATAAACATACCTCTGGTGCAAGATACTCTGGAGTGCCACAGAAAGTCTTCATTGTTGCTCCATCCTTGATACCTTCTTTGCACAGTCCAAAGTCTGTTATTTTTATGTGTCCATCTTTATCAAGCATAAGGTTTTCCAACTAAGAAGAAAATCCAAATGAAAGACATTATTACATGTAACATACACTGCTCCTGAGCAAGTCAACGAAAGACATGAATTTCTGCAGATCAGTTTTCAACCTTGTTCTCACTAGGGTCAGAACCATAGTAACAGCCAAAGCACGTATGATGTAAATACACATTTATATCACTTTCCTAAGTTCTTTAGGGAACATTAGGTAACTAATTTGCAGTCTTTGGGTAACTGACCATATGGACAGAAAGAATGCAGAATGTAGACGTATTTGTACTTCTACAATATTATCACCAACAGAACAGCAGTTCTTTTAAAAATACATTACGTATTCCCCCTCACACAACTTCATCCCTGCTTGTACTCTAAGTAATTTTATGAAATATTCTGTACTAGTAAAGGATAGCAAATTAAACAAAAAAATCAAGTGCAAGGCCAAGGAACCACTTCCAAAGAGACCCTTTACATGAGAATCACTTTATATATTTACTCAGCACCTAGCCTAAAAACATTACACAGCATACTTCATTTTAAATTGCTCCTAAATGAACTACCAGTATCCCCCATCCTCTCCCGAAAACACTTCTGGGGGTGGAAGCTATTGCTGCCTTTTCCTCAAGAATTTCCCAAGTTTGTTTGCTCCGAGGTGTCTCGTTTCATTGAGTTTTGGATTCTCCCCCCTGTCCCCCCACCTTCTGTGCTCACCAAACAAGTAAGCAACTTGAAGCTTATCCAATTTTCTAACTGCAAACAGGTACTATGAATAAAGTGCTGCGCAGTACATTGCAATGAAGGACAACATCCACACAGTATGAATTTGCATCTATCTGATAAGACCTGGGATGAAGAGCCCAGGATTATGTTCCACCATGCAGAAGAGCCAGCAACATTTCTCTTAGAACATAAGCAGGCAAGTGAAAATGCAACCCAAGTAGCTCAGTAACCCTTCATATTCTCTGAAAAGCTGCCAAGGTCCCGGTAAATGCATTATACAACCTCTTAGACTATAGAAGTGTTTAGATATCCTGTAAAGTCAAGTCCAACAGCTGCAATAACTGTTATGTTGAACTTCAGTCAGGAAAGGCTTTCTTGTAGTTCAGGCTCAGTTGCTTTTGTGACTAAGAAACAAAAAGCACAAAACCAAAAAGCCTATGAAATTATTTTTCTATATACCTTCAAATCTCTATAAACCACATTCTTCTCTGAATGCAGGTAATCCAGCGCTGAAACAATCTCAGCTCCATAGAACCGAGCCCGGTCTTCAGAAAAGACACGCTCTCTTGACAGATGGAAAAACAACTACAAGAACAATAATTTGTTACCTTTAGATTGCATGTTTCTGAGTTATGTCTCACACTTTGCAGCCCATCCTGCTTGGAATGTGATACCACCTAAGAGAAAATCCCTTCCCATCCTCACCCAGCTGTGTTCTCAAATGTGTTTAAAAGCATCATAAATTAAATGATTAGGCAATTACATCTCATATTCACAGATGCACACTGATAACCAGTTTGCGTGTACACATTCTTGTATGTACAGAAAATTATAAAAACTCGTTTTGATTGAACAATTACATATTAAAACTACAGCTTAGTGCATGATTTAGAAACATGTTAATGTTCCAACTTTCTGTTCCTGACTAACAGTAGTATGCTGTTTCTAGTTCTCTCCAAAGTAATTCATGCTCACAATATTTATTAAAAAGTGTTAAACAGTTGTCTGAAGAGCAACTAGAAAGCAACCTTACCTTCTTGAATTACTGTCAGATTACAATATGTTGCTGTCATGTAAAATATGAACCTACACCCAAAACCTCTATTCTCTAAAAATGGAGTTAAGAAAATTAAGAGTCTTGATTCTTAATATTAGTGAAACCTGCAAACAGCTGTTTAAGTGGGACAACTTGGATTAATTAGAATTGCAAACATGGACCTTAGCTAAATAATGTCAAACAGAATTAGCAGTAGTACAGGAAAATCCTAAAGTATTAAACATTATTACATTTCCCTTACCTCCCCTCCATTAGCATACTCCATAACAAAACACAAGCGATCATGTGTCTGAAAGGAATACTTTAAAGCCTGAAACAGATTTAAACCAAGACTTAGAAGACAGATCACATTGACAGTTATAAAAGCATTTTAAATAGAATTTCAGAAACATAGACAGACATAAAATTTTCTGGTTTAGTGGACGTTTTGTCCTTGGATCTTACATAATCCTTACACTTTCCTGTTGCAGCTGAGGACTGATCCACTGCCAACTTATTTCATTAAATAAATTTAATAAAACATTAAAACAATCCCTTGCAGAAGCTATCAGTAACACCTATAATGCTGGGAAACAAAGTTCTGGCCCATTAACAGTGATACAAAACATACCAATAGTGGCTCTGAAGTTTCCTCCTTAGGCCACTAGCTTCCACAGTTTCATCTCACAGACAAGAGGCCACAACCAAATGCCAGAGCACAAGGTTTTACTGCACTGGCTATAACACCTCTTAATATGAAACACATATATATTTACACACACCAGCACCCTGGTCTCTGCCCTACTGCCTCCAACTGCTCCCCATCGACAGCCTGCCAGAGGATTGAGCAATGCTGCCGTCAATTTGTGAGCAATTCACAAAAACAGACCGGATAGAGGGTGTGATGGAGAGTCACAAGGTGCCTTTGTACAGTCCTGTCACATGTATTCCTGTGGCAAGAGTAACAACTTGTTTGCCACAGTCTGAAGTTTTTTGATCATCACCCAGTCTCCTAGCTGACTTCTAAAGTCAGCCCTTGTTTTGGATATTTGGGTTTATGAAAGCATTAAAAAGAAAATACCGCGTATGATATCATCATCTTCATTACTAGGGGTGGCATTTTTAAACCAGTCATATTTTTGCAGAGAAAGGGAGGACGAGGTTTTAGACATGTCAACAAACATTTACTGATTATACCCAATACAGACAATATTTACTTCCAGAGGCCATGCTTAAAAGGTCCAAATTCCAGCTAAGCCCTTGTGTACCTGGACAAAGGAAACAACCGGGATCCTACACAGGTCTCTCAGAGGGCTTAAGCGGTTGGAAACAATTCAGAGCCAACTTGTAATAAATCCTAGAAACAAAATCTTGAAGTGGAACTTGGGTATCTGAACTCAACCCAGAGAGACTGCTGGTGTTGGAGGTCTAAACTGAGAGTATAGTTTGATTTTACAGCTAAGCCAATTCAAAACAAAAGCAGCAGATAAAACATGGTCTTGCTCTTCCCTGTCCCCATCCCACATGCTCCCACCCCTACCCTTTGGCTGGCACTACCACTGCTCTGATTCCATAGTGAGCTACTTCTGGGAGCTTAAAAAAACAACAAAGGCAGTCAAAATTAAAGGGGTTTTCCCCCAATCTATCTTCCTGAACTTGTTCGTCACAAGATCATGGTCACCCTGATCTCTGCTACAAAGATGAGACTAAGCATTTGGAGGACAAGGAAAGCAGATACTTCTCTCAGAGATAGCAAGCCATTAAATGGGTGAGCCATAAAGTCAAACCACACCCTGAAATACTGTCTTCAAGAGGTACTGAGGACCTGCTCTGCAAGAATCAGAAGACTTAAAAAAGCATTTTAATTTGTGCTTCCCAAAAATGGAAGGGTACAAAAATACACAGCCACTCTGAAAACACAGATCTCTGGTGTATTATATAAATAATAAAAAATAAGGAAAGTCTTGGTTGTCACGATGTTAAGTTACACTCAGCAGAGGGAGAAATGCTTACTGTTAAGAATGGGTGCCGCGAGTTCTGTAAAACACGGTTTTCTGTCAGCGTGTGCGCTACTTCATCCTGAAACACAAGCAGAAAGAAATCAGCAGAGTGATTCCTCAAATCAGGGGTCCATTTCAAACAATAACGGAGCAATTCTTTACAAGTACTCAGGGAATCCTTGGTATGACTTTCCCAAAGGCTGTACCAATGGTGAACCACATTCCCAAGTTTCCCATCTACCCACCTTTGCTACAATAACTTCCTTCTTCAGAATTTTCATAGCATAATACCGTCCAGTTGCTTTTTCTTTAACTAAAATGACCTTTCCAAAAGTGCCTTTTCCCAGTAGTTTAAGGTATTCAAACTCATTCATGGTCTGTTAATGATAGAGATAAACAAGAACTGAATTACATGAACTAACAACATCATTCTCAGACTAGAGTTTCTCATTCATGTGAGAATACATTGCATGTGTTGCATATGTGTTTTTTTTAAATCCTTTGGCTTAGTAGAATTCAATCAAGGACACACAAGCCTAATGGCAGCTACAACTCAGAGTGACACGTAAGTAGCCAGCCCCATCAGTCTAAAACCACTAACATGACACAAGGCTGTCACATACTTGGTGATGACACTGGTGGATGGTTGGTTTTTTTTTTTTTTAACTTCATCAGTTTTCCCAAAACTGAAACTTATGAAAGGAAGTGGGGATGACAGTGGTGAGATAAGGACACAAAGAAGTGCCTTGGTACAATCCACAGACATAGCATTTGCATGGGAAAAGGTTCTATTAATTCTTTCTTACGAGAGCAGGTGGGAACACTTTGGAGAATGCAAACCCAAATGGGAGACCACAAGGAGGAAGAAAGAAGTGAAGGGAGACTAAAGACAGATACCTAAAAGGGCTCCACAAGGCAAAGATCTCTTCTGGCACATACTCCTTTCATGGAAGATCATTGCTGAGCTGACCCTGTGCATTTAGACAATGCTGTGCCTAACGCAAAAACCCCAAGTCTAGGAACACTACGGACAGACACACAGCAGCCGTCTGGGAATTAGCCTAAACCCTTAATCCAGAGCAATTAAATCCACCGGACTCACCCTAAATCCTGCAAATCCACTGGAATATCTTTGCACCAGCCTGCAAAGAGTTTACACAGTCACACAGTCCAGCAGGAGCTATGATTTCAGGCTCTGTACCACAGAAAAATAGGCAAACCAAACCCAGACCTGAGCTGGCCTTGAAAGCCAACCAGTAAGGACATCTGAACTCAGAACTCCACTGGCCCCAGACAGGCTTTGCCCAGCACAGAGCTCAGTTGGTACCTGCTCAGCACAGACAATTGTTTCCTCCAGAAGCTGCATCTACAACCAACTGGGAATTGTTATGGGAACAGATGCATATTGATCGCTATTTGTCTACATTTGAGAAGGCCTAAAAAATACTGTTATCCCTGCTATGCTTACTTACCACTTTGTGTTTTGGCTTTGTCATAGAAACTTCCATTTCTTCAGCACCTGAATTATCACTGGGAGAGCCAGATCTAAAATCCATCATCTCTTCCTCTTGTTTCTTGAGGCTGTCTGCTACTGTTTGGATGGCTTTTGTCCATTCTTCCCTGGCAAAATATAAGCAAAGACATTCATTACTTGTGACTTTGGATTACTGTCTGCCATGACAAGAGTCACCAAGGAATACAGAGCAACTAATGTTCTTTGATGAATCAATGCAACATACAATGAATTATGTGCATTTTCAAGTACTATAAAAATACATTTTGAAGAGCACTTTTAACATACATCTTTATTAATCGTACTAGAAACAAGAGACAACTGAAGTCCTCCCACTCTGGATACAGTATAAGGCTTTTCAGACAACAGAACTTCTAATAGGCATTCAGTCAGCAGCTCAAGATATGACCCGGCGATACAGAGATTTACATAACAAAAACAGACTTGCCAAAACCAAAAAGCACAAGGTTCCCATGCAGCACAAAGCAATTAAACACAGCTTCGCCATTCTCATGGTGCACTGAAACACATATATCCAACTGCTGGGGGCACTATGCCACCTCTTTGCACACATATCCTGAATTTTAATGGCAAGGGGTATTCTAGAAGTTATTAAAGCCCCGTATACTTAGGTTATTCCTCTGTCATAAAGAGGATGACAGAAGTATAGCAATTCCTGTGTATATTTTCGCAGAATGTCAGCAAAAGCAGTGACATTTATCTTGGGCACAGGTCTTGGTTACAAGTTTCCACAGCTGTTTCACCAATGGGTGTTCTAACACTGACCCCTTCAACTCCCATGGAGACCACTTCCACTCCAGCATCCTTTGGGAGATTTCACACCTTTGGAAACTACTAAAGTGAAAGTTCTCAGCCTTCACTTCAAATTTATTGAACCTAAAGCATACAACTTGTAAGGGCTTACAGGGTTTTGGGACGTACAGGGGCTGAAGACATGTTCAGTGGACTATATGAATTTACCATGTTCTACTGTCTTTTGTATCTGTGGGCAATGGGATGTAGTGGTTTAGCTGATATTTTCTGGGCACTGGCTAAACTCTCCTCCCAAGGACACCCCAGGTAAAACACTTTGCTGCTATGGCAGGAACAGAAGTAGCCAAAGCTGAACAACTCTATGTACAACCTGCAGTGAAGCTATGTCATCCTAATCAAGGTAAAATTTTTCACTGGTTCTATGAAATTGTTAAGGGGAAAACCCAAAAAAAAGTCATATCTGAACATGAGAATTTCAGTTTGTGACAGATGGAAGAGGCAGATCATTTCCCAGAGGAAGCAAGGTCCATGGGAAAAAGTACCCAACATAAGATTCTAATAAGAACTGCACTAGTTACACATAAGGTCTTTCCCACCCTGTGCATTTTTTATTTTGGATTTTGTCTGAACGTGCACTATCTGGCCCTGTTTGGGGCTGCAAGTTAACGCTAAACTTTCTGAACATTCTCCCTGTACTCCCAGCACAGACTACTTCATTCACCATCACAAGCACATTCTTTTATTTACTAGTCATTTTTCATATTCAGAACGATTACAAAAAGAACTTTCTTCTGTGCTTTTATCTCTGCATCTCCCTCAAAAAAGAAATGTTGGTTTTAAAGGCACAGAGATAGCTAAAGGCATATCTACCTTCACATCTTTTTTAAGATTTGTCACTGACTTGGTTGAGATCTCTGCCCTCCTGAAATTAGTATCTTTGATTTCTAGGAGACCAGAGTTTCACCCTCAGCTTTTATGTCTCAAGCGTACACAACAAAGGTGACTAACACTCCGAGCCCTGAAGTGTCACAAAGCTGACTTAATTTGCTAGGAGGGAACAAAACGAGACTGAAACACAATCTTCCCCCAAGTGGAAACTGTTATTCACTCCCTTTAGGGTCACTGACCACAAAGCTACTGAAAGAAACAAGGACCAGTTTCTTTTTCTTTGCTTTTAATTTGATTTCATTTTCTTCTGATCATTGTAACAGAATCAAAACCAATAAACAGGAACCTTCTTTAAATCAGGACATGCAAAGGCTACAGAAGAAAAAAGCAAAGATTATTAGGTAGAATTTGCTGATCTTAAAAATAAGCATGTGCCAGTATCATATCTAGGGAGGACAAGGGTTTTAAAATACCCCTTCCCCTAGGGCAATGGTACTGGAATAATTTAAGTTCAGTTCCTGAAGAGCAAGTAAATATTTAAATACTCTGTAGTTGTAGAATAGCTGTGCTAGAAAACTGTTCTCTCAGGAGGTAAGAGATCAATTCTCCAATGATGAGAGCACAGGATGCATGCTCTTAGCTTTGTTTCCTAACAGCTGAAACAGAAATCTGCACCTGCAGCAGATAACTATCACTTTTATTATCTAATTTGCATAAACCATTAGCAATCAGCAAGGACACAACTAATTTTTTTTCTTTAAAAACAAGGAGTCTAAAAAGACTTCAAAGGGTCAATATTCTGATACAACCCAACTTTGCCTGAATCTGTTTCACTGGTGCTCACCCTTCTAGAAACTCCCAGGTCAGAAACCCTTCATTTCACATACCACAACATTTCCAGTGAGAAATGAACCTTAAGTTTCTAGAAATAACTACCTGTGTGCTGATACACACCTGCACCTGTCCATTTTGGATACCAAACCTAGCAACACTTCATTTATAAGTACTACTCAAAATCCACTCTCTGAAACCCCCTTTAAGGTACCTTTTATACTGGAACATGCACTAAAACTCAGGCGCTCAAAAATTATTTGTCGCTTTTCAGTCTAGACGTACATCATCCAGTAAGTAAGAGCTTCAGCAAAGAACTTGCTATTAATGCTGAACGCCTGCATCTGCTTTTCCAAGTAGTTTATGTATTAAATATGAATGAAACATACCGCTCCTCTGGAGTCTCCACATGAAATGTTCTTTCAATTACTGTGGTCCACTGGAGGCATCTAATGATAAATGTGTTTGGTTTAGGTCGTTCTGTCTTCATCAGCTGGCACTCTACCACAATCAAGGAAGAAAGAGTCATGGTACATAAGCAGGTTTAAATAATCATTTGTCTTTATTCTTATCTAGCAAACTGTTGCAATTAATCAGCCATAGAAATCTCTGTAAGTACTTCTTTAGGAGACTTGAGACAATTTACTGTGTTGATGAAACCAATAAATAGCTTGGGAGATAGTCATCTAAGCAGCACTGAAAGCAAATTCTGTTTAGAAAAGCTCCACATTTGGTCTGCCCATAGAGGTAAGTAGAAATGTGATGTGATAACACAGAAGCCGTTCAGACTCAGGTCCTACATTCCAAAGGTCATCCACAGCAGAGCACACGGACAAAGTCAGCTGACAATGCAGCAATTACATCCACTGAAACTGAAGCCAAACCCCCACATTCCCTCCCTTTGACTTTCCCAACAAAACCCTGTCCTTGGCTTTCAAGGAGTTGCTACAGAGCATGTTTGGTCATTTTGCAGCAACTTGACAATTAGACTCAGCATTTCCAATCCTCAAACACTAGAGGGAACATCAAACTGCCAAGGCACCCCCAGAAAAGACCCTGTTCAGAACGCCTTTGGGACAGCTGCCACAGAGTCGGATGGTGTACGGACAGGCAGCTAACAGCTTCCATCATTGCCAGTATTTGAGCACAACCCAAAAAGGCTACAGAAGTACAGCTACATGCAAAATCACTGCTTCCTTCATAAAAATGCTCTCTTGAGAGCTGAGCATTATTTTTTTTTTTAAATCACACCTACTATTTTAAGCTTCATAGGATGTTACGTGTATTTATTCTTCAAATTTGGGCCTGAAAATGCACCTGATTAAGGGTACACTAGCTATACTAAAAGAGAGGCTCTGAAGAACAAAAGAAAAATCAATTAAATAACAGAAGCGAAAACACCACATTTTTCAGATTTACATGAACAGAAAATCTAATGCTAATTAAACAGCTCCTGCTAAAGGAACGTCAAATTAAGAAACAAAGTGAGCAGGGCTGGGGGAGGGGAAGAGAGATAACTGCGGGTTTTTTTCCCTACATTAAACTCTTTTCCTTGCAGTTAATAAAACAACAAGCTTGCTATTATTTGGTCTTCAGGTTCTAAATCAACTTCTAAGTAAATAAAAAGGCACTATGAAGACAAGAAATTTCTGCTTACTACTAGAACTATGAACATCCTCCACCATCAGCAATGTGCAAGTCAAGGACAGAATCCGGCCAGAATAACAGTGCACGTTACTAAGGCTACACTAGTATCGTTAGGTTAATTTTATTATTGTGATAATTTAGAATGCTCAGTTTTAAATTCAAGCTCTTAATTAGCACCAAGATAAAATATTTACCGCCAGTGTTTTTGGGCGCCGTATTTTTGGCAATATATTTCATGCCTCATTTGCTACTGGAATTATAAGCTTTTCAATGAGTAACTTTACATTTTTCATGACAAGAAAATCTAATTTTTCTTTAGTAGCATGCTGAGGTTATACTGCATCCTACTAAAGTACCGCAATTAGATAAGAGAAAGTTTATTAATGAGTCATGAAAAGGTTTTAGTGTGATAAACGGCACTCCTTCATTCACCGAGATTAAAGAACTTCCACACAGCAACGCAGCCGTGCTTGCAGAGTGCTGTATTTAGCCTTCCAGCTACCTCCATCCTCTTGCACAGAATGGCAACGAAAGCCAATCACAACTGCAAAAGCTGGCGCAGCCCAGTAAGCCCTGTTCTGATAAATTCAGCTCAAAATATCTCATTCCTGCTCCCAGATTGCCCACCTTACCTTACTTGCTGCTCTTTCGCTGTTGTTAGTTGGTTGTTCTGTCTTAATTTTTGTCTGCTTAACGTGACTGGATTAAGGCTGGGGTTGTTCTTTATAAGCCTGAACAATGCAGCCCTAATAGATACTGAATTTGGCTGAAGACTCAAAGAAAAAAATCAGGCTATTTCTAACTTCGTGCTAATCCAGAGCTGTTCTCCTATACTTATCCAGGAGTGCAACATTATGAAGAAGTAAACTGACTTTAGATTCACATTTACTGCCTCAGACTAAGTATTCTGAAGTAGCAGCACAGATATTTAAACTAGCCATGAACT
Organism: Elanus axillaris; assembly: GCA_026212715.1. NCBI lineage: Eukaryota > Metazoa > Chordata > Aves > Accipitriformes > Accipitridae > Elanus > Elanus axillaris. Next base: position 12,794,540 of record JANZLQ010000041.1, read on the forward strand.
CTAAAGTTTAACCATTTAATTTCAGCATAATAAACCACACAAGGCATTTTCTGACATAGAAGGGGACCAATTAAACAATCATACTTTTCCCCTAAATCAGCACTGTCCATTGATATTTGTAAAGACTGCTGGATCAGCAAGCTTAAAGGCATACAGCAAGATGAATAATAGAGATTTGTCAGTTAATAACCACTATAATTCAAGTATGTCACATAGAAGTGTTTTGTTTAGTGAACAATATGCTGTCTAATTACCCTGCTCAATCATAACAGCACATATCAAGAAATACAGAAGGCTTTATTTTTAAATTGCTTTACCAAAGTGCTGTACCACATAGGTTTCAGAAGTTTGAAGCTATCACTTAGTTCTCCCCATATACAACAACTGCATGGATTTCATCAACAAAACAATGAACTAGTAGGGGTTTTTTCTTACTTTTAAAACCAGCTCTGTGCTCTTCACCATAGCTGGCAAGCTAGAGAAGCACCAAACTTGCCTTCTATAATCAGGTACTGCAACATGCACCACTACAGCAGAGCACAGATACAGATGTTGTATAATAGTAGCTCTAATTCGCAGCATGTTGGGGATTCTGCTATAGAAACATTCACAATTGAAATACAGCCGAGGGTCGCTTACCCACTTCCCCACTTCGAAGACAGTTTTTCCTGTCAAACAAGGCCAACATAAGTATTTCCCATTTGCAACAAATTAAGTACTATAAACAGCAGCCTGTTAAAAATGATTTAAATTGCTCTGAAGAGCCTTGATTCTTTCCTGGCCTTTGGTCTTTTAAAGTAAGTAGGACAGAGAAATTCTTCCTAACAGGAACAGACACCAAGGCATTCAAATGTAAATTACCATTTTGTATTTGAAAGACACTTAGTATTATCCCAGTGACTTTCTAAAATGTCACAATATTTGCTTCCCCAGCACTTAAGGTAAAAGGCAGATTACTTGCGATGAAAGTGTCAAATTCTGCTCCCTATTTAATGACATCACACTTAAAACAATAACGTCAATGAAGAATCCTTCCCATTCCTGCTTTGGTTTCTTTAAGGAATGAGATGGGGGGGGGGGGGGAAATAAGTAAATCAGGCAAGAAGAATGATGAATAAATAAAACTTTGGAAAGGCCAACAGGAGTATTATGTTGAAGTGCTCCTTTTCTGCTAGCACCACTGGATAGATTTGCCCCCAAACAGTTCATCATGGCAAAGGCAAGGAGCTGGGAGCCCTGCGGTACAGACCTGGACTAAGGTGGTCCCTAGTAACAGCAGACAAAAAAAGTCTGTTCACTAATCTAGCCATCTCATGCCCTCTGATAAATGCTTGACTGCAGACGTGCAGTCCTGTCCCAAAAGGAGCACTCATATTGTTGAGCAATTATGTTTTCAGCTGCACAACAAAACCACCACAGTCCACCCTCCTTTTTGACAGTTGGAGAAATAATCCCTTTTTTCTGAGAGGAATAGCCTCTCTCCATGTGGTTTTTCACAATATACTGCTCTTCTCAGCTATATGGTTTTAAAGGCTTATAGCCTAATAGGGAGACATACATGATAATCCAAGATTACAATCGGCATGAAGGCTACTTATCTCACAGATTTACAACACAGGCTGTATTGGTTATTTATCTGCAGGGTCTCTGGACCAGAACTATTTAGTTACAGGCTTTTTTATTCCTTTTGCCTTACTAGTGGTGAGGTACAGAATATGAATACAAATATGACAAAAAACACGGTTAAATGCTCAGGCACCAACCTTCAGAAGTTTTGGGTTGTCTGTTTCTTTTTTTTAAATTAATCACCAATAGGTAACTTCCAGGGAAAATAAACTCCTTAAACATATCATTAAATTACAAACAGGTACATGGCTATTTTAAATGGAAAATTACGTGGAGAAAAAGGTACTTTAATAGTGAGCCTTTCTCTATCCATGGGGGGGGCCAGAAACAAGTTTTCAAAGATGTATGATCAAAACCCTCATAGACTGAAAGGAAAAGGCAGGTATAGGAGAAAGAAGAGACTGTCAAGCACATGGAAAGCATGCTCTATTTATTGCTACTACTTTCTTCATACCTGTTAAGGGAAAACACAGATCATCATTAGATGCTACCTTCTTCTACTGTTTTCTCCTGAATTGAGTATTTCCTACCTCTCATGGGTTGACAAAAATCACTTAATATGAATTTTATACTACAAGTAAGAAGAGTCCCCTATTCATGATAAAAAAAATTTTACTTGCAAAGATAAAAAGGGCTACATTATTTTACAGCAGAAGAGGGTAAAGATTTTAATCAGAAACATGGGACCACTTCCAAAGAACAGACTGACACAGCCTGCCATCTCATTAAAAAAAAAAAAATCTAGTTCACTAATTAACAAAAAAGTCAGGAGGACTACCATGGTGTATTGGAAAAAAAAAGAAAAAAAAAAGATGAATTTTTACAAAACATTTAAGCTAAATTCCCCCCACCTTTCACTGGCAGGAGGCTTCTACAGGCTGCCTCTGCAGTGCAAGGCTGTGTTCTGGCCTGAGCCTTCCTCCAAAGGCAGCTCAAGTTCACTCATGCTAACTCAACAAGTTAACCCAAATGAAAGTACCAGGCAAGCAGGTTCAAAGGCAAAACTTGTGGTGCAAAACACATCCAAATGATACAAGTGTGGAGGGTACCCAGAAGGGAACCACACATCAGGTGCTGGCAGCACTGCATGCCAGTGCCTACATGAGAAATTAAATCCTGGCGGGGCAACAGCTGCTTCTGTGAGCCCAAAACCACAATAATGATTTCTGGCAATGAGGCCCACCCCACTAGTCATCAAGGCCTTCCCAACCGGTCACTGGTTCACCAGGCAAGAGCCACTGCTAGGAACATCCTTCCACCCACCACCCTCCCTACAATCCCTTTTACGGGGGCTACACCTTACTCTATAGGCATGTGTCATGTCTCTGAACAATGCTCCAATACCATGGTAACAAACTTGTTTATCTATAAATGCCAAGACTGATGGGCTCAATCTGCCAAAAACCCACCATATTCCTGTTGCGAAACCCAATTCAAGTTAACTCATTTTGAAGGCAACTCTGACAAAGAGAAGGCAACGGACACATCTTTTTTTACTCCTTAGCACCAAGCTGCAGTAAATAATTATCGTAAGTAACACAGTTAGCAGCAACAGGGTAGAAGTGTCCTGCAAAAAGTGCATTTGTTAAAAGCCTCTGGCTACAGACGAAGTACTGAATTAATTTATGAATTAATGGCTCTCTGATGCTTTTCTTTACCTTCTTGATCCATAAGGAGTTACCAGTCTAAAGAGGGAAGTATCGTGTCATTACCAAAATGAAAACACTATGACAATTCTCTCTCTAAAAAAAGACAAAAAACCCCAAAGCACTCTTGGCATCCTGCACAGAGGCACCAGGCAACAGCATGTCCATTATTTATTCCCATCATCAGTCAGAACAGGTATATGTTGCTACCAGCAGAAAAAAACTGAACATTTGTATTAATTCCTAGTGCTGCCCAGCCCTCTTCAAGCCCAGGGTGTTCCAAAATAAATCTGCCTGCTTAAAGGTTAACTATAAAGATGAACCCCATGTATTTCAAGCTACCCTATAATGAAGAGAGAAAGTCCCTACCCTTCTCTCTGCAGAGCTTCGCTTCCACTAGTCACCAGGAACACGGAACAGATCGTTGTTAATAACAGGTGCCACAATGATCTATTTTTAAGTGGTGGAACGAGACATAGGCAGATCATGAGACAGGAAAGATTAAGAACAGGAGAAAATAAAAGCTGGAAGTATACAGCGAAAGGTTAAAAACATGAGCAAGAAAAGGAAATTATCTTCAGAGTCTTCTATCACATCCTGTGCTGCAGCACCTGAGCAAAGTCGGAAATGTTTGCATAGGACAGAGTGCAGAGGTTAGGAGATGTTATTTCCAAACTCTTTTGTTGGCCCTAATAAAAGAAATATGGCTTTGTGCTCAAAATTGAGAAAAACTAAGTGTGTTTCATTAAAACCAGTGCTCACTCTGCATTCTCTTATGCTAACATCAAGTAACTTTGACCTCTGTCAAAGCCACTTGAACCCAGATCTGTTAGCAGAACAGAGACTGAAACACTTCAGCTGTGCCTACCTGCCAAGTACCAAGACACATGCCTGGGTTAATTTTCACTTTAAAGCAACTTGCTGAGTAACAGACATACAAAATATTAACAAATAAAACCATTTTATTCTGTAACCAGAAACAGTGAAAAAACAACAACAAACAACCCAACCCAAACCAAAAACCCAAAAAACCCACCTGCAAAAAAAAAAACAACCCCAAAACAAAAAAAAACCAGAGCAAACATCCACATCACAGTCATTCCTGAGAAACACGGGGAGGGGGTTCATCTCAGATAAAGACATTTAGTGTTTAGATACTTTGCTCTGGGCAGATTTGAATGTTACTGATGCAGCTTACCAGCACTATGACTACAAGACATCAACCCCAAACTGGACAAGGGAACAGGTAAAAACACTTACGAGCTACTGAGAAGTTATTTAAAGGTGATTCCCGCTGGTCAACGTCCTGCGGTCGTTCTTTGTAGCCAATGAATGTGCCATCATTCTTCAAAAGAAAATATCGAGGCCTCCATGTTTTTATGTATTCTCCTGGAAAGAAAGGATGAACAAAAGGAGAGAACATCAGAAAACACCCCAAAATACTGACTCACCAATATTTATTTTTTTTTAATATTTAAACTATATGTCATCCTGGCTTAGCAACAGTTTTAAGAACATTCAGTTCATTCTGATACAAACAGTGGAAAAATACAGGCACTGAACCAGATATTGCTAGTGATGTTAACTATAAAAATGGGACTTCATAAAAGGTAAACAGCTATATTTTGTTCTTCCATCTACGCCGATTTCCATTCAAATTCTGCAACATCTGCCTTAAATGCATTTTAAATTTTTAAAAAATCAGAGCAGATGTCCTATGTATTATTTTTGCTATTGTCATTTTTCATACTGACAAGTGGAGAAATTTTTTCATTTACATTTTGCAGCGCAAGTATTTTAAACAACAATGGGTAATTTACTAATTAGTGAACTGCTTTATCAAACCAACAGTCACTTTTAGAACATAAGAACATAATTCTCTGCTTAAGTTACATAACATCACTCACTCTTCTCACAACATCTCTAGGGTGAAACATGAGAGATATGTCAATATGAAGGGGAAAGAAAAACACTGGATGATGTATAACCACCACAAAGAAGATTCCACCTTTTCTTTGTCAAGAGAAAAGATTCCTTGCTCACACTATGCTACTGCTCATCTGAGTAACCTGCACAGGTGACAGACAGTTCCATGACTCTGTTACAGCCACATTCAAAACAGTAGAATAAAAAGAAGAGAGTTGATAAAAACCTCAGTTATTTACTGGGTTTACTAAGTTGGGCTTCAGGAAAGGAAGACCGGGTTCCACCTGTGGCTCTTCTGGGTGACTTTGCCAATGTGCTTCAGTTTCCCCCTTTGCTCATTGTCCATGTTGTCATCTTCTTGGGCAGGCTCTCCAGAACCTCAAATAGCCTTACATGCATGGTGTCAAGCTAGCCCTCTAGGTCCTACAGGGTCCTGCAGTAATGTTTCTATTTGGCTGAATCACAAAGCCTCACTCACGGTGTTATTCAAATCAGGGTACCACACTTTTCCAACTCCGCTCACCCCAACAACTGATTTAAAATTAAAAAGAAGTGGTCACTACAAAGCACCCACAGCTGGGCAGCAGCTATACCCTCCTCCCTCCAGTATGGTTTCTCACTTGTTTGATCAACATCGAGGACGAGGGAGCAGACTAGGAGCCAAGCTTCTTTCTGGTCTGCCGCAGCAGGAGCACGCCTGTGCACCCTGTAACGCTGCCCCTGCAGCGGCTGGTACCCAGTGCCCACAGTTTCATCTGCTGGCAAGCTCTTCAAACAACCACCAAGAGCAGTGAGAAGAAAAGACTCCCCAGATTTGCTGGCTCTGGCAACCTCCTGCTGCTCTCCTGTTCTCCCAGGCTCCACTCACACCCTCTTTTCCTGCTGCTCAGCTCTCCTCCACCAGCAATTTCTCTCCTAGCGATATGCATGCACCCTGCCCCAGGAACTCTCCTGCAGCTGCTTTGCCTCCTTCCTCTCCCCACAGACCTCCTCTCCTTCTGCAGCGCAGTTTCAACATGCTTTAGGCACTAGCTGTATTTTTCTGCTCCATTCAGACTCATAATTTTCTCTCCTACAGACAGAAGCACAAGCAACACCAACGCCCATGCCACACGGCCATGGGCACGCGCACCCCTAGCTGCTGCTTTCACCTGTTTAGCCCTCGGTTGGGCTTTTAATTTTCTAATCTAAAGCAAAAAACTAAGTTACTGAACTGGCAGAGACAGTCATACAGAGCTACCTTTCCAACACCAGCCATGTCTGCAGAAAACATCCATTTGCACTGACCAAACAAGGCACAGGGCAAGAAAGATGAGAGGAAAAGGAATGAGCCTTCTCAGTCTTTCTTTCAGAGATGTCTGTTACAGCTGCAAGTGTTATATTAACCTATAAGAGGTTTACAAAAATGTCATTGTCACTTTAGGAATTTCAGAAGAACTCACCTATAGCTGTCCTGCCTTAACATTTATAAGCAAGGCAGTAAATGTAGAAGGTTTTGTTATCATCTTTTTAATTCTGACCTTAATTAAAAGCTGAAAAATTTTTGGGATCAGTAGGAGATTATGAAGCCTTTCACATTTAAATTATCAGTCCAACTCAGCCCAGATCTGTGAGATTACTCCAATCTCATTACTATTAGACCACAGATGTGACTACAGGGACAAGAAGATACATGGCACGCTCAGCCTAGCTCTTGACAAGAGGTTTGCCAGGTAAGCAGGTCGGGGAAGCAGCTGCCCAGACTATCACAATTTTGGAACACATTGTTACATACCTGACTTGTTGGTATTTTCTTCTCTTGCATAAAGCAGACCCAGGAACCATCACATAGCCCTTATAATACCTGCATTTAGGACTAAATCCAGATTGGATGGGACAAAAAAATATCTGAAGAGGGGCAAGACAGAGAGTTACCATTTCCCTTACTCCCTAATCTATGCTACACGTCTTCCCCATTGGTATTTACAGAGGAGACATTTATTTTTTGCAGATTCTGAAATTATTATCTGGTTATTTTCAGTGAAGTATGCGTAATTTTACACCAAATTACACTGTACTGTCACAAGAGACTCTTGCTCTTAGATTAGATGCTTATGTTTGGCTCTCATACTTTCTTACAGCTTTATTCCACCGATCTGTTTCTCTGTTAGAAACACATCATCTAAGAGATTAATCACATAGTCTTTAAAATGGTGTATTCCATACATATATAGCATCCTCCTCCACACTCACTCTTTCTTCACTCTATGTGAAAAATCAAGGATTTCATTACTGCCAGGCATTTTGCAAGGACCATTCTACTTGGACCTTCCCTTATCCACTGCTTTAGCTGGTTCTCATTCCTGATCCACCTTTTTAATTTGCAAGTAAGATTTTAAACTTCTTTTTCCACATGTCTGGAGTTTGATGAATCCTGTAATATGGCAAGCATACATATTATTGATTATTGGTCTTGCCAAGGACATTACAAGGCATGTGGTAGCATTCGTAATATGAATTTTATCATATAATACACTGAGGTTTTACTTCTGCATCCTGCAGCACAGTGGCAAGACACTGCCTGACGTGTGACTTCCCAACCAGGTATCTATCTGTAAGTAGTTTTACATTCAAGCCTAAGCAAACTATTGTTCCTCTACAGAAGTTCTGAAACACAGATTCACCAACACAGTCATCAGAAAAATGTACAAAGTGCATATTCTCAAGAAACAAGTTTATATTTTTATGATTAGCTAAAACACTATAAACTTCCTACAACCTGTGAGGAGGATCACATTGACAAGAGCAAATGTGAGTATTTTAGGCAGAAAAGGAGTTTGTCAATACAGACCAAAAAAAACAATTATGTGGAACTGCTGGGACAAAGCTGACTGAAAAACATTAACACCTTTTCCTTCCTCTGATATACTCAGTAAGCTGTCATGCCTGAAGAGTGAACTGAGCTGTTTCAATTTTTGCCCTGTGTTTTTTGTTCCTGTTGTGGTTTTGTTTTTAAGAATAATAAGCAAGAAGTTACTTGAAGTCACTAATATTAGTAGTTATGTAGTCACACTAGAAGAATTGTACCGAGTACAGTAAATGCAAGCATGTGTGGCAAATTTTATCAGACAACACTAAAAAAAAAAAAATAATGATCCACCATGGAAAAGTGAACAATTTACAAAGCAAAACATTTTTTCCTCTGTGATTCATTGCTTGTGTAATGCCCTGGCAGAGCCTTCTTTGTTTTCAGTAACAGAATGCTAACACTGCAGAGACAGGAAAGTAAAAGCATGGGTTATAAATCCTACATATAAAATCCTGGAACCAAATAGACTCCTCTGTAGCTTGCTAGCTTTATTATTTAAAATCTTTATGTACCATTCTGTTCACTCCAAGCAATTTCCAAATTGCAAAGATTCCCAAACTGTATATATCTGGAAATATACATGAAGATTGTTATAGACCGATTTCCCTTTATTGCCTTGTGTCTGCCCCCACACACTGCACATTAAAATACTTAAACACACACTTAGAATGTAAATCCATCTCATGCCAGAAAAGCTTTTTCACAGTAACACGTACTGCAAAGCACGCTTACGCCTGAATATTTCAGAAAAAGTTAAACACAAAACTCTTTTGGTTCATGAAAAGTTAATTCTACTGAGGATTTACAATAATGCAGGGTTAGGTTATTTTCCTCTCTTCCCCACAACAGTATCTCACCGAATCTGGAGCTGTCTACCACTGATAGAGTGTCTAACATCAGAAACAGCTGCCACTCCCTGGGAAGCTCACAGGGTAAGTGGAGAATAATGAGCAGCAAGCACCAGCAGAACAAAAGAAAATCCATCTTTATTTACCAACTGCTGCATGCTTGTTGCTGCATCAAGCTCATTCAAAGCCAACACCACACCCTTTAATTCAGAACAGACTATATTTAAGAAGCCTCTGCTTTTTTTTTTGTAATCAACTCATACATACCAATGGCTTGGAAAAAAAAAAATCATAGGTTAACCAAGTCAGTATCCAATGATACCCTTGATATTTAAAAAAGTGCTGGGCCAACTATTAACTTTCTTATGCCCCAAAGTAACCAGAACAAGCCCAGGAACACCAACTGAAAACAAGCTCTCAGTTATACAAATCGCGCTCAAGTGGCTACCACAAATCTATGGATAAATAATGCATTAAACTTTCTGCTTTGAGCACCAGAAGTAGCACTATTAATTAAAATTAAGGTTAACACTCAAAATATTAGAGCTTTTGAGTTATGCAAGCCTTTTCTACATTCCCACATGCTTCGAAGATGTACGCCATTCCTTGACTGTACAGCCCTGAACCGTCTGAGGGAAACATAAAAGTTATGCCAATCGCAGTGCTAATGTGCCACCAGTCAAAGGCAGAATGACTCATTTCTGCGACTTCAATGGCCATGAGAAGTGGTCTGCATCCTGTCGGCCTAATAAGGTTTTGGTGAAACAGATGCCAGCTTCCTTAAAGACATGAAGCTTTCAGGAGCTGCCATGTCGTGCGTGCTGAAGAGCGGGACAGGGATTTACAGTTAGTTTCTGCTGCTTGAGTAAATCGGGTAAGTGTCCACTCGCTTCAAAACCAGCAGAAATCAAAACAGATTTGGAGAAAGAAAGCAGGGCTTGAACACTTGCCTTTGCATTTCTAAAGGACTCGGAAGCAAGCCCTTTCCAAACACAGCAAGCTAATTCTGGATCTTAACGACTTGACACCAAACAATTAAGTCTAGGGTGACCTGAATGAACACTCTCAGTTCAAATATGTATTTTTTTTTTTTTAAAATAGCTGCAGAGACACCCACCAGGCTGGTGCAGCACTCTTCCCTTCCCTCAACAAACTGTCAAAACAAGGTATTTAAACACAGTGCCAGGTTTTCGGTAGCTTGGGGAAAGGAGAAAGAAAAGGAAAGAAAAAAGAAAAAGAAAAAAAGAGGTTATGCTAATGTCTTTCCCAACACGCTCGCGGAGAGAGAAGGACCTCTGGTTTGTCTGCCTATTCAGAGGCGCAGCGAAGGGGGCCGGTTCTTTGATGATTTTCTTTTTGGCCCCTCTCTGGACGCCTCCTCGGCCGCCGCGTACAGCTGCGGAGGCGATGCCTGTGCCCTGAATCTCAATGAGGCGGCCGGGCCTGCTGCCGGGCCTGCTCCCCGGCGGGGAGGTCGGCCCGCGGCCTGCCCGCGCCAGGCCAACGCTCCGCGGCTGGCATCCCGGCTCCGCCGCACCTTTCACGGCCCTAACGCGGGGTCCCCACGGTCGCAACGGGCTAATTCGGGGCACGGCAGATCCGCTCCCCGCTTTATTCTCCACCGGGCAGCTGGACGGTCGTGTGGTGCGCCGGCGGCCCGCATGGCCGTGACTGACGTGACTGCCAACAGGTTAAGAAGTAATACCGCCTCCTCCTCCTCCTCCTCCTCCTCCAGCTCGG